>OY735207.1:34132315-34287315 GCA_963457665.1 Thysanoteuthis rhombus
ATTCGTTTTCTTTGTTATCTATGTTCTCCATGCTACATTTTGGTCGATCCGTTCTACGGCCTTCGATTAGTATACTATCCGTACGGAAAAAAGACTCTCTCTTTCTCCTGCTGTGCAAAGGCAAAAATAATGCTTGTAATATCAGTTATTCTATTTTCAGGATGTGAAATACAGCTTGTCCCATAATTTTTACGTGGAGATGTTCTTAATTCCTTCCTTTGTTGAACAATGAATTCCATACCGAATCCTGGGTGAGCAACGAAAAACACACAGTGTTTAAATCCACACTGGTCTGACTTATGCATTGAGCTGATGTATGCCGGTTCTTTCAATTGTCTCATTCTCAATTGGCGCTCTAGGTCTATTATTCGGAGCTCATCCGAAGTAAGGATAATTTACATTCATCTTCCACCAGATCTGTCGTGCGACATTTTTCTTCTTCGGATTCTGCAGTTTGTTTGATTTTTATATCTCATATAGAAGAAAGCTATAATTAGTCTAATCAAATTCGCAAGATTTATTGACGCACACACAGACACGTGCGTGCTCGCACACGCACAAACACAAAAGATGCTCACACACACGCAAAAAGACATACAGACAGACAGACAGACACACACACACACACACACACACACACACATGCATGTATATAGTGCACCACAAAACTTCACTCAGGGGAAAATATCCAATTCAAATGTAAAAATTTCCAATGAATTCATTGGTTTAATCTTTCGAATGAATCGTACGTGAATTTGGCCTGATTATAAGTTATACTCGTAACGTAAGCTAACGTTTTGAGAATTGCTACTGAGGTCTGTCCTCGGTGGGTACCTTGTGTCAGTCTAATCTGAGCATTGTGAATATCTACAAACGCGTGTTTTAATGTTTATCATCGATAGGACGAAATCGAAGAGTCCCGTCAAGATATTACTTCTACCACGCATTGCAAAAGGCTAGATTTCGAGCAAAGTTGGTCATAAACTACCGTATCTGTCAGTATATAAGGCCTCTCTTTTCTCCCAAATGATTGCTCAAAAGATAAATGTAACCTTCATTGCCCAGCCTCACTTTGCCCGGGACTTGAGGAGGAATTAAGAAAACTGGGTCAACTGCTGGAATAAAGAGGTCATGTATGCCATCAAATACAGTAATTCGATGAAGACAGTGCAATTTCTCAGGGCCAGCCATGACGTCAGCACCACAAGTTGATTGACAGCAACTTAGGAATTATTAATGCTTTGGGTTTAAGACAATAGTCTACTTCTTATTCCAGGATATCAGTCAAATGATGAAAGTCTCATATTAATTTTGATCGCTGATTCTATGGCTATAATTTCCGAACTTTTTCTTCCTGCCTTTCCAGCCTGTCTACGGAGTGCCTATGCCAAATTATCTCAACACTACATCGAGATGAAAATAAAAGATACATACAGCCACGCAAGCTTCAGTCCGTAGTCTTTTGAATTAATACGAGCCTTTTGTAGACGAAATGAACGACTTCCTTCTTTCGAATCTCACCACATGAAAAGTATGAATAAAGAAAGACTTTATACACAGACACGCATGAGTATACAAAGCACGGAAATAGTGTTATTGATGGATAAAGCTGGTATCTTATTAACGTTAAGTATTAATCAAAGATCTTTTATATTTTTAATAAGACAGAAAATTTCTATAAAAAAAAAACTAAGAAAAAAATGAAATATATGGAAACTTGCGATGAATCGTAGTCCTAAAATTACCCAGTAAAATGTTCTTATTTGCATAAAAAATACGCAATGTATATAAGCATATATATATATATATATATATATATATATATATATATATATATATATATATATATATATATATATATATGCATCTGTGTGTGTGTGTGTACGAGAGAGAGTGTATACACACATAGTGTGCGTGTATGTGTATGTGTTTGTGTGTGAGAGAGAGAGAAAGAGAGAGAGAGAGAGCATATATGTTGAACTGATATACAAATAACTCATCTTAGTGGTTTTGCCAAGCGGAATTTTATATAAATCAATGCGAGGGTATATGTAGTTATGTCGATTAGCCCATGGCCTGATGGCAAAAAAGCGTTTATTCAGATAACAAATCTTTATTTTTAGACTTGGCCTCGTTCCTTGACAACGTGCTGGACCCAAACTCTTTCATTAGTCAAACAGTGAAAATCTCAGATCGAAACTCTGCTCATAACCGTTTTAGGCTACATAATCATTGATTTGCCATCGTTGAAGAATTTCATCAACTGTGTCCTTGCCAAAGAAAGGTGAATAAAGCCTCGATTTTTTTTTTTTGACGAATGATATTGGCTGCAGAATTGGATTATAATAAGCGTTTGTACGGTACGTCCTCATACACTCTTTTCAAAACACAGTAGATCGACAGGATGAGTAGGATGATAATGAGGATACGGTATAATTTCAGCTGATGTTGCCCTCGGGGTCATCGAATTTTAAACTGTTTCCTCGGACCGGAAGTCTCAACCATTTAGCTATTTCGTACTCTGGCGACAAATGCTCTACTGGATCATCTATAAGACGAGGTCAATAGCATACATAATAAGGTGACCTTGTTATTTATTTAGTCACAATTGCCTTGTATATACTCCTCAACCACTGCTGTCCTAGTTTACAAGTCATTTACTAACTTTAGGTACAGGGCCACTGGTAATAGAGCATTCATTGAGGATCGAACTCATCATTTCATGATCTGCAAGACTAGCTCGCTAACTATTGCTCTGCGACAGGGTGATCTCGAGGTTTATTGTTTAAGCATAATCCTGACTGATCAGGAAAGACAGTTTTTGAAGTAAACGATAGAGATAAAGCCTTTGTATTACAAAAGACGCTTATCAGAAGTAATATCATTTTGATTAATTATCTAATAGATGAAGTATGGTCAACCATTATCAAGGTTTGACTAATATTTCTTTCATCTTATTTTTTATTTGCTTCTACTCACTTGGTAGATTGGCGCAGTATAATCTTTTCTGCCCCCTCCGTCCATTTAGTCTTGTACTGTATCAAGCATGGTAAATATAAAGAAATGACTTGACATACCATTTCATAAACCAGAATTTAAATAGTTTGAGAAGAACACGATTCTCAAGATTAATTCAAAAAGGAAAGGGGTCACATAATCAAAGAAACTTGCCACTTACATAAAAAAATGTCTGCCACTTTCAGAAATATTTATTTTCTCAACTGTTTACTAAATGTCAATTTTTTCTGCAGCCCAAGTAAATATGTTGTTTACTCAAAGTTTCCATTAATAGAATATTTGGAATACAATGTATCGTTACAGAGGAAATAGTAAGACAATCATAAAGATTTGTTATGTTTGCTTCAAATATAAAAGAAGTATTGTATTAAGATGCTGTACTTAAGGACGATACACACAATTCTTGCTTGTTTGACCCAGATTGTAGAAATGTGATACGCTTTGGCACAGAACTGTAATAGTGTAGCCTAAAGTGAGGATCGAATTCTCAACTTCCAGGAATGGTCTGTGATTTGAGCATGTCTTTCTCCAACATGTCCAATAAACGCAATGCTGGAAAAATTAAGCACTTAGTTGTCTTTTTGATGAGCATACATCAGAAAAATTAAGAAACTTGAGAAACTGTTCACCATATTTTTATTTTTTTTTTACTATTGTTCTGGTATTCGTTTAAGCATTCTGAAAATGTAATCAACAGTTTCGTTTGTTATTGGATGCTTAGAACTAATTTGCTGATTAAGAAAAAAAAGAATTCTTATTCTACTGAAAGTTATTATCATACGTAAGAGAGATCCAGCAGCTGCTGTTACCCTTTCTCAAGATAACGTACCGCTATGGTAGACAGTCCAAATTTCCAGAGGGACCCCGCGTGTTCCTTTGGAAAATAATTCTCTCCTCTGACACGTTAAACGCCTGAAGACTCATTTCGAATCACACATCGACCAGAGGAGAACGATTTTATTCGTGCCAACAACATCTCGTCCCAGATTAATATCAACATTGACCAAGAAAACTTTCCATTAAAAAGTATTTATTTAGCATCAGTTTTCTCGTCCGAGGTGGGTGTTGTCAGTCGGTTGCGGCTGAAGAAGATATGGCCACTGCAAGTAGCAAGTCCCGTCCCCTAAAGGTAAGCGAAACGCCACTGCTGAAACCTCCCCACCCTCGAGCAAGACACTTCAAATGACACCGGAGACTCCCACGAAGCAGGGGGTCATGTTTTGTTGGAATCATTGGCTTGTTAACACAGGTTAAACAAATCAGGACATTAGCTGAGGAGAAAAAAATTCTTTGCCTAAGTCTTCTTGGCGGGGCTCCTATATAAATAAGCAGAAACAAAGATGTCTGCTGCAAGAAAACATCCCAAGACATTTTTTTCTTAAGTTCTTCTCCTCCTACTACTCCACTATCTCTCTCCCTCTCTCTTGCTGATTTTCTCTACTCTCTATACTTTCTGTATTCCTCTATCCATCCTCTGCCCGAAACGCTCGGCTTTTTTTGTTTTGTTCTGTTTGCTTTTAGATGGGTGGGAATAACGCCAACCTCGACTTTCTCTCTGTAGTTTTAGTTGTTCTTTCGCTAACTGTTTTTTTTTCCCTTTACATATTACTTGAAAAAGGTGCTGTCTTTCCAACCTACGCCCCTCTACAATCCTTAGCAATATAGTGTTTGTTTTTTCTTTTTCGCTTTTTGAAGGATAGGAGTACCCCCTACCTTTACCCGTCTCTTGAATCCAAAGCTTCATTTCCTTTTTCTCCCTCATGTTTTTTTTTTTGTTCTGTTTTGTTTCGCTTTTGTCTTTAATCTGACAAGCCCCATCCAAACCTTAATCTAGAACCACAATAAACATCCAAGCCATCCGCAGACAAATGGCCCGAGTTATTCGCACTAAGAACGCCGAAAATTTCGAAAGCCCTCAGAGCCTTTTTTGAGTGGCGTGGAAAAATCAACTGCAGAATTAGCTCACTTAGCAAGGAAGTCATGAGATGTTTATTGCTGTTCACTTTCAACCTCAGAAGTGATACAGCTGGTTCACTGGCGTAATGTAACGGCGTTCCGTCACACTGTGTAAGCGGATGTGCAGAGAAACGCTGCCTAGAGATGAATCGGCAGAACAATGAATTTGGAAACAAAGGGGTCATGATGCACATAAAAGAGATAATGTTGGGCTTTCATCTTAGATTATTAGATATAAGAATTTAAAAAAAAATATATAGTCATAAAGCCAACTTGTTCGTTCTCTTAAAAATGCCATTGCATAATGTATAATGACTTGCATGTAGATAAAGTACAGAAATAAATGACATTTATACAGGGATTTTTCCCCAGATCAGTGGTCTTCAAACTTTAATATCCCTTTTCAATAATTAAATTTTATGCTGAACCCCTTCAAAAAAAAACAAAAACAACTTTGCACAGCAGTCGTTTAAGCAGGAAATTTGAAAAAGGCGAAATGTTATTTTTTTTCTCGTACGAAACGTACTGTTAATGATAAAGAAATAGAATAGAGAATTGTTAAAGCCGTAAAGAAATCGATCTTGCCATTGAAAATTATTGATTATTAGGTTTTTCACAATCAACTTTTAAAGCAGTATATCTTAGTTTGGGATAAAAGTTGTTAACCGAAATAAGAACCTTCAGAATCTGTACATTTTTGCCAACTAAAACAACTCCATTTATTCGGGGAACATAGAATTCTGAGATCCTGGAACCGATGAATTCTTCGAAGGCGTTTAGAGCAGCAGGTTAATTGTTAAAGACCTTAATTTGTAGGAAGTGGTCGAAATGCTGTGAAAAATGGTAGTCGGTCAAAGAGAAGTCCAGTGTGTGAGGTTGGTGAGATAGAGTTTCAAAGCCTGGGTCGTTCAATTTTTCAGGATCATTTGCGCGGCATTTCGAGCTTTTTTTGCCTTTTCAATTTGGTGCAAATGTCGAACAACCTGTAGATAAACAACGTTTAGTTCCTCTGCAGCCTTTCGTGTTGTTTTCCACGAGACGGCCTCAATAATGGCCCTCGATTGGATGACGTCAATCACAGTAGAACTTCCACATCTTAGTCTCCGTTTAGAAGTTTTGGGAACCAATGTTGAGCTGTACTTCTGTTGACAGTCTCCTTGCCAATTACTTGGTTCATATTGCAAGCAGTTGCCGCTGATTTATGTACCATTTTGTACTCATACAACGGAATTGGTCGACTTTGCTTTTCTTTTCCATCTTTGATTTGATAGCCTCAAATGAAACAGAGGAAAAAAAAAACCTCGTTTTTGATTTAGAGTCTGGATGAAAAAACGATTTTACTAAATTTTGTTTTTTCGTTCGTATAACTTCACGTTTCTACAGAATGATTTTTAAAAAACGTCCGTCGGAAATTCTTTTTCGATGTGAGTGGTTCGCTATCCATTCACTTTTAATAAATCATATCAAATTCGCATGAAATTATCTATCTATCGATCTATCTATCAATCCATCTGAATCAATTCATATCTATCAATCTCAGTCTATCCATACCTATCTCGAACCATACCTATATCGATGCAGCTGTTTTTTTCTTTATCTAACATACGACTCCATCTCTTTTAGATGATTTTGTTCTGAGCTTTTGTCAATTTGGAATTGGCTGCTTCCATGAATGTCCAAAGTTTATGTACATATCAGGCGATTTTTCTTCTGTCATCATTTACGAACGTCTGCCTGTACATGTATTGATGTGTGTATTTTATCTTCGAAACCGGGATCAATCGATTTATTATGTAATGCATTTTCTACGATGTTATTTATTAATGATTGACGCATATAGACAACAGCAATATGATTCCAAAACCATTGTCGCTACTTTTGTTCAACTTCTGAGCTTGTCATTTTCATCATCATAATCAGCAGCAGCAACAGTAGCTACAGCCTTTTAGTATCCATTGTTGGCCCAAAACCGTCCACGTGGTCCACACGACCTCTCTATCATGGGCGTCGCGAAGGCATTATTCTCTGAACTTTTCTAGTTCGTCACGCCATCTTATTTATTTTTTTTTTCGTCGAATACATTTTCTCATATGATCTCTGACGATCCATGCGGTGGGACGTGATATCCAGCTGTCGCCTGACGAATTTCAACATGACCAGCCCACTGCCATTTGATTTTCTAAATTGTCCATGAGATCTGTGACCCCTGTTTTTCTTCTAATATACTGCCCTGTTCTGCAGTCTCTCCGTGTGATATTCAGTATGATTCACTCCTATGCACGTTGCCTAGTTCTCAGTTTAAAGGCCAGTCTTTTAGTAAGGTTCCATGTTTCTATTTAAAGTAGCCTTCTAAAAAAACGTCTCCATTCATTTTTGACCCTTGGAGAAAGTGGTATTCACCCCAATTTAAACCCCTTGAAAATGTATACATAAACATATGAAATAAGATGGAATTGAAATTAGACAGAAAGTAAGGTTCCACTCTGGCACTTCAGTTACATGTATATAGAACTCTCCTCTAAAACCCTTACAATAGGTATATGCTAACAGCTGAAGTACCTGTCTTAATCAGGTTAGAATATTTCGGGAACAAAAAAAAATATTAGAATTTTCAGACCTGCAAACAAAAGTTTCCCTACAGTTTTGAACACTTACTGAAAGAAAATCAAACATGCAAACAAATATTTGGTCTCCAATTGTTCTACGCTTTTGACCGAATCAAATACAAGCGACTCTGGTCCCGATGCATTTCTGGTATCTACAGAAAAGAGTTCTTAGACCAACTACTAAATGGATACTATAAGGTTGAGGATAACCAGCTGAAACCAATCACAACTGAGTCTCTCCCAGCACCAGAGGCTATCATTGAGATGGTCAGATGTCGATATGACCCATTGCTCTTCACACTTATGTTGGTGCAAGTCAGAGGAACTACCCTGCTCGGAGCTACGTCAGTATAACACTAACTGCAGAATTATTAAGACTCCCAGGATATCACATTTGGTAATGACACTGATAAATATAGTGTTGACATTAGGGATGCGTGGACAGGTCTATAGACCTTCAGACATGACAATTTGATTATGTTTACATTTTTGAGTGTTGTATTCTGAAATATACTTTTTTTTCCCATAATATCCAAAATAGTTACACGTATTTTCGACCATCTATATCTGCTTGTAATTAGCACTAATAGAACTCTAGCTATTGAAATGTTGCTTATGATCTCAGATGATATACGAGTCAAGATAATAAGAGACACAAAAACATCAGTAACGCGTATAAAGAATCCAAGATGGTCATCCATATACTGGTCAATGGTTTGTATTTATAATTAGCACCATTAGTTTCCTTGCCCCCCAAAATATAGATTTTGTCAGTGGAATCTTGATTCTAGATTATCTAAGAGTTGAGATATTGAAAAGCTGCTATTCGAAGGTCATCATTTCTAAATATCCAAGATGGCCGCTACACTCACCTCTAAGAAAATAAAATCAAATATTTCCTTATTTGTTATTCTATAAGGCTTTCAAAAACGTGTAGTTATCATGAAGGAGTTTGAACGAATGCATAAACTTGGACACAATAGACTGGACTATACAGATCACCATTCATCAATGTTGTTATCTATTAGGCATAGCCTAGTTTGGTCGCAAAATCATTAGTATGGGGAACCCAATGAAGATCGAACTAATAACACAGCAGTAATGATCGTTGAGCGTAGCTTGCTACTCACTATAGCACAATGCGGCGCCCAGCATCTGCCGGAGTTTATGCATGTATCAACCATATTTAGCCCACAAACACACACGAACGCATGTACACACACACACGCATATGCACACACATGCACACATGCACACACACATATGCACACACATATGCACGCAAATACGTATGCATCCAACTGCGTTTTCGTACACATACCTTCTTCAACAAAAGACCGGAACCAAATATGCCGACGATCATCAATAATGTTAATTGAATTCTGAAAATAAAATGTGATACTCTGGAAAATAAAATGCAATAAAGAAACAATGCCACGTGCGTGCGTACGACCTCTTCGATTTCGAATAACTAATAGATTGATTTTTACGATATCGTCACAAGTAAATCTCTAATTAAGTTTATAATTTTACATAAATTGCCCTACATTCACTTTCCCAACCCCATATATATATATATATATATATATATATATATATATATATATATATATATATATATATGTGTGTGTGTGTATGTGTGTGTGTGTGTGTGTGTGTGTGTCCCATCCCCATATATATATATATATATATATATATATATATATATATATATATTAGGTCTGCTTAGGAAGTATCCTGCTATTTTTTAATATCTGGGGAACCGTTGCACAGCCTTGAAACTAATTAGAGAATTAGAAAATACCTTACCGTGCATGCACGAACAGAAACTCTCCATTGTGGTAACTAAGTCGGTAGAGAGACGCCTCTAAGTTATCTTCTGTACTGCGTGGCCATTACGTTCACAATGATCGACTCTGCTCGCTCGACACTACACGTGAAGAATATTTTGACCAAACATTGCATGACGTAGTTCTATAATCATCCCCATCCGTACTGTCCAGATTTGGTTAACTGCAACTTCTGGCTTTCTGCCTTTAAAAGCATGCTGGGGGGCGGAAGAGATCTTAGACCGTTGATGATATTAAGAAGACCATACATACATACACACGAACATATAGATAGATAGATATATAGATACGGAGAGAGAGAGAGAGAGAGAAAGAGAGAAATATTTTCTGTTATTTACTACATTATTATTATTATTATCATTATTATTATTATTTGCAATCTCACACCAGTTTCCTGGTGGTAGCTGCTGGAGGTTGAATGACAGCAAGTCTCCTCAAGTCTCCAGCCCTTCTCTCCCAGTACTCATAGGCCACAGAAATACTGCAGTTTACAGTTTCACACCGGTTGCCCAGTGGTCATTGCTGGAGGCTGAGTGACAATAAGTCTCCTCAGGTCTTCAGCCAACATCTCTTCTCTCTTTTTTTTATTATTATTATTATTATTATTATTATTATTATTATTATTATTATTATTATTCCAGGATATCATTGATTTGATACAGGACTGTCTTATCTTTTATTCCTGACTCGAGATCAACTAGATCCTAGGAGTTCAGGATATCTGCTGGTTATGTTTGATTTTTTTTGAGAGTTCTGTCTTTGATGTTCAGTTTCAGGAGATACTTTCAGAGATTTGTAGTCACTGCTACCAATAACGATTGGTACTATTTTAACGTTTTTTTTTTCTTCATAATTTTGCAGTTCTATCTTCAAGTCTTGGCATTTTTCTAATTTTATCTTCAATATTCCTGTCCACTGGGCATGAAACAACGATCGATATAGCCCGATTGTCTTCTCTTTGATTAAACAATGACAATGTCTGGCCTTCAAGCTATAAATTTCCTGTCGGTGGTGCTCTTAGTCAGAAGGTAATTTGAATTTTTAGTTCTCTAATGCAGTTCCATGTTTAAACTCCCACCAATTCTCAGATAATGTGTTTGTACAGATTCCTGATATTCGTCTCAGATTATTATTATTATTGTTATTATTGTTATTATTATTATTTGCATTTTCGCACCAGTTGCCTGGTGGTCACCGATGAAGAAGACTGAATGACAGTAAGCCTCCCAAGGTCTCCAGCCCACTTATCGTCCTCGCCTATTACAGCAGTGCCGTGGTTTTTACCATCTCCACCATACCTTTCCCCCTGGCTTTTAGGCCATTGCTATCAACTGGAGTCGTAGATATCATATTTCCATTACTCTCCTCAGAATTCGTTCAAACCCCAGTAGTGCTGTGGGCTGCATAATCCCAATACATCGTCTCATCTCCAGTTCCTCCAATCTCGTTTCCAGAGTCTTTAGCACGGTTCTGAGTGCACCTACTATTACCGGCACTACCCTGACTTTCATGTTCCACACCTTCTTCAGTTCCCACGCCATAACCTGGATTTTCCATAGCTTTTCACTCTCTTTCGCATTTTACTCCGTGATCCGCAGGCTCTGCCACGTCTACAATTTAGGTGGTTCTCCTTCCCTTGTCCACGACTAGTAGGTCCGGTCTTCTCGCTTGGATGGGGTGGTCAATTTGGATTATTATTATTATTATTATTATTATTATTATTATTATTATTATTTGGAATCTCACACCAGTTGCCTGGTGGTAACTGCTGGAGTTTGAGTGACAGCAAGTCTCCTCAAGTCTCCAGCCCTCCTCTCCTAGTACTCGTAGGTCGCAGTAATTCTGCGATTTACAGTTTCACACCGGTTGCCCAGTGGTTATCGCTGAAGGCTGAGTGACAATAAGTCTCCTCAGGTCTTCAGCTAACGTCTCCTCTCTCTTTCGCATATCATGACAGAGCTATGATTCGTTGCAGTACTTATATCTCTAGTACCTTCCTCAGTATCCGTGCAGTTCTATTATTATTATTATTGTTATTACATTGAAAACAAGAAATTGTTGATATCAGCTCTTCATAAACCATTGCCGAGTCATTACAAACAGGTAAAAAATGGTTTAAATAATGAACATTTTTTTCTCTCTCCAGTTTTATTGCATATTTTAGTTCTTTGTGTTTGTTTTATAGTTTTTGGGGTGTAATGCAGTTTTTTACGTTGTGATTTGTTCATCTGTGTTACAGTTTTTCTTTTCTTATAGCTTTTCCTTTGTGTTGCACTTTACATTAGTATACAACAGATGATAGTGCTTTTCTTGATATGCAGGAAGTGCCTAAAAGCATTATCTTATGGATTTCACAGAGAGAAGGTTCGCCAATGATTTTGGCGAGACGTTTTTTCAGCGCCTTCCTTGATCATCCTTAGTGCCCCGACGATGATAGCAAGACTTTGTGCTTTCAAGTACCACATCTTCTGTATCTCGAGTTCAAAGTTCTTGTAATATCCTAATTTCACAAGTTCCTTCACGGCTATATTTCGAACAGAAGGCACGCCCATCTGAGATTAGAAGGCGAATTATTTTATGGTGGTCCTTGACTACTATATCAGGTGTATTTGCTTTGATGGTATTCAATAATGGTTGCAGATTTTCCAATGTAGATATCGACCCAATCTGTCAAGCCTGGACCTGTAGTCTGTAGGCGTTGAAACAGAGCAGTCAAACATAAGGTGTTTTTTTACAGAAATCAACAGGTCACAAAAGCAGCATTTTGGTCGGTACTATTTCAAAAATAATATTTGGTTGAAATTTTTGAATGGGCAAGTTTTGTTCTTGAGCGGCCAGTATAAATCCCTCTGTTTCTGCTTTCAATCCGCTGCCCCAGAGCCACCAATGGGCGTCTTTCTGGTCTACATCGGCGTCTTTGTCCCGGAGGGCGTATTGTCCGTGCAGCGATTTCTGTCCCCATTTTTGTTCAAGTTGTTTATAGCCCTGCCCCTTCACATGTTGCCACATCTTTTTCATATATATATATATATATATATATATATATATATATATATATATATATATATATATATATATATTCTATGAATACTCTTCACTGCGCAAGTTTATATCTAGTTTCATTGCGAACATTTCACTCTTTTTTTAATTGACAGAAAATTTTTGTGTTTTTATGTTTCTCAAGTACTTTTAACATCCAGTCCTGAGTGATTTGGAGGTACTGATGTAATCCTATTGTTTCTCTTGGTGTGTGTCAATTCGAGTTGTATCATTCCTCTACCACCGTTACACCTAAGCAAATGGAGGCGATCAATGCCAGCTTTAGGGTGGTGCATTTCGTGGCACGTGAGAAGTTTCCTTATTTTTGAGTATTTTTGTAATCTCATCGAGATTCCATATTAAAAGTATGTTAAAAATATGTTGATACATAAAATATATAAAAAGTGTGTTACTTCAAGTGATAAGGTGTGTATTAAAATTGATTAAAAAATCAATTCTCCAAGTTTATCAGTGCAGGTAAACATACACCAGGCACACCCTATTTTCCAATGATTCAATATATTTCATCTGGTGACTACTATAGTTGGCTTTTTATTGCTAATTCGTTTTAGTCGTTAGAGTTGTAATCTTATGGTATATATATATATATATATATATAGGGATATCTTCTTCTTGTTATTATTATTATTATTATTATTATTATTATTATTATTATTATTATTATTATTATTTTCCTGGTCTTTGTCCTTTACAATCTACTGCCGGGTCGTTACCAACAACTTGAGGCCAAAAGAGGCAGTCTTATTTTGTGGTTTGTAGGATTTTATGTGTTGTGCTTTTTTGCGTACGTTGTTACTTGCATGCGTTGTGTATTTTTGTGCTTGTACTGCTGTTTTTTTTTTCTTTTGTGTTGCACTTTACATTAATATACAACAGATGATAATGCCCATCTCAATAAACGAGCAGTGCCTGTAAGCACTATGTTCTGAATTTCACAAAGAGAAGGGTTGGCAGGGATTTTGGCGAGATATTTTTCAGTGACTGTCTTGATGATGGGGACAGTTAGTGTTTTCAAGTGCCACATATTATATTATATAATAATAATAATAATAATAATAATAATAATAATAATAATAATAATAATAATAATAATAATTTATCATTATTTGCATTTTCACTCCAGTTGCCTGGTGGTCATCGCTGGAGACTGAGTGACAGCAAGTCTCCTCAAGTTTCTGGCCCTCCTCTTCACACTCTCATCGTCTGCAATAGTGCAGTGGCTTACAGTCTCACGCCAGACATCCGATGGTTATCACTGAAGGCAGAGTGGCAGTAAGTCTTCTCAGGTCTCCAGTCCTTCTCTCATATCTTCCTCACCTATCACAGCAGCTCTGTAGTTTGTACAACCATGGATTTTTCTTGACTGTTATTCGTTTAGACCCCAGTAGTGCTGTAGGCTGTATAATCTCAAGCTTTCCTCTTGTCTCCAGCGCCTTCAATCTCGTTCCCAGTGTATTTGATACAGTTCCGAGTGCTCCTACTATTACTGACACTACCCTGACTTTAATATTTCACACCTTCTTCAGGTTTACTCTGTGATCCGCAGATTTGGATGTCAAAGTCCCACTGTGATTTAATGCTTTCAGGGCTGTCTCTAGTTTGTGCTGGTACCACTTGTCTGCATGACTGAATCCTATTTGTTTGCTCAGTTCACGGTGTATCACCGTTGTTACCCAATCGCATCTGTTTTTATACTCCTTCTGGGTTAGTTGACTACATTCACTGGTTACGTGGTTTCCGGTCTCATCCCTTTCGCAGCATTTGTCGTATGTTTGGGTTCCATCGATTTTCGCCTCGATTTAGTATGTTCCGATGCATTTGTTTTGAGCTGCTATGATGAGCAATCCTGTTTCTCTCTTCAGGTTTCCTTTGCATAGCCATGTCTATGATCTCTCCTCTCTGACATTCTGTATCAGCTACATTTTTGTAATTCGTTGCACAGCTTCGGGTGCTCTCGATGGTGTCTTCACTACTTGCTTACACATACCTTTTTAGTCCTGTTTAGGCCTTTGGACACAGTCTTCCATGCTGATGACTCCTTTACCACCTTCTTTCCTCTTTACATACAATCTATCTGTGTCATCTCTGGGATGTAAGGCCTTGTGCATTGTCATAAGCTTTCTTGTTCGCCGGTCCATTGATTGAAGTTCTTCCTTTGTCCAACTAAGCAATGGTCCTGTATTTCTTGATACCAATACAGCCCAAGGGTTCATTCCTTTCATCAGATTCCTACGTTTTAGTTTGGTCTATAGTATTTTTCTTATCATCGTAAGGTATTCTCTTCTTTTTTTTCTCTTTCATTTCTTCCGTTTTATCGTGTCACAATCGAGAAGTACCAGCTATTTGTATCGGTCTTGTATGATTGTCTGATCTTTTTGCTGTTTGGTAATTCGATTCCTTCTGCACTTGCAAGCCTTCCTTTGTGCATTACCATTAGTGTGCATATTTCTATTCCGAACTCCAACCTAATGTCATTCCTGTATTCTTTACCTTTGTTGAACAACCTTTCGTGCACTCCTCTGTTTTTTGCATATAGTTTTATGCCGTCCCGGTACATGAGTTGGTTGACTTTTCCTTTTATTTTGAAGAGTTTATTTATTATTATCATTATTATTATTAATACATACATATGCAACAATCTCATTTAAAATATATATATATATATATATATATATATATATATATATATATATAATCATAAAGATATTTGAGTAGGAACTATATTTCGTCCGGCACAGGTGTTAACCGAGTAGCAAATCGAACATCCCTAGACCACATATATGAAAAAAGAGAATGGGTATCGTGCGAGAATCGAACCGGCATCCATCAAGGAAGCAGCCTAAACGCGGCTCTGCTCTTAGCATCTTAGATAACAAGTCTAAGAAAGCGCTCTTATATTGTTCACCTCTCTATCCAGCGATCGTAGTCGTAAATATCTTCTCATTCATTCTCATTTTGTTTACTCGTTTATTCTATAGATACAAAAACTCAAGGAATCATGAATTACCCTTGAGAACGATAAATTATTACTTTGTTATTATTTGATTAATTTCTTTGCTTTTCTCTCTGTTTCCATGGCGTTGTATGATCATTGTTCAATTTAGTATTCGCTGTGGCCCGCCAGAGATAACACATCTAATCCGACCTGCCTCCTCAAAAGTTTGCCAACCTCTGGTACGAAATTCGAAGAGGAAGGAGGAGGGATAAATACATAGAGAGGAAGAGGAAAGAAAGCACCAAAAGTATTTGAACGTGTTATTGAACAGAAAATGGAGATGACGATTGTGTGTTACGTGGTCAGAGGTCCAAAACGTCCAATGCAAAAGGTCCAAATTATAAAATGTCCAATCTGAAAAAAAAAGTCTAATGCAAATATGTTCAACAAAAAAATGTCCAGTATGTTCATGTGTGTATGTAGTATGTGAATGACATGTGTTTTTATGTAGAGCGTGTGTATATGTGTTTCCTTACGTGCATTTCTGAACGTGTATATGCACGTGTACATATGACTATCCAGCATGCGTGTTATATATAAATTGAAACTTTTTGCATCGGACCTTTTTGATTTGAACATTTTTGCATGTGTACGTATGTGCGTATATAGCGTTGTGTACGTGTGCACATACGACGCATATAAGTGAGTATACATGAGAGTATGTAACTTGCCTGCATGGTATGTGTGCATGAATGTGAATGTATATGTTTGCAGATGGCTGTGTATGAGCGTGTATAACACGTTTGTCCGTGGTATCTCTTTAGATATGCTTATGTGCGTAAGTGGCATGTATGTATGTATTTGCTGTGTTATAACGCATGTGCATAGTATAGTTGGCACGTGTCTCTAATCTGTATATATATATATATATATATATGCGTATATAACATTTATGTACATGTGAACATATATTGCATGTGTGTGAAAGTATACATTTGAATGTATATCATGTATCTATGTTGTATGTGTGTAAGTAGTATCTGTGTACAAAGGTGTACCGAGAGGTTCTCAGGCCGAGAAAGTGCATGTGTGTAAATGTGTGTGGAATATGTATGCATGAAGTTCGAGTGGATCTCCATATCACTGGCTCTCTTTCTGTATATATACTTGGAGTATTAGTGAAGCAATTATCTTTCTCATTTATTTCTATCAGATTAAGTATTGTAACCAAGTATTATTAATTTTTTTTCACCATTGTTCGTATTCAGTGTGTGTGTATGTGACGTGCATCTGCATGTAGTGCATGTGTGTGTATGCATGTGTGTGTATGCATATGCGTATAAAGCATATGTGTGTGCATATGTGGCAGGCGTGTGCAAGTAAAAAAATATGTACCACGGGTGTATTTTGCAAGTGCATATTTAGTAAGTGGGTATGATTTGTTTATGACTATGCGTTTGCATATGTGTTATATGCGTATGTATGTACGTGTCATGTGTGTATGTGATATGCATATAGATATGTGGACCTAGTATGCCCACGGAATGTGTTGGCATGTGGAGCGTGTGTATGTGTATTTTCTTCAGTTCAAATATCTGCTTCTATGCGTATGTGACACGTGTATGCATATGTACGTGTGAGTATGTAGCATGTGTGAATGTTGTGTGTATATATGTATAAATTGGGCCTTTTTTTAAATTGGACCTTTCTGCATTGGACTCTTTGCATTGGATATTTTTTACGTAAGTCTTTTTTGCATCGAACTTCTCTTTTCCATGTGGCATTCTCATTTATTTCTATCAGATTAAGTATTGTAATGCCTTTTAGGATCTCCTAATATTGAACTACTTACCATTTTAAACCATTTGCAATGAAGAGTATCTATTTGGACGATTTGTTTTTGACCTTTTTAATATCGGACCATTTTGATCGTATGTGTGTGTGACTTTGTGTTTGTATGTGTGTGAATTAGTGTGTGTGTGTGTGAATGTAAATAGTACTCACGATTTTTGTTCATCAATTCCCTGCGAGATCATGTTCCATTTCCAACTTATAAGCTTCGAGTTCTTATATTTTTGTGTGTTTTTAATATAGTGAAACCTCTGAAATCAATAAATTAAATGAACAAAGACATCAAATCACTCATATCTTGGAAATTGCCTTGTCCGATTGAAACAGGAATAAACGAAAGAAAAAAAATCTAAGTTAATTGATTTACGGAGGCTCAGAAGAAATAAAACACCATAACATTGTGGATATGGGTGGGCGGAGGGCTAAAACAATGTTTTTAATTTTCCACCTGCCGAACAACTCACGATCATTTTAGCCGACCAACAAGATACTATGTATATATATATATATATATATGTATATGTTTGTGCGTGTGTGTGAGTGTGTGTGTATGTGATAGTGCACGTATGCACGCAACATTGTGTTGTAGGGAAGTCATAATGATAAGAATAGCTTCGATACATATCGTCAAGTGTCACCTAGTGTAAAGACAGACAGAAAACATCTTATTTTCTATGTCTGTCTCTATATCATCATCATCATCATCATCATCATCATCATCATCATCAACAGTCTTTTAATGTCCGTCGTTGGGCATAAACCTTCTCTATCGTGGGCGTCGTGGAACCAGTATTTTCTAAATTTGTCTAGTTCATCTCTCCAGCCTCGGTTTCGCATGTGATCTCTGGGGATCCATGTAGTGAGTCGTGATGTACATCAGTAGTCAGTCATTCTTGCAACATGGCCAGCCCATTGCCATTCAAGTTTTTCAATAGATTCGATGATGTCTCGGACTCCCATTTTCTTCCTGATATACTGTGCTGTCTTGTGATCTCTCCCTGTGAGATTGAGCATGATTCTCTCATGTACTCGTTGCATGCTTCTCAGTTTGCGAGTCTGTCTCTTGGTTTGTTCCGTACCATGTTTCAGCTCCATCAAGTGACTACCGGGAGGGGGATGCATTGGTTGTATACTCTTCTTTTTAGGATTATTGGGATCGACTCTTATGAATGCTTTACTTATTTCTAAATGCTATATTGATGAAGTTGAAGGAGATATTATTCATTCATATGAATACATAAATGTATTCATTTTCTCTAAATCTGTCATGCTACATAAATACAAGTAGGTATTCCTTTGAAAATAGGGTTCGGGTTTTACTTCAAAATGCTATCTCGTTGTAATCAGCGAATAGCTGATGACGAGCCTTCCACAGGCAGATGAATAATAACGGCTTCGAACTTGTTGTTAGCCACACACATACACACACACATACACACACACACATATATATATATGTGTATGTGTGTGTATATATATATATATATATATATATATATATATATATATATATATATATATATATATCGCAACTGTTTTAGGGTTTACTTTATCTATGGTAATAGTGCTCAATATTTTAAAAAAGAGCGTAGATAGATAATTACTATTTTGTTGTTACTGATAAGTTTCACGCTGCTACTTCGATCGACAGACAGATTTGACAGTGTGAAATTAACACATTTCCTACAACGAACAGAAAGCAAGGTGCCAGTTATTGTAAATATAACACCTACCAAAAAACCTTTAAAAAGATTTTGTCTCATAACTGACAAATTTTCGGATATTTGAAGCTCTTATAGATTGAGAGCACTTTTGAAAATTGAGAGCACTTTTGAAAACTTCCTGTGTCGGAGTTAGAACTCGATTCTCTGGGACCACTATCACGACTAATGTTTTGGGTGGGGATATGTGAATATTAGAATATAAACTTACAAATTAGGTTGTAAAAAATTTTTTTGACTTTATATTTACTTGTAGGGAAATCATTGCCTCCTAACGTATGTTTATCCAGGAACCAAGTTATTCCCATGAAACAATTTTCAGTCAGTAAGGTGTAGTCATTTAGGAAGGTAACACAGAAACATCGGTCAGTTTTATAGTAATATATATATATTGAGACTGAATAGGAGAGGAAGACCAATGTGGTAAGGAGATATACATATACAGGCCTTGTGCACAGATTTTCCCAGAGTTAGATAGAGATGATTCAGAGAAATATTCCCGTTAGCAAATTCTGAGTTAATAAACAGTGAATTGGAACTGCTGAAAAACCAACGCACCCATCTCTGCTTTAGTAAAAGGGGGCACAAATACAGGGAGAGAAATTTATACGAAGCAAACATATTGCCGTTTTTTTTACCCGGGATTAAGAGAACTCAAAATTAAACAAAAACATACCCACAATAAAACCTGTTTAACGTACATAGGTATCCTATACCGAATGTCATCAACCTCTGCTCGATGCCATATGAATTCACAAAAGTGAATAATCTTGCTTGAATAGGGTTTCATTCATCCAAATACAAAGGAGATGGAGAAAGGAAATGAACAGACCGACACTCGATACTCGTAACAAGGGAAATTGGATCAGTGATGAAACCAGATCCTATTGACACAACCAAGAAATCATAGGCAAATACAACGACTTTGATCTTGGGAGACGTTTTGGTGTCTATTCACGGGGAAACTTTCAGGCTAAAAAAATTGATTTTGTTTGGCTGATATTTTAATGACTGCAAAACCACACACAGTGAAAAGGAAAAGATATGCATAAATCTTCTCTCTCTCTCTCTCAAACATAGATAGATAGAGAGGTATGTAGATAGGTAGATAGTTCGACATGGAGCGATGATTAGCAAGTTAATCTCACAGACCATTACAGCCGTAGTGAGTTCGATCTTCAGTGGGCGCCTGACACTTTTAGCATTTCACCAGCCAAAGTTTAGCTTAGTAAATGTGCATATATACATATATATCATAGTGCAGATGAAGTGTTGTTGTCTGACCTGCTTTTTATCTGACTAAAATTTGACCAAAAATTGATTTTCATATTTTGATGAATTTTTATACATATCTATCATTTGAATTTATTTAGAGGCACTGGAGATGAGAGATGGAAGGTTAAGACTATGCAGATCACAGCACTATTGGTGAGAAGTACCCTAAGGGTCTACAACCAATGCAACCACCTGATAGTCACCTATGGAGCTGAAACATAGAACCTAACCGAAAGATTGACTCTCAAACTGAGAACCATGCAACGTACACTTGAGAGAATCTTTCTCAGCATCACATGGAGCATAGTGTAAGAAAAAAAACAGAAGTAAGATATATCTTAGCATCAGTTAGAAAACACAAATGGGCTGATCATGTTGCATGAATGTCAGACACACTAATAGACATCACGACTCACGACGTGGATCCTCAGAGGTCATATGCGAAACTGAGGCCGGCAAAAATATGTGATGGTGTGACGAAGTAAACACCTTCAGAAAGTATTGGCTCCGTGACGATAAAGACATCTGGCGAATGCTGGAGAAGGTCCATGTCGAACAGCGGTCGCTGAAAGACTGCTCATGATGATGATGATGATGATGATGATGAATCTAAGCCGATGATCCTCGTGACCTTTGACATCTGATTATACGACTAACCGGCTCATATGACTTGGCTCTGAGACTATTGCGGTTGTACTTGGATCTGTAATGTATTGCCAAGAGGCATTATTACAATCCAACGTGAGCGGTCATTTATTGCCTCGTAAGAATATTCAATCGGACAGTAATCAGTAAGCTAATCAATTGTTAAGCGTAAACTCTATTTTACCGAGTTTATTGTCAGTAAAACGCTTGCTCCGAGGGGATCTGAACGTAACTGGTCTCAGCCACCACCTTGCTATGCAGCTTCTACTATCAGTGCACTGTCAATCGATCCCAATGATTTATTGCTCTTCTTTAATGTTTATACCTTACAATACCTTCATCTGATGATGCGATGTATAGAAAGATATACTATCTTATTTTTACTTGTTTTTGATAAGGAACCGCACGGATACTGAGAAAAGTGCTTGAAATATAAGGACTGCAACACTAAATCTTAGCAGTGGCCTAACAGAGAAAGGAAAAATGAAAGCGGAAATGTGAACCACAGCACTGGCATGAAAGGCGAAGGAGAAAAGAGATGTTGGCTGAAGACCTGAAGAGACTTATTGTCAATCAGCCTTCAGCAACGACCACTGGGCAATTGGTGTGAAACTGTAAAGCACAGTCTCTATTATTGTTCGGACTATCCTCATCTTGGTTGTTTTCCATACAACATTTCGGCCGTCGTACTCTACGGCCTTCATCAGGTATCATCTGGTAGGTGTGGGGGAAGTAACAAACCGAACACTTTATTTAACCGACGGAGGTATATAGACCACACTCCCCTCTTAGCAGCAGTAGTATTTTCGAATTATTATTATTATTGTAAAGCACAGTATTACTGTGGTCTATAAGAATGAGGAGAAGAGGGCTGAAGACTTGAGGAAACTTGCTGTCACACAACTTCCAGCGGTAACCACCAAGCAACTGGTGTGAGATTGTAAATAATGATGTTGATGATGATAATAATAATAATAATAATAATAATAATAATAATAATAATAATAATAATAATAATAATAATAATAATAATAATAATAATAAGAAGAAGAAGAAGAAGAAGAAGAAGAAGAAGAAGAAGAAGAAGAAGAAGAAGAAGAAGAAGAAGAAAAAGAAGAAGAAGAAGAAGGAGGAGGAGGAGGAATAGAGGAAGAAAAAGAAGAATAGAATGCTTGTACGAATTTTCGTAAGTTTTCAAATTCTCTAAGAAATAATTCTGTTCATACTGAGTGACAGAGAAAAAGAGGGTGGAGGTAGGCAAAAGTAAGACAAACTGTAACGTTTATTCTGCTGCTTTCAATAAATATGAAACATGCCTACTCCGCCGAAGCCTGCCAGTCGCCAAGCAAATACAATTTCTCTTTATGTCCTCCTCCGTTCAATAAATGCTATCAATAAAATTAAAAGCGTTGTCCTCTAACTAGATATTCATTGGGTCAAAGATTAATTGAAATTATTAAAAACCAGAAACAAACAAAGAGGCTACTTTCTATTAGAAAAATAATACACTTCTACGGGAGGCTCTAAGTGGCAAATATTTGCATAGCATGCTGAATCATCTGGAAACAGCCAATGATGAAAATGCCATTTATCATTCCGTTTACCGCGGCCAGATAATTGGTATCGACAATCAGAGGTTTTACGGATACATCTATACTCTTTAATGGTATTTTATTGAATGTGCCAAAGATCTTCACACAAATTCACATGTTAGCATACCTTTGTTGATTATATATATATATATATATATATATATATATATATATATATATATATATATATATATATATATATATATATATATTGAATTCCTATGAACTTCATGTAAAGCATAGGGCTATAAACAGTCCACTGCTATTTCAGTAGCAAGTAGGATTTTACAGGATGAATTCACAAGCTCTACATCCTCCCCTTGGGCTTGGGACCAGTTATGGTGACTGAAAAACTGTAGGTTGCTTTTTTTTTTATCGGAGTAATCTTCTCTAAGATGGACTATCCTACCGGGCTACAAAGTTGTCTTGGTATTTACCCGCAGAAGGGAGGTGAATTCGAACTCAGTGCGCTAATTCCGTTTTCTGTGCCGGTAACCGTTAGGTATTTTCACACCTTCTCTGTTAAGTCTTTATTATCATCCAAATGCGCAGTTACTATCACATTTCAGTCTTTTTTTTTCCTTAATAGTCACTTGTACATTAAGTATTCCAGCAGCAGTTTTTTTTTTTTTATATATAATATTTTCCGGTAAAAAAAACAACAATAAACAAAAACAACAACTAATTGTTGCGTTATATGATGTAAGAACTTAAGTGGAATAGGGAAAAAACGTTTAAGAGAGTTGGTGAAACAGCTATGAAATTGGTTGGATGACGAGGCTGTACTTCGAAATAGGACTTCATTGTGATCAGCCTTTAGGGGAGAGCTTGCATTGTTTGCTGTATATTTGTTCCTCTTTTCCTTGGGAATCGAGCACGACGTACAAAAATTTTATCGAAGTTTTACTTTTGACGAAAAGAAAAGAACGAATAAACAGTTAAAAGCGAAAGAAAATGTTTGTATTTATTTTTTTATTTTTTAGAAAGTTGTCTAGTAGCAGAAAAAAATCGATCTTCTCAACAGGGCTTTGGGGCGCCTGCTTGGGGTCTATAAAGTTAACTCTCTTTCCTTCCTTTTTCGTCTTGTTCTCTCTTGTTTCTACCGTAGGCCGACAGATGTATAGAGATCACATAATTATCCCATCTCCTCGATTTCTTTTATCGGTATCTGTCAGCGTAAAGTTGATACTTAAATCTGTTGCTTCCACGTTGAAGACGTCCTTGTCCCGTTATTGTTTAGCAGATACATTGACAGATGAAAACCACTCAACTGCGTATTCAGACTAAGGTGGGGTGGGGGGTGAGGGTGGGTGAAAAGCGTCCTTTATTTGCTCACTGTGCAAAGACCATTTCCACTCCGTCACCCCATCCCCCGGTACACCACATCCTGACGATGAAATGAAAATTCATTTAGCCAATTAAATACACCACGCAAACATGTTTCTTCAAATATTCATTCACCTTCGCGCGTACTCACGCATACGCACGCGCATGCGCGTACAGATGCCATGACAGAATACACACCCAATTTAAATGAACAACGATTACAGAAATAAAGGCATACTAAACAGGATTCCCATTCAATGAAGTACTTTGAGAGAATACCCAAAAGGAACACAAAGACATTCTTATAGGCACGTATATATTTATATATGTATATATATGTATATATGTATGTGCGAAAACGTTCGAAAAGAAAGAAGACTTATACAAACCGGCAAAAGAGCTCGTGGTTTCCACTGCATCGCCCCACCTGCCCCTGCCCCAGCCCTAGCCCCAGCCCCAGCCCCTGGAGCACTACATCCTGACACTGAGACAAAAATTCATTTAACCAATTAAAGATACCATGATAACTTGTTCCTTCATTCATACACTCCCTCTTTCTTTCTCTTCCTCTCCCTCTCTATCTCTATCTCTGTCTCTGCCACACACACACACACACACGCACACACATACACAAACACGATTCTATTTATACGCCCATAAAAGTACGCATACATACGTGATAACAGAACACACGCAACATTTAAATGATCAGCAGTATCATCAATAAGGGCTTACTAAACGGTGCTCACATTCAATAAAGTAGTTTCAGAGACTATCGAAAGGGAACACAAAGACATTAAGGCGTACAAGAAGAAAGAACACTTAGGGAAAACCGGCAGAAGAGCCCGTGGTTTTGTTCAAGACTAGCATAAATAAAGCTAATTATAGTTAATTACAGCTACTTATACAAGGCGATCGACCACACAGTAAAACAAACCTAAAGAGGAGCTTGAACAATATAATTCAAAAGAATTACACACAAAACCAATAAGAATCGTTGTACAATGGAAATAAATGTAGCCACAATACACATGAGACACACGGAACAAAAAACTACGAGAAGTCTATGAACAAAGAAACGAAATAAGTGAAATACGGACCAACTATAAGGAATGTGCAAGCTTCTCATGAACAGCAAAGAACAACTCGGAGAGGAATCAAAATCTGATGAATCCTACGCGAAAAAAAAAAGATTATGGCAATTTGAATGTCCACACATGAATTGCTGAAATAGATAGCCAAGAAAACAAACTGAAGAGTTGGGTGCAAATCTATCTATCTATGTAATGATAAACATACAAGAAATTATATATATATATATATATATATATATATATATATATATATATATATATATATATATATATATATATATAGGAGGCTTAAACATACTTTGTTGAAAATAACAGACAAACTCTGTCTATCTTTTTGTTTACGTACAAACCTTTTATTGATATCATGCAAGAGACGTTCTAAACTTGATGGTTCGAGATCTTTCGACCGTTATCGGTCATTATCAGCAATTTAATGGTATTTAAAGAATAATATGAATTATTCTTCATTATATTTCTATATTTATAACGAGCGTTGTCTTTTTTAACTAGCGTAATCATAAATACATCAGTTTGGGTATGTAACTGAAACTAATGCTAAGTGCTGACGATGTCATATATATATATATATATATATATATATATATATATATATATATATATATATATATACACACACATATATATATATAGAGAGAGAGAGAGAGGGGAGAGAGAGACAGACGGACAGACAGACAGAGGGGGGGGAGAGATCAGACTTTCTCACCGAAGGCAAGTTGGTTTCAAAGATGGAGCCTTACAGACGTCAGGTTTCAAGGGGTCACTATGAACATTAACATTTTGGAATGAGTCACAGTTTAGATACTCTCTAGTCCCTTACCTTAACAGTCAGCATTCGGATATCTTTTATCCTTTCTCCCTTCCCTGGGAAAGTATCAGCGGACGCATATATATATATATATATATATATATATATATATATATATATATATATATATATATATATATGTCGGAGAGTCATGTAAATTTTTGATGTGATGGGCTTCATGAAAGTTGAAGTTGTTGTTATGTTTGTTTCTATGTTTGAGGCAGACGTTTGTCTTTTCATCCTATTTTAGGGCTCTTTTGTGTTCATATATTCTTTTCTTGAGAGCTCGCAACGTCCTTTCGATGCAGATCTTATTACAACCCTTTTACGGCATTGCGTAAATGCCAACATCAGGTGGAAACCCCCACCAACCGTGCAATTTCAACTTTCAATAACCGCACAAGAAATATACACGAATCCTCAACGGGCAGATATATTGAAGCAGCCTGTATATCCCAATACGATAGCCCAGAGGCATGGACATTTTTCAGATTGCAGACCCTTTAAATGCATCTATTTGAAACAGAATCACATAAAAACGACCACTTATAACATTTATATACAAGGAATTGGCTAACACTCAGTAAACCCTTTGAGAAACAGTGTAAGCACATAAACATCACCCCTTTAGAAAAAGAAAAAGAAAAATATCTCTCAGAAACCAAAAAAAGATTAGAAACAGCGTTCCTCTTCCACACCGCACCATATATGTCAACACCTATCCATAAATGCTATACACCACCTCTCTCTCCATTCTGAATGAACCTACATCCAAACAAACTTTTCCTGAAAACTGACCATTTTCATCCTGACCCCCTCCCCCCCTCTTTGCCCCTTCTTATCTCGGACCAAACATGACTCTCACATACACAGATACAGACGCTCTCCCTCCCTCTCTTTCTAAACAACCAACAACAGATCTTTTCTTTTTCTGTTTTTTTTAATTTTATTTTATCAGTGGTTGGTCATTGCTCGTTATGTTTTTTTGTATTTTATTTAGTGGAGATTTTGTGCTTGTTGATGGTTATAAATTATAAATTAGCAGTCTACACTGTATCCTGCTAATTTATAATTTATAATTTATAGCTACTAGAAGAAATATAAATAGGATAAGAGGAAGATTCTACACCCCAGAAAAATAGACCCCCACCCCCAAAATGTTATAAATAGGGATCTAAGATAAATCAAATCATTCGCCTGAAGAAGCCCAAACAGGGGCTTAAACATGTTTGAGTAGCGAATCCTTACTCCATAGTATTTTAAGCTCTACTCTAAATCAACTTAATGTTTAATGTTGAATGTATCGAGCACTCTATGAAACAAACCCATCACACATTAAATATTATATTATATTGTATTCCTGATTCGTACATATATATATATATATATATATATATATATATATGTGTGTGTGTGTGTGTGTGTGTGTGTGTGTGTGTATTTTACGGATCAGGTTTTCAATATAGCGTAATATAAAGCAATGTCTGATATGTGGTGGATTTATTTTATTGGGATAATCCTCAATTCCACAGTAAGACAAAAAAAAAACCCTTGTTCAAATCAAAACATGATAAAATTCAAGTCAATGGTGACATGATTACTTGAGGAGAAGTATATACTTGGCCTCATTTTCTAATCACACATTTTAAAAGCTGAACATTTTTTAAGCATCCAAAAATCAAATTATAATACCACTACAATAAATATTCGTAAAGTCAGAAAACAAATCTGGTAATCAATCAGGATCTTCGTCCTCCGGATTATTAAAAATATTTTTTCCTTAAATGAAAAAAATAATTGTTCTTAATAAACTATAAATGACAATAAGCGAAATTTGATTTTATAATTCCGAATATCATTTTTCCGTATTTGACCTGAGGGATTCAGTCCAAGACTCGTCAAGTCTTTACAATCACCAAAAATGTGCAGTTACTATCATACCATTATAATCGTTATTTCTTGTCCGTGTAGTGACACAGACGCCTCCCGTGGGTCGATGGTTGGCAATCTCGTCTCGCAGACGTCAGTGTAGTTAGTTTGGTTCTCGCTGGCTGCTCTGATAGGTATGGACGCTTAGCTTAGTAAATTATTATTTTATAACAAATAGTTAGTTATTGTATTATTATTAAGCTTAGCTTAGTACGGTACACTGGTTCAAGAATACCCAACGGGGACCCAGTTCATCGTAGTAGTAAGAATTTTGCGAGACTAGCATGCAAACCATTGCTATACCGTACTAGACAGGTTCATTTGAGGCTTAAAAAATCAATGATGATATTTTGAAAAATTGAAATGCTGTTTAATCGTTGTATATTCACGATCGTACAAACTGAAATTGGGTAACTGCCGTTGGTTTACTGAGGGAGATATTGAAGAAGAAAGGTGTCATGTGAAGTGCCTCTTGCTAGGTGATGGTTAAGAACCTTGCATAGCAAACCATTTGCAGTGAATTTGATCCTCTCTGGGCATCCTACTACTGTGCCAGAACAGGGAAAGCGTAGCAGATATCTATATTAAGATTGTTTCGTGATTAAGAGAGTTGTGTATTTCCACTGGTGCTAGAGGTCGGTGTTCAAGCTAAGTTAAACAAGAAAGGATTTCAAATGCTGATTTTTCAGTGACTGGGAAGGTCATTCCCTCTTAGAGGACAATAGTTTTCTATTTGCCACCATATAGTCTCGTGCAAGACCAAGCTAACCTTTGTAAGTATCCAAAAGGGGTTATGTATCCAGTAACGAGACTGATCATAAAAAAAGACTTAAGAGAGATTGATGCTTAATTAAAAAATAATCAACATTATATAGATCACCGTAAGATACCCAGCAAAAAGGGTGGCTTGTGTTATAGGGAGGATGTCCTTTTTAACGTAATTCCATATAATTTCTAAGCAGGTATTAATGAGGTCGTGCGTGCGTGCTCACATATTCGTTAACATATTTTTACATCTTTATATTTCAGTATTTAAGACAGACACTAAATCTAAATAAAGAAGCAAGCAAAAAAAAAAAACAACAAAAATACACACATTAAAAAGACTTAACAAATATTAAACAGCTTCCAATGCGCTGGTATAATGACCAGGGGACCGTACACCGATGCTCGATATGGAGAGTTGTGGGACAACGCTGAGCTGCAGTGAGCGATAGTACTCTAAATGTCCCTTTAAACCATTCTTCCCATATTCTGGCATATAAGATATTAACTCTCATACAAACTCAACTCAAGAGACATCCACCGAACAACCCACACATACGAATATGTACAAGTTTTTCCCATGCTCATTGATACCATATTCAATTAAGGTACATACACGTGCGCGCGCGTTTATGTAAATATAATCCCTTATGAAAAGCAAGAAGTATACAGGGCATTTAAAAAATATATTTGTAACCCCAGTCGCCGATTACTGTTCAGAGACTTATCTGCTTGAGTGTATATATAAATCAGTTCCGGCCCAGTGAACAGGTTTTTTCCACGATATCAAATGTATTATATTCCGTCTTTGCGCTCTGTAAACAGTTTTCGTGAGGGCAAGAGAAATTTCGACGTTTTTTGAAATGTAAGTCAGGATATGTTGATTTTACGAACTGTTTTATTTCCTTATCTGCAATCTGGAGATTGTGTAGTAAAATATAAGCCACTGAGTGCAAAGATCGTCTGTCATTCGCCGACCTTTCATTCATTATCTCCGTCTAACAGCAATCACATTCCTTTTATCGTGAATTTAGCCTTGTTACTTTCGATTTGGATGTTCCGTTATTTTAACTTTTCCTTTCGCTTAACCGTTTCCGTGCGATGTCCGTCCAGAAAGTAACCAGCCACTAGGTATTATAAAAAAAAGTATCCAACCAATGCTAATAGTGCCTTAGCCTATTTCAAAGTATTCCCCTTCTTACGCTTTTATCCCAGAGAATATTACACTTCTCAAAACTTTATGCAAAGTTCTCTTTCGGGGATCGCCATCAGCTGTCTGGTAACACTCTCCTTGTTCTCATCCCCTGTTTGAAATCGCTTTGAAAAAAAGCCAGAATTTGAAGAAAACAAATGTGTACTGTAGGTTGGGTTGTTATGTTTGCCAAAAAAAGAAAAAAAAAAAACGTACACGAGACGTGAAAAATGGTTTGGGCTGTCACAAGCTCTAAATGGTTGCCAAGTTGGATCGAGACCGCACAACCAGTCCTCCAGATATTCAAAATGGCTAGTTACTCGCTGGGCAGACCTAGTTCACATTTTGAACTGTATGAGAGTAGTTTGGGTAAGATTGTTATCATTTTTTGTTCTTTTCCTCTTTTTTTCCCGTCTTTTTTTCTTTCTTTCTTCCTTTTAAATGTCGTTTGTTTTGTTTTTTAAGAGGGAGAATCAGACGACAATGACAACGACAAAACAGAAGAAGAAGAAGAAGTGGAAGAATGAGAAAAAGAAGAACAAAAAATCATATTTTCATTTGTAGAACTTGATATTCTGAATCGTCTTTACTTCCTTTGTCTAAATATTTCTGAGTCTGCCTATCTTTAAATTCCCAAGTTGCTTGTATTTTCAAAGCCCCTCCAAACTATTACTATAGTACTGCCAAACTAGAGGAAAAGGAAACATTGGAATTGGTTCTGCCATTCTATGATATGTTCTCTTTCCCATGATTTACAAGGCACTGTCGCACACTTACACGGACGCCCGCACACACACACACACACACACACTAAGGCGGGGGTGGAAATGAAAAGAAAGGGGGTAAAAAAGGGATACATTATTTTTTTAAATCAATGATTTTGTGATGCCTCCGGGCCGGAAGTAACACCATGCTGATCCAGCAACCCTCGACTTCCGTCTTCTCACGAATCCTTTGTTGAAATTGTTTTTCAACCGCTCACTCAAGCAAGCATTGTAGCTACAGCCCTAGGGAAATTTGGGATATGTTTTTAAACATTATTCCGGTTTTCTCAGTGCTTTTTGGGTCGCTGTAACATTTTTTCGCGCCGTGGAAAAAAAAAAACATTGTTATAATGACATCGTTACTACAGTTATTGATGTTGCCAATGCTAGAATAACGATGATGGCAGTAAAAATAATAAGTAATTTCATCAGAATAATGTGAAAAAACAAAATGATAAAAATGAAAATGTTACTGCAATAAAGCAATGAAACGATAAATAGTAACAGTGAAGAAGTAACTTGTAAAAATGCTGATGTACAATGAAAGTGGAATTACAGCATCAAAATAATAATTAGATGATGATAACAGCAATAACAACAACAATAATAATTCACTCGATTCCAAGACACACCTGGTAAATTACAATATGTTGGAGGAAAGGTTAAAACTTTATAGACCACGGTGTTGCTAAGGTCAGTACAGATGCTGAAGGGGGTGCGAGTGACATATGGTGTGAACATGCAGATGCATCGATCATGATGATGATGATGATGATGATGATGATGATGATAATAATAATAATAGTACTACTACTACTACTACTACTACTACTAATAATAATAATTTTAATAATTTTCAGCGAAAGCCATCAGTCACTATTGGTGTGAGAACTTAGCAAGTACAAATAAGAGAAGAAACGAACATAAATTATCATCATCATCATCATCATCATCACCATTCTTTTAACGTCCGTCGTTGGATATGGACCTTCCCTATGATCCGCCACATTTCTCTCTCATGGGCGTCGCGGACCCAGTAATTTCTGATCTCTATCATGGGCGTCGTGGAGCCAATATTTTCATTACCATTTACTATTGTAAACCTTATATCTTTATAATTCATTGTATATATATATATATATATATATATATATATATATATATATATATATATATATATATATATGATAAATTATAAAAATACAATGTTTACTATAGTAAATGGTAATGAAACAGTCATCAGTGGCAACTATAAAACACAATAGTAATGATGATAATGAACATTTACAATTAGAGTCGTTAAAACTAATGGTGATGGAAACTAAAGTAATATGGTTAATACAAATACAGAAAAGCTAATACTAATATAAATAAAGAGAATAAATGATTACAATAATGACAATAATAAAAGCAAAAATAATAGAAACATAGCCATATAAATTCTGCAGATGAATATGTCAGAAGAAGTCATGAAACTGAAGAAAAAAAAAACATGTTCAGCTTAACAAAAAAAAACAACATTCATCCATTTTTAAATTTCTCTAACCAAAAAAAATCTCAATATCATAATGGCTTTAACGTTTGGAAATCTCAATATCGTTTACGACGTTTTTATCAGTTGAAAGGTTGGCCTTTTTTCAAGTATTGTGTCGCGTTATTCTTTGCTAACGTTAGGCAAATCCATTTGATTGAAAAAGATGGTGATGCTTACGGAGAGTGAAAGTTGAGTGGTTTATTGGTAATAGTTTCTGTCGCCTTGCATGCAATCTTGCTTTAGATTGCTCTTAAAATGCAATAAGCTTTATCAAGTGTATGTTTGACTTTAGGCAATTGTATACATCTAAGGCTACGGTTCTTAAAATAAAAGAAGTATCTTCTTACATACATATAGCAGTACAGTATAAACGTGTGATTGCATATATGAATATATACATATATCTATATACATAAGCGCTCATATATGTGTTCAGCTTTACATATGTGAATACGCTGATCTTTTTGTAACCTCACGTTTGTACATGGACATTCACACACACACGGGCGTACGTACACACACACACACACACACACACACACACACACATATATATATATATATATATATATATATATATATATATATATACATATATATATATATATATATATAGAGAGAGAGAGAGAGATGTATAGTGTTATATCTAACAAATCGTACACCCAAAGAAACCTGTAAAATAGATCGGTTTAAAGCGTTGAGGAAACAACAATTACAATAGCAAAGATGACATCAATAAACAAATTTTGGTATAATCATGACTTCTCGAGAATACAGAGTGTGTTCTTCAATTTGATTGTACACCGGAAGAAGACAGTAGAATGGATTGGTCGAAAAATCTTGGAATATGCAATGCTCTTCCATAGGAATAGAGCTCTCTGGTGGATGGGAAATATCAGCTAAATAAATATATCGCTTAAATTCAGCCATACTCACCGTCCAGTTCCTTAGCGCTGTGGTAGGATACCAACCTTCGGGTCTGAAGCGTAGGTTTCAATCCTGCCTCGTGGTACAGGATAGAATAATGGATAGTCCATAGCCACACTGAAGAGTTGTGATACAACGAAACAGATGTCTACGTATGACATATATATATATATATATATATATATAATGATGAAATTATAAGATAAATCAGTTTATTTCACGATTTTAAGTTCCTTGCATTATTGACCAAAACAGTCATGATTTATGATTTAAAATATGAACTATCCTCTTTTATGTGCGTGTGTGCATGCCTGTATGCTTCCGTGATACACGAACACATCATTGTTTTCATAATGACAATTTCATCCCTCTTGACTCAGTGATTATTGATATAATTCACTGTCGTCTAAATCCGAATTATTTTCCAATTCATCCGTCAATGCAAATATCTATTGGAAATTGTTGTATTTAACCGTCATATACGCAGAAAGTGGGACGATTCTTTGATAGAAAATTCAAATAATCACTTTTTCTATACCTCACTTCGATTTTCGAAGATTTTGTCATTTAATTGCAAAATGTTACCCTTTAGATGAATTTTGTTTTACAGTTTGAAAAACACTTCATTTCCATAATAAAAATCAATCTTAAATAAATTTTAAATTTTTAGTTTTATTCATTACTGTTCAAAAATCCGTACCAAATGTAGCGTGTTAGGGTTTTTTCAACCGTGCAGTTCTCGGAGAAGGATTTTATGAAGAATATCAGAGTGACAAACAACTAAAGATGGACGCTTCATTTTTGTGAACTTCACCGACTTGTTCGGTATTATGATTCAATAAATTTATTTTCTGTATTATATCAAAGCTAACGGACAGCTGGACATATTAGTCCGTTTACTGATACTTATGGATCCCATGACAGACCTTTTTCACGACTTCGATCATCATTTGGGTTTGTATCTTAAAATCAACTGTTATTTTCCGTATTCACATTCTTTGTATACTAATTTGATTTTTATCTCTTTGTTTTTTTTTTTAATTCGAGTTACTACGCTTGCATTCTGGTAATCTTGAGATACCAACCGTTATTCTTATCATTTTGAATTTACACCTATTATGTATTTGTTTTTGTTTTTTTTTCAAATTCGAGTTACTTTAATGTTGAGTAAATGTAATGAGATATATACTATCTTACTTTTTGCTAAAGTTTGGGTTCTATATTCAATATTTTGTGGTCGTTATTGCTTTTAGAAAAATAAGTTTTTATAAGACTATTCCTAATTAAACTTGTTATGACATTGGTAGTTGTTTTGGAGAGTCAATTTCTCAATTTTCCAATATTTTTGATCAATTTTAATTAGGGCTTATTTATTCTTATTTTTCCTCTCTTTGCTTTCAATACTCTCTTTAGTATTTTGATATGCTGGTGTTGATATAGTCGTTAGAAGTTTCATTGTTTTTTTTGATCGTAGTCTTTTTTAGTAGGAATTTGTTAGTTCTTTCTAGAATGTATTGATTCTGTTTTCAAGTACTATATTTTTAATAATTTGGAGTAAACAGTTCAAATCATTTGAGGGGTTTATCATTTCTGTTGAATATATAATACAATTTATTTCTTTGAGAAAAATATTTATCTAAAGAATGTTTTACGTATAATTGTTGATATATTTTTTATTGAATGGTGGAATAAACCGTATTACATTCTTTTTTCTTTTGTTATTATTATTCTTATTGTGTTTAGGTGTGTATTTCATTTCTGTTTTAAAGCCACTGTATCACACTGTTGCCTCATATTGTAAGTTATTGATATATTTGATGAATTATCAGATATTCCTCAACTTATTATTTTGTTATCCCTTTTAGTATAATTTTTGGGTGGTTAGATGACGTACTCATGTATGGTACAAGGTTATTTTCATTTCTATATGGTTGATAAGTTTAAATTTTCAGATTTAGAGTTATTGACTTCTTTTTGTTGAGTGTTTAGACCGAAATCAAATCCTATATCTTTAAATGTCTTATGATTCCCCATGACTCTGTTTTGTTTTATTTGATTTCTAAATATTATTACACCATCTTCTTGACACAGTTCGATATTTTCTATCAATTATATCTGATAGTTTGTTTTGAAAAGTTGATGTACCAATGAATTAAGATATTTCTGCACCATCATGAGCTCCTATTTTAACATCAAAGTCTTTAGCAATACACACACACACACACCCACACACATATATATATATATATATATATATATATACTAAGATGACTATATGCAAATGACCACATGCATTTTTCCCTTTTTATCAAAATCGATAACGTTTATCATGCAATCATTTTTACCTCCTGCATGTCCACTACCAACTGTCTTTTCGATTCAAGGCCTCTTCGTCGATTTGTGGGGTTGCCCTGTTTACCATAAAAACTTATACTGGAATGAATACATATTTTGTAACTATCTATAAATGACATAAATATGGCACAAATTGCATCTCCTTCGATTTCGAAATAGAATATACAGAGAATTCTTTTTACCAGTGAATGAAAGGAAGGGAATTGAAGCTTTCAAAATAACGCTCAGCAAACAGGGGTTATTTTTTTCCATTCACAATAATAAATATGTTTGCTCAAGTGATTATGTATACTTTTTTTATGAGAACAACCCAATTTTTTTTATTCTTTCAACTAGAGAGACAATGATAGATTAAATAAAATTTCCCATGAAATTTCTGCCTAAATAATGTTTCTAAAGTGAGAAAAATCTTTTTAAAAGCAGCTTTTAACTATTTGAACGTAACCAGTGTTCGCAGGGCGTTTTTTTTTTTTTGAAGTAATGGTTGCAATCTCTTTCTTCATTTGGCGAAGAAATGTTTTCTGTGACGCTTGAAAATGAAGTTTATTCGTAGTTTAAATTCAATAAACGCTACACATTTCTTGACATTTCTGCGCCAATCACTGCTAAAAGGCTAATATTTTAATGCTGAATACATACCTTTAACTAAGTGACTTTAATGCGGTGTTGGTTACAATGCAGAAATAATCCAGCTCACTACTTTTTCTTAAAAGAACAACATATTCACTTAGATACAAAATTTTCAATTTTTTCCATACTAAGACTGCAGCTCTTATATCTTCATTTACTCATATTTTTGTCCATTGTTTAGCTGGGGCGGTAGTAATTTTCATATTCAAGCTATGGTGTGCATGTATTAATCCAGCTCATGTGCAGCATCACCGCTTCAACGTAACGTTGCTCTTGCCATTGAGCTATACAGCCACCAAGATGAAGAGACAGATAGAGCAGTTATAGACCGTGAATGAACAAAATGAGAATCTGGAGTTGAAACAGTTATTTAGGCTTTTGCATTACCTTTGGCTTTTTAGCTCAATCGTAAGAGCAGTGCTACGCTGAAGTGACGATGGTGCATGCATTTTGAAACGGATGGATACATGCATGGTGGATGTGTGTGTCCAAGTTGGAACTTATGCACTAAGCATTCCTGCGCATACGCTTAGGTATGTATTATGTATAAGACTGCATTGGTGTGTACTACTACATGGTTGTATACTGTGCATATGATTATATATCATGTGAACATATTCATACATCGTTTTCTAGTGTATATTGTACACTCCGACATTGTGTAGTTGTGTATTATGCATGCGATTATATATTATATCTATATAATGTTTGATCCAGTTGTTGGTGTATGTATGTGTATATCACATATAAGACATGCATTATGATGTGGTTTTATATTGTGTATGAAGTGGTATATTTCATGAATATAATGTCATATTATTATATATGTATGTGCTATGTGGTCTGACATATATGTGCGATTGTATATTATTTGTGCTATCGTATATTGTATGGATATGGTAATAAATACGTACAATTATGGATGTGCATATGTGTGTTTATGTACGTGCAGTGAATAAGTGTTTGAACTAGCATATGTACCTTTATCTGGTATTTATGTGTCAAAAGGAAGGTACATAACGCATTTTGCATGTATGTATGCGCTTGGGGATGTATTGGTGCCGGGACTGATGTAAATGTATGCATGTATGTTAGATCAGCCATGCATACCGCAGGAACAAATACTTCTATTATTATTATTGTTAGTGGAACATAACATAATTGAAATCGATGTTATCATGTATTCTTTTTGACCAGATGAATATGATTTATGTATATGTCCCAGTCCAAATATGAGTTCAATTCTACGAAAAAAAGTTTAAACGAAATCAATACTTGGTGCGACCGCCTTTATTTTCTAACGACGCTCGGCGAAATTGACTTCACTAGATTTGCATTAACAGTCACTGGAATGTTTTTTCCACTCCGAGAGTATGCATGTTTTCAACTCGGTCTTGTTTGATATCTATTCGTTTCAATACAATCCACGCAGTGGGACCAGGCTGCAAAAGACGGTTTGGGGATAACCCCCTTACAGCACGAACAAACAGTCTGGATGATCTTCTGGGGATGAAGGTTGATCAAGTTGATCACGTTCATCAAGTAACTTTTCATTTACACGATCAAGAAAAAGGGTCATTTTTTTTTCTCAAACGATCAAGTAAATTTCGGCAAGTGTCAAACCGTGTAAGCTGCCGGTAATCAATCAAATCATACAGTACCCACCTGCATTTTCTTCACTTTGCCGATTTGTGCCTGAAGTCTTCCGAATGTTCTTTGCCTTACTCCTAGCTTTGCTACCGACGTTAGTGTATTTGGGTTCTGGATGAGCCTCCACGGCTCCCCTCTATTCTTCATGGTCGAGTAACGACTTCCGCTACCCACTATCTATCTAATTACAAATGCACTTTTGAAAATGGGTGAAGATACACACTTTTTAAAAATGCACTCACACGTATATCATATGCATTCTCTGTCTAGTATTTGCATATATATATATATATATATATATATATATATATATATATATATATATATATATATGTATATGTATATGAATAAAATATTGGTGTGGATTATGGTTAATCTGGCAATATGTTTGTGTTAATGTAAGTTTCGAATTTGTATGAATCAGGTACACATACTTCTATTACAGCCAAACATTTTCACACAGTTACATATTCACCGTTTAAAGAAAAAACAATTCAAAATTTCTAGCTCTGAACAGTTGTCTCCTTGTTTTACTCGCATCGTTTGTCTTTGAAGTAATCCAGAAAATGGACGAATCGTCAGAAATAAGATTTAAAGCTATACTTCCGATATTGTCATTCATTTCCTATACATATATATATAGAGAGAGATGCGTATATGTATATATATGGATAATCACAAGAGAGAAAGAATGAGAGAAAGAAACTCGAATTCAAACAGTAGCCCAACAGTCAGAAACGAATTTTTTAAAGTCCAATCACGATGATTATTCATGCACCTGCAGACGTAAATAGATGTTCACTCAACAGTAATTACGCTGCTAATGCACGATCGCCTATTCGTACTCAAAAACATGAACGCAAAGGCAGCCAACTAAAGACATGCAGACAAACAAAATGAAAACACACACTATTATCTGAAAGTAGATGGATCTTGAGTGTACAAATCATTTTTCATATGTTGGGCGTGGACACAAATACCTATGTATAATTCCTTTACACACACACAGATAATGTATATATACATGTATGTATATTGTAATGCAAAAGTTTGGAAACTCCTGGTAATTTTGTGGTATTATTAAAACCCCTAATATTTTCTTTCCTTGGTTTCAAGTTGAAGTTACCACAGTTTCAACCGATAGGGTGAATCGTATTCTGAAAAGCATACTCGCTTATATATTGTAATGCAAAAGTTTGGAAACTCCTGGTAATTTTGTGGTATTATTAAAACCCCTAATATTTTCTTTCCTTGGTTTCAAGTTGAAGTTACCACAGTTTCAACCGATAGGGTGAATCGTATTCTGAAAAGCATACTCGCTTATATATTGTAATGCAAAAGTTTGGAAACTCCTGGTAATTTTGTGGTATTATTAAAACCCCTAATATTTTCTTTCCTTGGTTTCAAGTTGAAGTTACCACAGTTTCAACCGATAGGGTGAATCGTATTCTGAAAAGCATACTCGCTTATATATTGTAATGCAAAAGTTTGGAAACTCCTGGTAATTTTGTGGTATTGTTAAAACCCCTAATATTTTCTTTCCTTGGTTTCAAGTTGAAGTTACAACAGTTTCAACCGATAGGGTGAATCGTATTCTGAAAAGTATCTTGGCTTATTGACGGCTTGTACAATTTTGAAGAAATCATTGATGACAAAGAATCATTTGTCGGAGCGGAAGAAATTATGTAAGAGAACGAAGGGTTGGACTGTCAAGGATTGGTCAAAGATAACGTGGTCTGATGAATCCAATTTTTATCTTTTTAAACAATCTGGTATGCATGCACGAAGACTACGAGTATAAGACCCGACCATTTAACGATTCGCGAGACCAACAATTAAACATGCTCCTCGTGTCTTGATCTAGGAATGCTTCTTTGGTGGTGGTCTAAGGGGATTGTATTTTCCACCACCAAAAGTGACTGAATTCAGTTAGGTACTTGGCAGTCTCGGACTTACATCCTATCATGCATGCACCATTTTTATGCCGGTTAGCTATTCAGGGCCATAATATCGAGCTCTTATGATGGCTGCAACACACCGAGCTTCATATCGATAGACAATGTGGGATATTATGGAAGGAAAAATTACAAAGTAGAAATCACCGCCATAGATCACATGTAAGAAGTAATAAACACAATCCGTCGTTTTGAGGCAGGGATCAGAAACAGACTCTTCTCTTCGAAAATACTTTTCAATTTGATTCATATTTATTATCCACAAAGTTTCTGCATACAATAAAAAATGCAATGTTATGGCATTGAAAAAAATATCTCATTTTCATGAATTCGGTTGGGTTTTCCAAACTCTTAATGATGATGATGATGATGATGATATATACACGCTGGTTACTCAGTCTCATCTAGCAGACGGTTGAGTTCGTGTATAGAGGAGACCGAATGAGGATATGGATTCACCCTGTCAGCAGGGTGTTGCCCAAGCTGGTGGTGGCTCTCTAATGGGTGTGCTGTGTTATGCTGGAGTTCATAAGGACTAATAATGGATCTGTAATCTATCTTGACAGACACAAATATTGTTTCAGATTATTTGCTCCTCTTTATGCTCAACATGTTTTCTGGCGATGGTCTGTTCCAGCGAGATAGTGCAATTCACCATTGCATTACAGGTGAGACAAAACCGGTTCCAGAAACACTCGGATGACTTCTGGCAACTCCATTGGTTCCAGCGATTGCCAGATTTAAAATCCCACTGAGTATGTATTGAACATGTTGCAGACCTCATCAAATACTCTGCAGCCACATCAGACACAATCATGGAAAACCCCGGAACGTGCCTGGATAGATATAGCCACACAACGACTCCAGCACCTCGTAGACTCCATGCCATGTCGCGTAGCCATCGATATTCAGGCGAGGAGAGCAGCTACACGTTATTAGGTAGCTGTTTTCTTAATTCCTCGGCACTTCAATTTACATACGCACGCGCGCACGCACAGACACACATACACACACAGGCGCGCACACACAAACACAACCAGAGTTACAAACGCGTCCAGAAGACACAAAAACCCGCGTGCACACAGACACAAATAGATAGCCCGTGCAAGCACCTGATAATTACGTACATATATGTGCAGATGCATAAAAATGCACACAGACCTAATCACAATTACCCCGCTTCTTCTTTTTTTATTTTTTTCTTTCTCTCCATTCTCACACGCATAATATATTCCCAGTGGTCTGAACACACACATGTGGCGATCGCATATCACATGCATACGCGAACGCCGATACATACTGACGCATTGACTAATTGAAAATAATTATCAACACGCACAGACACTCCAAGATTGCTGTGTAAATTTATATTCTAATTACACGGTTATTGGTACACGCGCAGAGAGAGAGAGAGAGAGAGAGAGAGAGAGAGAGAGAGAGAGAGGGGGGGTAGGGAGAAAGAGGGGGGCCAAATTGGGAAGAATAATTAAACACGTTTCTTTACGCATATATATATATATATATATATATATATATATATATATATATATATATATATATGTATATACACGCTGACACACGCTTGCGCAATCCCTCACTCGAGATACGTCATGGACACACGCATGCGTAGAAAGAGACATTCTTTCCACGCTGAATGGGTTGCACGCAGTAATTACCTTAACTGTAGCGAGAAGTAACTCTTTGAAGAGGCAGCCAGCTAGAGTCTGTCATTTGGCATTGAACCTCCCACGTGATTGCGATATCGAACTGTTCCCATTCAACGCACAACAATAGGAACGACACAATCGAACGTCTTTCTCGAAACTTCCCTCTTCATCAACTAAAAAAGAAGAAGAAGAAGAAGAAAAAAAAAGGAAAAGATAAAAGAAGCTTCGGTTCCTTCTGCAAGCTGACTACCCACTTGTGCGTTCTCACATGTCCCGTAATAGCTCTAAAACAAAAGAACTTGATACCAATGTTCTTTCAATTAGTTTCTTAAAAATATAAAGAAGATGAATTTTTTTTTTTTTTTTTTTTTAGATCCACAAGTTTTATACTAATCGCTAAAGAAACACCATGTCGTAGAACCACGCCAAATAAGAGAAAAAAAGAAAAGAAAAGAAAAATAACCCTGTGGCAAACTAACTACTCCTATACCAACGGGTAGAAAAAAAAATTGATGAAATAGAAAATAAAAGTCCATAATGATATTACTGTCGATTAGTACACTAGTAGATGTGTTAAGCAAAACAATTTCAAAGTTGTACCATTTTAACTGTATTGAATACCGATCAAGTTTACGGTCTGCCTGGCTTTTATTAAAGTCTTTTTTATCTCAGAGGGTCGTTGGAGCACCTTCGACTTCTAAACAAATGTACAATATAATCATCATGGTGTGATTAGAATTATTTCTCAAGAATATCTGCTCTATTTTTTTTTTTTTTTTTTTTTTTTTTACTAGTTATTTAGATATAACAGCTGTTTTTTTTTTATTTGCCACTCTTTGGTAATTACAATTTTTACCTAAAGTGCTTGATTAACTTCGGTTCAGAATCCAAAATTTCCCTTCACCTTGACTACATTTTGGTACTCCGTACTAATCAAATAATCTAAATTAAAGTTTCACAGCCTGATCTCTAACTTGCCGTAAAAAAAAGTCCGTGAACATTGCAAAAAATAAATAAATAAAAAAAATAATAAAACAAATGAAAATAAATACTGGAATCTCTCGCTTCTAGAGAGTTCACTCTATGCCACTTTTTCGCCTTTACGAAAAAAATACTAAAAGTGAAAATAGAGTTAAGCGAATTTTTTTGCAGTGAGTTGTTATAGAGATAGGGCGCACAGTCTTCTTCTTCTTCTCTCTCTCTCTCTCTCTCTCTCTCTCTCTCTCTCTCTCTTACACCCAGTCTCCTGTACTTCCCATCACCCAACCTCTGACGACTCATACCATCATCACTATTTCGGGGTGGGTTAGGAAAGTTAAAAAGGAATTCTTCTATGAATTAGTGATTATCGCTTCTTCGCTTTACGCTCTTTTACGAAATGTTTGGTCGTTTTTTGGGTTTTTTTTATCATAGGAACGCCGTACTTTCAGATTGCAGAGGAAGCTAGTTAATAAATGTAAATAACAAGCTTCATTACAATCTAAAAAGTAAAAAAAAACAAAACAGAATTCATTTCTCCATACAATGTCTTTCCAAAACTACGTGTCTCGTTTCAACTCCTTTATTAATAGTTCCTGTGAATGGGATTAGCAGAACAAGTCAACCTGTGTTAGGATTTAGAAGTGGGAGTGAATTTGTCATCACTTCCTTACGTAAGTCACTGTGTCACTGTTATTCATGCATGACGTAACTTTTTCATGTTTTCTTCGTGTCATTGTCTTCCGTAATTGTCACATACGAGAGTATAGACAAAACACAATAGTAAGAGTTTGACAAAAGAAAGAAAGAAAAAGCTGTCTCAGCCTAATGGTTAATCCACCGTAAGCGTCAAAAGCAAGGAAAAAAAAAGGTGAAGCCGACTCAGCCAAATGGATAATACGCCATTGACCTTGAAAGCAAGGAAAAAAGAAAGAAAAAAAAAAGGTTTCGGTCCCAAAATCTACCGATGACTATCAGAAGGCCCGAGAGCTTTCGACCACGGAAACTCTAGAGAAAATTTAAGTTTATTTGGAATTATGAATAAAATTTCCGGCCGAATGCCTCAGAATCACAGACGAATATCTTCTGTCCTTTTTAAGCTCGTATATTTCTACATTGTTTTATGGTTATATCAATATATTAATTGTTTTAATGACATCCTTGGTAGCGAGGTATTTTTCACCGAAAAGAAAAATAGATAAATTATATATTCTTGTTATAATATGGAAATAATATTTTTCATAACAGACATTCAATGTTTACACAAAAACAAACAAAAAGAACCCCCCCTCTAAAAAAAAAAACAAGAAAAAAATACCAAGAACTTGGAAACACGAGTTGACACAACATGGCGCCGCTGAATCATTCTTTCTTTTTCATTTTCTATATCATTCATGTCTTAAATTCAGACAGGTCTGACTAATTGCCATAATAAAGTCAAATCTGAGAGCTTGACATTATCTTAAAAGTTATTATTAATATGTCATTTTTTAACGTTCCACTCTCTACTTATTACGAGCAACGTTACCCGATATTGTGTTGGATAACATAGTCATACGATGATCATGGCAAGCTGAAATTGGGTCTTTCTTGTAATTTTCATTATTTGCTTATAAATAGATATGTGCATCCATAAAATTCTCATGAAAAGCAACTGAGAAAATCCAGGAAATGTGATCGTGAACGAATTACATTTTTTTTTCTTTACTGAGCACATAAGAGGTATTGATTGTCGAATGGAATCGGGTGTTGTTTGAATAGTTTGGTCCCAAAAACGTGTCCCTCGAGTTACGTTATGTACGAGCCATTTTGAAAAGCATGAATCCAAGAATTCACTTCGAACGTGCTCAAACACATTGCAATTTATTCCTGCAAGAGAGAGAGAGAGAGAGAGAGAGTGAGAGAGAGTGAGAGAGAGAGAGAGAGAGAGGGGGGAGATGGAGAGGGGTGTCCACAAAAATAATTGGATGGCTGTAAAATCATTTTATTATTCAAAGTACGTGACTGATGTGTAAGTATAAAATTCCTGTGGATTCTTATTTAAAGATGTTCATGTTTTCGATTCAGCGAGCACGCTTTAGCCGTACTTTGCACGGATGCTACCTCTAATTTTTGACTCGTTGCACTGACATGGCTACTGAGCAATTCTGTGATACAAATTGATAAATCAACCAGAATACAACTCCTTCTTTGCTAAGTCTAAAACCTGATTTCAAGTATTTTTCTGCTTTCGCATTTTTCAGTCCAAAAATACAGACAATGACGTATTCTCTTGAAATTAAAACTTCCACCCGACAAACTAGACAGGAGTCCAAGAAATCACAGAAATCATTAAAAAAAAGCTCAAATTGCAATGGGCTGGACATGTTGCAAGAATGGCAGACATCACGACTCACAACGTGGATCTACAGATATCATATGCAAAAATGTGGCCAAAAGAAAGTAAGATGGCGTAACAAGCAAGACAAATTCACCTAGTACTGGCTCTCCAATGCCCATGATAGAGAGGTCATGCGAATCTTTGGAAAGGCTGCTGCTGATGAACAGCTGAAATAATTAGGGTATTAGCATTCGTTTAAATCAAACGGTGAAATCCGTGGAATTGATAGGGTAAAGGAATGGTGGAGAAACAGTAAAATCAGTGGCAGCAATAAGGAAAGAGAATGGTGGAATACCTGTAAAATCTATGGCAGCGATTGGGTAAAAGTATGGTGGAGTAACGGTAAATATAGTGGCAGCGATAAGCAAATGGAATGGTGGAGTAATGGTAAAATCAGTTCTGGCATTAGGAAAAGGAATGATGGAGTAATGGTAAAATCAGTGGCAGCGATAGGGAAAGGGAATGGTTGAGTAACGGTAAAATTTGTGGCAGCGACAGGAAAAGGAATAGTAGAGTAATTGTAAAATCAGTGGCAGTGATAAGCGAAAGGAATGGTGGAGTAACGGTAAAATCAGTTACAGGAAAAGGGATGGTTGAATAACGGTAAAATCACCGGCAGCGATAAGGATACTTACTTATATCGGGTTCAAATGTAGTCAACAGTAATATATAACCGTGGTCATTGTCTGATTTTTCTTTACCGATGACCGAATCGGAAGTGTTAATTCGATACACCTGCTACATAGATTCATTCAAAAAGTTTCGAATCGACGTAGAATACGCTTCTTACACCGTTTGTGTCTTTATAATTTTGAATTGTGCTATCGTGAGAATTGTTGCAATATTTCACCGAGAATTTTCGTAATTAAAAACAATTCCTGAGTCTAATTAGATGTGACACTACTGGAAATTGAGAAAACATATTTATTCATATATATTATGTATGCATTGCTTTTTGTAGCCGGAAGCAAATTAGTGAACTTAATTACTGCCAAATTAGAACATAGAAATCCTGAACATACTTATTAAATACTACAGGTACACAGTCTCTCATCCGAATGCTGAAAACCGAAAAACTCAAAAAACAATTTTTTTTCCATGGATGTCGTCTGCACATAAAAGCTTGCGTATAGCGCCGTACATGACCTGACAAGACCAACACACAATTAAGGCCACTTCATTTATTTTGGGCTCTATCGGGCCTTGTAGAACACAGTAGATGATATTATTTTAAGACGGATTCGACTCAGTTTTGTCTTGGTTGTATCTCAGTATGCAGTATCTCACAATTTGTCAGGCGTTATTTTGTTTATTTTTTCTCAATTATTGATGATCTTTTGAATTTGAAGACTGTGAAAATGTTAATCAGTGCTGCAGATTCCCCGCTGGGTAACAGTGAGAAGCAAAAAAAAGAAAAAAAAAAGGAAGCTTATGTCATTATCGATTTTAATATCGATGCCACTCCAGAATCATAAAAATCCGAATTATGAAAAGTTTCTAGTTCCGGGGGTTTGGGTCAAGAAATTGTATACTTATGGTTGCTAATCAGCCTAATTAGAATATTTATCAAGTGCGAAGAGCGTGGTAAATTTTTTTAAAATCTAATTACGTTTTTTCTTTCTGTTAGTAGTATAAAAAATTCTGTATGTACGCACGCTCACAGAGTATAATTTATGACCGATTCTCACCTAATTAAGACAGAAAGCATATTTCAAGACATCTCGAAGTACACGGAAAAAAATTGTTTTACAATGTTTTTACGAGGTGGGCTCTAGTTGCGATATAACTATGATATAAAACTCGGCCTTGGTTTCCGCCATAATTTCAACTTTTGGGGTTGTTGTATGTGGAAAGAAAAGAGAAAGAAAGAAAGAAAGCAAGGCGGATCAAAAGAAAGGGAAGTGAGATAGACGGAAGAAAAGCCATCAACATTACCATTTTTGTTCAATAAACTTAATACATAAAATCTATTTTAAGGAATCATAGTAATACAATTTAATAAGTCATCTACTATGATGAATTCCATTAAATATGATGCATTTTACAGATTCAATTTATGAATAAACTGTAATGAAAATATTTATGATGCAGAAATTTGAAAAAAAAATTATGATAACTTTATGATAACTCAATCAATAATCGGATATCTACGATCGATGATTGCTTTGGTTTTTACAATATACTACCTAGAGTCTTACACGGTTTCGAAAAAAAAAATTATTCGGAAAGATGTTCGGGTGGGGGTTCTCTTTATAATGCAAAAATAGTGCGGAAGTGAGCACATATTCGCCGCCATCTTTACAGAAGTACGTACGGAGGTGCGCCTTACATCAGTTATCTCATTCTAAAATTCAAAATTTCACAATCTTTCAATGTTAAGTTTGGAGATGGGATTCGGACCCAACATAGGGATGATGGTCCCAATTGTAAAGTTTTACACTGTCACTCACTCGATGTTAAAAGTGGCGCACAAATAAAAAGAAATAAGAGAATTATTGAAAGAAAAACAAGTAAAATTTTTTAAACGTCATCCCCTCCAAAAGCATTTTAGTGGAGGGGGGGGGGTCCAATTTCCAATGCAAGTTTATGCTAAATTAGTCTCACACTTGGTTTTCGAAAAGTCAAGGATCACCGCCCCACAAGAGGCGATGGATGTAACTTATTTATTGATCACTCTTCTTGAATATTTTGTTGGGTACGCCACTGTTCAGCTGTGCATTCACTTGAATCTTTAAGCCATTAGATCTTCGAGCCACCCCAATCCGAATTGACCAAACTTGCTACATTCTTCACAATTCCTGCTTTCAAGAATCATCACAAGTACAGCTTGGTATAAGAAAAACATTATCGTCCGGATAGTAGGTAACTAATTAGTTTTATTCCAACTAGGTTTATAAAACTGTCAAAGGTGTCTTTTCCGGTCTTCTTTCTTCAAGTTCAAAGTCTGTGTCATCTCAAGGAAGGAAATTTAAGTTGAATGGCTAATCAGCGTATGTATCGATCGCTAGAGAGGTGAGATGAAGAGAATAGCCACACATTTTAACCTTCTCACTTCAGACCTATGTTGTTATATGGCCTTGTTCCAGATTAGTTGCGAAGATATTTTGCAATAATGAATATTTGACTAAACTAATCTAACCAAATGTATTTAAAGTCTATTACAACTCCCCCCCCCCCAAAAAAAAAACACAGCGCAAAATCCCCACAGGATAAAAACCTCCCCAGTACAAAATCTGTCCTGGATAAAAATCCATGTTACCAAGTCGATCAGTCATAAGGCATCATTCGAGAATGTCAACACTAGTACGAATATTCAAATTGAATTTGAACTAATCGAGTAATTCAATTTAGTATTTTAGTAAATAGGAATGAATGAAGTTTTTATTGTGATTTTACTTCTACTTCGTACCATATGCCACAGGAAGAAAAAAATCTTTTTTTTTAAATCTATGACAAAAAAGTGGTACTTTGAAATGAAACAAGTAAGCTTTCCCGGTGTCGCCCAGGAATCAGATAACTTCTTGCACATCACAGGCCGGCCCATACACACTTCCACATACAGTTGAGCATAATTTCCTCGCTAATGTTGTCAAATTTGCGGGTTTTTTTTCTCTGTCAACGTCAGGATTCTCTGCCAGTACTTTTATATAAATCTTTACTGGCGGTGTGCAGCAAGAAAGAAATAGCATCACATTTGACAATGCTGGAATAGAACATGTTTTTCTCACACAACACAAGGATAGGGGCAGGGAAGCGTAGGCCAAAAAAACAGACTGAGTGTATTAAGTGCTCTAGCTGACCGAAATCTTCGCATGGGTGTGACCGTTTTTAAAATGTTGGGTAGTTTGGGTTTAAGATCCCGATAAAATGAAATTTATGAAAAATGCATTCAATCTTTTATGTCATTTGGCTATCCTTCGTTTTGCGAAGTCAAAAATCGACTACAGATTAAGAAAAAGGCAAAAATAAAGTGACTGAAATTGTACAAATGACTAATTGTATTGAATAACGATTGTAAATCATGAAAATCCATTCACTCACTCGGTGTTAAAAATGGCGCAGCGTGTGAGCTAGTGAGTGAAAAATTCAGGAAAGGAAAACAGAATTCAAGACATAGATCGTATTATTAAAGTTTTGCACCCGATGTAACAATAACGTTTACCCTTTTCTGCATCCATAATCGATTTCAATATCAGTTAAAATTTTTGTGTTCACAAAACGGGCGATTGTCCGATATTTCTCAGCAAAAAAAAAAAGAAGTACCTGAAAGTAACTAGGGGAAGTACCCGAATACTTCGGAGTTGTACATCTTCAGTTACAATTTAAATACAACCCCGTTATAAAAGCTTTAAAAAACTCTCAATACTGAATCTGGCCATCATTTTTCCGGAATTCTTTAACTTTTGGGAAAAATTAATGCATTCATTTTCCAATAAGAGTTGACTTAAAACTTGAAGATTGTTACGGGGATTCTTGATCACATTAAGTAAAGATGTAATCGATATAGCATTTCTCTGTCAGTAGGCAAGTTTCATATTGAAATTCAAGTAGGGTCACAAATTTTATAAATATTACTTTACTTATATCTCAGATCATGCGTGCATACAAACATGATTACAGATAAGCAAATATATATTTTTTTCATTTTAAAGATGCGTAATATTTTATTTGGACTTATGCCTTTTGTGTAGTGGCCTTTTGACCGATGAGTATCAAATAGTTTAAGGATTTCATGACCAGTGATATCCTTTATGCGTGTATACATACATACATACATATATATATATATATATATATATATATATATATATATATATATATATATATATATATATATATATATATATATATATATATATACATATATATATATATATATATATATATATATATATATATATATATATATGTTGCTCTTACCATTGAGCTAAACAGAGGCCGGTAATGCAATGGCCCTAATTCTCATTTTGTTTATTAACAGTCTATATCTGCTCTATATGTTTCTTTCAACGCAGACAATTATGTTGAAAAATGGATATATGATCCGAAAGAATTATTATAAATTGCGTTATATTATATTGAAATTCTTATCTGAAATGATCTATTGCAACACGGTGAATGTGTCATTTGGTCAAGACAACGTGAACAAACAATTAAAGAAAATGAGGCTGCTCCAGGGATCGAACCTGTAACTTAGTTGTTTTTTTTTCTTTTGCATATTGCGTTGTCTAGGCCAAACGATACATTCACCGAGTTACAATAGGAGATCATTTCAAATAGAGTTTCAGTATAATATAACGCAATCTATAGTCATTCTGTTGGATCATACACTCATTTATTGATAACACATCACTCACTCTCTCTCTCTCTCTCTCTCTCTCTCTCTCTCTCTCTCTCTCTCTCTCTCTCTCTCTCTCTCTCTCTCTCTATATATATATATATATATATATATATATATATATATATATATATATATATGTATATATATATATATGGGGGGTATATTGATAAGTCTGTTGTCGAATGATCTGGAAAAAGCATTTATTTAATACAACAAATATTCCTTTCCAACGATCAACTTCCCTGCCATAAAACTTAATACAGCAGTGAATATTAATCACGTAGATCGTATATTATCAGGTGAAAAATTCAGATAAACATTCAGCAAATGATTATGTTTACGGCCATGGACTTATTGATCCATCCTCGTATATATAATCGTGTATGTATATCTGCATGTTTGTACGTGTGTACGTAATGAATTTAGCATAATTACTTTATCAGTTTAGAATAAAATACATTTGAAGTGTCTCGTCGTTGAGCCATGATTAGGAAGCTAGTCTTGCAAACCATCACAATGGTCACGAATTTGATCCTCATTAAATGTTCCACACTTGTGACTTTGAGCCAGCTCAAGTTGCGCTTATCAAATAACTAGAGAGAAAAAAGAGAAAAATTTTTTTTTAAATTGAAAAGCTTATAAAAAAATATATTCGTTTTGTTTTAATCAAGCATAAAAAATAGTTCACATATGGGAGCAAGCGTTTGTTTATGTCTTGATCGTCTCACATTTTAATAACAAAACAGAAAAAAAACCTGGCTTTCTCATTTATAATCTTTTTCTAGATCAGAGAGGGAAACCAGACAAATCCAAGTTAATTGGTAAATATTTCGGTGTTATCAATCGACAAAAAAGATTTAATAGGCTTGCGTATTTTCACTAATTTATTCAAAAGTCATAACCAGATTCAATTACCATCCACAAATTGAAAAAAACAAGCTTACTTACACAGGTTTATTTTCATTTTATATAACAATTTCTTTCTTCTCACCCGGCATCATATTTTCAATTTGTCCTACAAAATATCACTTCGTACGAGACACTCGTCAACCTTTCTCACTGTCATCTTATTAATAGAATATTCTGACAGATGATACGTTGCATTATGACGCCACTTCCCTATGCCCGTCAACTTCACAAGTACAGGTGTGTCTAGGCACAGGTCCTGAAAATAGTCAATAGAATTGACTGAGCTAGCGCCCCTCCCCTCCCCTCTGGCCAGCATCCAGGTGTTCAGGTCAAATGCTCACATCATCTTTCTCCCTTACCATCGTGTAAAAGCAAGTAAGTTTTTCACGTCAGATTTTTTATTTGAAGTATTTCAATTTAAATGTGCGATTTGAACACGTGCGATTCTGTGCATTCTGGTTTGGTTCAAGTGTTAGTTAGGGGGGGGGCGTAATCCTAGAGGTTTAAACTTTCAACCTTTTACCGAATCTGTTAAGCTTTAAGAGAAAACGAGAGATTTTTGGTTCAAACTAGACTTTGCGATGCTCCTTTTCGTCTTTCATTGCAGCAGGCCCTCATAGATGCAGCGTGCACCTACTTCCTCTTACACCACCCTACACTCAAGTCTCCTATACTTCCCACCATCCCAATCTTCGACGAGTCAGCCTAAGATTTTATAGGCTACCATCATCATCGCTATTTTGAGGTGGTGGAGTTGGAACGCTCAAAGATCCCTCCCATACATTTAAATAGTAATTGTTCCTTTGCTTCATGCTACTTCAGCTTACGAAATATTTTTATTTCATTATTCCATTAAATCTTGGAATCGTAAAACTTTTCTTCTTTATATGCTTACTAAGGACTGTAAGAACGAATTGAGATCCAATCACTTATTTTACATGTTTTGGTGATCACAAACTCTGTTTTATCCCCATAGCACTTGACAGTATGGAGCCAACTCTGCGCACCTAGTTTCCTAGGTTCAAGCCAGAAATTTAACAAAGATTGGTTTCGTAGTAGCATATATACAAACCCTCAGTCGAGAAGCATATTCAAGAATCATCAGATCAGGAGTTAGACCTGATTTTGATCGATTTTTCTCAAGAAAAAACCCTCAATCAATAAATATCATTACAATTACTGCTGGTACTACCACGACCACTACCGCTCCTACCCATTCTAATAATTCACGTGTGAAAAAAGCTTATCAAACATTCTTTTTTTTAAATTCAATATTGCTGGAAACATTACTTAGATTTCATATTTCGAATAAAAAACGTCGAACTCTGATACAGGTGAGCTATTTCAAAGGGCAAAAATATGTTTGCAAGCACCGCCCCACACACACATTTTCTTTCTTTCTCTCTCTCATTAATTTCTTCTTTCGTTGACATAAATAGTATACTGCTTACACATATAGATGGGAAGAATTAAAAGGTAGCATTTTGCTACTAATGCTAATAATATTTGTCTATAGGCTGTTATGGGTGTTAACTTGTTCGTTCCTTATATAATTGTACTTGTATTCCATCTACTAAAACCAACAAAAATGAATTTATTCTCCGAATTAATACACAGTCCGTAAAATTCGACTTTTTTTCTCTGTCACTACCAGACCCTTTTCACGATAAATTAACTTGAGGAAAGGGAAAAAGAAATCAAACTAGACCACTGACCACCTCACAAGAATAAGACCAGGTTGATTAGCGTAAGAATGAAATACACCAATAACTATGTAGTGCGTGTGTGTGTGTGTGTGTGTGTGGGGGTGCCATAGGGGTCATTCGTTGGCTTCAGCTAAGTCAAACATCATAAATTCTCAATCAGTCTGGAATGGTAAATCTATCACCATTTGCGAAAGGAAAATTGGATGTCTCACCGACAGCTGCCCGAGGAGAGGTGATCTGGACTTTTACTAAGTCAAAACTTAATGAGTAAACAAGAGTTTTTTTTTCTCTCTCTCTCTCTCTCTCTCTTTCCCTCCTCTATCCCATATGTAGGGTTTGCAAGAGGTGAGAATCCAGGCTCGAACAGCCCAAAGACGGCCAACCAACTGCCAACACCCATGCAGTTACTGGCGTCAAACGGCCCTATTCTAAGCGCACGCTGCGTGCGTGACCAAAAACATTCAAAAATCGAAAAGGAAAATATCAAAGCTCTCCTGCCGAAAGGTCAGAACCGAGTAGGATTCAAACAGGAGAAACGGGCTGCAGTGTCATCTAGAGTCCCACAAAAAAACCCCCTAAAAAACCCGCTAGAATTAGTTTTCCTCATTCTCCTACCTACACACCAATCCTGCCCACTCTTTCTTCCTTCACTTTTTTTCCCCTTCCCTGTCTTTACCCCACTACCTCCAGAGGTCAGAAGATCCAAGCCAGCCTAGGCATCTGCTCACTACTCTCAAATGCTAGTCAAAACATTACAACCAAATGCCAGTGTTCGATGAGGATTGACCAACTAAATTAAATGAAGACCTCCCCCCCGGTCACAAAACTGCCCTGCACAACCAAAGAATATACAATTAAAGTCTTCACAGGGAGAGGATGCCAGGACTTGAGCCCCAATCCTGTGATTGTTTATGCTGTGTGGGCCAACCACAGGTGAGCCCTACAGTCGGAATTCTCCCGCAAATGGGGCGTCAGACCCCTATATCAAACGCACATCTGCTAGGAGAAGAACAGTCCTGTAAAACCTACGACCTCAGAATCCTTCTTCTATCAGTGCTACTTCGATGGACCATAGGATGCTAACCCTTGGTTTGAATAGGAGGGTCGGCCCTGGGCAGGCTTGCTCCACCTTAAAAATCCATTGCTCAAGCTGTAGGGAAAATCCCCACATATGCCCTGCACTCTATGACCCCACTGCTCATCCAACAATATTCAAGCCATCCATATTTCACAATGCAATACCATATACATATGTGCACATTTAGAAGCATATGCACATTTACACACACACACATACACATACACACACACACACACATATATATAACCTTACATTTATAAATTTGGCTATCTGTAATAATGTTACTAAGAGATTACTTAAAAGAAATTGCGACTGTACTCTGCTGGTAGTCGGAAACTCTATCGATCGCACCACTGAGACATAAGTACGATCAAAAAATTAGCTACAATTTTAATGCTGTTGTCAGTAAACAAATCTTTTCAAATAACTGCATTTAGCGAGTGTAATTTTGCGAATTTTTTAAAACGAATTTTCCAGAAAATCAGTCTCACTAGAAACTGTCATACACATTAATTTTTCTCAAAAGTTGAATAATTCCGAAGAAATGACAGTCAGATTTCGTCATTTTTTTTTTTTGAAGCCTTCAGAAGGATGTTGTATTTATTTACTTGTAACTGCGATGCTAAACTGGACCGTTACTTCCCAAATATCATACGCAAGTAAACATTCGGAGTTCTTTTAGTTTCTTTCAGTTACTTTTTTCAATTCGGTGATCCTTCGTAAAAATCGCAATCAAAATTTATAACGGATGCAGAAAATGGCAAAAAAGTATTGTTACACCGGGTGATGTTTAAAACAATTGCAATATAATTTCTGTACTACCTTGTGTTTTCGTGAATTTTCCACACACTCGCTCACTTTGAATTTGCACTTGTTCTTTAATACAATTTGTCATTCGAACAAGATCGGTCACTTTTATTTTTACCCTTTTCTTCGCCCATAGACGATTCCGACAATGGTTGAATTTTTTGTCATCATAAAACAAAGGATAGCCAAATCTCATTGAACATTGAATGAATTGGTTTCATGAATATCATATAATTGGAATCTTAAATCCAAACTTAACCTTTCAAACATTTTAAAAGCGGTCAGAGCGAAGCTGTGCAGGTCTTCTCGAGAATCTGTGCACACCTACCCGAGGTACCCATGCCAAGATTGGATCCCATAACCTGCCAGTTAGTACACTTGATACACTCAATCCATTTTTGACTAGTCTCACTCAGGACACACAGTTATGTTGTATCATCATCATCATCATCATCATCATCATCATCATCATCATCAGTCTTTTAACGACCGTCGTTGGACATAGACCTTCCCCAGGATTTGCCACTTCTTCTCTATCGTGGGCATCGCTGAGCCAATATTTCCAAATTTGTCCAGTTCATCTTTCCATCTTGTATTCTATCAGCCTCGGTTCCGCATATGATCTCTGGGGATCCATATTGTGAGTCGTGATGTCCATTGGTTGTCTGTCATTCTTGCTACGTGGCCTGTCCATTGCCATTTTGGTTTTCTAATAGATTCTATGGTGTCTCTGACTCCCGTTTTCTTCCTGATATACTGTGCTGTCTTGTGGTCTCTCCATGTGAGGTTGAGCATCATTCTCTCATGCACACGTTGCATGCTTCTCAGTTTGCGAGTCTGTCTCTTGGTTAGGTTCCATGTTTCAGCCCCATAAGTGACTATTTGTAGGATGCATTGGTTGTTTACTCTTCATTTTAGGATTATTGGGATCGACTTGTTTTTGAAGGTTGAGCTTGCTCTGCCGAAAGTTTGCCATCCTAGAATGATTCTTCGCTTGATCTCTTCCTCTTTCCTAGGTTTCATAGGGATTCGTTGTCTAAGGTAAATGTAGTGGTCTACTTTCCCCTGTTTTGCATCTTCGATTCTGACTGTTATGTCTGTATTCCCAATGTGATCGTTGCACATGATCTTTGTTTTACTGAATTTCATGTGTAGGCCAACTCTCTTGCTTTCTTCGTTTAGTTCATCTAGCATTAGCTGGAGGTCATGTAGGTTCTCTGCTAAAAGGACGATGTCGTCGGCAAATCATAGGTTGCTCAGATATTCACCGTCTATTTTGATTCCTCTATTCTCCCAGTCCAGGTTTCGGAAGATCATCTCTAGGCAGGCTGTAAATAGTTTGGGTCAGTTGGTATCACCTTGCTTTACTCCTTTTCGGAGTTGGAAGAGTCCTGAGTCCTTATGTTGCCTGATAAAGGAGTCACTGTGATTGTATATAAGTCGTAGTACTTTGACGTATACAGGGTCAACACTTCGTAGAGAGATGGCCTTCATGACCATGAGGATTTCTACAGGGTCAAATGTCTTCTCGAAGTCTATAAATGTTACAGCGAGTGATATTTTATATTCTGCTGCTTTATCGTTAAGCTGATTTATTGAATGGAGATGGTCCATGGTCGAGTAGCTTTTTCTAAATCCAGCCTGCTCGCGTGGTTGGCTTTCATCCAATGTCTTGGTGATCAGGTCGGTGATGACTTTTGAAAAATGTTTATAGATGGAGTAAACTCCATCTATAAACATTTTTCAAAAATCATCAGGCCTGTAGTTGTAGAGGTCTTTGGAGTTTCCTTTTTTTTGTGTAGAAGTATTATGAATGCCGTGTTCCAGTCTTTTGGGGACTGTACTGTTTCAGACACAAGTTGAATAGAATAGCTATTTTTTTTTGTTGACGATCTTACCAGCTTTTTCGGGTAGATAGATGGTGATCTCATCTGGTCCAGGGGCTTCACCTTTTTTGGTTTATTCGATGGCTTGTTTAACCTCCCATGGTGTAACTTCTGAGAAGTCCTCAAACTGATTGTCAGCGTCTTGCGTATCCTGGTCGTCGTTTTGTTGCCCGTGTCTTGAGAGTAAAATTCTCGGTAGAATTCTTGGGTGCGTTCGACAATTCTGTCACTGTCTGTTGTTATGTCACTGTTTTCTTCGAGTATGCTAATTATCTGTTTCTGTCCTGTACTGAGAGCTTTGTTCATTGCTTTAAAGCCCCGATGTTTTTCGAGAGTAGTTTCGATGATTGCTGTCGTGTATCTTCTTTTGTCTTCTCTAAGTTTCTGTTTTATTGTTTTGTTTAGTTCGGTCTCCTTTATTTTTTCTCTTGTTGCTGTTGGAGGTTTGAGGTTCCTGCACTTTTCAATAAGTTTCCTGAGATTTTACTAATGGTCTGTATGTTTCTTGGTTTAAACATATTGGCAGCTTCTGTAAGACAGGTTGTTATTTTGTTATGGAGTTCGTTGATTTTGGTGTCGTTTTCATCGGTAAGGATTTTATATCTGTTTTTCAATTCTAGCTTGAAGGGTTGGGTGAGTTCATTTGGTATGTTTAGTGGTTGCGGTTTGGTGTGGAACGTTTTCCTGCGTTCTTTATTGCTATTTACTTGCATCTTACATCTTACCATTCTATGGTCGCTTCCTATGTTTACTTGGTTTAGAATTTGAATGTTTTTGATGGTGTCGCTTTTATCCGTTAGGATGTAGTCTATTTCGTTTTTTGTTTCATGGTTGGGGCTCATCCAAGTTCATTTTCTATTGGGTTTCTTTTAGAAGAATGTATTCATGATTTTGAAGTTGTTTGCAGTTGCAAAGTTAACAAGATCTTCACCTCTTTCTTTCTGTCTTTTGTATCCGAATTCTCCAATGCAGCGTTCGTTTCCTTGTCCAACTTGCGTGCTGAAATCTCTCTTGATGACATTGAAGTATTATTTAGTATCTTGTAATAGGGAGTTCAAGTCATCATAGAAGTTGTTAAATAAATCTCAGCTTTCTAGGTTTCTGTGGCACACTGGATTCAGTTGCTAGCTGTTAGGTTTTGGAATCGAATTCATATGGCAGAGACCTTTCATTATACGTTTTGCCTTACTAAGATGGAGTCTCGGGCTGGGAACATATGATTTCGTTCGATTCCTTTTTTTTTTTTTTTTGAATTTATAGAAAACGGGAAAATCGAACAAAACTATCTCCATTTTTTGAACACCAGAACGGAATATAACGTAAATATATGGGAACTATGTGATGGGCAAATTATATTTTGATGTTTTACTTCAACAGTAAAGGCTGCCTGGGTTAGGCACTGGGAGACTAAATTAATTCAAACGTCCAGACTCGAAAAGACGCTGAATTTTAATCAGTGGCCATTTAAAAACCTAATTTAGTTGTTGAATATTGAAATTTCAACAACACACCCACAACAACGTACACTTGTATACGCTAGATACAATTTTTCTCAATAACAGTCACTAAATAATACATATACACACACATGACCCTTCTCAATTTCATTTCTTATTCACAAATGATTTGAACTTTGACACGAAGACATCTCATTTTTCGCCAGTAAAGATAATATATTTAGAACATTGACCTCGCATTGTGTCCCTGTCTTCATATCCAAACCTTGTTATTCGCAAAGTTTCATTATTTTTCACATTTGACTTTTGACAACCAGAGTTTCTTGAAACAGAAATCAATACGATCCAGTCTCCAATCTTTCGTGTTTCCATATGGTCCATTAAATTCACCACGTATATATGTACAAAATCTTTGGCTTTAAGATGGAAAAAAGTAGTTATTCTACACATCTCGTCCGAATAGCTCATGGAAAAACGACCACGTTTCATATGTGAATTTCTGATAGCAAACCTATCCCGTTTCAAAAATAACATGAATCTGACTCTCCCTAATTTATCAGAAAAAAATCTATGGTGCGAATGTCTTACGCTTGCCCATTGTTTCACTCATCGTAGATTTTGAAAAATTACGAGCGATAACATCCTTCGTATTTTCTTCTTTTTTTTTTTTTTTCAATAATGTAATACAGGACATAAATCCCTTGTTTTTATCTCGTTGGTTAAAGCCATAAAACCTGAATCTTATCAGCCATTATTTGATATCGGTCATTGAAAGAATGGCTGGCTTGGTGCGTTTGATTTTTTTAAGCTGCTTTAACACCAGAGAAAGCTGCAGGGGACGGAAAACCGGGTCATAAATCAGCAATTTAATTGTCCTATCACCCGGTGCCTTCCGCACCCATCTTGTTCTGGGGCTACGCTTGCTTCGCACCTTATTTAACACAGCAGTAGAGAATGTGACGAGTAAGGGGGAAAATTTGTTTCGTTTACTCACAAAAAGAGTGAGACAACATTTATATGGATTTAATGGCTTACTGATGTTAAGGAGATTATCTGGAAAATGACAGAATAACAAGGCTGTCGGGTGCGGGTGGAAGAAAATATCCTAGATAAGGCGCGTGTGTATAATACCCGAATGATTGTTAATAATGTTTGTGTTAGCAAGTACTATTCGCAATGCGTTTCTTGGGATAAAACAAGAAAAAACAAAAAACAAAAACAAAAAAAACCCAAACGAAAGAAAGAATGAGAGTAACCCCGAAAAGTATTCTTGTAGGAAATCAATATTTGATACACAGGCAGTGTAGTTGGTTTGGGAAAATTTTCAAAGTTGAGGCTTGGTTTTTCGGAACGAATTATTGAAAATATTCAAAGTGTTGTTCTATCATTTTTTCATTTTTTTTTTTTTTCAAGATTAATCCGGACTGGCTAAATCTTCGTTCATTTTTTTCTTCATCAGAATATTCCGGCCAGGAGGTATTTTAGTGAGTTCGCTAATAGTTCGTTAATAAACCAATTAATATTATATGAGAACCAGTAATTAAATAAAAGCGAATGATTGAAAACTCCAGAATCTTGTAAAAAATAGCCCGGGGACACACAGCACACACTACTGAAGGTGGGAACACTTCCCGAAACATGTCTGGACCATTAATAAAAACATTTACAGATAAATAAACCTAACCTCCATACACTTTACTCCCGAGTCAGTCTCTCTCTATAGTTCATATCATATATATATATATATATATATAGATGGATAGATAGATAGATAGATAGATAGATAGATAGGCAGAATTTCTAAATAGATAGCTCCCAATTTCTCACTCACCCACAAAAAATCCCCAAAGAATATCTCGGAGTACATATATCTCAATCTGTCTATATCTATTGATAATGAAAACTGGACTATAAAAACTTCGAGCTCGGAAAATATTGTGATTTGAGACGTTAAAGGATGAGAACGACAAAAAGTTTTGATTTGGAACGTTAAACTAGAATATCGGTAAATTAGTTTTGATTTGGGACATTGAACTAGGCGATCAGCAAATAGTTTTGATTTGAGATACGAGGTACGAGGCAGACAAATGTTGTTACTCTAATTTTAATGTTATTACCCTAATATCTAGATGAATTCGTGTGGCGAATACAGAACGGCAAGAGCCAGACAGCTGCCGTCAACATTATATAAGCACACATTTCGGAATTACACCTCACGCTACAAACATGAGCAACGTTTCAAAGCAGACCTTCGGATTCAAGTAAAAAAAAACAACTTGACGTTGTACTTCCGTACAAATGTCGGAAAACAGTGGTCCATTTTGGCATTTTAGTTACAATATAAACAAATTCACTAGGTAAACAAAAGTCTAAAAGACTGAAAGCTCAAAAAGTAACACGTAAATCTTCTCTATATTTTCATATAATTTAAGTTAGAAATACTTCCTCTCTGTTTTTATTTTTGGGTTCTGTGGTGAATTTCTTCGATATTTTTTTAAAATTTTACTATTTTGTCAATTATTGAAGAGCTACAACTCCAATGTAAGTGAAAAATGACCGATCTGATATTAACTTCTCCTTTTCTTAATGTCAAAAATTTGGGGTTTTTTCTTGCGTATGTAAAACAACTGAATGACATTGATGTCTTTTATGCTTGATCTTAAATGCAATATTTGCCGTAGACTCCTGTTATTACGGTACCCTTGGGGGGTGCTGTCATAAAAAATTTGCCTTAGTAACGGATGGATTAAAAAAATACGGCAGGCAAATTGAATAAATATGGCAAATAATATACTTTTTAATTTTCTCGTGAAAAGGTATAATCTCCGACAAAAGTCATGCGAGAATATAATAACAAACATGTTGTCATGTCGCTCGTGTAGCACCGTAAGAACGAGCGCCGTTACAACGAGAGTTCAGTGTAGAAAGCTTTCTTCTTTTCATTGTGCCATAATTTCATGATAAAAATAACAAATGTGCTTCCTTTAAAGCTGGATGCCTCTTTTTGAAATTTTTAATGAAAAATAAAAATTTAGAATGAATGGGTACATATATTTTTTGCCTTGTTTCTGTGCTTGCTCCCCAATGTTAAAATCTGACTACGCCATGCTCTTACCATTGAGCTAAACATTGAGCGGTAATGCAAGCGCTCAAATATCTGTTTTCCCATCAAATTCTCATCTCGTTCATTCTCGGTCTTTTCGCTTCTTTCAACATAACAGTTACGTATTAAGACACAAGTTTCTACATGATACATGGTAAGACCATTACTACGTGGAAGCGGCTATCCTATCAGGTTCGATTCTTGCATTAGCCCCTTCTTTCTTAAATTGTTTATTCTACTTACGCTGCCAAGGCCGTGTGACGTATTCTCTGTGTAACAATGGGAGGTTATTTCAAATTGAGTTTCAAATGGTATAACCCATTCATAGATATTCTGTAGGGTTCTATATCCATTGCTTGATAATGTAATTGTCTCCGAGACATGGACAGTGAATGAACAGGATAAGAAAGGGGATAAAGTGGTTATTTGGACCTTCGCCATTTGGTCGGGCTGTCTTGGCTCAATTGTTAAGAGCGATGCCGTGTTGAAGTGACGACCTTATCAGTAGCAGGATCGAATTCTACAGCGACCACATTTTTCTAAAATATATATATATATAATGATTGCGTTATTTCACTTTGGAACTATTTGAAACAAGCCCCCGTTATTGCACGGTAAAACTATCATTTGGCTTAGACAGTGTAAATGAAATAAACGATCAATAAAGAATAAACAAAAATATCAGTGAAGATAACACAAACATTCATTGTGTTCATGAGTGCTCCATAAAGCACAAACTCCGTATGTTCTTGCATACGACCGTGAACTTTTCATGTGAGAATCGGTCTAGCTTTGGGGCTATTTATCCACCTTTGATAATCAGATAAATGGTTTTCATTGTATATATATATATATATATATATATATATATACCCTCAGTAATATTTAGTCAACCCATGAGAAGGGCCACGATTCCTACTTTAACAAGCTCTGTGTTACTACATGGCCTTTCCGTATTGAACCAAAGCCAGTACATATATAGTCTTTGGAACTTAGCACGTTAAAGCTGAAAGAGAATTTTTCTTCTTACGATTTTATGTCATGCAATTTGGTTTCTTTCCGATCACTGTTAATACACTGGATTCGGAACTTTCAGTGTTTTACGCAAAATTTGATGTTAATACTGTCATTGAAATTTGGATCCTAATGTTCACACGCTTAATTCTATTGTGGGGATCTTCAACTGTTTTACCATGGGCCTGTTTCCGAAACTAAAAAAAAAAGCATAGACATTCCACCATGGCACCCCTAGCTGTGCTGATCGAACACAACCACCCCATAAGTTGGTTAATTTTTAGATTTATAGTATTATCATAATGATTTCCGTCCATGAAGAAACCAAACTTTTACAACAGTGCATCTGCATCCATAAAACGTTTCAGCGTGTTCCTGACTGCGATTTTATGTTGCAGTGGCATTGAACTTTTGTATAAAATAAAACTGTATAAAGCTACGTTGATTAGTTTCAGAACCATAGGCTGCAGAGTGAACGTGTGTTGTGCACTTGGCAGCTTTCTCCATAAGTTGAAGGATCTTGAAAACAAATGTGTCAGTGTGAAATTCTGTTTCAAATTAGGGAAGCTATTTTGGAGACTTTTCTAATGTTGCAACTGGCCAATCGGATGGATTGTCTTATTTCGTGGCAGAATTTTATCTCTTTGATGATAGATTACTATTTCATTTTTTAAAATCTTTATGGAACTCTGATATTGAAAATGATAGAAGATGCTACTGGAAGCGCTCTATCTTTCGGAAAATATCTATATACATTGATAGAAAAGATCCGCTCACCTGTACAAAATTAAGAAAAGGATAGTAAAAATGCAAAAGATGCAGCTTGTCTGTCATTTTTAATGATAGATGTATAAATGAAAATATTCTGCAAAATTATACAACACATGTAAGTGACAAATGGAAGGTGAAGAGAAAACTCAAGAGAAAGCAGGTGTTATATCTCATTTTTATATTATCATTCCATTGGCATCTTTCGATGCATTCCGACGAGTGCCAGCCGTCATTTTAAGAGAAAAATTTGCAGCAGTTCACAGGAAATTTTATTCTTTCCAGGTTTGAGGTCAAGAAACGAAATGGATATGTATGTGCTGTTTGGTTGTTCACAGGGAGGGTAGGGGTGTTTGCATCCGTGTTTCGTTTCAAATGAAGAGTGTCTGCGAGGGGCATGGTCAGAGGATGATTGTTTCCTATCTATGTGTTTGTGTGTGTGTGTGTGTGTGTGTGTGTTCAAGCATAAGAAATGAAATAACTAACAAACTCTATCGATGCTATAAGTAAAGGGTTGGTACGCAAACAAGAAAAGCCACCTGAAAAGTTAAACAGAGTTTGTCTGTTGTTTTCAACAATGAATGTTGGAATGAGGGATTGAGCCCTCGTTATACTCTCTCTTTTTCTCCCCCCCTCTCTCTCTCTCTCTCTCTCTCTCTCTCTCTCTCTCTATATATATATATATATATATATATATATATATATATATATATATATTGACCATCCAAACAATGAAGGATGAAGACGACTTCAAATCATACACATGTGGGCATTCGATATCAGGTGAAAAAAAAACAAGGATTTAGGGGGGATTTTGTTAACATTTCAATGTTTATTCACATCATTTCCTAGGATCGTTATGGGAGGAAAAATGACTTTCACTAGCATATTCTAATGGATATGCACCAGAGGTCCCATCCATCCATTATGTTCTGAAAATGAGGTAAATACTATCAACCAAATCAACCAACATAGAAAAATACTTTCACAACTTTTTTTTTTTTTAACTCATGTTATCCTAAATGGACGCGCACACGCGCGCATGCGCGTGTGCATACGGATAGGAGGTGCTACTAAAAAGTTTGGTGAATTTGATCATGAAAAATAATTACTTATCCTCGCATCTAATTTCCGCCGTCTCCTTCGAAGTAGTTTCCTTGTATGCAGCAATCCCAGCAGTTTTTCCACAAGTCCATTCTTTCGGTTCACGCGCGCTGTCCAATTTCCCGAAGTCCTAGGTATCACTTCATATATATTTATGTGCGAGATATATATATATATATATATATATATATATATATATATATATATATATATATATATATATATATTAAGAAATGGATATATGTGATACGACAGAATCATTATAAATTGCATTATATCATATAGCAACTTATTTGGAATGATCTCCTGACGTTACACCGTAAATGTATCATTCGCCTTAGACAAGGTAAATAAAATAAGAATAAAAGAAAATATGACTGCTGCAGGAATCGAACCTGCCATCGATAGCGTAGCCCCCTATAATGTACTGATGCTCTGACCATTGAGCTAAAATGCAAAGGCTGAAATAACTGTTTTCCCACTAAATTCTGGTCTCGTTTGTTCTCGGTCTTTTCGCTTTGTTCAACGCATCAGTTACGTATTAAGGTGTAGGTTTCTATATAATACATGGTAAGACCGTCATCACGTTGAAGCGGCAACCCTATCGGTCGAAGATTCGATTCCTGCAGTTGCACCTTTTCCTTCAATGGTTTATTCTATTCACATTGAGAGTGATAAATTAAACGTGTAATGTCGGGAGATCATTTCAAATAAATTTTCATCTAACACAACGCAATTTATAATTATACATATGTGTATCTGTTACTTTGTCTGGCAGTAAGTCTATCGGAATACAACAATATATTTAATGCAATAAAGAATACAGATGTTGTTTTTTTTTGTTTTCATGTACTCCTAAACAGTTGCACTGTATAAGCTGAAAATTTTGTGTATAAGGGCAACTTGAGCTAAGAATGAACATAGGATAGGTGGTGTTGACTTGAGGTAACCCCTAAAAGTCAATTTAGGGTCAGGTTAATTTTAGCACGTTCAAAAAATGGGCGATGGCTGTATTCTGGAGGCTACAAATTTTGGTGCAAGGCTACAAATTTGGGTACAAGGATAACTTGTCCCCAAGATGAAACCGAAATAGAGAAGGTAAAAACAGGTATAATTTACAATTGAATTGTAAAAGAAAATCAACTTGGTATTCGACGGCGGCCTCTGAGTTGAAGTCATAGATTCGTCTCCGTATTGATGCTTGAATCCGGATTGGCAACTGATACAGCCGAACGGCTTGCAGGCTGATTCCACCAATTTTGAAATATTGTTACTGCTTTCATTTTTCTCGTGAGACTTCTTGTGGTTTCGCTGCGCTCATTCTTCGATTTTCGTCGTGTGAAATTTTGTCAGAAACTGAATCAACAAAGGTAGGCGTATAAAATAAAAACGAACAAATCAAAAATAAATATTGAAAGAGGAAAGCAAAACATCATCTCAATCTCAAGTTACCTATTTATGTTCAATCAATCTACTTATTTAAGTACATCGTGCATATGTGCGTGTGATGGATAGATATATAGATCTTGGGGCTCGTTGGACACCGGGAGAGGTTGAATCACTCGCTTTGATTTTTGTTTCCACCAATTGACGCCACTGTTAGCCTCATTTTAGACGGAATAATTTCGGCCATTATCCTTCTAAATGTGAGTCTTGCATAATTGTAAGCATAAGAAGTTTTTCATGAAAACCTTTTTCACACCATACTAAGTGATTTTTTTCTCTCTTTTCCTCGTATTGGATACAGACAAAAAACTCACCGGACAAAATCCTGCTGAAAAGAGAAAAAAAAAAGAAAAAAGAAGAGAGGGTTGAATCTCCACTGGACAAAATCCCCACTCTGCCGGACAAAATCCCCACTCTGCCGGACAAAAAACCTACCTACATTGTAAAAAATGGAACAAAATTTGTTCAAAGTTCTAATAATTTTCTCACAGATCCGCTCCGATAGTACGGACTTCTACAAGTTAAAATGGTGATCGGTCAAAAAGCATCAATCAAGAATGTCACCCCTCTAGTAAGAGTATTTTAACTGAATTGGTGTTAAGTAATTTTATTTTATTTTTTTTTTCGTAAATTTGAATGAATAAAGTTTTTTATTGTGCTTTTGTTTCATTTAATACCACATGTCACTGTAAGAATAAAAAAAAATGTTTTCCATGCAGAGTAAAAAAATAAGTAATACTTTCAAAAAGAATAAGTAATATTTTAAGAATATATCTTTTACTTTGTGTAAATATACTTTTTAGAGACTTTGTATGATTTTGGGGCCACCTAAGAGCAAAAATCAACAGCCATAACTTATTCTATTTGATGAAAAATGTCCTAAAATATTACTTATTTCTTTTAAGGGCATTGTGACAATGCATCTAATGCAGTGGTATAATGACAAGGGACCTGTCTACCATTAAAGATCATGCGTTATATATGCTGCCAGATAATATATATATATATATATATATATATATATATATATATATATATATATATATATATATGTGTATATATATATATATATATATATATATATGTATATATATATATATATATATATATATATATATATATATATATATATATATATATATTTTGGATCTATTTACTCATTCATAGATGTATACAATTCCTTCTGTGCCAATCTATGTATACGCGTTAAAACACATTTTGATCTTGTGACAGACTAAGCGAAACCAATTAAATATAATTACAGGCATTTATGGATATCATTAAGAAATGGATGTATAATCCAACAGAATATTTATGAATGTGTTGTATTATTTGAAACAGTATTTGAAATGACCTTCCGTTGTTACATGGAGAATGAGTCACACCGCCTAAGCAGCGTAAATAGAATAAACAAAAATGTAGTTCGATTCCTGCAGCAGCACCATTTTCCTTTAACTGTTTATTCTATTAGATCTGACTTGGCCGATTGACTCATTCTCCGTGTAACAACGAGGAGGGGGGTTAATTTCAAATAGAGTTTCAGATGATACAATGCATTCATAAATAATCATATATATGTAATGCCCATTCTATTGCTAGTGTAGCGAGTTTGACTCTCGTGGGGTGCCCCAACTGTAATGGCAGTGTAGCCGACTCGGTTGTTTATTTAAGCGTAATAACGAGATAACTGCTAGTGTACTGATGTCAGTAGTCTATGAATATCTTGCAGTTGTGGCCTTGTATCAGACTGTTGTAAACTCAGTAAAAGTCCAATCGTGAAAGTTTTTTAAGCAAATTATTTTACCGTCAGAGTTGGGCTGATCTTCCTGGTGCGACAATGACAAAATAGGTCAGACAGAGTAAGGAGACTCGCTAACTTTAGGACCCGCAGGAATTAAGCATATTTATCTGCACAGCACCAATCTATTACATACATATCCTAGATAAAAGTTTCTATGAACATATGAGCGTATAAATAGTGTATTGAAGATTGTGATTCAAGCATGAAACTCAAGATTACTTAATACTGAAACATTGTCTGAAAGGCTGCAGTAGCATCAGGAACAAAACACATATATACGCATACTATATATATATATATATATATATATATATATATATATATATATATATATATTAGCTGGGGTACCCTGCGTTGCCGGGGAAAAAGTAATCAATACTGAGCGTTGTGAAATCTTACACAGAGCTTCTCTAAGTAGGGATCGCAACACTTTAAAACTGACCTCACCAAAAATCGACCTTTACAAGTCACCAGAGGTCAAATATCCTATGCTCGTCATTATGTCAAGTTACATTTGTGTACTGAATTGCAGTCCGTGGGGTGCTGCCGTCTTCATTAAATTTGAAAATTCTAAAATCAACCTGTCCTTGAATTCACCTTTGTGAATCACCAGAGGTCAGCATCGCCTATCCTATGTTTATCCAGGGTCCAGTTACTCTTGTACACAGTTTTCAAGTTGCAGTCGTCTCCGTTACATTTCAAAATGTTAAAGAGATCCAAGGTAGTCGTCACCTATCCCATTTAATTCCGGGGTCAAGAAACCCATCAACACAATTTTTGAGCTGGTAGAGTGCAATTCACTGTTCAGTCTTGAATAACGGGATTGTATTGGGAAAAACTGCATCATAGGAAATACAATTTACAGTATAAACAAAACGTTAAAAAGTTTGGGAAAGTTTAGAAAATCCTGAATGCATCGTAATAATCTTCGCGTTATTAATGAGAAAAAGATTGTCGAAAATTATCAACTAAAATTTGTTCGAACAGACGATATAAACCCGGTTGAAAACGTATCTCAATTGGAAACTTGGACTTGTTTACTCTCGCGAACTGGTTAGCCGAACAATATTTTAGACATTAATTTTTTCCAATTCACTGTACTGTAAATAAATTCATTTACTTTTTTAAGATGAAGTATCGCAAATCATTAACAACATTTTTCATACTACTATCTGTCTCTATCATACATATGATACAAATAGATACATCTTCTCTTTACTAATACAACTAAACTACTTTTTAAGCCGCAGGATAGCTTGATTGACTTGAAGAAAAATATTTCCATACGTTTTTCTTACAAAATATTCTTTTCATACCGAGAGTCATTCAAAAATGATTACCGGAAATGTTGTTGAAATCGGCTCATTTTTTGAATTCATGATAATAATTTGAAGTCTCTGTGCTATGGGTTGAATATGCGATCTCAACTATCACGTTACACAGGTTTTTAAAAAAGTGTAAACATAAGTTTTCGAACGCATATGTCTGAGTTTATATCGTTTAGGCAAATGATCCTTAGATGATGATTTCCTTATTAATGACACAAGGAATATAACAATAAATTTGACATGATTCCTAGTTTCGGGTTTTTTTCAGCGAAAAAGGTTGTTATGTTGTTGAAAGTCTGTAGGCGTCTTCTCGAAGTTTCCGAGGGAAAAACAAATTAGATATCGATAAAATGACTAAAAGGTGTAAACATTTCTTTTCTGTATAAACTGGCTACCCTATACTTACAAACTGTGCAAGATTACAGTCGATATAATGAAGGTATTGGCGAAGAAAAAAGAAAGCGTGATTCTTTTCCTTGTAATTTTACTACACATTCGAACCGGAAGTACGCCGATGACACCAGATTTTCCTACTCTATTCGATGCATTATTTTTTTTTAATTCTTAATCTATGATTACTTGCGATTATTTCAATTTTTTTGTTTATAACAATTTTTCATCAAGATAATTGATTTTATTTCAAAAATTGTACATTGCCCGAGCAGGGCAGTGACTGGATCATCTAGACTTCTCGGATCAGTGCATATATATGTATATATTTATATATATATATTCACTTATTCCTGACCATTTGTGGGGATTGTGGACATCAGGGGATGGCAAATGCTAAAATCTGTAAATATTTTTGTTCAGACCCCCATCTCCCAGTTCAGTGGCTCCCTCAAACCTAAAAATCCATAAATTGAATATCATAAACCTTTTGACAAACAAACACTTCACCATTTCAAAATTGTAAATGCACGAATAAATAGATGAATACTGTTCAGCATTTAAATTTTTAAACTTGACTTCTTCTGGCGACTGAATCCGTCAATTATGGCGGAATCAATATTTTCAGTCAAAAACGTAAACGCGGTCTGAAATCGTCTGTGAGTACGCAAAGGTATTTTTTTACGAATAGCTTTATGCTGTTTTCTTGGAGTTATAACCAATATCAAAATTTCAAAGAAGATACTCTATTATTGCAATACGTTTTTAAAGAGCACCAAAAAAAGTGTGCAGTAGACACAAGTAAAAGAAGATATACAAAAAATTCACAAAAAAAAACCATAAATTTCATAAAATTTGAGTGCAGTGATTATCAAGAGAAAAGTTATGATAGAAAGCAACAAAAATGTGAAGATGAAGGTAAATAGTTACATAAAATGAAAAAGAATTGTTAATAATGGTTTGCAATATTTTATCAACTAATAAATAAATAAATTTGTTTACACTAGAGTGAATTGGATAACACATTTAATGTATGAAATACCGTTCGGCTTACCGGTTCATGAGTGTAAACAAGTTCAAGTTTTCAATCGTGATAAGTTTTCAACCGATTTTACATAAATAATTTTCAGCTGAAAATTTTCTACAATCTTTTTCTTATTAATAACGCAAAGATTATTACGATGCATTTCAGATTTCCTACTTGACCTACGCAGCTAAACAACTGCAAAAATTAAATGAATTAGACATTTCAGTAGTCAGTGTATGAAACTTGAAAGAAATTGATTTGAGCTTTTTGCTTCTAGAACCCAGGTATTCGTGTAGGGGCTTAGAGCTACAAGGATTGACCATAATTTTCAAGTACCACAATATTCATTTCCTTCCAGTGAAAAATGTGCAACACAAATACACAAGAAACAATTGAGATAATCATTTTTTTAATTGAAAATAAAAACCAAAAAAACTATTGCTCTCAATTTGAGCGCACACAGTGAGCAAAGGTAGGCATCTTGTTTTATCTTTCCTTGTGTTATTCTATGTTATTTTAATCAATGAAGTTAGAATAATTACCATTGTAACGATACACAACATAAAGATGGTGGACACTTATTGTATAACTGTACTTTTGCTGAATGCACATTTGGAACATCGTTGCAGAAACACACATGGGACAGCAAAACTGTTGCCTCGAATCGATCCTGTGTTATGCAAGAGGCTACAATTTTATACCTATTTTCCACCTCCGAATCTAGTATTGAAATTGTACAATTGTTCTATACACGAAGAAATACAGTACATTACACATACACACACACACACGAAAATATATGTATATGTATTTATGTATATGTATATGTATATGTGTGTGTGTGTGTGCGCGTGTGTAGCATATGCGTAAGTTTGAAAAATTGGTGTAGGCAATTGATATTTGATTAGCAAACAAGAAGTGTAATTGTTTGTTAATTAGATATTGATTACCTGTAAATGTGTTCAGTGGAATAGCTTACATATTGATGCGTTGACACATTCTAAAGGAAAACACACACACGAACGCACTCACGTGAGCAAACTCATATATTTTGTAATGGAATCTCTAATTCTTGGTCAACTCGAAAGTTGAACTATATCCTCAAACAAAGCAGTGCATTCCCAATGTTTTTTTTAATTCGAGTGCATGAACGCACTGACCATCCAGGAATTAAATAGATTTATAGCACAAATATTCCAGCCGGAATTCGTTGTTTATTCCAACATTCAAGAGATGTTATCTATCAACTCATATTTTTGAGAAGGGTCGTCAACATCCGAAGAGTTTTACGGGCGATTGAGCTCCTTCTTGTTTCTGTTGTTATAATCCTTGCTGCCATTGGAGAGTAACAATTCTGTTTATCGTCATCACGTACAGATGGTATATCTGAAGAAGGCCGCAGAATCAATTGGCCGGAACGTCGTGTTAACACTGACGACAACAAGAGGGAGCTAATCGTCCGAAAAAAAAAAACCTTCTCTGAATGTTATCTATCTGTGTAAACACTGGTCAGCGGCACCTCAACAGGAAAAGTCACTAACTGTATCGTGGAACATTCCTCCAGACAGTGAACCGTTATCTCTGACCCGAAGAATTCTCCTCCCACCTTATTTTTTATGGTGTTAGCAACCTCCCATAAAGAAAAAGTACGATGATTTCACCCCCAACACCCAAGATGACAAGTGTCAGCTTCACTGGCCATTGTCTGACGCGGGACTAAGGCACAGGTATCACACAAAGCTGCGCACTATCAACTGTAGATATTCCGGATGGAATTTAATAGCTTTTTCTGGGGACAATTTGTGATTGTTAATGACCCCACCGTATTCATTGTTGACACAACCAAATCCTTTATCTGGGGAGAGGGCTTCAATGTCAAATATTTATGACCCTCGAGTGGTTTATCTTCGCTTCCATATCACTTGCAATCAAACTCAGTTTTCTCAGCCTCAATGCTAGTGCTGGCTGGGCTTGGCCGCCCGAAAAAATAGAAATAAAAAACGCAGCAGAATCTTGCCATCTCCGAGCCCTACTACTCTCCCGCCAATATACATACACATATACATATATATATATATATATATGACAGAGAGAGAGAGAGAGAGAGAGAGAGAGAGAGAGAGGGAGAGAGAGGAACCTTTTATCAACACTTACATTGCTTCATGTCGTTTATTTTTCTTAATTAAAAAGAATCTTTATTCCTCGTTTTTTTCATTATTTATTGGCAATTTTTTCCATTTTTTCTCACTCGCTATTTTTCGTTGTTTTGATTGAAAGAGAAAAATCTCATGCTTTTTCGTCATTGTTTGTTATTTCTTTTTTCAAAAACTTTCTTCTTCCTTTTCTTTTTTCCCTTTCTTCTACCCTTTCTTCTTTTCTTTCTTATCACTTTTCCCTCTTTTTCACTGAAATAAAATAATCTCTCAATTTTTGTGCTCTACTCATTATTATCTCTTCTTTTCTTTTTTCTTTCTTTTCTCCCTAAACTTCTTACTTTCTTTCTTTCCTCCTTTTTTCTTTCTCTCTCTTCGACTGAAGGAAAGCAATCTCTTGATATTTCATTATTCTTCATTATCCTTTCTTTCCCTTCTCTCTTTTCTCTCAGCAGCGAATTTCTTTTCGATTGTAGACGAAAGAAGCTTTCCTTCTTCATTTTCTTTCATTCTTTCTTCCTTCCATCCTCTCTTTCTTTCTTTTTCAGTAAATTTTACCCACTCCTTCTTTTCCTTCTTCTTTATCTACTCTCAAAACCACATCTTTATATCAATACCGTAAGCATTTACTAACAGCCACTTTGGAACGAACTCCTATCTACCCTCTCCCGACTCCGTATGTTTTTCTTTCATTTCTCTCTCTTTGTCAACTCCCCATCTCTGCCTCTCTCTGTTTTCCCCCTGATTCTCTCCCTCTCTTTCTCTCCCCCTCTCTCACTTATGCCTGCCGTCGCTGCCAAGCAAGCAGACAACATCTTAGCCTTGTTATACGCCCTGCTCTCTTCTCTCCTTTCGAACTGCTCACTTCTTTTGCTGTTTTCTTCTGTTCTGCTAATATTTTATACACACAAACATTTAGACTGGGCAGGCAGATATACTTCCAACGTTCGGACTACTCCAGGACACCACGTTTTCTGCCCTTCCATTCATGCACTCGGGGTAAGTACTGCAAAAACATAACCTTTTATATATTCTTGAGAGTTTTCTAAAAAATTTGAATATCCAGCCAACCGTCTCCCTTTCTTTAACAATCTTTGAAAAAAAAAAGAAGACAAACAAAACAAAACAAAAAAAGGGAAAAAAAAGTAACAGAATGAAATGCAACTTGAAAAATATTAGTTATTCATACGTAAACATTGAAGTGCAAAAACACATGAAGCAAACATAAAATTCTCTTTTTTATATATATAATAAAATTAATGATTGAATTTTCTTTTAATGTATCACATGATTAAATATTATTATGAACAGTGAATTTGTGTAATCATTTTTTAAAACTTTGTCTGATATTACGTAAAGAACTTTTTTGTGTAGTCAATCGTAATAATACCTTTTATTGGGTACGATTCTGTTTGTTATGCTTATGTGTTTCTGGCGCTGTTAAACCGATAGACAGAAAGGAAGTCAGTGAATATTTGATACATTAATACCCAACAACTTGAGTTTTTCTACCTCGATAACAATTTTATAATTTTTGTTGAAATGCAAGGGATTGCGAGACGCATATCATGAGCGAATTGAATGACAAAATGCAAGTTTGAATTTTTTTTTCCGGTAAAATAGCAAAAACATGGTGCGAGCTGTCGGTATATGGTGACGGTGATGTGTGCAGGTTGTGGTATGTCAGCTTCAATCAGTACGATAATGTTGAGGCATTTTTTCAATACTTTATTGATCATCTATCTTTAAGAAATAGATAAGTGTAATTACGGTTCGAAAACTCAATTGATTTTTAATCTTGATATACAAAACACTTGGATAAGAGATTATTGACAAATGCATAAGTGGAATTCTTGATTGTATTTACCGATATTCGTTGGGGTACCGTTAATCAGTAAAGTGTCTAAATTACTCTGATGAATGTATAGACAAACATAAGTGGCCAACGCACAAAAATCAATATTCATACAACAACAACAACAACAACAACTACAACAACAACACTACCACCAATGATGATGATAAGAGTAATAATAATAATAATGATGATATAGTGACGGTGATAATGGCAATGATTGTGGTAGTTCGGTGTGGGAGAGGGTATCAAAAGTTACCGCATAGTAAAGTTTCGATCGCGGTATGATTTTCATATTTTATAACTAGAACTTATAAAATCAATGACAATGATAATGATACCAATAACTATTATTATTATTATTATTATTATTATTATTATTATTATTATTATTATTATTATTATTATTATTATTATCCTTATCATTATTATTCTCAATGTTATCATCAATATTATTATCAATATTATTATTGGTATTAATACTATTATTATAATCATTATTATTATTGCTATTATTATTATAACTTGTACTAGTACTACTACTACTACTACTACTATTACTACTCATTGCTTATTTTGTTGCTGTTGATTAAAGGAAGTGTTTAGTGCAAGAAAAACGTTCATTTCAGAATTGCTGACAGAGGTTCTCAACCAGGGTGAGATCCCTCCTCCCCGGAGAATTTTAGAGTTTCTTGGTGGGGTGGATAGGGACCTTAGATTGGTATAGATTCAAATTATTGGAATATTGAAATTTTTGCACGGCTAGAATAGTTGAATTACTTTCTTGTAATAGGTTTTCATTGTTATTTGCATATTATTTGGAATCAGACAATCTTAAAGGTGGGGAGTGACGTTCGGAAATATGTTGGAAGAAAAGTGCCTGCGCTAATAAGGTTGGGAACCAGTTGTCTAGTTACTGGACACATCACTAAAAAGATTAGATCAGGAGATCTTATTAGTGTGTGTGTGTGTTCATATGTGCATGTGTGTCTTCATGTGTGTGTGTGTGTGTGTGTGTGTGTATGTGTTTTCTTATGTATGTGACACAAATCCTATGGAAAATCATTAAAATATTCTATGTGTGTGTTCATGCATGTGTATGTGTGTGTGTGAGTGTGTAAATAAGCACACTACCACGCATATATTGGTGAGCATGTTGGTACGCTCACAAAGAGAAAAGGAAAGCTGTAAATTTAGTGAGGTATTTAATCTGCTTACCCTCAAAATACATAATGTGCCAGGAAGTCATTTTTGCACAGGTTAAAATAATTGAGTTGATTAAAAAAAGCTCTGATCACTGAGGTCAAGTTGTAGACACCACGGGGTCGCGTGTCGGTGACACTTTATTTTAGAGCAACGGTGAGAAAACGTATTGTGAGGTTGACCCCCGGTCCCCAGACAATTTCTATTTTTTGTTTTTCTCCAAAGGCTATGAAAGATCGAACTGTTTAACGCGTTGAGATTAACGAGGAAACTCCTTAGAACTCTCGGGAGACTTGATGTCACTTGATCTGTAGTTATTTGCAGATGAGAATTTGGAATAAGAATAAGAATGATGATTTGAATAAGAAGGATAAAAGAACTAAGAATCACAAAGAAGGAATGAAAAGAGAAAAATTAGAAAATGAATTGGAGAAAGAGAAAAGCAAATGATGATGATGATGATGATGATGATGCATAAAAAGGGAGAAGGGATGTCAATAATGATAATGATGTTGGAATATTAATAGTATTATACTCAATATTATTATTAGTAGTTCTAGTAGTAGTAATGATAATGGTGATGATAGTATTAAGAATATAATAATAATAATGATAATAATGACAATAACAATAATGATAATAATGAAAATGAAATGATCACCATGATGATGATGATGAATGAAGAGAAGGACAAGTGAAACTAATGATAGAACTGATTATAATTGTAATAATGATAATAACCATAATGATAATGATAATAATTATAACAGCAACAATGATAACAACAATAATAATGAAATAATAATAATAATAAAATAATGAGAATCAAAATAAATAAAATGATGAAATGATAATGAAATAACACTAATAATAATAATGATAAGAAGAAAAAGATGAAAAAGATTATGAAAACAAGAACAACAAAGCTATAAATAACATGATGATGATGATGATGATGATGATGATGATGATGATGATGATGTAAAAAGGGAGCAGTAACAAAATAAAAAAAGGAGCAAAGGAAAAAGAGAATGAGAGGAAGATGAGAAAAAGATGGCAGTAATAATAATAATAATAATAATAATAATAATAATAATAATAATAATTAATAATTATAATAATGATAATAATAATAAAGGCTGCTGCTGCTGATGATGATTAATGCAGAAAGGCTAATATTGATTATAACAATCTAAAGGGAAAACGTAAGATCGAACCGCTCAGTCAGTTCTGCATCCTTCGATGGAGTAAATAAATTAGTAATTAAAAAAAAAAGAAAAGAAAGAGAAACATTGATTTGACCATGAGGAAATGAAAATTGAAATTTCTGTTGAAAATATGGGAACGGAAACAATCAAGAATTTTTTTTTTCAAAATGAAGCAAAACGAAACCCACGAATGCATTATTTGATTGATTATAATAACGGTGATGATGGTAACGGCGATGACGACGATGATGATGCTGAAGCTCATCGGATTCGTCTGAGCCCCCACGAGAACAGAGTGTGACGCAAGGTCGGTTCTATGTGGAGATACCACACACGAGAACGTGTTGGTAAGATGATTCTTGTCCTCACAGCTACTGCCGGAAGGACACGAGCGCGCTGGGCTTGGGGGTCTTCGGACGAAATCTGAGCTCCTCGGACTTGACCACACAGAGGCTTCGTGAGGCTAAGCCCCGATCGGCCATGGCACCCTATCGGCGTTCGTCTGGTCTTAAATGGTCATGTGTGCGATGCAAATAACTGATGGTGAAGTTCATGATGACAATAATGATAGAAGAAACAATAATGAGTGTAACACGCTTGCAGATCTGAAATATAGCGAATACGTTCGTTCGTGACCTAGCTCGAGAGATTCCACACCCATGGAATATGATAGGGACGAATATGAGCAGTCGTTGAAACATTGTTTTGGTTAGTCACACAATAGAAACTGTCTCGAGATCAACGCCTTTTGGCAACGTATCGTGTTGGGAGTGATCAATTGAAAAAATTGAAGAAGGGGTGATCAATGAAAAGTTGCTTCCCATTTTATTGAGCTATGATCACTGAAGATCTGTGGTAAGAGGACAAGGGTGAATGCTGCCAATTTAGCATAAACTTACATTGCGAATTGAATCCGCCACGCGAGACCTATTGCGGGTGTCAAAAACAAAACAGAAGTTTTTTTTTCTGGACACAGGAATAAATGTTTGGATTTTCAGCCCTCTAGCTCCATACATACATAATCAACCAGCGAACCAGCCTGTCAGGCCATCATAAAAACTGAAGAAACCTATAATGTCGATTTTAGTGACAATTATGGTTGACGGCTTCTGACAAGTTTTCTTACATAAAATTCAGTTAATGAAGATGAAAAAAATAATGTTGATGATGATAATAATGACGATAATAATAATAATAATAATAATGATAATAATGATATCTTTCAGTTCGGAATAGAGTACATTCTTTGATAGTCAAAATGCATTAGAGGGAAATTCGCCGACGAGTGGAAATATTCAAATTGAAAAACGTCGGCTTTTTTTCCTTTCTTCTCTCTCTTTTTCCCCCTCTTGAAACTCGAAACTTGATGTCTTGAATGTTTGAAACTGGTGATCACATGTGTATAAGCATGTGTACGTATGTGCATGTGCGTGTGCCTCTGTGTGTGCGTGCGTGTGCGTGTGTGAACGTAAACACAAAAATTGTCCAGCACAGTAGAAATTCGATGGTAAAATTGCTGAAAAGTTGTAAAATTGAAATGATGAATTGCTTTTGTCTGGAATACATTTCCAATGAGTTCCTGCGTAGAATTATCTTCCTCTCTTCCTTTCTCTCTCTCTCTCTCATGCACTTCGTGTTTCATATCTATCTATCTATCTATCTATCTCTCTCTCTTTCTATCTATCTATCTATCTATCTATCTATCTCAGTCTGCAAATATCTATCTATCTATATATCTATCTATCTATCTATCTCAGTCCTATCTATTTAGCTATCTCAGTCTGTAAATATCTATCTATCTATCCATCTATCTATCTATCTCAGTTTGTACATATCTATATATCTTAGTCTGTAAATATCTATCTATCTCAGTTTGTAAATATCTATCTATCTCAGTCTGTTAATATCTATCTATCTATCTATCTATCTATCTATCTATCTATCTATCTATCTATCTATCTATCTATCTATCTATCTATCTCAATCTGCGCATATCTCTCCAACACCTATCAGTTCAACCAGTCTCCTTGGTGGCTGAGGTAGTTGGCACATATCACGGGCTCTATTGATCGATGTTCGTGCCCATTCTAAAAACCAAGATTTCGAATACAGAGGCAGACCCTCTCCACTTGGAAGGTTGGCGCAGAACAATCTTTTTCCACCCCTCTGGCCCAGTATCCCGAGGAACAAATCATTGTAAGTATCGATTTCTCTAAGCTGTTTAATGTCTGATGATGCACTAAGTCAACCTCCAGTTCTAATTCAAAAGAAAAACCAGGATTACGAATCTTGACTTCTCTGAAATGTCTCGAACCCCAAGCAGTCAGTACATTAGTCCCCTTGTAAAATCCGAAGTACTTGCGTGGCATAGATAATTATCGATTCATCTAGACAGACAGATCTATTGACTAATTGATAGATAAATGTGTAGAGGAACGCACTGGCTGATAACGACCAAAACAAATCGATTGACAGATAAATAAATGAATAAATGAATAGGGGTGCAGGTGGCGTAACGGTTAGAAGCACAGAAAATAGAATCGGCGAACCGAGATCAAACTCCGACTTGTAGTTGGTACGAATGTCATTAACAAAAGGCATGAATCCACCTCTACTCTTCAAACTAAGGGGTAAATAGCACGACTTCTCGAGCTCTCCAGTCTTGGTTGGCAACCAGTCTGGGAGACGGATAAGTCTAAATCAAATGCAAAAAAATCCGACCCCTCTCCTAAACGCTGGCAACGGACAGAGTAGGGAACGTGTTCCTGACATGTTGTTCGGTTAACTGGGCTGTGGTGAAGCTTCGGTGGGCTTAGTAAATTAGAAGAGGATTACATAATGAATCACTCGAGTAAAATAAAGTGAAGTAAATGGATTGACGGAAATGAGTGACTGACCCCCCCCCCCCCCCCGACGCCTCAAGTACTAAGTGGAAGATTTTTTGTGAAGATAAATGCGATCAAACTGAGATAAACAGAAGGAGGTTGATTGGAACAACTTGAGATTGATAGATAGATCTGGTTATTCACTCAATTGAAAACCATCACATAACCACAGTTTTATAGCGGCATGTGGGTGATTAATGGGAAAATTCGAAAAAAGGGTGATCAATGAATAAGTTACTTTACTCGCCTTTTGTTGGATAGTGATCACAGTAAAGTCCGAATGGAAAAACAAAAAACAAAACAAAAAACAAGTGGCCGCAAATTAAGGAATCAATTTAACATGAGGTTTTTGCTAATTGAAATCTCCACCAGAATGGAATTTTCAAAAACAAAGAAAAAAGGTTTTCGTAGAGATATTAAGGGAAAATTTTTTTTCAGCCCTCTAACTACGTAGGTGCGGCCTGCACTTTTGATACATACATAAATGGCCCCCAAAACTGATAGAAACTTGTGTTGACAGATTTCTATTCGATAGATAGATAGATAGATAGATAGATGAAGACTGATAAATGATAAGGTATCAACAAATAGAGATTGTCAAGTTAGGGAGTTAGCTAGCTAGATATATAGATAAGAAAAAAATCTGCGATAGATACGAACAGTCCAAGATCGATAGACTAAGAGACAGATTGATAAATCGATTTATGGATAAACAGGTAGAAACAAATGTAGATAGATAGATAGATAGATAGATAGATAGATATCTGTTTTGACAGACAGACAGAAATGAATGAATAAATAAATGAAGAGAAAAAAAAAAGAAACTAATATCGCGAATTGATTGATTTCAAAATAAGAAGAGAAAAGGAAAAAAAAAACTAACTCAAGCAAAAACATAGAGCGTTTGTCCTGTTGAATAATTGAACATTTTCTGAATAAACTCTTTGTATGAAACCAGTTGCACTTGTGTGTTCTACAGTCTTCCGACTCAGAGTATTTAGTTGAATTCTTACACATCTTTTCTCAGTTTGGTGCACGCGCACGCGCAACACGCATGCATCAGAGTCATACGTACTAACATTCGTATACGCTCGCACACTGCCCAGATTTTGAAGTTTTAAATTACCCAAATATATCAACGTATTACAAATGTGTGCCATGTGCTGATTATTTCATTTTTCTTTTTCTCTCTTAGTCAGTTTGATTTAGTCTTGTTTCTTTGTGCCCTTATTTTACACATCTTTCTATTATCCTTCCAAAAATTTCCGTTAATTTATTGTACCTTATTCGTTTCTTTGGGACACCGTTTACTTCACTTTCTTTCTTTCATTCTGTCTTTCTTTCTTTCTTTCTTTTTTCCTGTCTTTCTTTCTGTTTTTCTTTCCTTCTTTTTTTATTTCTTTCAGTCTTTCTCTCTTCTTCCCCTCATTCCCCACTTTCTTTATTATATAATGAGCTCTTTTCATTCTCATTCCTATTTTCTATCCTCCAAACTTACCCCTTCCCTTCTTTTTTAAAAATTTTCTTCTAGTTAACCTTTCTTTCTTTTTTTCTTTCTTTCTTTCTTTCTCTCCTTCTTTCTTTTACGCCCGTTCCTTGGTTCCCTCCTTCTTTTTTTCTTTTTTTCTTCTATGATGATAAGCTTTTTTATTCTCATTTTAATTTTCAACCTTCACAACTTCCCCCCTCCTTTCTCTTTTTTGATATAATTCTTGCTTATCTTTCTTTGTTTCCTTCTTTCCTTCTTTCTTTCTTTGTTTCCGTCTTTGTTTGTTTCTTTCTTTCTAACACCCCTTTAACCACCTCACTCTCTCTACATCACTTTCTTATTCAGAATTCTTATCTCTAGCCTTTCCCTCCTATCCTGTTCCCCCCCATCAAACGTAGCTGTCTGTATAATACCATCTCTATATGCTCTGATAAATCTTTCAGTTCACAGTGAATAATACCGCACTAGTGATGATATTTGTTGATTTAAGCATTAGTCGAGGCGATGGGGGACTTCTGTCGACCCTTTCACGCCTCTTCAAGGCACAAATGTTTCGAAGCGAAATACATAAGCCATGTCGTCCTTAAAAAGCCGACCACTCATCCTAATGATCCCTTGAAAAAAAGAGATCATATGAAAAGGTTGATGCGGGTTTTGTGATAACAATTTTATCTCTTTGATCCATCCATCTTTCTATCTCAGTCGGTACAAACTTATGTATCTATATAAGGAACGATACATCTGAACACCGAATATCTAACAAATTATCTATCTATCTATCTATCTATCTATCAGCCTGGTGGTTGTTCGATCCAATGGCTGTAGACGATGTTCGAGCCCGGGTAAAAGCCAGGATTTTGAATATCTATCTATCTATCTATCTATCTATCTATCTATCTATCTATCTATCTATCTTATGTACAAGGCAAAGACACAGGTCCTCTCTAAATGGAGGATAGGCATGACACAATTTGATAACCAGTCAGTACATTTCCGTACTTATAAAATTTGCAATATTTACACGATTGATCCGTCCATGTAATCTCAAGACACAAACTCCCCGCCAAAGAAAACAAATGAATGTTGGTACCAGTAGATTGGATCGTATTAATCTGTAAATACATAATATTTACCAAATGAGATTACATTTGTTTATTTGGATACACAAACACATCTTCCACCACATACGTACATCAACTTTGCACTTTTACTATGTGCATGAAAATATATGTCGGGAGAGTTGGATGGACATGTGTATACATTTATACATGCATGTATATGTGTATGAATATACATATATACATGCATATATATATATATATATATATATATATATATATATATATATATATATATATATATATATATATATATATATATATATATATACATGCGTGTGTGTGTATGTGTGTGTGCGTATTTTCCGTAAAACGTACTGGGAGTGTTATGCTATAAGACAGATCAGCTTGTTTATCAAAGCTCTTTTGATTATAAGAATACCGTGGTAATAATTTGTTGATATATATATATATATATATATATATATATATATATATATATATATATATATATATATATATATATACAGAGAGAGAGAGAGAGAGAGAGAGAGAGAGAGAGAGAGAGAGAGAGAGATGCTATCGGAAATATTTGCGAAGATATTCGCATTCTTATACACACCCATGTAGAAAGAATAAGACAGACATGAAGAATTTGTCTATCAGATAGTTTCAACAAGGAATTATATATATATATATATATATATATATATATATATATATATATATATATATATATATATATATACATATATATATACACACACACATTATTATATGAATGCGTGTATTCTCAATTGCATGCACATGCTAACGCACTGATATTTTCATATATACGCAAGTATGTTTCCAGCTGTTCATACAGCGCGCACATTGAAGCATATACCTGGATATAAGCACCTTTGTCGAAACACAGGAACTTCTATGCTCTTATTTCATAAGTAAGACTCCCCCCCCCGCTTTTTTTAAGGTGTCTAAAGTGAAAGGAATATTTACCCCCTGTAAGGGGACCAACATGACCAGATGACTTTTTCTCTTGCGAGGGTCTGAAGTGAGAGATTTCCTCCCCCCTTTTCAGGTGTCGAAAGTGAAGGGATACCCCCTGCTCTTGAAGGTAGTCAAAAGTGAAGGGAAATGCCTTTTTCCAACCTCTGAGAGTTCAGACGTAGTGTTGCCAACCGTCCTATATAGTTCTATACACTATCATCATCATCATCATCATCATCATCATCATCATCATCATAATCATCATCATTCTTTTAACATCTGTCGTTGGACACAGATCTTCCCCAGGATCTGCCACATTCTCATGGACGTCGCGGAGCCAGTATTTTCTAAATTAGTCTATGTATTAACTCGTGAATGTCCTATATTCCAATATCTTTTTTATATTGACCAATAAGTGTATGTACTATACTATATGATACGCATCATCAAGTTTTACTGATTTGCTTATCTTTTCATTTTTTTGCACATTTTTTCGTTCCACAAGGTACCTCAATTAACAAAGCTTTTTGTTTTAAAATGGCAATTTTTCAGATATGTTTACATCATTCCTAATCATCTAAGTGTGCTTGAGAATCCATGGGAGGGCAAAATTTGAAGAATAATCAAGTAGCTAGCTGGGGCGCTTCACGACCACCCTTCCCCGTTCTACATTACCATTTCCCCAAAGTGGCAATTCTAGCCAAGAGTGAAGAAAGACCTTTCCTCTTATTAAGGGGTCAGAAGTGAGGGAAGACCTTTTCCTCCTATTAAGGGGTCAATAGAAATAGGAGACTTCGCCACTTCTTGTGGCGTCGAAAGTCAAGGTATAACTTGTTCCTTCCTGAAGGGGGGTAGAAGTGAAAGTAAGCTTTTTCACCAAATAAGGGGTCAAAATAGAAGGGAAGCATATCGAAAGCATTAGCCCTATCTTTTTCAGACCTTGAATATTCTACCTGGCGGAGATGCATATTTCAGCTATCTGTATAAGTGAAGTGTTTTAATGGAGTGGTTCTATTTACAATGCAACTATAATGCAAAAGTGGAGCCTTATTTTCCGCCAATTACACATATCTTCTTATTTCATACGTCTATGTACAATTCTCTATCGGGTCCAAAGTGAATATAAACATACAAACTAGCTAATCTGTCACACAGCAAAAGACTCCTGCTACATATTAGTTTTTCGCCAAATATATATGCATATGTATACATATATATGTTTTATCTTACTCAGTATATATATATATATATATATATATATATATATATATATATATATATATATATATATATATATGTATATATATATATATATATATATATATATGCACTTGTCAGTTTAACTCTACCGGCATATATTTTTATGTGCGTACTCAAAGTGCAAAGTTGATATTCGTATGCGCTGGCTGATGTTTGTGCATCAAAATAAAGAAATGTAATCTCATTTGGTAAATATTATGCATTTATGAAGGGATACTCCCACCCAACTTCAGGGGTCAAATGTGAAAGGAAACGTTTTCGAAGGTAGTCATTTCTTCCTTTTAAGGGGTTAGTAAATGGGAGATCTCCTCCTTTGAGGGGTCAAAAGCGAAGAGGGGGGGTCGTATTCCCTCCTTTTGAGGGTTTAAAAGTGAATGTAAACATGTGGAGATGTTGGCAAAACTTTTTTCTCAATAAAGGATCTAATGTGGCTGAGGGTGGGGAGCTTTATAAATCATAGTTCTTCTTCGGCATCTTCTACTGACATTATACAATAAAAACTCTCAATAAATATTGGAGGCAGACCTTCAAGGAGCCATTCAAATCATTGATTCCAATGGAAAAAAGGGGGCGTCTTGTGTGCATTTCAACCACGTTCGTGTCTTGACAAGTTCCGTTCAGTCGATAATTGTCAGATTAAGAGGAGGAGGAGGACATAATCTTCCACCACATTTTGTCCGCGGTTACAAGCATGAAACAAATTTTGCCCCTCTTTCTCCCTATCATTTCACTCACACTCAAATGGATAAACTTCATCCCAAATTCATAAGTACAAATTTACTTGAGTCTTGAGACCCCTGCATGCCCTCGTTGACAAGAGTAAAGACGCACTTCCTTTCGCCTTATTTAAGTGATATATCAACTTCGGTGCTGAAGATATTCCAACAATTCGATTGTTAGTGTTACAAATTCACCATATAACGGACAACAGCGTATGATACGCATTCGTGGTTTAACCGGGAATAGTCGAGAAAAATCATTCAGTGATTATCTTTCCATTCATTAATCTTTCTCCTCTTTACAAGATTATATATATATATATATATACACACACACACACACACACACACACACACACACACACACACACATATATATATATATATATATATATATATATATATATATATATATATTAAACTAAGGAGTATTTAGGCAAACAGGGGCAACAATCACTTCTATCCGTACAGCAATCCTGAATTATGACCATCACTGAGTGATTTTTTAGCAAAATTTAGTGAATGGGGAAGTCCTCAAAATACGTTGAGATATTGGTTCCTAACCATGAATATCTCTTACTGAACTATTGTTAGCTCTTCCTAATTTATTCAAGCAACTAGAGACACTCTTCGTCATTTCCCATAAGTAGGCGCATCTGAATTGTTATTGGTTTGAGAGTTGTTGGCTAACAAGAAATTAAAGATAATATAATCCTAATCAAGACCATGTCGAATGACCATGCTCGTATAGTCTTGAATACGTTGAACTAAATGATTGCTAATTGGTGACAGTGGACAGTGGTTATCTTTTCCTCCAGAAGGGCTGGAGAGTGTCAGTTCTCTTGTATGTCATCATCACCGGCGACTTTAGCAGTTGAGAAGAGGTCCTGGATGTTTACTTTGACGGCTACGAAGTCCAATCCTTGACATTCATATTCTTTCACACACAATGCATGAAAATTGCCCTGTAATGCTCGGGTTGCTGATCTGTTCTTGTTGTCTCTGCTTGCATCTTTCTCGTTTTGGCTCTTCATCTGGAGATTTGGTCGCAGATTTTCCCATTCTATAAAGAACAATTTTCCCTATGCTGATCGGTCACATGCAGATGCCTCACAATTGGAGATTCGTAAATTAAAGACTTCCGATGGATGACGAAAGCGCTCTGGAGCCGATCGCGTGAATCTGATTATCACGGGAAGATGATTACGATAATACGTAATTCCAGCGTGTAAGGCATTTCTGCACTCCGGTTCTACGTCAGAGGGGAATCCAGAGCAGTCGCATCGAAAAGGCTGAATTTCCATTCTGTTACGAATCGCCAAAGCCGTGATCTGAGTCTGCCAGGAAACGTTTGACGTGTCAGTACGATTGGCTAGAACTCCGGAAGTCATACTGAACATGCGACCGTGACGTTTGTTGAGCCCAGTGTCTTGATTGAATCCATCTTTTCATTTTGATAGCGAACTTCCTGAAAAATTGAACCCCCAAACTTCCCTAGCAATTATTTACCAAATTCTGGCCATTCGTGAGCCGGGATCATTGTATGAAATATCAGCTTAGTTCTTGGAGATCTATTTCCCAGTCTTCCCGATTGCACTAAAAGGGATAGGTTGAGGGACTTTTTCCTAACAATAGACGGACAGAGGTAGGAACATTTTTTTTTACTCATGTACGTTTAAAAGGCAATATGTAGCATAACATCACTGTGGAATGATATTTGAACTCAGTAGATCAACTATATAAGCCATTCTAAAATTCTGTAAGCTAAATCTTCCGAACAATGCTCAAGTTCCAGGATCCTCTGTCGGACAGAGATAAAACACGAACGAATATAAATTCAAGTAATCTTTCAGTCTATACTCCCCTTCAAATGTTCCTGGGTCTCAGCTACACCAAACATCCAAAAACATCAGGACGAGACCTGCTGAAAAGTCATCATCATCATCATCATCAGTCTTTTAGCGTCCGTCGTTGGACATAGACCTTCCCCAGGATTTGCCACACTTCTCTATCATGGGCGTCACGGAGCCAGTACTTCCTGAACTTGTCTAGCTCGTCTCTCCATCTAACATTTTGCCGGCCTCGGTTGCGCATGTGGTCTCAGGGAATTCATGTTGTGAGTCGTGATGTCCATCGATTGTGTGTCATTCTTGCAACATGGCCAGCCCACCGCCATTTGAGATTTTTTATGGATTCTTCAAAAGGGGGCAAATATGCATTTCAGCGACATTGAACATAGCAAAGGGCAAGATATCATCAAGTGGATTTTCTGTTTGTAAAAGTAGCACGCGGCGAAATGATTATCACCTCGGAAAACGGAATAGCTGAACCGGTTTGAATTTCATTTGTTTATATCACCATCGCTCTAATGACATACGAAGACAGAATCCAACTCTCACTGTGTTCTGTCCCATCGCCTGTCATCTTGAAAATTGATTTGTCATTGGTACAACACTATGTGGTAGACAGAGAAGGGGGGGGTAGAATTCTCATAAATTATCCTACCTACCCTGGTGGCAGCAGCGAATATGGCTAATATAACCGTTGTCAGGTAGATTGGAAGTCTTCCGAAAATTGGTTTAATAGAATTTGAAGCCATAGAAATAGAAGACGACCAAAATAACCATGAAGCTCTATGGTAGGTTCACTAATGTTTTTTTTTTGTTTGTTTGTTTTTTTCAGGTAAGATTTTGAAAATGCAAAAAGTCAGAAAATTAGACGTTAGATTTTAGATATTAAAGAAACACTCACGAAAAGCTACTTTCGGTGTCCATTAAGTTAGATGCCCAGTCATTTTCATTTTATAGAGTTTGTTATAATTATTTGCAAATAAATAAATAAATAAATAAATAAATGAAACTATTCAATAATTATCATTTAATATACCTGGAATATATCCCTCGAGCAATCGGATCATTATAATATAGATTACCGGGATGAACGGAGACGCAGACCCCCGCATTATTATCAAGATGTAAATTGGACTGGAAATAGTTTATTTTATTAGTTAGATCATTTCAACAGTATTAAACGAACAGAAATATGGCTACGATGTATCGTTTTTGCTGAGACACGGAAACCATCATATTAACAGACATACAGTGATCGGACCATTATTTTATAGATATATCACCTATGAAAGAGAAAAAAGCGTTTGTTTATGCTTAGCGCATAGGTAAACATGTTTATGTACTTGTTTTTACGCCCGTTCAGGAACAGGAGTTTATCAGCCCATGAACAGCATTACTCATGTATACATTTGTTCGCTTTTATTGACGAATGTATATGTAAATGAAAAAAAAAAATGAAAAAGATAATCTGCCAGCGTGCAGCAAAAATGCATTGAATGGCCCTGAAAGAAAGTCAAATTATCTCTGTTTGTTGATCCCCTTTGGGACTGCTTGTAGGTACGTATACGTTTATTTGGTCTATTGAACAAACATAAAAATATCGAGAGAAAAAAATTAATTCATACACATTCATACTTTAGTGTAACACGCGTAAACGTTTGTATGTAGTTTATTATACCCTTGTCTATGCACATACACTCACAGATAGTGAGGGAAAGAAATTTGGAAGACTTGATCGAATTGATAACATTAAGAGCTTGACGCATCTCCGAAGCTAGAGAGTAGATGAAAAGCGGTGATTTCAATCTGCAGCCGACCATTACAATCGGTTTATAGAAGAGCTGTCAGCTCAATGAGACGTCTCTCTCAATGACGTCCTTTCAGTCGGCCCACTTGCTGTCTGTGCGTCTCATCGCTGCTCATTAGATTCCCCTTCCGTTTTTTTTCAACCACATTCCCCTTCTTCTTCCACATTCATCGGCGATCCTTACCTTGTGCTAATGATCGTTAAATGATCGCTAAATGATCACCCAATTCATCGACTTCTTTAGCACAAGACGCCCATTGTGGCATGTAACCATAACTCTTCTTCTTTTTCTTTTTCTTTCTTTTTTTGACTCCTGCGACACAATTTTATCGCTCGTATTATTTCGGCGCCTGTTTCTTCATTCATACGTTGCTTTTGTTGTTGTTTTCACCGCTTCATGTTCGCCGGTGATTGCCTTCGCCCCGCTTACAACTAAGTTTTATCTCATTAGTTCTTTCACTTTTGTGAAGAGTCTATCAGCGTATGTAAAAGCATTTCAACGTGTGTGTGTGTGTATGTATGTATACATGCCTATCTATCTATCTATCTACATATATACATATATGTGTGTGTGTGTGTGTGTGTGTATATATATATATATATATGCTTGAAGACACGCACGCGACTTATATAGCGTATATGCTAATCTTCACACGCTTACATACATTGCGTGTATATATGTATGTATAAACGTATTGGATAAACACGTTAATCTCACACAAACGCACAGAGATATAGACACACACACACACACACACACATATATATATACGTATATATATATATATATATATATATATATATATATATATATATATATATGCACACGCAAGAAGGTGGATCAGCAAGTCCACAATCTCACACGTAGTTATTAGCTGAATTTTGGTCTGGAATTTTTACCACACATTGTTCGATCTATGTAATTCATATTCATCATTCAATTGGATTGCATTGGCACGAAAGGGAATTATGTAGGCAAATGAGTAATGTACCTACCTATACGCATATGATGTGCGCGTAGATTGATACGTTTATGTATATATACTCGTATATACACGCATGTATATGTTCGGTGTATTTTTTACTCTAAATGCATATATATGTATACATATACATGTATATGTGTGTGTGTATGTGTACCATGTTTGTGTCCTTAAAATACGCACATGCCATACATACTTATCACTATCTATGATGTGCATGTCTTCATACACTAGCAGCTGCATACATACCCAAATACGTATATATATATATATATATATATATATATATATATATATATATATATATATATATACACACATATATATATATATATACATATATTTATATATGTACATGTATATATATACATATATATATGTGTATATATACATATACGTATATATATATATATACATATATGTATATATACACACACACACACACACACACACACACACACATATATATATATATATATATATATATATATATATATATATATATATATATATATATATATATATATATATATACGTTCCCCCCTCTGAACTAACTTCGTTAAAACGGAGTTTAATATCGTAGCAACTTAACATCACGAAAAGAAGAAAATGAAAAGAGCATTCTCGTTACTTGTTCGTCCCCGGAATTTCTTGCTTAAACTTGAGCCTCCTTTTAAGGAACCATCTCGTTGCATTATTGGCACATACAAAAGAAAGCAATCAGTTTTTAACAACAGAGATCTTATCTAAAATCCTCACTGAAATAACACGTGCTTTAGAGCGATCCTAGTTTTGAACGAAGCATGCATGTTGGGAGTTGTTACAGGGAAGAATTAGAGGCTCTTAACAAGTAAGGCAAAGTAGTCAACCATTTTTAATAGAAAGGATAAATTCGACTGAAGTAGTCGTACTATATTTTTTTTTGTACAGTGTTATTCATTTGTTGTATAAGCTAAAATGTGAGTGTATTTTTTTTTTTGTTGACTAACAAAATTTTCTCCGAAGATTGTTTTCTCTATATTCATGCCTACCGTATTATTATAAATAAGGGTACAATTCTTTCAATGTTTATTTGACTCTATCTGCATGAAAAAATATGTTGTGTTTTATTCACCACTGACAATGACCTCACCGATACTAAAATAAAAGCAGAATAGATTAATTTCACTCTCTCTCTCTCTCTCTCTATCTATCTATCTATCTATCTATCTATCTATATATCTATCTATCTATATATATATATATATATATATATATATATATATGTGTGTGTGTGTGTGTGTGTGAATTATAAATTGCGTTATGTAATTTAAAAACCTGTTTAAAATGATTTCCCGGCGTTACATGGTTGATGTATCAATTTAGATAATGTAAATAAAATGAACAGAGAAAATGGAGCTGTTGCAGGAATCGAACCAGCCACCGATAGGTTGCCACTTCAACGTAACGATGCGTTTACCATTGTGCTAACAGTCCGTCAAAAATTCAGACGGCAAACAAGTGCCTTTAATCCGAATTCCAAGGCCGAGATTAAACAAGATGAGGATTTAGGTTGGAAGCAGTCATTCTACACAATGGTATGTGCATCGCTACGTTGAAGCGACTACCTATCGATGGCAGGTTCGATTCCTGCAGCAGCCCCATTTCCCCGAATTGTTTATCCTATTTGTGTTGTCTAAACTGAATGATATATTAACCATATAACGACAGGGAATCATTTTAAATGAATTTCTATGTAATATAACGCAATCTATAATTCATTCTGTTCGACCAAATATGTCCATTTCTTATATATATATATATAAGCCCCAGTTGAAAAATACCTGCTTAGAAACCACGTCAAAAAATCTAAGCTAACCCTTCCCATTAACAAAATCATAAAAACATGTACACTCAGAACAAACCAATACTTCCTTAGCTTCAATGACAATTATTTCCTGCAAAAATTTGGGTTACCGATGGGGTCCCCGATAAGCAGGGTATTAGCCTTTCTGTGTCTGATATTTCTAAAATCAGGCTCGTTCTTATATATATATATATATATATATATATACATATATATATATATATATATATACTCGAGTAGTCGCTTCAACGTAGAGTTGCTATTATCATTGGGCTGAACAGCCGCCGGTAATGTAAAGGCCCAAATAATTGTTTCAATTCCTAATTCATATCTTGTTTATTTATGGTCTATATCTGATGTATTTTCCTTCTCTTGCAGCGACAATTATGTCATCAGGAATGAATATCTAATCCGACAGAATGATAATAAATTGCGTTATATTCTATTGAAATGATCTCCCGTTATTACGCGGTGAATGTATCATTTGGCCTTTATATATGTATGTGTGTAGATGTATGTGTATGTTTAGTTACTCGTGTATGCATACATCTATGTGCAAGTTTACATATGTGTGTTCATGAGTGTACATATATATATATATATGCATGTATATACGTATGTGTGAGTATAAATACCTTTTCTATGTGTATATTAGTGTATATACATACATAGGTACACCAATTAGTCTGGAACCTAATGATGTGAAGCATTTATTTTACAGAACCAATACATTTTTCAACCTAATCTACTTCCTTTTTAATCCATTCATTCCTGTTGTGTATATTAGTCACATAGATCGAATATTACACGGTGAAAATTTCAGATTGACGTGTCAGACTACAGACTTATTGATCTATCCTTGTATACATAGATGTACACATGTCTTTTCATGACCACTTATGTACACATATATGTACTTATCTAATTGCATCAGTATTTCTTTCTCTGTAATTGCTGGTAGTCCAAGTTGGTATATTGATTACCAGTTACTCAAGTTCGAATTCCGGTTGAAATTACTTACATCAGGTCTTGCGCACAATTATTGGCACCCCTCTTCAAAAATCGCTTTTTATTAAATTTTTAGCTAGAATCGATGTCTACGTGAATAATATTCGGTCAATATACACGTGTTTAAGGAACACTGAACAACAATGAAATTTACAAAAAACATTTATTCATGATAAGCAAAATAGAAAAAACAAAATAATTGGATGGTTCAAAATTATTGGAACCTGTACAATATTCGATTATCAACAATCAATAATGTATCCTTCTTGGCGAATTACTTCTTTCAATCCACGAGAGTAGTTTTCTATTCGAACCGATTTTCCCAGTTTCTTCAACAGAAGTATTACCCCACAGCATTATGCTAACTAACAATGTCTGACAGTAGGGGATTCGTCAGATTTCAGGCTTCTCCCTTTTTTCCCCTTATATGCTAATCCTATCCTTCTGGGGGATGACTTGATTCTTTCCTCGTAAGACAATAGAATAGAGTGCCGGAAACATTCAGGCCTCTTCGGGAATTCTCTTGCCAACTTCTGACGTGAATTCGTGCCTCTTCTTCAATAATGGCGTATTTCGAAGACGGCTCGCCTTGAGGCCATCTCTATTATTAGACCACATGATTGTTGACCGTGAAGCATAGACATCCGTCCCTGTCGAATTGGCTTCTATTACTCTGTTTGTCATCTTGGGGGTCTTCATTCACTATTATCATTTGCATCCGTTCGTCTCGCTCTGAAAATCGTACTCCCCACCCCACCTTCCGCGTCCCATTCTGTCCTCCAACGGAACGGTATAAAGATGCTCAAAGATATTGTTCTGAACAGTTGACCTCAGGACCTTCAAATGCCTACATCTTGTTTTATACTCATCTTGGGCTGCATGAGCATCCATGATCTTTACCCTTTAGATAGAAGAGTAATCGAGCGGGTGACGCTTACAATAACCTTGTGCAGATGATACCTTGTACACTTTGTCACGTGTTGTTCTAGAAGTTTCTGTATTTCTTGAACTCCCCGGGGATGATGTTACCGAATATTCGATATATATGCTCATAATGTAATGATATTTTTTCCAAGCAGTATATTGAATTCGTTAACAGGTGCCAATACTTATGAACTGAGCTTGAAATTTGTATCGGCTTATGATATCATATGAAAAATCATTTGATATCTTCCTTTAGTACCATTAATAATCTGGTTGTTGTGAGGGCATCCTCGTAGACATCAAAGTTCGCAAAACATTGAAAAAAGAAGTCGATTGTGATAATAATTGTGCGCATAATAGTAAATATAATCAATGAAGGTTTGAATCCTTGTGCAACGGCGGTCAACTTGTTATCGTACAAATAGAGATATCTACAGGATTAGCTTGGAGTTGGGCCATCAATGATAGTTGATCTCGTTACGCTAGTTAAGGTTTAGCTTGCTAATCTAAGCTCCGATTAGTACGTCTCAAGAGCAATGGGGGGGGGGGTGAGTAGTTACGCCAGGGTTTGGAAATCTACGCCCCGCAGGCCAAAGCTTCATCTCATTCGATCCGTCGACTCATGCGGCTATTCGACATTGCACATGAACATTACAGAAACAAGCAAATTTGAAGCACAATTGGGGAATATTTTGCCACTCACCGAGAGAATTTCACTGTTCTCATTGATTGCTAATACATGGAGGTTCATGTAAGTATTTCCTCCAATAATGAAAAACATTGAATTAATCAAAAGTCAAGCAGTTTTCATGGCCTTAGATGAGCAGTGCTTTATATCTATTCACCTTTGCCTGCGTGACATGAAAACATTCCTTAGCCGTTCCGTCTCCAAAAAGGTTTGCCGGTCGCTATGTTACACCATTCTTCTGAATGGAGCGAGCCTGGCTGCCGTAAAAAATAGTATTCACAATCTTGGCTCTAACCTGAGCTCGAAAACCGACCTCTAGCACCGTGGGAAAATACATAACGTCTCATACAACCTAATCTATGTCCTAAAAATTGATACTTGTCAATACTCATTACGTGCATACAAGTTATAAAGATGCCCTTCGATATGTTCAATTATGTATACTTGTGCAAGGTCTGTCCTGCAAGTATTTACAGCTACCTCACCATGTTCTCCTTAATCTCGTCTTCGGTCTGAAATTTCCTCCCTTCCCACGGGAGAGAGTCTGTTCAGGTATGCGCTGTAAATTCCCCTCTGATTGTTTACCAAGTTACATCAACGCCATGGAACCAGTTTTCGAGATATTCAAAATGGCTGGATACTTACCGGACATACTTCATATATGTTTGTTCTTCCTGATTGGTTTTAACAGATTTGAGAGGTGTGAAAGATTTATCTGTGATCTCGATGCTCTTTCATAAAACTCGAGTAGCCAGCAATTATATTTGCACTCAAGCTGCCAGTAAGAAATAAACAACAAAAAACCCCATACCAATTAACAAGTAAACCATGATTATTCCTTGATGTTTGTCAGATGAAGACATTAACGTTATGTGTCACTCATTACCAATCAGAATTCGTGTTTACATGATTTCTCTGAAGAAATAAGAAAATCTATATCTTATTTAGGACGAATATGTTCTTAATGCATTAACGGAAAGTTAATGAAGTGTAGATATATATTTTCTAACTTATCTAAACGGGAAAAGGAATCAGTTCATTTGGCAAAATAGTACATTATTACATTTTATGGATTTTTTCAGGTGTGGGATTATCATTATAAGAGAGGAAACTATTCAAACTAGTGTCCCTATCGTGACTGTTATAGTAATAATATTTCGGCTGCTGTATCGACCGGCCTTCTTCAGGTGTCTATTGTATTTTGGCAGTTATAGTAATAATATTTCGGCTGCTGTATCGACCGGCCTTCTTCAGGTGTCTATTGTATTTGGGCAGTTATAGTAATAACATTTCGGCTGCTGTATCGACCGGCCTTCTTCAGGTGTCTATTGTATTTTGGCAGTTATAGTAATAACATTTCGGCTGCTGTATCGACCGGCCTTCTTCAGGTGTCTATTGTATTTGGGCAGTTATAGTAATAACATTTCGGCTGCTGTATCGACCAGCCTTCTTCAGGTGTCTATTGTATTTGGGCAACCAAGTAAGGATAAACTGATACAAAATATCCCCTAGCATGGATAGCGGAATGTGAACAATCAATCCCTGTAGATTGAGTAAAGGATTTGGTTCAGAATTCCTTGTAGGTTACCGAATATGTTAACACCTGAACAGGGCTGGATGGTAGGACGACGGAGACGTTCCTATGAAACTTGATCCGAATATATTAATGTATAATACTTACACTATTGAAAAAAATTGCTTTTATTATTTGCTGTCTTTGAGTTATTACATTTGTAGTAGCTGGTGGCTTCCACTGGAGAACAAGTGACCGAAAATCATCTTATTATTCGAGCAATCTCTTCAGTATTCTGGTTGATTCGGATCTCCTATTCCTCCAAGTCTATCGCAAGGTACGCATACCATATATACTGGTCTATGAGACGAATGGTTTATAAGGGTATTCGGAGGACTCCCGCTCATTGGAACTTATCCAAGCCTAATAACTGTCCGTATTGAGTTTCGATTAACAGCCTCTAGTAATAATACAAGTTTATTGAACGTGATGTAATGTTTACATGTTTTCTTTTAATGAATCATGTGTCCGTTTAATATTACGCCATTCGCAGTATTTGTACAGCTTTTTACTTTCTTTTGCGGTCTGTTGTAAAATCTGAAAACTTTTAGGTTGAGGGTGATTAAATTTGGTTTAGGATGATTAAATCTGGTTTAGGATGATTAAATCTGGCTTTCGATTCCATATTGGGCTGTGTTTGAATTTCAAACTCTCATAAATTGTTATGTTTATGTTACCTCGGAAAGCTGATCTGTGCATAAATTACTGGTTTCCGTGGTTAACATGATTAATATTAATAAGGAAATGACACAATTATGACATGCACTCGATGGTTTATTGATAATTCAATGAAATTCCCTCGCTATACGAAGTGCTGTCAAAAGTTCTGAGAAACACCATAAAGATCATTCACCATAAGTCCTAGATTCTACCGACTCTTTCGAAGTAGTTACCTTCTATGCTGTTTGTATACTGTATCCCGAAGAGTATTGCTCACAGATATAGCAGTAAAAGTTTGTACTAAATCCGATTTATGCACACCGTTCAAATTCTCTGAACTTTGGGGTAACATTTAGTATATAAGGCCATAAGGTGAATTATTTAAAGTATTCTATGATTTGGAATACTTCATGATCTACCGTTGTAAGGACCTCAGAGGTGGGAACCAACCAATCGATTTTCATACTCATGTTCGTAAAAGAAATGTGATACATGCCTCTTTTTTTTTTTCATCGAGATATAATCTAATAATGTGTGGAGTTAGCTTAATGGTTAACAACATGGAAAATGGAATAAGCGAACCGAATTGAAGTTCCCGCTGAAGTAATCTGTATTCACTTTTTACTGATGTCCCGGGGAAAGTCATGAATTCACCTCAATAGGTTTGATCATATGGATTACTGTAACCTCAGCTCAACCTATTGCGTGGAACTGGATTACCGCCAATCAACTCAGTGGATCATCGGAGTGCCATTGCCATTCTCGAGTTGATTGGATCCCTTTTACTAGGAGAGGAGATCGGTATCCGAATGCCTCGAGAATTGTCGCAGCACCCCGGTGATCTGCGGAGTTGATTAACGGCAATCCAATTGTTGGATTCAAAAAAAAAAGGGGGAGGGAAAGATTGTCAGCTGTGTCACTATGCCCCTCTTTCTGTGAGTATCCAGAGAGCTGTAACTCAGAATGCAGATAGGAGCTAATCTTTCTCGAGAGACCAATTACAAGTTGAGATTTGTCCTTTTAGACCAATCACCATATAGCCTTACTTGGTCTGATTCTGTTTGTGTCAGTTCTTATTCATTCTTATAAGTTCATAATTATGTTATCGAATTGATAGTTTTAAACACCTTTACATTAGAAAAGAATTAACATGATAAATCTAAATATTTCAATGTAATTTTTAATTCATTTTGAATAAGATGTTTGGGACCGATAAGAATGATCGTTTGATAACATTATCAGTGATTATAATAAGAAGTTTCTTCTGTACTGGATGTTCTCTGGCAGTAAAATTATAATGCGCCTGTCAGTGTTATATAAATTAATGTGCATAAGTTCCACTAAAGCCACGAAACTAACATACCTCTGTAAATGTGTCCAACGAAAGTGACCAATATACCAAGAGAAGGACAACGAAGTTATCTATGTTATTTCTTGAAATTAAAGGGCAGCTACGTTAACACATTTCATAAATCCTCGAAAATGAAGCCACAAACACTTCGTCACGAATTCTATATAGGTTGATTTTAACTGCAACTACTTAGTGCAAATAGTTTCGTTGAATCTAAGATGTTCAATAAATCTCGGGTTTAGCGCCAAATCATACAAATGGATGATTTGATTTATCACTTAGTTTTGTCTTTTCTACAACTTTACATATCTGATGACCATATCCGCTTGGAGACGTTAGCACCCACTCTCTCTTTATATATAAAGATTGTTCATAACTATGGGCATCTTCGGTTGCCGTGACAGGTTTTTCTATCTTTCTATCTCAATCTATTCATATCTTTATTAATCTGATCAGATCATTCAAAGTCTGTTCCTATCTATCTATCCATCTATCTATCTATCTATCTATCTATCTTGGTGGCTGAAAAACCTCCTTTCATCTCTCTAACGTTGTCTCATTTTATCTGTATAGATTCTTGTCTATCAATGTCTGATTTATCTCTCTTTCTGTCTGTCTCAGCATTTCTATCTTTTTCACTCTTATGAATCCACTCACTACTTTCGTTGATTACACTTAACCATTGAAACGACTGAACATTTATAAATAAGACTATCAATAAACTAAACATCTCTTCAACGTTCGTCCTAATGGCATATGATTGAGTGTTTTATGAACTGAACTACAAATATATCGCTATTGACATTTGCTTGGTCAGGTTGGTTAGCTACGATCTGCAGAATTAATCTGATAAAGTGCACTGTGCATACATATTATCAGCCACTGCCCCACAGAAACACAAACGCGCACGGATTCACATTAACAAACACATGCAGATTTGCATTGACACATAGTCCCTCCTTTATTCATGTAATTCCATTATATAAACAATGATATAAATAACAAGCAGACTAACATATTTCAACAGGACATACAGATCTTTATCTGCAGAAATTTGGTTGTTTGTAATCATGTTAGTGTGTGTGTGTGTGTGCATCAGACCCGCAGAGCCACTAGGAATGTCTTGTGCCCGTCCTTGGGTTTGAACGTGCGACCTGGTTGGTGGCGGACGTATACTACTGATAGTACCATGGGGACTTGTTAACTGCGCTCACATTTTAGCGAGAACATTGATGTTGTTCACATCAGTATTAGAAGGGCGCTGTCAGTCATATTTTCAAATGACCCTATTGAACAAAAATATTTTTTTGCGATATTCAAAATGGAAATTTCAAAATTTGAGAAAGTCTCTAATACTTGATTTGATTTAATAACTTGATATTTTTAGTGGAAAAATACATATTGATAAATGTAACGAATGGTGCAATCCCGTCTCGAATACTTCATTTAATCCTTAATTAAGCGTATTCAGTTACTTTGTATTTCTCTTTTATGCACCCGTAGTCGATTTCGACAATGATTGAAATGTTTGCCTACATAGAACCAAGAATTGCCGGATGTCGTTGAAGGCTGAAAGATTTCTTTCGATAAATATCATATCGGAATCCAAGTGCTAACCGGGGAAGAATTAACTCCACATTTTTAACAAATGTTTTCAGTGTATTGTGTATACTGACAGATTATGTGGTCGGAACTTGACATAGGTGTCGCACACATCTTCAGTTTCAGAACGGTTATCACGAAAAGCTACGAAGAAAAATGCTCAAGATTCTGGTTTGCTTCAAGTCATGCCGAATCGGCAGAGTTTCTTAGAGTTTTTTTTTTCGATTAAATGAATTTTTGATGAAATTAAGACCACGTATTCTCTTATTTTTGTCGAGGTGAATACATAGTTTTAATTTGATTGATGAATCTAAATAATTTCTATGCAATAAAAATGCCAAAGAAAAATGTATTTTCTCTCGAGCAGAAGATATTTACGCTTATGGTCTTCTATGATGAAAATCGCTTATGATTTAAATCGTAGGAAATGTGTGAGGTACTCTCAACGGAAAATAACCACTTATTTCTTGTGCTTTCGTGCATCCGTAGTCAATTCCGAGGACGATTGGAATTTTTGTCTTCAGAAACCAAGTATCGTTTAGGGTTGAAGAGATTTTCTAAAAATGGATTTCGTATTATTGGAATCTAAAATTCGAACACCTACTTTCAAACATTTCAATAACGCTCACAAAAGAGCTGCATGAATTACCATGACCTGTCTAAGGATGCATGCAACACCCATGTCAAGGTCCGACCACACTATCTCACAGTTACTACTCACAACTGTCAATTCTTCCCCGGTAAACAACGGGATTCCCTGCTTTTATATATATATATATATATATATATATATATATATATATATATATATATATATATATATATATATATATATATATATATATATAGTCTAGAAAGCATTACAGCTTCAAATTCAAACACTCAATGAACAAAAAAAGTTTTTTCCCAAGATCTATGACATTTCAGTCCATTATATTTTATATTTACACATAATTGGATTTCATGGTACTATGTGTGAATTCTCACACACACAGACACACAGACACACACATATATATATATATATATATATATATTTATATATATATATGTATATGTATATATATATATATATATATATATATATATATATATATTATTAACCCCTGTTACAATGGAGATAACAGCTTGTTACTGTTACTGCATGGTAAGTAGTCATAGGAGAGAGGTCTGATCCCGTTTTCACTCACACCTTGTCTCTGATATTGAGTGTACTATTAGGCAGATGGTCTGATCGAAATTTGCCATGGGTGTTGCACGCGCCCTCGGACAGCTCGATGAGGTCTCCACAGCTTTTTGTGTGACAATATGAAACTATGAAGAAAATATTTCAACCCTAAACGATGTTATGCAATCCTTTGTTTTTCTTTTTTTTAAATGTTAAATATTTTAACCTTTAACCGAAATCGACTACGGATGCACAAAAGAGCAGAAACAAATAACTTGATTAAAACCGTACAAATGACTAATTGTATTAAATAATGATTGTAAATTGTCAAGTTCCACATACTCATTCACTTGATGTTAAAAAGGATTGACAAGTTTTGTACGCCGTTTTCAACATCAAGTGAGCGAGAAATAATTACATAAATTATATTCTTATTGCTTTGAGCATCACCCGGCGTGACAGGATAGTTTTCACCATTTTGCGCACCCTTAATTGATTTTGACTGTGGTTGAAATTTTTGCATTCTCAAAACGAAGGAATGTCTGATTTTTTTTTATAAATAAGGAAGCAACCTAGAGAAACTAATGGAAGTAACATAATACTTCGAAGGAATACTTCCATATGACGGACAGTCTACCATTTTAGTTACATTGCAAATACACCCTTCCGTATACTTTTCTTAAAACTCTTATGGACATTTATCTTCCTTTGGGGATACCTCGCACATTTTCACAAATTTTAACCCTTTGCGATTGTCTGCTTTAGAAACTGGTTTCCTACTATATTTTGAGGAAAGATGTTTTCAAGAAAAAATGATTTTTGTAATAATTGAATGAATGAATCAGGATGAAAGAAAGCTTACTATTTTTTTTATGTATATCTTCATTTTTGAATTCCTCTTTGAATGCGCATGTGCGATTTTATCTTATTTGATTTGATAAAAAAGAGTTCCAATACGAAAAGATTTTTTTCAAGAAAAAACTAATAATTTAACCATAACATCAATACTAAGCCTGACATATACTTTACTGTTAAATCCAAACGAATGTAGAACTGCGGAAAAGAACGCTGAAAACTAGTGCTGAATTATAGATCTTGTGTAGAATTTGGCCTTATAGATTTCATCAATTATATTTATCGTTCAGTTAAGAAGAAAGGATAATCCGTTTTTTTTTTCTTTCGGTTTGATAGGTGGGAAAAATCCATATTCAATTCGAACTTTTGAAGAAATTGAAAAAAGTATTTGTTTTAGCAGAAGAAGAGTAAATACGTAGTTTTGAATTTCAATAAAGGGATAGTTGTTTTGATTTGTTGAAGATGTATAAATAATGATTTATTCCCACGTATGATCTTCCGTAGAAAAATCATCAAAACTTCGAACTCCTCGAGGGACCTCCGACGAAAAATGGCCAACTGTAACGTTAGAATTGGGAGTTATTGGTTAAAAAGAAAACTTTTTAAATAACCGTACAAGGGCATTCGTGCCTTGGACGACTATGTTTCGGTCAATGGTGACCCCGGGCATTAGCATCCGGTATTTTTGCATCCCAGTCGTTTGAGTCCCATGAGTGGGTGTGTACAACAGACATACTTTTAAAGTATAGACTTTTTTTTTTTTTTTTTTTTTCAAAAAATAGATTAACACGTACTTAGAAAGCGTATCATTTTTATTTTAACAAAGGATGCCAAAAAAAAAAAAAAAAAAAAAGGGAGAAATACTGTGCGCAAATGCCCGAGGACGCCAGTGACCGAGACATTGTTGTTCGGGACACAATTGACCTGTCATTGAAGGTCTTGCGAACGACAGAAGCGACCATGTAATGGAATTCCCGTACGTAACTTTTTTTTTCTCTTCGCGAAGATTGTTCATTTGACCTTGGAGAGTCCTCATTCGATGTGGAGGAATACGATAGGTATAACAGAAGCGACCAAAGTCATCGTAATCAGCGTTGACAACCACGATATTAATATCTAAATTCAGGTATTTTCTGTTGCGTTTAGATTTGAGAAACTGTTTTAGATATATTTTAGATGTAGGATTTGTTCAGACATTTTTCAAAGAGGCTAAGATATCTTGAAAATCTATTATATTTATTATATCGATTTGATTTTTTTTTTGGAATGTTTTTTGTTGTATTTAAGATGGCATGCCGAGAATTAATGCCTGATAAAATGAGAGGTGGTTACAACGTCTTTCCAACGTCTAGATATTTTGGATCGGTCGAGACTAATTATATTTAGGCGAGTAAACTTTCCCTTTTGAAATCTTACAGGCAGTATATACGCTCTCAGGCACTCTTACACCTCCTACATCGCATGTACACTTATACACACTTACACACATACATTGCACACCCCTCTCTTAAACTCGTTTACTAATCACTCCTACATATATTATAAACACCGGATTAGATTTCCTAGACCTTTCACCATATCTTCTCACTGGCGGTCAACTCTTCCATCCCAGATCAACCCAAGGGTACATACCCATTTTTACAGACCTGTCTTCTCCCCCTCTCTCTCTCTCCTTCATTATACTTATCTTATCCGCACTAACTCCAGACACAACACTCCCATACCCATTGATGAAATACTTCTCTCTTTGCAACATTTTCTTGTCGAACAGGGGATGAAAAACCATTAATTCCAACCCCTACGCAATTTTAACCACAGAAAATTCGTAGAGCTTCACCGTTTTCCTTCTCATTCATTCGCCTCACACTGATGATGGCACTTTGCCGAAACATGTCTGTCAACTCAACATAGTATGAAAGAATAGAATTATAATTTCTTAAGCACTCACACGCATATATATATATATATATATATATATATATATATATATATATATATATATATATATATATATATATATATATATATATATATATATATATATCCTTGCTTTGTCTCCATTACACATACCAACGTATGAGTTCACATTCGGATATAAGAAATAAGCATGTACTCTAACACATTATTTCTCTCCTTCTGAAAGCTATGATGCACACACACACACACATATATATATATGTTAGAGTCGTGAGGGTGAGAGAAAGGGCAGAGAGACTTTTTCCCATCCCCGTGAAATATCATGAACAAATATTTACATTCTTGCCCTCGCGCACACACACACACACACACACGCGCACACACACACACACACACACACACACACACACACACCACGTTTGAAATGCAAATCTGCCATTCGAACATTTTTGTTTTACTCAAAGCTTCTTCCTTAATGGATTATTGAAACATTACAACAGTTTCAACTGCAGTTTTCCCCAAAGGAAAACAAATCTTCGCACACACTCTCGTATTTTTCATCAGCCATCGCTAAAATTACAAAACGTGCTTCCAAGGGCCAGAAAAAAGCCGCTGGAAACAATCCAGTCAATCCAGAACCACGTCACATGGTAGAATGGCTCAGAATAGTGTCGACTCGTGACATCTAGTAGTACATTGTGCAACCCCATTCCAGTTCGCCTGCCATATTCGATTTTTTTGCTGGTGGTTACCCCCTCATAGATGAAAAATATGTGGCTGTAAATTCTTGGGCACTATATTCACACACACACACACACACACACACACATGTATATTGTTTTTATATGAAATACCATCGTTTGACTCTTTCTAAATAATCTAATCAATCATATAAGATTACAACATATATATTTATAACAATGTGGTATACATGATTGATTTCTTGTACTCTAATACAATAATAGATATAATAATGATATGTACACTATACTACACGCACACACACACACATTATATCACATAGAAACTCATAGACACCCACGCACGCATAAGTATTATACTTATCAAGAATAATGCATTTTGACGCGATCTAAGAATAATCTATACCTTGCATCGTACAATTCATAATTTTGTCGCGTTTAGGCATATTAGCATAGTATAAATTTTGGAAATTTTTTTCCTACTTTGTTCAATTTCCCGTTCTGAAAATAATTATTGACTTTTATCAAATCAGAATCTGCTGGGGCGCGTTATTTAATTAGACAAATTGAAAAGCAACCTCTGTGCAATCATGACGCACGTTGTTGGGTACAGCATTGGATAGTAAGTCGCGAGGTTCCCATCTCCAGTGCCTCTCGCGATGCGAACGGAGTTCGTTACTCATAATTCATCTTACAAGAAGTTGGAAATTCTAATTTCAAATCAACGCTCTGATCATGAGAATGCCAGAAATAGCGTCTGATCGGTAATAGTCTTTAACGAACCATTACTGCAACGTTTCACTAGTTTAACGTTGCCGTCAGAAAACAGCAGCATTAAATACATAATTACATGAACGCTCAGAATATTAGAAACCGCCACGTGACCAACGTCTTTTATCAGCATGCCGTATGTAGGGATGATCAATTAAAAGATTGGAAAGAAAGAGGGGGCTGGTCAAGGAATTAGTTACTTCTCTCGCATTTTGTCTAAAAGAAAAAAAAAAGAATAAATGCTGCTAGACCGAGACAAGTGATCAATTAAGTAAAAAACAACAACTTTAATTGCAAATTGAAGTCCCTGCTATACACCTATTTAGGATGGAATTTTGAAAAAATGCGTTTTTTTTTTTTCGACGTATTAAGGAGCATATGTTGAAATTTTCCATTGGGGCGTTTGATACATACATACATTACCAGTCAGTCAGACAGACAGACAGACCAACCATGTTGACTTGTTCTGATGACAGTTCTGATTTTGACAGTTTCTTTAACGGTTTGTAATAATAGAAGACGTGAAGCTAGTTCAATTGAGAAATCATGGCAGAATTCAAATATAATTTTGATCTTTCTCTTACAAAAGAATAAAATCATGAAATGCTCTTCTAAGGAGATAAACTCTTGCCTAAAATACAGAAGTTATTTCTCTTTTGATTTTTACAGACAAAAACATACCTACCTATACACTTTGCGTATTATACGGATAGGTTTTGTTTGCTGCTATGAGCGACCATTTTGCTTCCAGATTATTATTCATTCTTCTCTTATCTTTCAACCTTTTCCTTCTTCCTCCATACCAACATACCCTTGCTATATACTTAGCGAGGGTAAAAATGGAAGAGGGTACCTATGCTTGAATGGGAGAGAAAAATGACTCAAACGTCAATATTCCATCCCCATCCATCCTTGAAATGTGACGGAAAAGGTTGCCTATATTTTTGGGGGGAGCCATGAGGTCTGTACTTCCACTAAAACTATCATTAATTCATGACTTCTCCTCCACAAGTTTGAAGCCTGGAAATCAAGTTGGAGTTGTAGCAGACCACAGAATTTAATATAAGATATAGACAAATATCGAAAGTAATAACGATAACATCGGATATATTAGTTTCATTCGTCTTTGCATGTTATTACAGTTAATAACGATACATTTCATAGGTACTGAATTACTATAACAAAGTTATATACTTCAATTGCAGAAATAAATTCGCAAGAGAAATGATTATATCTTAGTTGTCATCAAGTAGTCATGAAAAACACGTGGTTAAAATGGGAGGGAGGGAGGGAGGGAAAAACATTGGTATGGATGTTTCTCGTGATCAGGAACGTAAAAAATGAAATAAACCTCTTTGGTTAAGGGAGGCAAAAAGCTTGATTTGCCTGGAAAATTACACAGTTTTGCCCGAATAACACCCATTTGCCCGGATGCACTGTTTTGCCCAAAGTGAGGACCCCCTGCCCCCGGCTTGTGTGCGTCTGCTCGCGATTTAGTGATTGTTTATTACCGCTACTTGAATATCTGATGTTGGTCGGCTTCGAATCGAAAAATTCATTTATTACATATCTATAAGGTTAAAATAGTAAGTATTTCCGACGAAGATGTAGTGCTTCTGTATAATCCTAACAATTGACAGTGATATGACAGTAAACATACGTTTATTTAATACATTATCAATAGATAAATTACTGGAAATTCAATTACTTATATTTCATCACGATCGCTTCTCCAGATGCTACCGCATCTCATGAGATCACAAACTCCAAGCCGTACTAAATTGAAGAAAAAAAACGAATAACAACGTGTTAAGTGAAACCGTGTTAATCGAGTTCTCACAGAACACGGGTATCAAAGTGCAGATTTGAAGGTCGTTGTTTTCGTTTGCGTGTTGGATGGGTGTACTGTATAAAATATCTTCTTTTTTTTTGTGAGATGATGAGAATAGAATTTCATTCATGCTATGAACGGGTGTTGGTGTTCTGACGTAGGAGAAAAGAATTCCATTTTCTTATTCCATTGCCAGTCAGTCAGTGACAGAAATAGCTGCCACCGATGCTAGCGCATCTGAAATCTAAAATGGTTACAAAATTCAAGCCGTACTAAGTATATATTTATATTAAAAAAAACTGTGTAAGAATTACTTTCGTTTGTCTGTCGGTCAACGCCGTATCTCCGAAAGTGCTCAATGAATTTCAATGTCACTTTTGGGTGGGTGAGCAATAGGCGAAGCTGTGTTCATCAAGTGCTCACATTTCATGGGTATTAAAGTGCAGATTTAAAGGTCGTCGTTTTCGTACTACGTGTTGGACGGATGCGGTGTATAAAAGATTTTCTCTTCGTGAGATGATGAGATTTGAATACTTTCTATTGGAAAAAAAGTGAAGACAATTGTTCATTCAGGTTTGCTCACTTTAGCCGGCTCGTGCAATATTGAGAAGATAAGAATATAGACTTTTCTATTACAGTCGGGTTTTTATATTCCCAGTTGATGAAAGCATCGTGCGAAATGCTTTATCGTGGTGTATAGTAAAAACTACGAAGCACTCAGCGAGTGATACCTCTGACAACGCGATTTTCGGGGGTAGGGGAAGTAACTGTGCATGCCCGCTCCAAAATTATTAATTTCCTCCGTAGCCTATTGTCCACACTTCCACCAAATTTTATTGAAATTCATTGAGAACTTCTAGAGATATTGTATAGAAAGACATTAACCTTGGGCTATATTACGTGGCGTGGATATATAACGTAGGGGAAGTAACTCCGGATGGATCGGCTCCAATATTGAATCACTTCCTTTGTAGCCCATTGTCCATCCTTCCACAGGATTTCATAACAAAATTTCCGAGTTTTTGTGTAGATACTTATGCGCGTGTATATAAATATATGGGGAGAAAAATGATGAAATATCTCTCTATCGATATTCCTGGATGGTCCTATAACTGACCATTTCCTACTTGACACATTGCTCGTCCATCCTAATATTTCATTGAAATTCATTGAGTACTACCGGGAGATTTCACGTTGGTAGACAGAGAGACGGAAATGATACATACACACATATGTATACGTCTACAACTTCGATGACAGAGGGGGAAATTGACTCCAGGTCAATCATTATCAAATTGTTCAATCAACATACACACACACACACATTATTTACTGAAGTTAGCTACGTTTGGCATAAATCAACAAGTATGGAGCGCCAGTAAGGATCGAACTCACTACTCAGTAGTTAGGGTCTGCAAAACTAGCATACTGGATATCACCTTAGGGCATGCTGTCACCCATACACACACACACACACACATATCTATCTATCTATCTATCTATCTATCTATCTATCTATCTATCTATCTATATATATATATATATATATATATATATATATATATATATATATGGGAGACCGTGGTATACTTTTCACTTGGGTGGCTCTAAATTCATCCAAAATTGAGTCATTAAAAAAATGTGTCTAAAAGTTATTTGGGGTGTTTTGGATGGGTCGTTTAGCTCTGGAACATCTTGACTATACAAACCTACCCCTACAGTGGGGATATTTTGTGCAATCAGATCGGGCTAGTTCTCTTGGTAGCAGGTATAGATGTGATTAATATATGTTTATAATTGAGAGATATGACATTTTGAATCTGATCGAAGAAGGTTTTAGAGGGAAAAGTAAGATTCTTGGAATGAAATAACCAATTTGGAGGACAAGTGGAATCATATGTGATACATTGTAACAAGGTAAGTCGGAAAAAGGACAAGGAGAAGAAAATGACGACACCAATGACTTGTCAGAAGGTCGCTTGGCTATTTTGTAGGCTTTTTGTTTTTCCTCTGTGTCAATTACATACAATTACTGCTTGCAATGTACCAAATCCCAAATACATGGTTTTCTTAACATACTAACCCAAGAAAAAGTTCTGGGAGAAGCTGCTTGGAATGTAATATATGTATTGTTTATCGTAACTTCTCATATGTATCACCAACTGCACTATACTAAACACTCGTTTATCAAAAAAAGTGAAAAAGTTACTTATCAGGGTGAAACAAACGACATAGGGTGACTCAAACTTCGAAGAAAAATGGCGGAATATTTCGGCCCAAAATGAGGCTAACAGTTGCGCCATGGAGTGAGAGAAATGAAAATTGAAGCAAGTGATTCAACCTGCCCCTGCTCCTCCTAAACTAACACTCGGTCTCCCCCAATATATCTCTATAGACACGCATAGTACAAAGACGTACACGCAGTTCTTGACGTATTTTATTAAAGATCGTCTGGTTTTTAAACTACAAGTGATGGATCCATTTCTTCCACGCCCAGTTTAAGCGTTGACACGTTTTTAAATGCTCACTTCCTTTTTTTTCAGTAACTCCATTAAAAAATAATTTGGGGTTCTTCTTACATCTTCTAACCCCCGCCATCCCAATTAGTTGCGTCAATTTTCGGTTGGCTCTATATCAGCGATAATAGAGAAAAAATTCCTGCTTGGCATTATAAATGGATATATATATATATATGATTATAAATTGCGTCATATTATTTGGAAACTAACTTTGAAATGACCTCCCGTTATTACACGGTGAAAGTATCATTTGGCTTAGACAGCGTATATAGAATGAGCAGTTGTTAATTTATAATAATAACTATTACTCATAATTATTTTTGTGGGATTATATATCGATTTCTCAATAATACAATCGTCTGCGTTGAAAGAAACAAATTGAGTGGATTTTGAATGAATGAACAAAATGATAGACTCAGACATGCACTCGCACATGCATATATATATATATATATATATATAGTCACTCACACACGCATGCTCGCACGCATATAATGAACAGAAAATGGTCACTCTGTGGTAAAAATTCTGATGTTATCAAGCACATTTGATACCACTAAAACGAACGTTGAAATAACTCTTCTATTGGGAATTATGAAAGAGTAATGGGCATTATAAGTATTTTTGCGGCCATCTTGGACGACTCTTGAAAATCATACATACCTGGCTATAGAAGAAATTGGTGACATATCTTTTTAAAAAAGAACTTACATTACCTTACTCCAGTCTTCTAATAAATAGTCCCCACGGGTTTACAGATCGGCCCACACTTTTAAATATTGATTACAAAATTATTCTTATTCTCTTCCTAGTCTTGCATGCATAGATACACACTAATACATATATGTATGCACTCATAAAAGCTTACATACATGTATCCTTGTATACATGCATGCATACGCAGAAGTGTGTGTAAGTACACAAGGTATTCTCAAATACACTTTTCGTGTCGGTAAGTTTATACTATGTTGGTTGCTTGTATACACATATGGAGACATACACATGTACATGCATATATATATACACACACACACATGTATGCATGCATACATACATTAATAACCTGATGCAATTCAAGTAACATATATACGTACCTACGTGTGTATGTATTCAGGGTATCCTAAAACAAACTTTTTATTAATTATTTCCCCCCTTCAAAGGAATAGACATTACTGTGTTCTGGACTCATGGGCAAATAACAAGTGTTCGGATAGTTTTAGATACGCTATCTATCCATCTATCTATCTATCTGTCTATCTATCTATTACCTACTTATTACCTTAATCACTGTTGGATAATTAGTAGGTTATGGAGTCTGATGCACACGTTTCTCATCAACAATATATCTGTAGTCCCACCGGCACTTTTTTCATTAAATTACGATTTTTTTAACAAGTTGAATAGTCGGGAATGAATTGTAATTGAGTACTTATTTGTGCCACTTGATCAAAACTTAACAAAAAATGAATTGAAAATAGAAATGGTTTTCTTTTCATTCAATCTATAAAATAAAGTCTTCTTTGAAACCATTCGCATATCAATCGATATCAGAAAACCTTATTTGTTCAGTCCTCCAAGTGAATCATGCAGAAGAGCCTCGACAACGTGTTATTTGGGATTTGAAATAAAGATGATTATCCAGTCCAGATAAAAGAGAAGGGTTATATTTCAGTCAATATTTGTAGTTTGTTCAAACCTCAACAATAGTCAGAGAGACCAGCTTACTTACCATCATTCTATAGTAGTTTTGTATGATTGGTAAATTTGTAGTGATTATAACAAGTTTCATACGTTATGGTGTCACTATATTTGTGTGATGAAATATTCAAAATAAGGCATTTCATATGATGATGAAATCGAAGAAATGATTAGATTTGATCAAATGTTATTCAATTGTTAAAATTTAATACATAGACTTTTTATGTAATACTTTTCGTTTTATCGTTGCTAGTTTTTCATCTCTTTTTATAAGCGTATAATTGAATTGTTCATTAGTGTTTGAATCAGACAACAAAAGCCTCACAAATATTCTTGGATGCGCCTGAAGGTGCTTATTCGAAAGAGATGTTGAAATCTAGAGCAAAATTATCTGAAGCAACATGATTAAAGCTTTGAATGTGAGTTTCTATAAGTCGTCTGCATCATTATAAACACAGTCAAAATAAGCTTTTGGTTGCACTGATCTTTTTAATTTGAAGAAAGAAATCTTTAGGCACATGGAACTGTAAAATATCAACAGGACCGTTAAACTATTGAAAAGAATCAATTATTGAAATTTGCTCTATCAGACAAAAGTTCTATTGAAATAATGTAATGATATTTGCGTCTTCTAAACGAAACAAATATTGCAAAGGTTTCGTGAGAGATCCGAAGATATTTTCCACTGGAAAAATATAAAAGAATGATGGAGAAAGACAGAATAAGTGGTCAACAAAGCGTAACGTGTATAAAAAGATCTGCATATATTTTCACAGAAAAGATCTTGAATGAGATTTCGAACTCATTAAAACTGCTGATGGAAAAATCCTGCCTCTGTTGTAGTTTTCGCGAGTTAGCTAAGACTATGAAGATTGTCATATGTTCTCGAAAAGGCAGTGACAGTTAAAAAATATGGCTTCACCGGAAGTGATACCCTTGGAGCCAATATGGAAGAAAAAATATCGCTAAAAAGGAGATCTCATACTGAAGTGTGTTTTTGATTCTGTTCCATCATTTTTATTTTTTTGAAAATGGATCGGTTTGAAAGAAACACAGTCAAAACACATGGAGTATAATTTACTATGTTTGAAAACATTCATTACACATTCATTTATAAAATAAACGCCCTTAAAACTGATACATTTTTAAAAAGAAAATGTATTCTCGTTTTTCAGACCATGTGTCGAGGTATAATTTTTCTTTATTGTGTGTGTTATTGTTCCATCAGAGGTATGAACTGGAGGAAAGAAAATTTATTTGGAAGAGCCAGTTCATTGTACGCCGACACAAATGAAATCTCTGCATTCTGAACGGAAATGTATTTTTATGAATGATAAATACCGCCTATCTCCGTGTTATAGACGCCAATTCTCTTCGAAATTAGCTTGGAAAAAACACACAGCCGCCTGTAGTCCAAACCTTACCTTACTCATTGATTAACAGATAATAATGCAGATTTTCCAGTTGTGGCAAAAGGGGCAGCTTGGTTACCAGTGCATGTTTATTCGTTGAACTGAAGTGTCGTTGTAGGTTCTAATTGTTCAAGATTGCGAATATTGTGATAAAAGCACATAATTTCGTATATTTATAGCATTGAGCCATCATGAATTTTCAATATGTCGCCCATTGTAGCCATTTTTCTCCTTTAAGTATGGTCTCATAGATGCATCCCAACACTCTTATTATGTCTATTAATGTTTATGGTAAAAAATCTTCATCGATATCATCATTGATAATATTGGTAATGATGATGAAAGAGGTGATTTTGATGGTGGTGATTGTGGCGATGGTATGGATAATGGTGTTGGGGATGATGGTGATGATGGTGATGATGGTGGTGGGGATGATATTGATGGTGATGAGTGTGATAGCGGTGATATAGATCTATGATGGTGGTGGTGATGATATTGATAATAGGATGATATTAACATCTTGAATTTTCAATTTTTTGTATGTATTATCTAAATGTTTTGCATGTATAATCTAAATGGTAATTCCCTAAAACTATGTATGGCAAATAAATTCAACTAATTATGTCCTCAGTATCATTTATTCATCGCTGATAAGAGAATTGATTTGAAAACATCTGTCACTGGCAACTATTTCGAAGAATGGCTGCAATGAGAGACTTCTTGAAAATTCATGATGGTTCTACATCTAAATCTTTTTAAATGTCCTCTGGTATACGTGTACCAAATAATATGCTTTTATCACAAAATACACAATGTTGTAGTGAAGTCATGACGTCATGACCAAACTTCCAGTTCCAACTGGGAAAGGATTCATACTGAAATAGTACTTGGAAAATCTTGCTCGTTTCCTCTTTCGTCGTTTGTTTTTTTTTTTCTTTTTTGTTTTCGTTTTGACCGCAATTTCGCACATTTCCTGTGTAGGATATCCAGTTTATACTTGATTTTGATAAACTTGGGTAATTTTATCGATTTTTGACCCGTTTTTCCATAGTCAGGACGTTTCTCGTTTTTAGGAAATATGTAATGTTCACAACAGTGACGATCTGATTGCAATCGGGAACAGATCATGGAACCATTGGTGCATGCTTGCTTTGCTTTGTCGTCTACTTTCCGATGGGGAAACGGGTAAAATAATCGATAAAATCACTACGGTTATCGAAGTTTTTATCAACGGGATATTTTATACTGACAAAATGTGTGAAATTGCAGTCGAAAAAGCTAAAGAAAAGAAAGAAAAAAAAAGAACAAGCAAGATTCTCCTAATATTAATTCAGTATGAATTCTATTTCAGTTGAAGATGGAAGTGCAGTCATGAACGTCAGACCTTGTCACTCTGTTGTTTGCCTGAGATTCCCCATTATTTAGACGCATTTTGTTGTACGTCTTGTTTTCTGGAGACCTAGCCAATCGAAAAATGAAGTGCGTTTTCAATATTGGGACAACTTTGACTCCTGAGAATACCCATCAGCTATCTTCACTGGGTGCTTCATGATTATGGCCGCCTTGCCTAGTTTAGCCACGTCCATGAGATATCATTTGAAGATTGTGACGCAGAACTATGTTGTAAACCGTGGGATAAAAGATATGGAATGCTACCAGGTTGATTGGGTTCCCTATCACTATACAATAACAAGAAAGAAAGCGCTTATTTTAGGGTAATTATCGCCTCCCTACGAAGACAAATTCGACATCAGGTCTGGTTTAATGAGGGGAATTACACAAATGTATGTGGCTAGCGATAGAATTGTCAAGTTCCTTCGACACTTAACCTATCACACCCCAAGGCACCGGGGATTGAACCTGACGCTACCTCTTAGTAGCTTTGGGGTACGCCCCCCCCCCGGAACTAAGTGGTTGCCGTAGCTAGGCTGCAAATAGCAAGAGATGATCAAACACTCCCAATATGATCCCATCCCAAAAGACGAGGAAGTGAGGATTCCAAACCAGAAGGTTTCTTACCTCTCTGTCAGTTGAGTTTTCAAGTTCGTTCTACCCTAAGGCATATCAATTAAGGAAGGAAGACTTCGGAGGCTAATTCTCTTCTTGTGAACTGTTCTAAAATACACTCGTGTTCGGAGATGAAAACGACCCGGAAATTCGATAAAATAACTCATCAAAACACGCTCAATATTGACGTGTTCGCTGTCGAATTCCGGAAGAAAAAATAACGGAGACCACCCAAAGGCCTCACTTGCATTTCACGTTTGATACATTATCTAAAGAGTAATCTTGAATTCCCCTTTTTCTGAACCGACTTGTAGTAAAACAAGTTTTTGTCACTCGCTAATCTACTGTTCGCCCAGTTTGTTTACTTAAGTCCGTCTACACAGCAACGTGTGAAAAGATCAGCCCAAAAAGAACAGACGACATCACTCGGCTTCCAGACGCTCATCTTTAAAGAAAGATGGAAGAAATTGAAGACAGAAAGAGAGAACGGCCACTGTGCACAGCCATTGCTAATAGATCAGATAGAGTGTCCAGGTTTTTTTTTCTCTTCTGTTTCCCTGTAAGTTCGCTGTTGCTCCAAGTTCAGGTTGGTAGATACAATACATCGCATCACTTGCTATTGTGTGAAAGCAGTGTTGCGGAAAGATACATTAATCACGAACTGGGCTTGTTGAAAATTTTAGCGTAGTAGACAGATACTAAGTTGATCGCAATTTACTACTTCTGAATTTTTACCTACAGCGTGAGTGGTGATAAATATAGAGGCGCTAATGCACACTGTTCGATGCTGAAGAAGCTGAGTGTGGAAATTTATTTGCCTTCCTACGAAGGTCAAATAGGACACTGGGCAGAGTTTGAAATAGGGAACTTTACACGTACGTATTGGTAGGGACAAGAATAGTCCAATTACTTCGGCCTTGTCTTTCAGTAGGCCCCAGACATCTGTCTTCATCCTAACCCTCTTAATGAAATAGGGATGTGCTGTCTGGGGAATAATGTTCCTTGCACATGACATTATACCTTTGAAGACACAGGAAAATTCTGTGCCAGGTATGGAAAATTTGCAATATAATGACTTATGTAGTAATTGTTGGTTAGAATTGTTAGTTTCCAAAAACAATGAAACCTGACTGGGTGATAGAAAAATATGTTATTGAAATGTGAATGAGCTTCTTGTTTTCATAATCACAGGAGCAAGACATATTGCCGGTTCTGAGAACGAAATGTTGACATTCTCCGGGTATATGTGAGATGATCCAACAGAATGTTGATGAAAGAGACAATTCAAAGGCAAGCAGAAAAATTGAAAGGAAAAGCTAATGTTCTATGTCGAAAGTTTTTATTGCACGAAGGGGCATGTTTCGATGCATTTCGACTGCAGCCAGCCATCTTTTTCAGATATATATAATAAATGACCATTTTATATCAATATGAAATTCATATATAACCCAAATAACTATTTTATACCAATAAACCATACACGCATATGAACCAAATAATTATTTTATGACTTTATGATCTACATACTCTAATGTATACTTATAAATTCTGGTGCATAAGTATTTGAACGAGCACAGGTATGATGCATGGTATGATCCAGACATGTGATGAGACAGTTGACAGTTGACAGATATGGAATATGATATTAACAGCATTGACCATACAGGACTGGTATGCATACCTGGGATTTCTTGAAGAGACGCAATAAAATGGGAAGAAATGAAAGGGAAAATGAGAAAAAAATACCGTAATTAAGACAAGGAAAATATTAGAGACCAAACTAAGTAGCTTGAATCTGGTAAAAGGAATGAACTCATGTGCAGTACCGATGAGAAAATACACAGGTCCATTCCTTAGATGAACAAAGGAAGAACTCCTATCAATGGACCTGTGAACCTGAAAGTTTGAGACTACGCACAAGACCCTACACACCAGAGGTGATACAGATAGACTGTATGTGAAGAGGAGAGAAGGCGGTAGAGGACTCATCAATATAGAAACCTCTTTTCAAAAGGCTAAACAGGATTATTAAAGTATGGTCATGCAAGTAGTGGAGACATTATTAAAAGCGCTCAAAGCAGTGCAACGAACAAAAAACAAAAAGTAGCAAACGACAGCAGAGCAAACAAGGAAAATAAAAATGGAAACAGAAAAAAACTATACGGGGAATTTAAAGTACGGATACAAAATGTCGCAGACGAGAGGTAATGGACATGGTTACGCAAAGGAAACCTGAAGAGTGAAACAGAATCATTCATCATAGCAGCAAAGCGAAAATCGATACAATTCAACTTAACAACAAACGTAGCCTATGCAGAGAAAGAGATGGGACCGTAAACAACATAACCAGTGAATGTAGCTACTAGCTTAGAAAGTGTACAAAAACAGACACGATCGGGTAGCAACAGTTATACAATGGGAACTGTGCGAACGAATGGGATTCAACCCCGTGTACAAATGATATCAGCCCGAACTGGAGACAGACATTGAAATAAGAAGCCACAAATTACTCAGGGACTTGGACATTCTAACAGACCATCCCATCTAAGCGAGAGGACAGACTTGGTAATCGTGGGCAGGGGGAGGAAAACCTGACAAATAATGGACGTGGTCATGCCTGCAGAAACCAAAGTAAATACGAAAGAGAGTGAAAAGCTAGCGAGATAACAGGACCTGGCAAGGTGACTGAAGAAGGAGTGGGACCTGAAAGTCAAGATAGTACCAGGTGCAGTCAGAAGAGTCACCGGAAACACTAGAAATGAGATCGGATGAACTGGGGATAAGAGGAAGGATCGAGACTATGCAGACCACAGCACTGCTGGGCACTGCACGAATACTGAGAAAGTACTGGAAATATGGGATCTGCGACCCCCAACCGTTAACAATGGGTTTGCAGCCAAGACGAAGGTATGTTGGAGACGCTACAAACCACAACGCTGCTGCAATAGGTAAGGATGATATGAGAGGAGGACTGGAGACTTGCTGTCTGTCAGCCTTTAGCGATAACTACTGGGCTTACTGGTGTGGAACTGTAATCCACAGCACTAATGTGAACTGAGAGAGTCCTAAGAGGGGGGGGCTGGAGAGTTGAGGAGACTTGCTGTCACTCAGCCTCCAGGCAACTGGTATGAAAATATTTATAATAATAATAATAATAATAATAATAATAATAATAATAATAATACACTTTATATGAGAACTTGAAGTTGTGGTCATATACAACAATTGTACTGCATCGTTATCCTTTATTGACTATAACCTAAGTTTGAACAATTATCACTTGCATCGATGGGAAATATACATCGTCTATAGTGAATATAGTGAAACATCGCTTATCCGAACACCGACTAACTGAATTTCGGATCATGCAAACGATATTTCAAGGTCCCGTGAATATTTGATTTTTATGACTTTGTCTCGGGTATGTATATGTTACAAGTGATGGACTTCATTGGTCTTTCCCATGTCTGAAAAGAGGAAGTAGTCAGTCCGCTTGATCTCGGTCAGTCACTTTGGAAAGAGTTGAAATAATCTCTAACACTTGAAAATGATGACATACTAAAAGGTGAAAAAGCATGACGAAACAAAGATCTCTATTTCACATGAATATGGCGTCTTATACGAACTCTGTGAACTTCCCGTGTTCGTAATAGATGTATTGTTTGGAATAAGGTCTTGATTCATTGAATTTTTTAGCCCAGTTTATGTGTACACGTGTATACGCTTGTGTGTGAATATTGATGCTTTATTTTTTGAGTGCGTTTGAAGAATTCGTATGTGTCTCTATGCTTTCTTGTAGATATGTGGATATTTGATTTCTCTTTAAATGACGATTTGCCGCTAAAGCTGATGATAGACTTTGGCAGGGGCTCACCGATTGTTTACGGAGAAAAACTCTCTTATCAAAGAATTCTGTGGAATCAATATGGACGTCCGGAACTGCATGTTTAATGGAATTTCCGAAGTAGCGGGTCGAAGTAATCAAGTCTCCTCAACCTGACAATACTTTTAACGGGATTATCTATAATCCAACTGATGGTGGAAAAATGGGTTAACACTATGAACTATGAAAATATAAAAACGATTTTACTTCGTAAATTGCAAGAAAGTGCATCAATCTGGTCCTTAATGATATTTGCATTTTGCTTGTAAACTAGTTCGCGCTACTTCGATAGCTCGCGATTTTGAAAATGTTGTGTAGATTTTTTCTTAATATCTTTACGATATCAAGTAATCATTTCTCGAGGTGTGTGCACGGTTAGGGAGAATTAAGGTCGTGTTTAGCATCTCTGATTATCATTCTGTAATCAACATCGTTATCGTGAATTATTTCCTTTTTATTAATATATTAGATAAACTAGCTGAGAGAGATCGCGTGGTGTCAATGGGAAAGGTAGAATTTTTCGCAGCACTCGTTCTTCGTGCGAGACTTCCTCTCCCGCATCATTACTTCGCAGCAGCTAGTCAAGTAAATCCATCATCATCATCATCATCATCAGTCTTTAATCGTCCGTCGTTGAACATAGACCTTCTCCAGGATGCGCCACGTATCTTTATCGTGGGCGTCGCGGAGCCAATATCAACTGAACCTGTCTAGTTCGTCTCGCTGTCTCATATTCTGCTGGCCTCGGTTCCGCTTTTGATCTCTGGGGATCCATATTGGAAGTCATGATGTCCATCGATTGTCTGCCATTCTTGCTACATGACCAGCCCATTGCCATTTGAGTTTCCTCGTGGTTTACCTGGACTCCTGTTTTCCTCCTAATATACTGTGCTGTCTTGTCGTCCCTCCATGTTAGGTTGAGCATGATTTTCTCATGTGCGCGTTGCACGCACTACTATCTAAATATACTGATCACGATCATATTCGATCTCGCCAGAGACTATGCACGAACCCGGCTGATTGAACTATGAATGGGCTTGAGCCAGTTTCAATTTCAACATGTGATAAATAAAATTATTGTGGTAGAATGGTATTTAGCATAATTTTAGGAATATGCACGATCATTGCTTAGCACTCGTGGACGCCAACTGTGACGGTTAGCAAGCTTGTATCGCAAACCTATCTGCTAGTGTAGTGAGTTCGATTCTCTCTGGCTTCCCCGAGTAAGGTTTGAAATTTGTATTTTCCTCTCTTTTCTTCGGTGTATTTCCAGTAGCGATTGCCACCAACTCAACAGGATGAAACGTAACGTTACGCGTTGCTCACGTTGTAATATATAGCTACGTGTAAATACATTTTATTGCTTGTTAGTAAGCGTTAACACTTCCAGAATGATGTAAGAAAACTTCTTCTTGATATCAGATGGAGTACATACTAGTTCAAACACAGGGATTCTTCTTCTTCTTTTTTTTCCCTTCATTTTTTCCCTCGGACATCTGGAGAATTTGAAAAAGTTTTTCGATGGTGTCAAGTTAGGGTTGTTATTCGTACAATTATCTATGATATTCGATATTTTCCTCGATAAATTTGTTTTGCTGCCCTCGGCTCCTCTCTCCAATGCTGCATCCAGGTTGGAATGAGCGCTTAGCACAATCGAGCCGCCTGAGTTCGTGAATTTATGGTTATTCGCCAGGAACCACAAAAATATTTATTTAGTAGAAAATCATAAATTTGCCTCCCTCCGGGCCTCGAATAAATAATCACTCCTAACGATTATACTAAGCATGCAAAGTCCCTATCACGCACGTGTTCAGTGACTACGTGTGGTGTGTGTTTCTCTGTACTTGCCTTTGTGCGTCAGCATGTATGCGTGTGTGTGTGCGTGCGAGCACGCGAATAAAATTTTCACCAGCATGGTTATCTGGAGTTGCCCGGGTCGAAACTGATCTCGTGTTCATGGTACTGCGATAGTTGTTCATTTTCTTCGCCCAACCATAAGATGATAACTGACAACGTGACGTTATTTCGCCCCAGTGTGATGGAGAGGAAGCTTACCTCGAAGATGAATACTTGTTGATCCTTGCGTGTGTCATTCCGCCGGATCAAGTTGAACTTGGTAGAAGCAGTTATTGAGCTGAAACGGATCAAAATGCCATGAAGAAACACAGATGTTGACTTGAGTCCGTAAAAGCCGACGTAAATCCATTTTTTATTACACCTAGAGAAGATCAAGAGATAGTATGAGTTTTTTCTTTTCTTTTTTTTTCTTTTTTTTTTCAATCCTTTCGAAAGAAAGTATTTTCAGTTTGTATTTGATATCAAGGATTTTATTAGTTCAGTATCATGGAATTTTTACTCGGAATCCTCTCATTACCTTATATTTAAAACAAATGAAATAAATCCAAAATTATCATCACTGTGTGCATTACTTTAAAAAAAAAAAAAAAACGTGAACGGTTCTTATTTTCATGTATGGATGTTGAATAAAAACGCAAATACAAATGTAATTTATTGGTTAGCTTCTCAGCTAGTGAATTCAGGAAACTAAAATCATTTTTGGAAACTCGTATTATCTTTCTCCTGATTGATGCTCTCTTTGACATCCACCTCTGAGTGTTGTTCTGAATTGGAGTATAATCACTGAAGCGAACAAAATGTAGTGTTTTAGCTGTCAGTAGAGGTTGATAACGTTTCATTGTGCGCTGTAGCGCGTATCCGTGGCTAAAAGTTTGAGATATATTTACTAGCGAAAGTACCCAATGTGGCTTTCTTTTTAATTTGAAAAGCAAAAAAAAAAAAAAAAAAATGAAAAAAAATGACTATTTGCATATTTAAAATGAAACCACATCCACTCAAAATAATAATTAGCTATGTGCATATGTCGTATGTCATGCTTACGTCATCAGTGGTGTCTGGTGAAGTAACTTTGTAGGCAACAGAATTTTGCTACGTTAAACTTGATTAATTGTATCTTATCACGATTTGTTAGTTTTAGAATAAATTTGAAAACAGACGCGTAGATTCGGATACAAGATAAGCGCGTTGGAACTATCAGGCCACGTATGTGTTCGGCGAGAAAGCATCAGGAAGGCAGTGCAGGGGGGGGGTCGGTAAGGAGAATAATTAGAACTGACGGACCTTAGACAAAGGGAGCCGTACATATTCACTCGGGCGACGGGGAGACCAAAAGAGAGAGTCAGATAAGCCGTTAATCTGGAGTGAATTTGATCCACAAGCCTCAGGGACGTCATACTGGTCACCCAGCACACGCACACACACACACACACACACACACACACACACCCTTTCTCACTCCCTCTCAGTCTCCGTCACCCATTCCCCCCCCCTCTTTCACACACACTCACACACACACATACACGCTCGCTAAATAGTCGTGAAACTACTGAAAAAGAATAGCAAACAATAGTTTGCAAGATCAGGTTGCTGTTCACCACCCCCTTTTCATTGTTCTCGAAGTAAGCATTTATGCAAGTATTATAAAGAGAAGCACGTATGGTAGAAGATGTGGGTTTTATTAAATAAAGCTAGAATTTAAAAAAAAAAAAAGGTTGGTTCAAGTCCAGCCTAGTTTACATCAAATCCATTATGTTCAATGCTTTAATTCCTGTACTTTTGAAATCTTAACAAAGTAAGCATAAATCTCTACGTACGCATTTGGTGATTTTCTTTTCTTTAGCTCGAGGAAGCATTCATTATTAGGATCGATTTCACTTCAAAAACTTTCAGGCCGGTACGCCAACTATTGTGCAACCACGAAACTTCGAATATATGAAGGCAGGAAAGTTATTATCTGTCACCAGCAAATCCTTTTTGCTTATGGCATGTACGTAACACCTGACTTACCCCTTTACTTTTTTCAGAAAGTCTGGGTGAGAGCTTCACCGCTAAAAACCCAAAACACCACCGTTCATTAGGCAAAGGCACCCCTTTTTTCAACACAGGCGAAGAGAATCAACGGGCGAGACAAATGAGCAAAGCGAAGGCAGACTCCATTGAAAAGTCAAAAGAAGGTGGGAGAATTTACCACCCAAACCTGTCAGGCAGCACTAAATCACAGTGAACCAGTTAACGGTCTCCTAATCTGAACGACGGAGACGTTCAGTTAGTTTGTCTCGTGATAAATCACCGTGCTACATAAATCAAGGTAGCAGGTTCGAAATTATTCAAGGTTCGCTGAACTTTTTTACCATTCAGGATTCGATAAAGCAGAACATCACGGATAAATCTATGCACTCATTTCGAATCACTTAGTATCTCTGTGTACGTATATAGATATGGATATATATTAGGCTTAGCTTAGTCTGGCATAAAGAGGATGGAGGTATGGGTGATGTCGTGTCGAGTCAATCTTCAAGTGGTTAGGGCCAACCTAACTTTTTATTCAGCATTCGAAATCCCAATTTTTTTTTTCACCTGGGATCGAACATCAACCACTGGCGTTAATGGGAAATTCGCCAACATTATATATATATATATATATATATATATATATATATATATATATATATATGTGTGTGTGTGTGTGTGTGTGTGTGTGTGTGTGTGTGTGTGTCTGTCTGTGTCTGTGTGTGTGTGTTCTTCCAACCTAGGAATAAAGCACTATGGTGGATGAGGAATTCATTCATGAGTAAAATATATCACTTCAATTCAACCTTACTGTCTGTCCAGTCTTGCGTCTCTGGGTCTCAAGCGAGGGTTTCGATCTCACCTCGTGGTACTAGATGGGATAATGGATAGTCTATAGCTACTCTGAAGTGTTGTAATACTACGAAGCAGCTCTCAGTGGATAACACAATTATTCAATTATCACACACACACACACACACACATATATATATATATATATATATATATATATATATATATATATATATATAATAGAAAAATGATTTAAATAAAGCTGAATGTTGAGCATTTGTACGAACGGGTATCGTAGATTCTCATTGGATAAATTTGGAAAAATCGTCCTGGCTAATCCAGACCATTAACTAGACCTGTCCTTCCTTATTCTGTTCTTCTCTCTTAAAATGACTCTTATGCTCACTCCCTCTTGACTGTCAGGCAGGACATTCAAAGTTATCTATTTGGAACATTCATACACACAAACATAGTTACAAACAACCAATAATTTGCAGATAATGAGAGATGGGTAATGTGCAAGTCTTGCAAGCTATTCTTAACGAGTTCCATGCTCGGTGTTTCATAAGCATTACTCAGTGTGAATATCGGTTATTCAATAAATATTCAGTTATTCGCATTTAATTCCTACGCCTTCAACCCATTCGTAGCTTGGCAAAAATTTGCAATTCTCGGGTGATCAATACTCGCTCCGGTATTAAAACTATTGATTGAAGCACCCAGATGGTTATCAGTTGTCAAATGAAGAAAGTCTTCTTCGTTTCCTATTTGCTATTGTATGAGAGTTTCCCGTTGGCTTATAAGTGCCCAGACGATTATCGAAACGAATTACTGCAATGACCGGCTCAGTTTGTAAAAACATGGGCCTTTGAAGATTTCATTATTTGGTTCGAAATCAGCGAAGTGATTTGAACATGCTAACCTCCCGGGGTTTAATGGTACCAGTGTACTAATATAAATAACCTGAAACGCGAGAGACGCTTTACCTTAACGTCTGAACCAAAGTCGATGACTGAAAAAGTTATGAGTCGTTCAACACCTGCCTCTCTCTCTTTCCCAAGCCACAGGCGAATATCTTGAAAGACATTTGGTAAGTCAATTAGTAGATATTCAAAACTTTGAACTCTGGTGTGTCGAAGCTGTTTGTTTACTTGGACGTTACGCTCGTCCTTTGGGTTATTTCGGATCTACTGTTTCAACTGATCAGCTGTTCAAGTCCGTTGTTAGACATAAGACTTACACAAGGCTTGCCAGTTTTTTTCGCTCCTGAGCATTCTGAACTTATCCAAATCATCACGCTTTATGTTTTTTGCCGGTTGCAATTTCGCTTATGATCTTGAGCGATCCACACCGTGAGTTGTGATGTCCATCGATTATCTGATACTCTTGCTGCATTGCTTGTCCATTGTCGTTTAAGTTTGCTTATGGCCTTCCTGGCACTTGATGTCGTCTTGCAATCTCCCCCTGTGAAGTTTGAAATTTCGGATCATTGATCAAAGATACACGAAGATTTTTTCTTCGTAAAGCATCGATTTTGAAGCCAAAGGGCTGAGTGAAGTCACACCATGGATTACTTACGATGGGAATCAAAGCAGAACTTACAAAAAGTTCTTGTGTGTAAAAACCAGAAAATTGCTGTTGGGTACAATTACAAGTGACAGGTATCAAGTATCACTGTCTGGAGCTCGAGCTGTTTATGTTTAAGTCGAATGTATTCGCATTAATTTAGCTCACAAGTGCCAAATAAATATAACTAGCTGCTTATGTTATTACGGGTAGGACTGAAACTACTACAACAAAATTACGAGTAGATATTTATTCAGCTTAGCTTTATCTGGCACAAGACCATAATGAGAGTGATACCTATGAGAATCAAACTTGTTACACTAGGTAATGACCCAGCTAGCTACCCTTCTGTCCTTCTGATGACTACATGTACAGCAACACAGCAAATTCAAGTGATGGATGCAAGCAAGAAAAGATAATTATGAATGTACTGAACACTGATTTCATCTGAACCCTGTGTACGTCGGCAAGGTTTCAACTTGACCGATTTCTGCACGCGCAAACTAGATATTTCTGGTGGTAGAGGGGATTATGGTGATCGAGCATGGAATTGAGAAACTTGAGAAAAAACTTATGAAATTCGTTACACCAAGTTTCAGCACTGAATCTGTACGCTGATGATAAGAGTAAATGGGATTGTCAGTGGTCAGGAATTAATCCAAGCGTCATTGATAGAATAGAGTTGTTATATGAATACTGCAAATGCTTTGCTAATGATTTTAATTTAGTAAAGCATTGCAAATGAGGGAAGAAGGAACTGTCAGTGGTCAGGAAATAATGTAAGCATTACCCACAGAATAGTTGGTATCTATCTACTGTTTAAGAAGTTACTCATTCAATTTTAGGCGTTGTTGGCCTTACTTAACCCGAGACTCACTTTTCATCTAGGCACTTGGCTCATTCCTGAGTACAGTATCTTTTTTTTCTTTTTTTAAAATCTTGTTGATAAAAGTTGGAATTACAAATTGAAAACTGAAGAAATAGAATGAACAAACTGAAAAAAAAAACTACTTGAATTTTCAAAATGTAAGATTCACTTTTCAAAATGATCAGTCTAACACTTGTAAAATCTGTCCCTCTGAAATGTGATGAATTACTCATTAGAAAACTACTGAAAAAATGGCGGACGGTTTTGATCACATTTCTTTACCCCTTTGATTAGGTTTATATTTCAAACGTGGATAACTATGTGGAACTCTGAGCGTCATTGATTGGTGGAAATTGACAGCGTTCTTAGGGCTGGTCGGGTTGACACTAATCAATAAGCCATTATTTTTCTCTCGAGAAGATGTTAACAACTTCGATTGTATCAAAAGTTGCAATTAGATTTTCTGGGCTCTGTTAGCTTTGGCACAAAGCCGCATTCAGGAACTAACTCTGTAGGAATAACACGGTAGGCTAGCATGGCTATCATCACCCTAAGGTAAGTGTTGCATTTATTGATATTGTTCTGTTTGTTTGTCCTATCAAAGAAATTGCTGAGTTCAACGGGAAACAGATAAGCAGTCGTCATAAGTATAAATTCAGTCTCGAAAGAAACTTGACGTAATACTTCCTTCCAAGACCAGTGGACAGCCTAACATCCGTGTAGAGAGAGAACGTTTTAACCATTAGAAGTTCCAACATATTCACTATTCATACGAGACTCGATTCCAGGAATACTAATTCTTTCAGTACATGAGAATTGATATAAAGGACTTCAAGAACCCTGAAATATTTACAATTCACCTTTTATACGAGACTTCATTCCAGGACCAAATGCACGAGTAACAATCTCTGTGAAAAAAAGTTTTCATTTCCAGGTCGTGCAACTATGTGATTCAGGAGAGATAACATCATGCAACGTGATTTTTGTACCTAGGTAGTAGGTGTTATTTTTTAATTCCCTATGCGTAGAATTCATAGAAAATGGTTATTATTCTCTCCAAGCATTGATTTTGCGACCAGTATGGTGATATTCATATGTACTCGTTTTTATCTGTTTGTCCAATTATGATATCAAATTATAACTGCCCTAGTCATACAAGCTCAGTTCGAAGGGAATAGTAGGAATTTCTATACTTTTTAAACATCATTAAGTGGAAAATGGCACTTCTTCTTCTTCTTCTTCTTCTTCTTCTTCTTCTTCTTCTTCTTCTTATTATTATTATTATTATTATTATTATTATTATTATTATTATTATTATTATTATTCACACCAGTTGCCTGGTGATCACAGCTGGTGACCTAGACAGCAAGTCTCCGCGGGTCTCCAGCCCTCCTCTCCACACTCTCACAGTCCACAGCAGTGCTGTGGTTTACAGTTTCACACCAGTTGTTCGGTAGTTATCGCTGAATGCCGAGTGACAGTAAGTCTCCTCAGGTCTTCAGCCCTCCTCTCACATCGTCCCCACCTATCACAGCAGCGCTGCGGTTCGTACCTCTATTACCATTTGTGGTATATGTTGTGTAGTGTGTTCTTGGTTTGTTTTTATTTTGTTTTTCTTCCTCTCTCCTTTTCTCTCTGTTAGGCCAGTGCTAACAGCTGGGGTCGTAGGTTTCATGTTTCTAGCACTCTCCTCAGTATGTGTGCAGTCCCCAGCAGTGCTCTTTGTCTCTAAATCCTCCCTTTTATCTTTAGTTCTTCAAATCTCGCTTTCAGTGTCTTTGGTACGGTTCCGAATGCACCTACTATTACCAGTACTACCCTGACTCTCATGTTCCACACCTTCTTAAGCTCCTTTGCCAGGTCTTGGCATTTACCCAGTTTTCACTCTCTTTCCTATTTACTCTGTGGTCTGTTGCTACAGCCACGTCAAAATTTGGCAGGTTTTCCTCTTCTTGTCCACGATTACTAGGTCTAGTCTTCTCGCTTGGATGGGGTGCTCAATTTATTATTATTATTATTGTTATTATTATTATTATTATTATTATTATTATTATTATTATTATTATTATTATTATCAGTAGTAGTAGTATAAAAAGGGTAGAATAGATTGCAGTGTAAACCAAATAATATAAGTAATTAATGAGTTCATATACATTATTATTATTATTATTATTATCATTATTATTATTATTATTATTATTATTATTATTATTATTATTATTATTATTAGGAGCAGCAGCAGCAGCAGCAGTAGTAGAATAAAAAAGGTTGAATAGATTGCACGGTGTAAACCAAATAATGTATGTAATTAAAGAGCTTGTGTACAAATTTAGCCCTCTGAGCTATAAGGATTATTTTCTATTAATGTAAAGAAATTTGAAGACATAAATATGGTACGTCGAGATATTCTAGGACGCTAGTGATCCCCAACACATCAGTGAAAGAGCTAAGGGCTATTTTCTTTCCTTTTCAAGAAACTTCTTGTCATCTATCTGCCTCTGAGAGCCAAGGGAAGTTTTGAATGACTGTGTCACCTAGGAAAAGAAATAAGCTACGATGGGTGGAACATTTACATTTCTTTCTACCTGTCTGTCCGTTTCACCTTTCTTCCGTTTCCACTAAGTAAACATACCGAGTCCGGAAAAGCCGCGTGTATCGGCCAACACTTGTGTCCTGACTCCAAACAAACAAAGCGTTAGAAAAATAATTCCGCACAAAGACCTGTCACCGTTAACAAGCCAATGTATAATTATTTCAATCAGACAAAAAACACATTTGTTTATGTTGTAGGAGAGCGGAGCAATAACGGGAAGTGTCGGGACAATTTCAATCTCAAGATTTCCCCCTACTACACTCTCCCTACTGGTGGCTAAATTGACAGTGTCTTTGTTCCCTGGGAAGGGGACAGCCAAGCCCACTCGCCTTTCGACTCACTTTCAACCCCCGTCTGGCTTTGAAAGGGCTGTTCACATCACTCAGAGTTCTTCCTTTATGAGTAAGCGGAATACTAGTATGTACGTATGTATGTATGGATGGATGGATGTATGAAGCTTTCTTTGTAGACATACGTACCACTCAGGAATGTTGGATATCTGAGATTTGACTAACCGCAGAAAGTAGACATTTACCAAGTTTAGCTCGGTCTGACACGATAATAGGTTACCCAGTGAGGATCGAACTCATCACGCCTGGTTTTTTACTAAGCTTCTAGAACAAGGTTACAGTAGTAGGTCGTCCTCCGGAAAGAGAACTCACTACTCCAGATAATAATCTGCGGAATCAGCTAGTTGATCTGGGAGAGAAGGGTGTATACGCGAAAAAGAGAAATAGCACTTTTATGTATCAGGCTATCTCATAAGTACGGGGTTTGCAAAAATTGAAAAATTATGTTTAATTAGAATTTATTCATTAAAACAGTTTCCATTATTGAACTCCTTCCAATGATCCTCAAGCTTCATTATGGCGTTTTTGCTAGAAGAATGTAGAATTGTTACGTGTTGAAAGAAAAGAATGTAGAGACAGTTAGTTCCTATCATTTCGTGTTTCTAATCTATCAGGAAGTTGGTTCGGTACACTCCCAAGGTAGTTGGTTATCGAACTGAACAAGATCTGAACAATAAAGAGTGTAGAATGATTTCCCTGTCGAAGTCTTTAATCTTTTCAGATGTTTTTTTTTTTTTATATATGTATCGGACCGCACATATCACGATGTAACATCCGTACCTTTGCGATATCTTGAACTGAGCGTTTCTTCTCCCTCTCTGTTTAATGTTCAAACGCTCTTATTGCTGACAACATGTATTAACTGTAATCGTATCATTAGCTTATAACAACAACTCAGAAAGAACCAAACTAACGTAATACCACCAAACACTTACTGAAACTTTCTTTGGATAGGGGTCCATTTTGGGTTGTGTTTTAACCTGCTAACCTCCACTGCATCGGTTCGTGTCAGCGTTTCCCTACGTCCTACTCTTGGGGACCCTTAAGATACATTCCTTGTCTCGGGGAATCCCCACATAGAGATTACTATACCTCTTTATCATTCTTTCTTTTCTTCTTTCATAAACTTAAATTTCATAAGGCAAACATATTTTCTGATCGGTTCGAGCAAAAATCGTGTTCTATTTTCTCAAGTTTATTGACAACGCAAAAATAACAGACAAATAGCTTGTTTGAGAGACCTCATAAGGAGGTTTTCATTCACACAAGAATTTAAAAAAATATATAACTTATCTGTATTCACAAAAAATGAGCATAAATAACCACCATCCTAGATAACACATTCACGGAACGAAAAAATTGATATCATACAAGAAGAAAAAACGAAGCTTATATTATTGTATACTATCTATTTTCCATCAGCCACTCGTCTGTCCAGTGATGCATTTACGAGAATGCAAAAAAGAGTAGATGTCTACCAAGTTTATACTACTTCCCAAGTTGTTGCAGATGACAGTGAACCGTTGAATGGCTTGAGTTGATTCTTTAACCGAAACAGCACTATTTCTATCGTGCTCTGACATAAACAGGTCGCCTTTTCTAAACCTTTCAAACGATCTTCGGCGATTCATTTCGTTGAAAGAATCTATCCAATAAACACCATAAGTATTTTTATTTTATTTTTTGGACAATAATTAGTTTTTTTTCTTTCGAGCGAGCTCATAAAGCATTACATATGCTTCACGTACATCTATTCAAGTGCTCAGTTGGTATCTAAACTGGATCGTACTTCGACAACGTAACTTCGCTGTTGGGAATTGCACGAGCGCGTTCTAGCATGCATTTTTTCCAATTAAGTATTCTAGGTTAGCGAAAATATCATTCAGTCTATCACTATCAGATTTCGGACTTTATTTATGGTATCATCTGATATTTTCTGGTTTTCACATTATGAACCATTCCTATCAGGCGAGGTAGACTATGATATAGTAGGTATTTTGCAGCAATAGCGTGTAACAGATCAGATGACTATGGAATACCCTCTCTTTTCTCAGTCTATTAAAGTGATGCAACATCGACAAGACAATGGAGAGAGCACTCGGAGAGTTGGATTCATGCCTTTCTCAAAGTCATGTGATTGAAAGTTTTATGAACAAACTCGACTGGGATTTGAATGAGGCTCGCAGATATCGCTTTCTAAGTTACAAAATGATATCTGAAACATGCAACCTAACCAAGAGACAAACCCACAAAATGAGAAACACGCAATATGCACCGGAGAGTATCATGATCAACCTCACATGGACAGATCACAAGACAGCACAGTATATCAGGAAGAAAACGGAAGTCCGAGATATCAGAATCTATTAGAAAACTTGAATGGCAATGAGCCGGTCATGTTGCAAGAATAGCAGACAACCGATGGACATCACGACTCACAACATGGATCCCCTGTTATCACATGCGGAACCGAGGACAATAGAATACAAGATTAAGGAGAGATGAACTAGCCAAATTTAGAAAATACTGGCTCCATGACGCCCATGATTGAGAAATGTGGCGGATCCTGGGGAAGGTGTTCGTGCAAAGACGGACATTAAAAGACTGATGATGACGATGATGATGATGATGTAATCGCACACTTAGTCATTTTTAATCCTTAAACATCAAGAATTTTATAAATAGGAAAAAAGGACTGATCGTATGAGGTTAGAAAAATATTCCTCCTCGATGCAACGTGTACAATTGGGAAGGAGATGATAGAATTTTGTTCTCTTAACGGTATGCAGGTTCGCAGCATTGACTATGTGTGCATGCTTATCTTGAGTGTGCTTGAGAGATGGGAGGTTTAAATTTGTATTGTCATGCCTTAGAAATGCATTTGGGAATATTTGTCAGATTTTGCTTACTCTGGTCTAAGGCAAAAACAATGGGACATCTTTTGAAAATTTATAAAGTTTAGCATAGACCGGCACAATATGGTATCAAGCCGGGAGAGTAAGGAACAAGTCAGCACGGTACTGGTATAAAATAAGAAGTTTGTATTGCATTATTCTTGCAATGAAAAGGACTTGATATTTGATAAGTTTCACGTAATAGACGGTCAAATCTAACACCAATCTTCCAAGTAGGGAAGACTTGTCTGCTTTGAAAATCAGCATTCGACATCCTAGTCTTCACGTGGGTTTTGATACTGATCTTTTGCTTTGGTAGGAAGAACGCAACTACCCCAGCCATCAAGAAGATTCAATTCAGTAAATATCTAATTCACACCAGTAATGGTTTCGGAAGCAAACCTACTGGCAATCGCTCTATGGAGTCTACGTATATGTTGATCATTATAACGACGGAAAAGGCCTTATATAATCCGAATTCAGAGCTTTTAAAGTCTTTGATGTTCGTACTAGACAACCCTATTTATTGTATTGGCGGTACTTGTCTTAGATATCTGTGTACGTGCTATTAGTAAGCATTTTATGCCAATAACGTTAATGGCGTGCGGACTGTGTTAATGAACGACACCCTAGACACGGTGATCTGAGGTCATCTTTCGTTGGTATTATTTCGTTATTCAAAGAAAGGAATGAACTGTTGGATGTCTCATACACAACCAAAGAGTGAACATGAAATTCCCCGTTATCAAATCTTCTTTGCACAAGGGCTCAACAAAATGAAAACCGGCCTATATAGTATTATAGGTATAAATTATCATTATAATAATTATTATTGTTAATTGAGAATAATTAATGATTGATATTAATTATCAATTGATACTGATTATTAATTGATAGTAATTATTAATTGATATTGATGTAGGCTAATTGATCAAATTTCTATAGGCATTATTTTGCTTTCCGAAATGAATTGGAATAAAAAAATCCGCTTACACAATAACTGAACAAACAATTTTTTGTTCTCTGGCATTCAACTTCGTTACACTCTTTCTCTCCACGCATACACACATACACACACACACACACACACACACACACACACATATATATATATATATATATATATATATATATATATATATATATATATATATATATATATATATTTATATATATGGGGGTTGTGTTATATATACATTTATATATATATATATATATATATATGGGGGTATATATCTATATATATATACATATATATTTGGGGGTATTTATGTATATATACATATATATATGGGGGTATATATGTATATATATATATATATACATATATATTTGCAGGTATTTATGTATATGTACATATATATATGGAGGTATATATGTATATATACATATATATATATCGGGGATGCGCGTATATATATGTATATATATATATATATATGTATATATATATATATATATATATATATATATATATATATATATATATATATATATATATATATATATATATATGCGTGTGTATGTATATGTCTGTGTGCATTTCGGTATATTGTTAATTGATGGAATTGAGTTACTTTGTCTTGGTTATTTCCCCATGATTCTCGAATAAACCTTTTTCCGTATCAAAAAGACACTTCGCATGCATTTAGGATATTACTAATTTGCAGCAAGGAGAAGGACTTTTTACTCAACAGTTGAGGAAAATGAATGTAAACTTGAACTTTCTGAAGCATTTTCCATGTGACAACTTCTGACAATTCTGCTCCCTGACTCAAATAAATTCCTGTCCTTTTTTTTGTCACAGTGGCTATCAATCTATATTCTAAGTTTGAAAAGAGTATCTCCAAAATTGATATCAATGTACACACACGTGTATTTACGGCAGATGTAAAATCCAAACCTTTTAGTGCAGAGTGGTACACGAGTGAAACTACATTCTTTTTGTATAAACGCAAACAGGCTGCAACACCTTTTCCTATTAAAACTAATGCTTGAAGCACTACAATGCTTGTTTTTCTTACAGCTGATGCATAATAAACAATCGCTCAGAACGCAACTAAACCCAGGAAATCTACCAGACAAATACAGATTGATATACTTATTTACTAAGCGCAAGTTAGCCTTGGGCAAGGTCATAGTAGGATGGAACACGTGAAGATTGAACTCACTAAACTGACAAATTGGTTCGCGACACGACTATTTATCGAATGACATTTTATCGAATGACATTTTATCGAACGGCTTTTTATCGAATGACTTTCCACCGAAACAAAATTTCATCGAAACGATTTATTGAATCAACTTCATCGTTTGTTGAATTTTTGTCACCAACTTTTTTTTTTCTGCAAAAATTACCAAATAATTATCTATCTGCAATCTATAGCACATAATGTATCATGCTAGTAGTTGTAAGTATGTCCAAAAATGTTCACCGGAAAATCTTCACCTTATTTTTAAAAAGTATTCCAATTTTTTTTGGAAGACCCAAGTTTTTTCTCTTTTTGCTAGAAATGAAAAAAAAGATCGCCCCCCCACCAAAAAAAGGAACAAATTTTCATCAATTATAACGTAGAATTGGACTATTATAAAATCAATATTTGGTTTATTTTTGATTTTTTTCCCAGTTTTTCTTGAATTTATCGACATTTTTTTAGATCTTTGATTCTACAGAGCTTACTCAGTGGAAATTTACGGTAGACTTTCCAACACTTTCTTCTGACTAATGATTTATGTCGACAAAATTATCTGGTTTACGTTTAAGGGCTTTCTTCCTCAGGTTTCGACTCTCCGATGAGAATTTTAAAATGTGCCTATGTTACCGTTTTTAAAATTTGAAATTTTGAATGGAAAATTTATATCATTATTAGTAATTGTTTCAAATTTGTTATTCAATTGAAATGACTAATTTAAAGAGTAGTTACAATGAAAAATTGCTTCGATAGAAAAATCATTTCAACAAAGATAGAACATCATTCGATAAAAAGTCGTTCGATAAAAAATGCTTACTATTGCGCCATGGTTGGCGTCGAACAAAAATATGACATGGATATTTAATGTGCAGTTCTATAAGAGAAGACCAGACTTGGTTCTCATGACTGGAGGTTACAGGGGTAATAATAGTCTCGTGATTCCGAATAGCAGTTTATTGGATAAACACATTATTGTTGCTCTAAGTATATGGTTCAGTTCGGTCCAGTCCCTTGATTACTGACGTCGACGAGGGAACCCGAGGGCGGAAGAAGCGAAGTCTTCCTCCATGCTGGTCGGTCTTGCCTTTGCTCCCCTTTCCTCTTGTCCTTTTGTTGGGGCCTAGGACAGCTCGACAGCGCCCGTCTCCTCACCGAGTACTCGACCGAATGATGGATACCACAATATACGTTGTTGATCACCATCGGTTCGTATACTTGGCTGTCGTGTTCCTTATATTATGATTATTGCGATGATTAAAACTTTCAGACTCTAGAATTGAAACATAAGCTCCAAGATGAAGTTGAAATTCTAGCACCAAGATTGAATTTTCCATGGATCAGTGGTTAGCAAACTGATCTCGCAGACTATTCCTTCTGTAGTGAGTGCAGTAATCACGGTGTCCTCCTTTTGAGACTAAGCAAAGATTTGTAAATAACTATATTTTATTGATGGTAGAAACATGGATGATATTTTGAAATCCTTCAGTCTAAACGGTTATGCTGCTGATATTTACCAAGCTGAGCTTGGTACGATAAAAGATCAATCATGGGAGGGAAATGGATCGAGGAAAACTTGTTACACTAATCTTTCAAGTTTGGAGGACCTTTCAGAAGACGGTTACTTTGTTCTACATACAAATAAAGCGGTCTTTACACGTTCGAAGTACTGATGCGTACACGAGGCACAACCCAAAAGTTGTGGAGCTTACCCCAACACCTTGTTTCCACTGTTTATCTCGAAGTTGTCTCATTTGGGTGCGTATACAGAGATCGCACAATATTGCTCACAGAGAGTAGCGACGAAGGTCTGTACTACATTTGGGCCCCGCGCGATGTTCGAAATCCCCGAATTTATGGGTAGCACATCATTTAATATATAAGTGTAGAACATTGTATAGTAAGTTATCGACGTTATTGATACAATCATTGTTGGTTGTATTATATAAAAATGAAATATGATTCAGCACATTTAAATACTTTCTGGTTTGAGATGAATATTTTTGTATTTATGCATTAAAAAGGTTATTGTGTCGTGCTTATATTCTCCCCATAAGATCAGATGCGGTTCACAACCTCTTCGAAATGGGCTGAAACAATGAGCAGCGCACAAACTTAGACAACATACTAAAAATTAGCTCGGGTTGCCTTCTTGAAGCCCAGGAAAAGGTCAGCTCAGTTGGAGAACAGAAGAAAAGTCTCACTTTAGAGTAACAGCCTTGATTGTTTGGTATTATGTCTCATGATAGATAACTGAACTTGCTTACATTGGGTACAAGGCAAGAATAATGGAGTGTTTATTAAAGATTGTTTGCTTGGATAGTGGTTAGCAGAGGGTCCCGGGTTCGATTCCCGGTATAAGCGAAGAGTACGGAAACTTCATTAGGACAATTTTTCTGGTTCACTCCAGCAGCTAGTTGTGTACGCTCTAAGCAGTGCGATTAAGGTGGACTTGTATCATGTCAAGGGGACGGGAATAAACTTGTAGATAAAAATTCCTGGTCTTGGCCTGTCTCGAGACTTTCAAGGATCACTAAGCTGATACATGCTACAAAAACCGGGACTTCGTCACCGGCTGCCATACTTCATAGAGGATTTTCTGTCTCTCAAGAGATGCGACGTTTTACCTTATTATTAAGGATAGGGTCTGAAAGCAAGGCCTCTGGGACTTACTTGCTAAACATCACTTTACAGCAGGTGGGCTGATATTAACGGTGTTTTAGGTCCGGTAGAAGACTACGAAAGCTAGACACATAACGAGGATCAAACTCTCAGGCAATGGCTAGTGAAATTATTTTGCAAACTATTGCTCTACGGTAGATTCCCCGAGATTTCATCTCAGTTTTGTGGAACAAAATGTTACCATAGTGGGACAGCGGACGAGGATTGAACCCACTTCAATAATGGTCTCCAACATTAACCCGCTGACCATCCCACAACTGATGCCTTAGGCAGCACGTACGTATTGATATTTATTGGACAGAACCAACTTTGACTTAACGAAGATCAAGCTTATTCTCTATGGATCGCGTGACCAAGCATATAAACCACTATGCCCAGACAAGCACAACTGCGAAATTACAACATAAAGGAAGGTGTATATTTTTGATACCTTACTGAAACGAAATGATGGTAGTAAAATTGTGTAGTGCAAATTTTATTGCAAAATCCAGGTGTTCTGCAGGGGCTCGAATAGCGACAGTAGGAAGTAAAGTGAACAACTATCTCAGCCACAGGAAATTGTAAATTCTTTATCGCATGGGCGTATATATGAACATTTGTGTGTGTTCGTACACAGGAGTTTCTTTGGTAAAAAAAAAAAAAAAAAAAAAAAAATGCGTCACGTGCATTTCATTTAGATTGAATCGGAATTTGAGTGTACTGAAATCGAAGTAAGTGGAAATTGTAAATCGAAAACAATCAAACAGAAAGTACGTCGTAATGCTGGAATTATCGAAAATGTTACCAAACTGATTGAAAGAATTCAGATTCAGAAGAAGAAGTAACGATCGGAGCATTTTAAAGCTGACAATCTTTCCAGTGGATGACTGTTGGTCATCAATGAATGGGGAGAATTGACAAACGTCCGCTGGGAAATGTTCGTAGGTAATTGGACTTTTGTTTACTGGTAAATACATATTTGTGTGTGCTTGCATGTATGTGCGTACCTGTTAGCATATGCACGTACGCGTGGATGAATACAAGTGTCCATGAGTACATGTATATGATATGACATACATTTTTGGAAAATAATTTTTTTCTTTTATATATATATATATATATATATATATATATATATATACACAGACACAGACACACACACATATATATATATATATATATATATATATATATATATATATATATATATATATATATATATAGTGAACCCTAACACTGGGAAACAGATTTAAAAGAGATTAAAATGCTCCCCAAGAGGAAACATGCCACGAAGAGCTGATGTTTTAACAATTTACTGATAAGGAAAATGCATATACTATATCTTGCTAATTTACAATTTGTAGCTACCAACAAGCACAGTATCTCCACTTGATAAAACATGAAAACATAACAAGCAATGACCAACCATAAACAAAGAAGAAGAAAAAAGGAAAGGTATATAAATAGAATGGGAGGAAGATTATACATCCTAGAAAAATAGACCCCTCAAAAAAAAGAAAATGTCCTAAATAGTGATCTAAAATAAACCGAATCATTCGCTTGGAGAAGCCAGGACAGAAACATTAATGTGTTTGCATAGTGTACCATTTACTTCAACATATATATATATATATATATATATATATATATATATATATATATATATATATATATATATATAGTAGCAGATAATAGATAAGTTTATTCAATGAAATGTATTATTGCACGTATTATCTCATGAGAGTGTACCTCTGTAAACGAAAGTAATAAAAAGGGAGAATAAAGAAGACGGGAAGGGAAGAGATGTGAGGGGCATAGAATAGAATAAGGGTAGGAATGGCGGGATATGGTAGAAAGAGGAAGAAAAGGAATATAAAAGTGGGAGAGATGTAGCAAGGGTGAAAAGAAAGGAGGGTATGGAAACTGAAGAGAGGGAAAGATAGGAATATGAGGAAAAAGGAGACTCAGAGAAAATATATATATATATATATATATATATATATATATATATATATATATATATATATTGGGGGAGGATGAAGTAAGGAGTGGCTAGTGGACAGACGGAGATGTGTGCGTGTATATGAGTTAGAATTGGCGGTCGGTGTTATGGAATTTAATATAAGGTTCTTGCTGATCTGAAGCTTTGACTCAGATAATTGACCCAACGCTTTTCACAGCTGACCTAAAACACAATCCCATCACCAGAAGCACGTGTACGTGTGGCTGTTTGAGAATAAGATGGAGAAGAGAAGTATCATCTGTTAGAAAGTTCGTTAACATGCTTATTTGTACCATGCGTATTTATATATACGCATGGTAGGAATTCGCATGTCTGTTATTTTTAAAATCGCGCTCTTTATCTACATTTAATCCTAAACACATACTCTCTGTTTATTTACGCTTGTAATGATTAGAAGAAATATTCTTGAGATCATTTATGTTCCTGCTTAGCGTTACTCGTACTTCTGTCGACTATAATGTTGCGCATGCGTATTTGTCAAAAACAATTAGTTCCGTCATCGTAACTAAATGTTTATTCATAGAATTTAACCGTCTAGAGAAGCCTTTTCGCAAAGGCATCAAAAGCTGAGTTTTTCTTGTGTAACTTAATAATTAAAAATCCTGCTCGTCTGATGCTCCACGAAAGCGTTCATTTCTCAAAGTGACTAGAACTCATCCTATGTCCTTAATATGAATGAGTCTCTTATTTCTTGACGTTCTTCTGACCATTAAATTTCTGGGAACCGAATTTGTCCTGTTTTTGCTCATTAGAAATTTGTTTATTCTCTGCCATGAAATAAATCAAGTAATGCCACATTGTATTTCCTTTGAATATAGTCTTCATTCCCTACGTTCTTGTGTTGTTCCAAATTGGAGGACAGTCAGCAAAATCAAGTGCAGAATCGCACTAGGTTGACAAGCTTTCGGTTGAGCACGACTTTCATAAACAAGAAAATCCTACCAGTCCGACAAGTTAACAACCAATGCATCCTCCCGATATCCACCTATGTAGCTGAGTACATTGAACCTAAAGATTGACTGTCGAACTGAGAACCATACGATGTGCACAGGAGAGATCGCAATACAGCAAATTTATATTAGGGAGAAGACAGGAGTCCTAGATATCATGAAAAAAAATTAAAGAACTCAAATGGCAATGTGCTGGACATGTAAGAATGTCAGACAATTGCTGGACATCGCGATTGTCATCAAGGATCCTCAGAGATCTTATGCGAGATTCTGGCAGACAGAAAGTAAGATATCGCAACGAGGTAGACAAACTCAGAAATTACTGGCTCCACAACTCACTTGATAGGTCTGGCAAAGCTTGGGGAAGGTCTAAGTCTAACGAGGCACGTTAGGAAGCTGGTGATAAGGATGATGATGGTTCCATCTTCTAGTAGAGTTATACTATTTCCGACAAACCCAATTCACCTGTCATTCAATCGTAATGTAACCAATTTGCAATAGCCTTCAGGAAATATAATTTCTGGAGACAAATATATACAAAGGGTCTCAAATTGGATATTTCCTTTTAAATCTCCGATATAAATGGTAATTAACTTAATCACAGAATTATTCCGCGTTTTGAAGGAGAGAAAATTGTTTAAATTCACAGGCGTAGAAGAAGCAGAAAAAATTTTCAGTCGCAATTTGTGTCTTTGATTCATCCCCCGCTTTTCGAAAGTTCGAAATTCGCACTACTTTTCCATTGTTACTTGAAAAGGTGGCCAGCGAAAATAGCGCCCGGCGTTGTTATCGATCTGTTGTAAGGGTTATAAGTGTAGTGCTCCCCATGTCCACCCTTTCTTACCTTGCAGTCTCCTGTACCTCCCGCCACCCGATTCTTCAACAACTCTCTATCTCCATTTTCTTGGATATGGGAATGCTGAAAATTTTCCCCACATATACTTGTGTGAATAGCTTCTTTGCTTCACGCCGTTTCGGTTGAGGAAAGTTAATTTCAATTGAAACGCTTTATTTTCGGATAGCGGGGGAAACCATTCTAAGCTTGACCTAGCACAGCACAAAACCAAATAAGGACAGTAAATAGAGCCTCCAGCTGGAGAGGCTCTACTCGCCTTGAAAATCACCATTCAAAATATTTGTTTTTTACCCGAGCTAGAACACTGTTCACTTTCGCTGTTGGGAATTACAAAGCTATTCTAGCCACGAGGCCTGTTACGGGTATTTTTGTCCTAGGTTCATGGTGCGTCTAAATAGCAGATAATGAGAATTCGTTTGGAAATAGAGTTTCCTAAAGTCATTAAAATATCCGTCGTATAATCTTTATGGCGCATTAAATACTATGAACACATTTCGAGGTCGCCCTGACCACAAGGTCACACTCCGATCTTGATCTGGCAGTATTTTGAGAGAAAAAAGAAGGAAGAATAAACATGAAATTTAGGTCTCAGCACTTAAACCTAACATACAAAGATATTTTGTGTATGGCTTAGTGACAGGTAGATTCTCTTGACCACATATAGTCTGCCTTATTCCTTTTTCCCCTTTGAAATTAGAAAACACGGTAAGTTGACACCTAAAATTTACGTATAGCCTACTGGCAAGTACACTCGGTAGAGCTGCACCTAGATAGCCTTGTTATTAGATTTACCTGTGAACTGTTTTAACACATCTCAGTTTTACTTCTCTTGTCTCTTGATAATGCTCCCTTAAAATCAAGGTTGTTTGAGGAGAGTGAAAATATCGGTAATATTGGTGTACAAAAATTACTATTATCTAAATTACCAAGTCAGCTGACTCGTCTGTCGTAGTATACCGATATAGGACAGAATTTTCGTGATAGCATATATTTATGATCATTCATAATAATGTCTATTCACTATTATGTGCCAAGTATGATTTACACACTTCATTCAGAGGTCATATACTGGAGTACTGATTATTATATGGCATAAATTATCCTCCTCCGGGGATAGGATAGGCATATGAAAAGGGTAACCATCTGCCTCTCGGACGCAAGGTCTTTTTTCGAGACTTGTTTTTTGGGAAACAGAGATTTTTGACACGGGGAATACAGTAACAAAACCTAATGAGGTGCATTTGTAGTATATTGCAGAAAAAGGTGTGTGTGTGGAAAAGAGTTGAGCTCCTGATAGTTTTTTTTAACCAAGAACTCTTCGAAGTCTAAAACTTCGATTCGTCGTGGCATTTCTGTGAATATTTGAAGAACGTTTCAAATTTGTGTTTGCAAATAATTAACTGAAGTGCTAAGTAGATGTTTGCTTTATTTAAAGATATGCGGTAAAAGTCGCCATTTTCTTCGTTAGTTAATTTATGAAACCCAAAATAAATACGCGTGCCGCTGTGGTGCGGTATTACCACGTTTGACATCGATCAATTATCAAGCCAATAGGTACTATTTTTTGTGGCAGACACTTCTCTTCTCACAAGCACACCAGCGGTACACGTTTTCTTACTCGCCTCGTTTCAATCTCACCTAAATGCCCCACATATATTGATTGTAACAGCCCACAATAAAAGCCTTCGAGTCGCGTTCTAGTTTCGAGAAATTCTCCTCTCAATGCATTGAATAGCGACTCATGGCTCGGTTCAAATGATGTGATAGTTGTATGAAAAAGTAGAATGGGAAACACGATGTGAAGGAGGAGCAGTCACAGAGCGTTTGAAAGTCGGAAATGAATTGTAGTCTGTTCCTCAATGGTTGATGAAATGAAAACAACAATGAATAAGAGAATCTATGAAAAAAAAAACACCCGTCAGGTTTTTAAAGGGAATAAATATGAGGAATCATACCAAGATTAAACTCTATTTGAACTGAAAAAAACAACCTCACAAATAATGACATTTTTGTTAAATAAAAGCAGAGTTATTTGTTTTCTACAAACTTCATAAAGACTGAACGCCATTTAAAATTTTCATTATGAGATATTCACAATATATGTGATATAATGAAGGAAATGAAAAATGAAATGATCATTCTTTATGTATATGTGTGCGTGTATGTGCGTATGTGTTTGCCGACGGCTGATGAAATGAAAGATTCTCAACATGAACAGGCTAAAAATAAACAGTTATTTTCTGTTGATGAATATACGAAGTGTATCTGAAGAGTATCAAGCCATTTAATACTAACGAAAATAGCCTAATTAGTGCAACGGTACCTTTGTCCATTTCAAAGTACCCTCCCCCCCTTGTTACCGCTCACACTTATCACAGTATCCCTCCACTCTTTTAGCCAGCCTGCAAAGTCCTCTTTCGGTATTGCCATCTTATGCCTCGCCGCTCTCTCCTTAATCTCGTTCATGGCGTCAAGCAAACTCGCCGTGCTGACTAATTCGCTTGTTCGATCTTGACTGAGTGCCTGACAACAGAATCCTCTTGTTAATCAAAACAAAGGTTGATAAATGATGGAAAGCATTTGTTGTATTCGAGGTGCTTCCTGTAGAGGGTGGTTACCATTCTAATCTTATCATTGAAGTGTGTACGAGCTCACTGGTTATCACAAACGTGTATATTTTGACTGAACTCTTAGCTGAGATACATTTTGGGCTCAAGATTTCAAATAGTGATCTTGAATGCAGTAAGACCTCCTACTAGATAAATTTGTTGCAACCAATAATCTACTTAGTCCATTTCAAACCACTCCCCTCGTTACCCCGCACACTTAAACCAGCACCCCCCCACTTTTCAAAACAGTCTGCAACGTCCATTTCCAGGACTGCCATCTTGTTGTTTTCTCCTTAATCTCGTCCATGGGCTGAAATTTACTAGCTACCTTTTGAATTTATACCAGAATGAGGTAAGTCTCGTAAATATTTCAAATCGCATGTATATTTATTGTAGCTCGAGTTTGGGAATTCCACCAGTCATATTTGCCCGAAAAAAAATATTTAGTTCGCGCTTACGAGAAGCTGTCCGGGCTTTGAACGAATCTTTCACCCCTCCCTTAAAACCAATTTGTTGACTATCATACTCCGTACAATAGAGCAATATTATCTTTTAGATGAAGTATTGCCAGCGATTTCCAGTCTGCACTCACTACTGTAGACTGACGACCTGAGTTGGGAAAGAGAAGCAACTTGAAGAATTTAGAGGAAAGAAGATGATTGTTGGAAAATTATTAATTCGTATCACAGAGTTTTCATATCTAGGTACATGAATACTTTAATTTGTGCTGTTTTGATTAATGTGGATTTTGATGTAGTACAGTTAAGGTATTGCTGTACAAATTATTGTGACTGAGTATAAACGGAAAATGAAAACACATTAAAGTTTAACAAGACCTTGAACGGTGCGGTTTTGAACTGTGCGGGAAAATTCTGGGCTCAGTTAACCGCTCTATTCAAGGAATACCTGTATATGTTTTATAGTGGCTGCTGCGACCGTTTGTTTACTTGTTAGTTAAATTGACTTCGTCCTAAAAAAAACTACAGTTTATCCCCCCCCCCTCTCTGTCGCTCTCTGTTTCTCTTCCCATATCCAGCTTTTTTTTTTTCTCGCTGGCTCTTATGTCGGGTTGTCTTGCCTTTTGATAAGCTGAAAAAACTTAGCAGCTTCATGCCAAAGAAAGAAAGAAAAAAGGGAAAAAACCTGATGATGTCATTCACGTGTTTACATTAGAATTTTGACATTTTCTCTTCGCTTCATGCTTATCCTGTAATGAGTCGCTTGAACTACATGCCAACTTGAAACCACAACAACAGCAACAATAAACATAATATCAACAATAATGATAATAATAATAATGATAATTATAATAATGATGATGATGATTTTACTACTATTACTACTACTTCTAGTGGCATCACCAATATTAACATTGATAATGATAGTAACAATATTAATCAGTGTAGAAATAACATGATCTTACCGGTGAGAAAATCATAACAACTTCAAAAATAATAATGAGTTGGTGCGACAGAGTAGGTACAATGACAAACGGGGAAATAGTGCGTGTTCAGATGGTAAGGGAATGGCGATCGGAAGATTATGTTACGCCATTCTTTCAAGTGGCAAGGACCTGCTTGTCTTGAATCCTGACTTCTTCCAGGGTACGAACATCGACCTTTTGTACCGATGAGAAATCTGCAACTGTCCAAGACACAATGTAAACTCAAGTCTTGCTACTACATTTGTGTGAATACCTTGAGATGATACTAAATTAAGCGTGTAATCTATTTTATCATTTATTTCTCTCATAGTCGTAACTGACACTACTTACACCGTTGTAACTGACATTGCTTACATCGTTGTAACTGACACGGCTCATGTTCCAAGGATTTTTCCTACTTGTATTGGCTGTCAATATCGATTGAAACTTGGTAAACTGGAGAGATAATCGTGACAGATCGAAGCAAGTGTCTTTCGACAATGATTAAAGAAAGGTTTGAAAAATACTTCACTTTCAAGTTGCTACGGAATAACTGAAAAAAACAAAAACAAACCCATTTTTACACGCATTTCTAATAAACCTCAGTTATTTTTTTTTCCCTAACCAGAAAGGAGTGCAATCAAATCACAAAATACCCGGCGTCTAATCGCTCCTAAACAGACTTCCTTATCCAATCAAGTGCGTCTGTGTTCTACATATATTCAATTATTGGTTTCACGCATGTCTAGTCCTTTGTTACACATTTCTATTTCACTTCCGGCGAGCTTTCTTCAAGTGAAAAAAAAAAAAGCAACTCTCTTTCTCTCTTTGATTTTCACACATTTCTAATTCTACGCTTCGCACAATTCTACTCGAGGAAAATCTTTGTATCTCAAAAAAAAATGTTGTACATGAAAAAAAAAAATCATTAGTTTGAGCAGATTTTTATTTGTGTGAGGGGATAGTGGGCGTGATTTTTCATTGTTGTTGTCGTTGTTGTTGTTTATGATGATGATGATGATGTTGTTGTTATTGTTGTTTTCTCAGCCTAATTTTGGTGGGTACTGTGGAGGCTGGGTGTAGCTAGCTTTCCCTAAGGTGCATGTAACTTGCAGGTGTTAATTGAATATAGGGAGTCGTTTTCGAGTAATTAGTAGATGGATAACACACCTCGTTACCTCTTCTCTCCTACTTGTTTAAAGTTCTCTGTTCTTTGTCGAATTGTTTGTTTTTCTCTCTCTCTCTCTCTCTCTCTCTCTCTCTCTCTCTCTCTCTCTCTCTCTCTCTCTCTCTCTCTCTCTCTCTCTCTCTCCACTCATGCCTGCAGTCTTCGGAAATTTTCGACAGGTAGGCTCGTGTCGTGCAGATGCATCGACGTACTTCGACAAAATAACCTTTTTTTTCTGTTTTGTTTTGTTTCTACATCTTTTTCTCCTTTCCCTAAACTCTCTGGATTTTTCTCAATGGAATAAACGGGAGCTCATTACGATCACGCAATTGCCCGAAACCGCTGGGCGAACAATTCAAGCCCAATAAATTTAAAAGAAAATCACGAAAAAGGGGAGGTATATTTAAATACCGTATTTTTTAATGTATCTTTTTTTTTTTTTGTGCCATCCTCACCTTTTTTCCGGAAAGGAAACATCTCCTGAACGATATAAAGATTGATGGCGCTAATTTCCCAGACGTTCTGACGCAAGATATCTAGCATTCATAACCTTCCCGTATATATAAAACGCTGAGGAATTTTGAAATCTAGTTTCTTCTATAAATGATATGTGTTTTACATCTAAAATATTCATTAAAAAAAAAAAAAAAGTTGATTTAAAATGCGTATATTTATCATGATGAGCTTTCTCTGTTACATGACTACATGAGGAATTGGCAAGGGTCTACCTCACTTTGAAATCAGCATTCGAAATCCTATTTTTACCTGGGTTTCAAACACTGATCGTAGATTGGTGCCTTTGGGGAAATGTACAACTGTCGCAGCCACGACACAGGGTAAAATAAGGACAATACCTGGTGGGTCTGCCGGACCAATCTCTCAAGAGGACAGAATTTTCCTGACCTAAAACTCGGAACTTTGTTGGGTTTTTTTTTACCACGGTTCAAATATTGTTGCAGGAGTCAGTTTGAGATGCGAAACTATCTCGGCCTTCAAACGGAGTTAATCGATATTAAACGGTTCTGAAATGAAAGGCAATCTTTTCTCATTTATCCATTTATCTGAGGTACGGGAGACAGAAATGCGCAACCGTGACCAGCACTGAAAACTGAATCGCCGGGGCTGTTTACGTTCTCTTTGCAAAAAAAAAAAAAGAAAAAAAAAGCCCTTGGAAAAAGTATGAACCACTTCTCTCTCAACTATGGTTAAATAGCAGAGCGGTTGGAGTCTTTTAGTCCTGTAAAGCAGTCCAACCCAGAGAAGGTAACCATAACAAAACAAACAAACAAAAAACATAGAAGTGAAACCCTGAAGATATACTGCTGGTGTAAAACTCGTGCTCTTTTCTCGCAACACCTGTATCCCAAGAAGGTTGCCAGTTGTGACATCTCATGGTACCACTTGAGAACGGCCTTGGAAACTGAGAGAATAAGATCGTCTCTGTGCAACGACCTTTCCCCACTTCGAAGGCATTCACACCCAGGTTGCTCTGCCACAAACAAAAACAAATTTATGATTCTCTTTTATTCTGGTCGAGCAAAGGAACATACACAGCCACAACTTGAACTTTCGCCAAGCCCATCTCATCAAGAAAATTCACAACTCTTTGACATGCAGATATGTCGAAGCAGCCCTTATATCCCTATGTAATACAGTAACTCAGGGGTGTGGTCTCTTTCAGATAGTGCCCCCCCAATACTCTGATTTAAAACAGAACCATGTGGACACAATAGACTGTAACACCAGCATACAAGGTGGTGACTAACAAACGGAAAGGGTATATGCATGCATACACTGACCCTTCAAGAAAAGTACAGGAAGTCTTATCCACCATCAACCAAAAAGACTGAATAAAAACATCACACTTATTTCCACCCTGCCCCACATATACCAATACCTAACCATTAAACGCTGGACACCACCTCCCCATCCTATAATAAAAAATAACAAGATCCATCTTTCCCTGAGAAATGACCATTCTAGCTCTTCACTGCCTTTTTATGTCTAAGACAAGACAAACACCCTCAGAGACAGGAAACATACACTCCGCTTGTCGTAGACCCATCTAATTTCAAACCAAAAGTTACCCTCATTTACACTGATACAAACACCTCCCCTTCCGCTCCTACTAAACAACCAAACACAGAAATATTCACATTCTCCTTTTCAGCATCAAGCATGTAAACAGCATAATTTCTCTGTGAACCACCGAAAATATTTTTTCTCTGAAAAAGATGGCTGGCCTCCCGTCGAAATGGATCGAACTACGTCACGGAATGATAATAGAAGAGTATGAGATGTAACACCAATCTCTTGAGTTTTTCTCTTCATCTTCCTATTGTCATTTTCATTCACAATGGCAAAAAAATACTGTTTTATCAATGATTAGTAAGCGTGGCTTAGTATGGTATATGGTTACATAGTTGTTGGGAAAAGTGATCATATTATTGTGTTTCACTAATCTTTCAAGTATAGAGTGTCAGTATGCCTTGAGAATTAGCACGTGAAATCCTGGTTTATACCTAAGCTACACTGCTGATTACTATCGATGCAACTATCTCAGATAGGAGACTGACCCTCTCTTATTTACTCACTCCAGTTCAGTCTGACACAGGTTTAATTCAAAATAAGAATAGGAAGACTGCATTGTGTAAATTTCTTCAGTAGTTGGAAATCTATGTTGAAATTGGCTTTCAAACCTCGCCTTGGAAATTAGTCATTTTCTCTGCCATGCGGCTGGCACCACGTTCGTAAGAAGAGGAACGTATTCTAATTTTTTTTTGATAACATCAACGTAAATCAAATCGTTATGTTTTTTGATTCTTCATACAAGAAAACGAATTTGAAAAAATGTTTCTCTTTCCTTTTTTTTCCTTTCAGTTGATTTATGTGTCGGCTGTAAAATGATTTTGAAAGTGACGTCATAGTTATAAAAACGTTCCTAACTATCTTTCCACCCTCTCCTCCGAGACGGATATTCATGCAGCCCAGCTAATGGTCTCTATATCCCGTACTTCACATGAAGCAGTGCTAAACGACGTAGATTTTCTTAGAGTAGCCTTTTGGTTCTTCAAAACATTTTTGATTTTCAGGCAAAAGGGACGCAACTCTTCATGAGAACAATGACCACTTACTCTTGTTATCTAAGGATAACCGTTTTAGCCTCCTATGAATTGCTATATGTCAAAAGATATATTGGGTGGATGATATAACTTCGGTGCAAATTGCGAAGCGGATCCTTGAAGTACACAGATGCAGATTTTCTGTTCTGGCATTGGCTTTCAGGATAAACATGATAATCGTTGCTTATAGTAGGTGGTCAAATGCTTCATCTATATGGTGTTCTCTGTCTCTTTCCTACTGGCAATTTTATTTGTTATTATACACTGATCTATTAGTGTCCTTATATATACGTGGTCTTCTCCGGGTTCCTATCGTATTTGGTAATTTCGAACAGAAGTTTTTCATTTAATCCATGAGAGTAGATGGTTCTCATTCTGCTGTCCACGCTGAAGGAAAAATCGTATCAGTATTCACTCCCCGACCTAGGGATTGAACTCGCAACCACTGTTTAAGTTACTACATTCGCTCAAACAACGCTTTCATTCATTAGGCTTATCCAGTGGTGAGAACTTGGGGCCTGTAATCTTTTGTCCCCTCTGAACCGCGTATGACTTTTACTCTGCCCGTAATGCATTCGGAAAGTGGAATTTCGAAGTCTTCAGCTTGATGTCCTTTCGTAATTGAAGGCTCAAGGGTGGCGGTCATTCCTATGTTAGGCCGACCGAAGAGATTATTAAAGCCTAGTGCTAGTTCTTTCAATTGCTTTGTCTTGTAGTTGATCTCAATCAGTTATTCTAATTCAATTCCAGTTTTATTCAGCTTTTCATGTAACCCTTGTAATCATGGAAAGGATTTATTGAACAAATAAGACTCAATTTCCATTCACATAAATGATTTAGTGACACAGAAAATGCTTGCTGCAAAATAACAAAGCAAAAAAACAAACAAACAATTGAGACGTATTTTATCACCAGCTGCATTTGATTTTAGTTTACATAGACTCAATTTATGGCTTTTCTTATTACTATCTATTGATTATTTCTTTGTACTAATAAGACAAATAATCCCAGCGATAAGAAAATAATTAATGATTAAACACTGAAGAATACTTTGGTACTAATAAGACAAATTGTTCTGGCTTTAGGAAAAGAATGAATAACCAAACACTGAGGACTATTTTTGTACTAATAAGACAAGTGGTTCTTGCGATGAGAAAAAATAATAATTGAACGCTAAGGACTATTTTTGACCTAATAAGGCAAATAGTTGACAAATTGTTCTGGCAATAGGAGAAAAATTGATAATTAAACACCGAGGGCTAGTTTTTGCAACAGAGAGACAAATAGCTCCGGCAATGAGAAGAAATAATAATTGAATACCGAGGACTATTTTTGTACCAATAAGACGAAAGGTTCTGGCGATTATAAAAAATTGATAATCAAACACTGAGGGCTGTTTTTGTACTAACAAGACAATTAGTTCTGGCGATGAGAAGAAAAATTAATTATTGAATACGGAGGACTATTTTTGTGCAAATGAGACAAAAGTTTCTAGCAAAAATGAAAAAATTGATTATTGAACACCGAGGACTATTTTTGCATTAATTTGATGAATAATTTTGGCAATGAGAAAAAAAAAAGAAAGATAATTCAACGTCGAGGAGAGAAATTATTCTGGTGATGAGAAAAAAATTGGTAATTGAACTCTAAGGACTATTTTTGTACTAATGATACAAATAGTTCTGACGATAAAAAAAATTGATAATTGACCAGACAAATAGTTCTGGTGATAAAAAAGTTGATAATCAAACACCGAGTCTTATAATTTTTTACTTGAAATTTGAGTGAGTTTTGGCTCTCCGTGCATTCATCTTGCAAATGAGGGGAAATAGAGATTGTCAGAAAGCCAGTGTTACTTACAGAATAGAGTTATAAGATGTATGAATTGGAGAATGTAAAGTATTATGAAATATATAAATATAAATTACTATATAATACTTTACCCAAACAATAAATATCACGAATCAATGGCCTATATAATTAGAAAAAAACCCTCAGGATTGCAGCCCTCTACAAACACCATTATCAGGGGAGTGATTGTGCATGGATCTGTCACCATATATAATCAGGCCCATTACCCACCTTTCCAAAAATATCATTCAATTTCTGAGAGGACTTTTGGAGATATCGTGTGGACAGACATGAAGTTTTGGATTTACTATGTATTTTAGATAAATAACTACGACTTACGGGGGGTTATTGTGCATGAATCTGCCGTGAGATTCCGTAGTTTATTGCCCATCACTTCACGAAATGCCATTGGAAATTCATCGAGAACTTTTGGAGATATCGTGTTTAGAAACATGAAATTTTGGCGTTATTATGTGGTTCACATATAACTACGGTAAGCGAAGTTGATAGTGCATAGAACCATCCTAAATCCAATCAGTTCTACCTTAATTCATTGGGATCTTCAGGTGATATAGAATGGACATACATGAAATAATACCTGTTTTGGGTGATATTTGACACATTACTACAATGTAGGAGAGGTAATTGAACATGGATCTCCTATAGAATTTAATCAGTTCTTCCGTAGTGTATTGTCCACCCCTTCACAAAATCTCACTGAGAATTTTTGCAGATATCTTGTAGACAGACATGACAGACAAATTTTGGCAAAATTATGTTCTTTGAACAACCCCCAACTCTTCCTTACCCCCAATACTTCAAAGAAATCCATCCAGCACTTTTTGAAATATCGTGTGACAGTCAGTCAGACGGACAGGCAGAAAGAGGCGACCAAACACACATATATCTCTCCAATTTCAATGACAGAGGCAAATTAGGTAATTCCAATAACTGTGAAGTTCTTTCTATATGATTCAACTAACTAGAGAATTCAGTTCTGAGAATTTGCTAATTATGGTCTAGCAAAGAAGGAAAAACAGACAAATTGATACAATTATTTCTGAAGCTTCCTTTTTTTCGTTTCCTGTGTACATGGCTTTTACACTGCCGAGGTAAATAATTCCTCTAAGATCAAATCAGAAGCTGTGCAAAAAATCACTGGGCAAAGGCAGAGTCTTCTGAACTGGTTTGAAATTGAGTTCTTATTTCTTTCAAACAATAGGAATAGTTGTATGAATACCATCAGCCTTGACACCTTGATAGTGAACTGGAGACATCTGAGTATTTAGTTTGATGCATTAAGCCCTTGAACTATAATGGTAAGTAATACAATGCCATTGTAATGGATGCCAGTCAGACAAAACCTCCTGAAACATTCATGCCAACATTCACAAGAAAAGGATCTTAAAGATCATGAGATATTGAATCTAACTTCTCGAGAAAAGGGTAAATTACCCAACTTATTCTGGGGGTTGGAGCAGTGTACGGGTAACCACATAAATATGTAATAAAACTGCTCATAAAAACTGTATTTTCTTGTCGTGGGTCCTGTCAGAACGATCTAGGTTTAAACCCTTACCTCTACTAAGCTACAACATCAGTAATTCAACAACAATAAGTAGTCAGCATTTACTCGTCGAAGGCACACACATGTAAGTGAACTGTTCAACTTACTCTGGCACATACGTGTTCGAGCCAGGAGCGCACCCCTCCTTTAAAGCAAGCGAAACAGTATTGAATTTCGGGCAAATCAGAGTGATCCGGGCAAAAACCATGTAAAATTTCGGGCAAATCAAGCCCCCCTCCCCTACCCTGCCCCATTAACGGATGAGTTCCCATACGCCTATGCCCTGGCATAAGGCCGCAGTAGTGAGCCCACGACTTCGCTCTTTTTTTTTTCAGTTTAGTTCCACCTTCCTTCTTTCCTTTCTCCCTTCCTTCCTTTTCTTGTTGTTGTTCTTCATCTTATTATCTTTGTTGCTCTTATACTTGGTCATTTCTGTCTTATTCATTTAATCTGGTTTCATTACGTCCTCTTTCACATTATTATTATTATTATTATTATTATTATTATTATTATTATTATTATTATTATTATTATTATTATTATTATTATTGTTATTGTTATTGTTGTTGTTGTTGTTGTTATGGTTGTTGTTGTTGCTAATTCCATTATAATCCTTATTTTCCTTCTATCATCATTATCATCATCATCGTTGCCCCGTCTTCCTTTCCTTTTTTCTGTTGACATGATCACTGATTTTACGCTAATAAGTAATAATTGTCATCGTTATTATAATCAGAATAATCATCATGAATATTATGGTTACAATTTCTATACCACCATTTTCTTTACTATTTCATTCTATTTCTTGCTCTTATAGTTTTACCTAATATTTTTGTTCATTTAATAAATGTGAGTAATTTTCTTGAATGGAATACTCCAAAGTTTTTTTTAAAATTCTTTTCAACACAAACGTTATAGACATTTTTTTTAAAAAAAGACCGTTTTCAGATTACTTTAAAAGAGGCCAATGCTAAGATATGGAAATGTTTTATCATATGGGAAAAACATCTGAATATTTCGTGTTGTTTCAAGGAGTAAAGTTACCCCGGATGTCTTCAAACCAGCCGAGCGACGTCTTTGCACTGAGTATTTTCTTCTGAAATGTCATCATAGGAAAAATGCGTTAATTTTACGGCTCACGTGGAAAATGAAATAATATTATTATAAATCATAATTCTTCACTTTTTTTTAGCACAGCCATGGCATAAACATTGGACGTAAGTTAATGGCTTTGCCTGTGTTGGAAGGCATGAGATGGTAATAGTAACTCAGACAAATGATTATAAATATAGGAACATACAACCGAATAGAATTCATAGCATTTGTGCATGGAGCCAAGAATGACGAAGAAATGTGTTTTCGAAAGGAACATTTTCACGTTAATGATATAACAGTGGCGACTACGTCAACGATAAAGGAAAGCCGGTAATAGATAGATAAATCTTGCAAATATTCATTCAATAAGATAGCCTGCCACAATCAGTATAACCATCACAAACACAATTTGTTCTACAAATGAAGGATCTCGGGACATCTCGAGTCTTCATGATTTTTATAATTCATAATTCATCATGATCATCATGATCATCATCATCTTATTATTACTATTATCATTGTTGTTGTTGTTGTTGTTGTTGCTGTTGTTGTTGTATCACTATTTATGTCTTGTGATACCAAGAGTAGGATTTATTGAAAAACTCATCATATATATATATACATATATATGTTACGCCGAATCGATGGAATTGCGTTATTGTCGAAATGTTACCAAGTTCATTGAATCGAAACAAGGATATAAAACAACTATTTTTTTTACAATCAAAAGTTAATGTATTGAGAGTGAAATCTTAATTTTTTTATATCAAGAAATAAGTAAATACTTGGCTCTAACTTGACAAATGAAAGGATAAATGCATATAGTTTTGAAGTAATAAAATATCTTTCAATCATAGCAAGGATGTGAAACAACTATTCTTACGATCGAGAGTTCATGTAATCAAAGTGCAATTGAAGTTTTCTCTTTAGAGGAAATGAATATCGCCATTTGGGCTTTTTCGCCGATACGGCGTAACATATACACATCTGTCAGTTTCTGAACTAAAGTAAATGTTGAAATTACAAATAGCATTTCAGTCACCACTAAGTAATTATGGAGTTTTATTTATCAAGTTTAACGTACGTAAAATTCTTTTTCCTCACCCACTGTATAGAAATTAGCTATTCCCACATCTTCCATGTTTATGTTGACGTAGATAAGTATATACATACACACTAAATAGTCTATGTGTGGATTACATTATCATTATTATCATACCTTCTTCTTCTTCTTCTTCTTCTTCTTCTTCTTCTTCTTCTTCTTCTTCTTATTATTATTATTATTATTATTATTATTATTATTATCATTATTATTATTATTATTAGTAGTAGTAGTAGTAGTAGTAGTAGTAGTGATGTTGTTGTTGGCTTTGATTTCAGTTTATGCAAGTCACCAGCCGGGTCTCAACCATAGACCTAAGGCAGGCAACCTTGTTAATTATGACCGCTCAAGCTTTAAAGGGAAAGAGGGGGTAGGACTTATTACATAAACAGAATATACGACACTATCCTGAATATTTTTCTCTATACACTAAACATACATAATGTTATATATCCTAGGTATAGTACATACATTCACTTTGACAACCATTTCTTAACAAGAAAAAAATCAAGTATTTTTTGGTCATAAGTTGCCACATTCTACTAATTTCTATTTTAAAATCTTTATATTTAGAGAATTTCTCGATTTCCTTGGCAGCCGTGTTTTGATTCGCTGGGACGGTCATATTTACTAGGAGGCACGTTTTTTTCTTTGAAGTCTTTCACTGTGATATCTGGCCTGGTCGCGTTTATAGTTCTATCAGTATGTATAGTGAAGTTCTATGTTGTAATTATTGTTATCATTATTATCATTACATTTTGAAATTGTATCTCATACACTTGAAAATTTGAAACATCGCCATTTTCCGCCTACTCGACAATTATGATTCTTTTACATTTTTTTCACTATATCCATCCGTACTGATAATATTGACAGTTATTACTCCAGTGAGATTTCTCACGCTACAGTATTAAAAATAACTGATATTGAGTGTACATCGATCAGGTGAGCTTAAGTGTTGATTGATCAGGACAAATTGACAGCAGGACAGACGGACGGTCAGAATAGTACCAGGAAGAAATGATGAAAAAATACGAATGATTATTAAAGAGTTTATGATAGATGCTGACATTTATATGAAAATTTTCCGTTTTTAGAAAATTGTAAAATCATTTTTCATTTACTTGATATCAATCAAAAATTGACCCGGTAGCTCAAAACATTTGTAAATTATAGACACCGTGTTACTGAAATTCTGATTTTTTGAATTATCAGGTTATCCCCCTTTGTTGAGAGGCATGTAAAACCATACGTGAGCTTATAGGAATTATTTGCGAGAGAAGTGTCATATTTTTCTGGAAATGAGAGAGGGAGGGAAAGAGAGAGAGAGAGAGAGAGAGAGAGAGAGGGAGAGAGGGAAGCGATACGAGATTATTTGATGGCGACTGCAATATAGCACTTCGAACCCTTGCACAATTTTTTTGCAAATGCCAAAATCATGTTTTGCCTAAATTTGTGTCAAATCAAATTTCGCAATCATAGAATGATTTATCAAACAAAACCAAGGCGAGCTAATACTGTTTGCGTACAAGCAAAACTGAGCTGAGTCAGAATTAATACCGTATTTCGTCCATACAAAGCACACATTTTTTCCTCTAAGATATCACCTCGTAGATGATACCACGCAAGTCATGGTTTTGGGTTGGCCAACTGGCTGAGATGACTAGTAATCACATATCCCTTTTGACCAGAATGTTCTCTAGGAGACGCTAGGATTTAACGTCTACTTGCGTGCACGTACGCACACATACATACGCACACACACACACTCACACACACACACACTCAACCAAGAAAATGTTTGAAATCGCATGCCTTACACCAAAACAATGCTTATAAATGATTTTTGCGAAGCAAACTATTTAAAATATACAGACCATGTTGCTAACATCCATATCCATTCATTTTTTTCCATTCAGAAACAATTGCTACCT
>OY735207.1:34292315-34299815 GCA_963457665.1 Thysanoteuthis rhombus
TCGTTTCTTCGCTTTACACAATTAAGGCTTACGGGAGGTTTCATAGGAACGCTCTACTTTCGGATTGTGTGTGTGTGTGTGTGTGTGTTGGGGGTTATAGTTTTCCCTCATTGTACCTATAATAACTATTTTTTCTGCCAGTAACACTTGCTTTAAATTTTGACTACTGAATAACCTTTTTTTTCCCATCATTTTCAATGAGAAGCATAACGATTGAGTGCCTAAACTAGATTAAAACAAATCTCAGGTAAAACATTGTCAAAATTGATACTTGGGCATCAATTTTGTTTTCCCTACTGCTGGAAATGTTCAGTTTTTTTTTTCTTTTGTGCAGAAAAGGATCAAGTTCAGGCGAAGGCCTCGTAAAGTAGCGGCAAAGACCATAGGCAACAAATTAAAAAAAAATATGTCAAAATTTGGTCTGATGTACTGCATTCTAACTCAGCGCTAAATATATCCTTGATTATGGTTTCACCCGCTCTTCAACTGCCTAGAATTACCACGTCGCTATATATGTAAACATTATGGCAAACGAAACTCTTCAAGTATTTTGAGATGAGTTCTACCAGTAATAGCCCGAGCTACGAATACAACCGCAAAGGTATAAACCGAATCAGTCCGCAACTCCTCACCACCGACGGGCAATTTTTGAATTATTTTGATACTTCCTGCACAAACAGAACTTACCATAACAAATTTTGGTAAACAGAATTATTCTGAAATTCAATCTTGATCCATCATCTTTTTTAACCGCTACGGGGGCTGCTTATTACAATCGCGTATTATGTTGGCGAACGGTTATTGATATCATCATCAGCAGCAGCAGCAGCACCACAACCACCACTACCACCACCACCACCACCACCACCACCATCATCATCATCATCATCATCATCATCATCATTATCATCGTACTATTAACGTCCGTCGGTGGACCTAGATCTTCCCCAGGAGTCGCCACACCTCTCCGTCGTGGGCGTCGCGGAGCTAATACTCTCTGAATTAGTCTAGTTCATCTCTCCAACTTGTATTCTGCCGACTTCTCTGTAATCTCTGGGGATCTATTTCGTGAGTTGTGATGGATTCTATGATGTCCCTGACTCCTGTCTTCTCCCCGATGTATTGTGTTGTCTTGTGATGTCTCTGTGCACATGATTCTTTCATGTGTGCGTTGCATGCTTTCCAGTCTGCAGGTCTCTCTCTTGGTTATGTTCCATGTTTCAGCTCCATAGGTGACTCTCAGGGGGATGGATTGATTGTATACTCTTCTTTTTAGGACTAATGATATTTTCTTGTTTTTGAAGGTTGAGCTAGCTCTGCCGAAGGCTCGCCATCTTAGGATGATTCTTTGCTTGATTTCTTCTTTTGAGGATTTCATGGTGATCATTTGTTCGAGGTAGATGTAGTGGTCTACTTTCTCCAGTTATGCGTCTTCGAATTTGATCGTTGTATTCTTATTTCTGACGGGATTGTTACAACGGCTTCCTCTTTATACCCTTGGTTTAATGTTATCAACATGATGTTATCTACAAGACCCTGTCCCAAAGTGGTCACAATGATCAGTTTCCTATTTCTTGATGAAGAAATTTGCGCATATCCCTAAGCATTTGTGCAAAGTTGATATAAGCATCTTCAGTTGGAATTCGGATTCAATACTCTGATTTTTTTTTTCGTGCTAATACACGTAACACCCCTTCGCGTGTCAAGCTTAGCTAAGTTGAGAAATATTTTTCAACTTGCTATAAACGAAAAATACGCCTCTTCATTTTTCTAATTCGAAAACTCTTATTGATTCAAAAACCGTGGAAGCGTTGTTGTCTAACATGATTAGATTAAATAACTTTATTCCAGTCATTTTCAGACCAGTACCCTCATTTTCGGCCTATATGTCTTTTATGTCTCCCCGAGTATGTTTCACTCGGTGTTATTTGGAATTCGATCGGAACTTTTTCATTTTCATCACCTCAAGAATACACAGTTTTGAGATGTTCATGGAACTGAGTGCCAAACTATTTTGGTCGCCAAGGCTTCCTTTAGAAAACGTCAAAATAAGATCACAACCCAGGAAAAAGGTGTTGTTTTTTTTCCCCTCTTGTCTCGCATAGAAAATCTCTTGTGGGCGCGAAACTTGTAAAGCTGTTCTATTCTTGATTAGGTAATTAACAGTAAAAAGAAAGAACGGCAAAGCTATCTGTATAGACCACCGGACGCGCCATACACCTGAGGAGAGCCGACGAACATTTTGGTCGAACCGTTTTGATGAAAGAAAAAAGACACAAGTTCAAAAATATACTGAATAATCCAAATAAGTTTTTCGTATATTTCATTAGTGTCGCCATTTTTTTAGTCTGCTCAGTGTCAGAAGTTTCAAGTTATAGCTATCAATTAGATTAATTCAAAGTCTGCATGACGAGCTTAAGTTCTTAACTCGCAAGAACTGTTACTGTAACCTGTGATACCGTGAATAGGTTTTAAAAAACCAATAAGGAATACTTCCATTCACTCCAATGATTGCATAACACAGCCAATGCTGAAACACACAGAGAAGGCATAGCAAATTATCATTATGCTAGCTGTTTATGGAACTCTCGACACTGAATATATGAACGTATGTATGTATGATTATGAATTGCGTTATATTACATAGAAACTTATTACACGATTAATGTATCACTCGCCGTAGACAACGAAAAATGTATGTATTTATGTTCGCTAGATGCAAATGTAATTGAATTTTCCTATTTCTGAAATAAAACTTGTTTTAGTCAGTTTTAGCATTAAATCTGTATATTGTGCTTTGAAAATAAGGAAGGAGTGGATTGTCAATAGTCTGAAAAGAAATATCATACGTGTGATCAAACAATTTGCTATATGAATGCATTTTCTCTTATTTTACTATAAAATCACATAGTTCGTTATTACGCAATTGAAATGTAGAGAAAAACAGGATAAAAGTGAGTATCAGTGGTTTTGAATTAAGGGTTACCAACAAAATAGGGTTATCGTATGTATAATGGATTTCATTCTAATGATTCCAGCAAATATAGAAACACAGGGTGGTTGGATAATCTCGTGTTGATAGAATGGAGCTGTTGTATGTATAATTTGAGAAACAGGTTTTCTCAACATGTTATTTGTTTTCAGTCCGCACCCTTTTTAGTCTACTTCGAATAATCAATTTCAAGTTTCCATTCTCTGCTTGATTCAGTCGTACTCTCCAGTCGATATAAATTTAACCAAAAAATAGAAAAACGGAAATACAACATCGTCTCGAATAGAATTATTTTCGCCCACTAAGCCAATTTAAACTTTGCACAGTAATTTAATTTCTGAAATATTTCAGAAGCCATGACCGCATTTTTAAGTCGAGTCAGCCGAAATGCATTTTCAAGTTTAGTCGACGTCACCAAGAAATCAAAACCGTAATTCAACTCCATCATTTCAGAAAATAAAGCCTCTTTGTTCTGTTCGTTTTTTCGTTCTCAGCTGTTTCCTGTCTCTGACGGCTTTCCCCTCAACCACCAACAGTTCTGAAGGACCCCTGCTACTTAATTTTCATATCTCCTCGCAGATGGCACTACGAGCAAGAGCCGTGCAATTAGATTTCTTTCCGGACAATTACGGCCGTTTTAATCGCAGAGATGCACGGTGTAATATTACTATCACATATACCTCAGTGTTGAGAATCCTACTTGAATTATCCTGTTTTTATCGACGTGCTGAAGATGACTATCTTAAGAGTTCTCCGCTTGAAGCTTCTTGTAATAAGAGCTGCCAAATTGTTAACCACAAAGCTTAGATTTCGATCTAGATTTTAACAATATCAGTGTTTCCTTCAACGAATTTGAATTGTCGGCATTCTCTTCCCTGGAGTTGCTTTTAAGAAGAATAACTCGTTGCATTCCGACATACAGTGACGTATTTAGTGTTGGATTCCATCGTGATATTCCTTGAAATATTCTTAGTAACGAGAAAACTACATCTTTTTTTTACCGTGGACTATAAATAATTTCTCATTGACTAACAGCGATCCCTTAATGTATTCTGCATGACTAACCAATCTCGTAGAGACTTGCTCAAATCTCTTTTTAGACTAACAGTAATCACTTATGGTCTAACATAACTCTCTTATATATCAACAAGCTGACATTACTAATCTTGCTGTGGACTATCAATAATCTCTTCTGGTTCAACAGCGATCCCTGAAGGAATCGTTTAGGGCTAAACTATCTTTTATGGGATAGCTTTAATCTCTTCTAGACTAACGATCACTTGGGGACTAGCATTATTTTCCAATATATTAACAAGCTAATATTACTCTTTTTGTTGTAGTCTATCAATAATCGCTTAGAGGTCAATAGCGATCCCTTAAGGAATCCTATATGACTAAACAATGTCTTGTGGGCTAGCTTTGATCTCTTTTAGATTAACAGTTATCATTTATGGTCGCACATTACTCTCTTATATATCAACAAGCTAACATTACTCTTTTTTCCGTTGACTATCAATAATCTCTCTTGGGCCAATAGTGAACCCTTGACGAATCCTTTATAACAAAACAATCTCTTATGGGCTTGCTTTAATCTCTTCCAGACGAACAGTAATCACATATAGACTAGCATTACTCCCTTATATATTAACAAGCTAACATTACTCCCTTTGCCGTGGTCTATCAATAATCTCTAATAGGTCAACTGCGATCCCTTGAGGAATTCTTTATGGCTAAACAATCTTTCATGGGCCAGCTTTAATTTCTTATTGACTAACGGTAATCGCTTATGGACTTACATCACCCTCTTATATATTAACAATAATCTTATGGGATAACAGTAATCTGTTACCTTGACGTGGACAGGAAACCAAATATTGGCATACTACGTGGAGCAGTACCCGATTGACTTTATTCTTGAACACGTTCTCAATCGCAAACAAAACTTTGATTACAAGCTAATGTTACTCTCCTGCCTTGTCTTGCGGGAATCATTTGGCTGCATTGAAAAGGAATGGTACGCTATGAGGAACTGAATACGTCATTATTATAATTGTTTTTGCTACCATTTTTAGTATTATCGATATCGTTGTCGGCATTATTGATTCGATGAGAGAGAGAAGTCTGTCTCGTTGTCAAATTGATGCATTAGATTATCATTCGTTTCAACCCCCCCCCTCCTCAACGATCACCTGCTCAGCTGCCGAATGCAAATCATGATCACGTCTGGAGATGAAGATGACTAGAGACCCAATGTTACGACGGTATGGCACCTTCCTTGACTGATTGTATCTCGAATCCAGTCACACACTCACACACACCACACACACACACACACACACACACATATGCATGCTCACGCGCGCGTGCACACGGACACACACGCACACACACACGCAAATAGTGGATCGCCTTTCAGATAAACTTGAACTTGGATGGTACCTGACAGAATCTCACTCACATGCGCACATACATGAATCCATCCACGCGTACTTTCCTGTCGCTCTGATAGTGTCACAACCTATCTATCTATCTATTAGAGTGAATGAAATTTTGAAAATATCTCTTAATAAATCCTGAATGTGACATCACAGGTTATAAATCATAGGGACCATATAATAAAGATCTAAATATCTGCCTATCAAGTGCCCTATTTAAGAGTTTCATTGACAGCTGGAATCGAAATAATTTGCAATTCCTTCCTACGATGAGATGACTTTCAGTGAATCTATGTAGCAAAATGATTCCCAATTAACGCCTCTACACATTCAGTATTTGTTGTGTCCCAGAATACGTTATCATTAGAGTGAATAACATTTTTTACGTATTTGTTTCATGAAGTCTACCCGCAATATCACGGGTTGTATCAGCAGCTAGTGAAAACAGAAAAAAAAAGAAAAACATGGAAAACGTATTTTTAAGAAATCTATTCAGGATGGTAACATCAACAGTGTTAGATGAGGATAATCACCTTACTAGAAATTTGATGTAACATCGCATCTTTTTGACTCAAATTAACGTTGATTTGCCTTTGACACAGCCAGTATATTTCTACGTCGTCATTATAATTCTTGTAACGTCTGTCGTTGGACATAGACCTTCCCCAGGATTCGCTACACTTCTCTATCGTTGGCATCGTGGAGCCAGTATTTTCGAAATTAATCTAGTTCATCTCTCCATCTTGTATTCTGTCGACTTCGATTTCGTGTGTGATATCTGGGGATCCATGATGTGAGTCGTGATGTCCACCAGTTGTCTGTCATTCTTGCAACATGGCCTGCCCATCGCCTTTTAAGTTTTCTAAAAGATTCTATGATGTCTTGGACTCCCAATTTCTCTCTAATATACTATGCTGTCTTGTGATCTCTCCGTGTGAGGTTAAGCATGATTCTCTCATGTGAGCGTTGCATGTATCTCAGTTTGCGAGTCTGTCTCTTGGTTAGGTTCCATGTTTCAGCTCCATAAGTGACTATCAGGAGGATTCATTGGTTGTATACTCTTCTTTTTAGGATTTTTGGGATCGACTTGGTCGTAAACTAATTTTTTTTTTCATATCGTTGTTTTTGTCTTTCTTTTTGATGGGACCAAAACGTTTTTCTATCTTTGCTTAATCGACCAGTGATCAAATTCCTTACGCCTAACCAAGTTTCGTGTTTCGAAGTTCACTTCTCTTACCCAAAGAATCGAGTCATTGTAAGCTGTTATGTTAATGTATACAAATATTAGTTGCTTATCAACCATCTTTCGACTGCCAACACGGGCAATATAAACTAAAATTCGAGGGATTTGTAAAGTTGAACAGTCAACAGACAATAAAGAACCGTATTTTTTCAATCAATTTTTTCTTATTTTGAAGAAAGCCTCTTAATTTTGACCTACTTTGGGATAGCGCTTAGTATCAATATATATATATATATATATATATATATATATATATATATATATATATATATATATATATATATATAATCAATAATTATATATTTATATATATATATATCAATATAAGTATCACAGAAAGATTATAAATTGCATTATATTATATAGTGCTTAGACATACACACGCACACTCATACACACACTCACACACATAAGTACATATACGTCTCGTCAAACTGAGAACCATTTAAAGTGCACATAATAGAATCATGTTCAATCTCACGTGGACAGATCATAAGACAGCGTAGTATATTGGAGAAAAGACAAGAGACCGGAAGACTTGGATGGCAATGGGCTGGAGATATTTTGAGAATGTCTGAATACTGCTGTCCGAGACTCACAGCATGGAACCTCAGAGATCACATGCGAAATTGTGACCGACAGAAAGCAAGATGGTACGACGAATTGGACAAATTCAGAAAGTATTGGCTCTGCAACGCCCGTAATCGAGAAGTCTGGTGAATCTTGGGTAAGGTCCATTTCTAACGACGGAAGTTGAAAGGCTGATGATGATGATACTGATGATTCCTGTCCACTGACCAACACAGGTTATGTTCATCTTACTTGAATAC
>OY735207.1:34302315-34337315 GCA_963457665.1 Thysanoteuthis rhombus
TTTTGCCAGCGGATAAGGTGATTTATGTCCTTACGGTAAAAATGAATATCAACTGACTCAGTAAATACCCCCAAGAGCTTCTCCTAGTGGCTTGGTTTGGGAACAGTTTATTCTTTATGAACTAGTCGAAATGTTAGAAAAAAATGGAAATTTGTTAGAAAAAGGTCAGGAGAATGAGATGGATTGGGCATAACTTTTGATTTCGTGTCACTTCTGACACATGTCGAACAAATCCCGTAATACCATTTTTTCCCCTCTTTCTCATTGCACGCAAATTTCTGGAAATGCCAGATTTGCTTGTTCCCACCCTTCCTTAGAGCTTACTGACCGATGATCGAGTGTCTGCCTCTCCTGTTCCCATAAGTGTGTCGTCATCAAAGGATCACACCCATTAAGACTCTCATCTCCTCACCGTAACATCTGAGACCAGCGCCGTGCAGTGCGAATAGGAACCAATCCTTGGCTAAATGCTTGGTTGATGCCTCGTGTGGTTTCAGATGCTCTCTCTTTGACACGACTGTATCACAAAGGAAAATCATACGAGAGTCCCCACCCCCCGAAGTCCCAAACTGTCGTTAGGGGCTGGTAACCCCTACCTGAATAGAGAAGGGCAATAGTAAAGTAAAGAAAATTTTAAAACGTCTGCTCTTTGTGAAATGACGTGTTATACTCTATTTGCATTATGGAAATTGCTTTGTTTGTTGATGAATGTCAAGATGAAGAAGAAAATCGTCACCCTGAGATATTACGCGCTCACACACGCATGCACACACGTCCCCCTCACTCTCTCTCTCTCTCTCTCTCTCTCTATATATATATATATATATATATGTGTGTGTGCATACAATGTGTTGGCTTTGTGTATATATCTGCCAAACTCAGCTTTGTCTGGCACAAGGCCTGAATCGTAGGGTATCTAGAGGGAACTGCACAGACAAGCAATGATTTGTAAGATCAGTCTGCTATCCGATCTGCGGCAGGCCCCTCTCATATACTCACACACATGTACATACATTTATACACATACACATTGTCACACACACACATACACGTAGACATTTCGATTGGTTTGTCTTCATTGAATTCTGCCCATATGCGTAAAATATGTAAGTTTATTTTCTCTCTGTCAACTTCATTCTTTCTCTCAACTTTTTACCCTCTCTTCCGTCTCGTATATTTGCACACGCGCACAAAAACACAGAAGCGCGCAGGCTCATACACGAATACAGGCGCATGCGTAACCAACACGCAGAGACGGACAGGGCAAGAACAAAATAAATGTTTTATAAGTAGAAACATATTTAGTCCGTCATATGTGTTAATCTGTGTGCACGTGTGCATGCGAGCGTTCATGTGTGTTAGCGCATGCGCTCTGATATGTGGACATCTACATTTCAAATCAACACATGCTCGAAGCCATTTTGACATTTTTGAACTGATTGTTAGCATAATTTCGTTTCGTTTTTGTAGCATATTTCAAATTCCATGTGTGACCACATGTGTGCGTGACTCCTGACAACGCGATTTGGCGCTAAAAAAAACCGTTTGTTTCTTTTCCCTATACCCAGATGACGCTGCTTTTGTAAGCTCCAGGCGTCAAGCGAACGACTCATATCCTGCCTTGTAGTCGTAAATCGACTTATATTTTTCTTAACTTGAAATCAATCTTTTGGAAAAAAAAAATCTTTTTTCTTACACGAACATTTAGTTTTGTTTTGTTTTCTTTTTTGGTTATTTTCCAAAAGATACCCTTTTGTGAATGTGTACTTGTATGCAAAGATGTGACTGTGTGTATGAATGGATATGTGCATAAATATGTGTGACGGGATGTTAGTTTTTCGTACGTACGACCGTCTTAGGGCGTATCTGAAGGCTATTTTGTTTTCTTTGCAAGTGAGTATATATACATATATATACGTACACAAACATATATATATATATATATATATATATATATATATATATATATATATATATATATATATATATATATATATATATATACGACAGAATATATATTGCGTTCGTAATAGTATGTAAACACTTATTGTGTCTTGGTGCGTATGTGTATGCAGGGGCGGATTGAAATCCCAAAACGGTTCAGGCGAAGACCTAATATTAGCCCAATAATGTGAGTCAGCCTGGGGTCTGCTGGCCCCCTCGCCTGGAGGTTTCCACAAACTCACCTTTGCGGAGTCGGTAGACCTTCCAAAACCTTGGGGTCTGTAGGAAAATTTATTCAAATGTAATGGGCCTTCTGGTGGTGAAAAAGCTTGGAACCACTTATGTCAACGAACGAAGAGAACCAATACAGCACAGATTTTGAGTGCTGAAATTTGATCTATTACAGAGACATTTTGAAACCATATGAAGTAGGTATCATAAAATAATAATTTGTGGCTTGTCATACTTTTTAATTCAGACCACATTTGAGAACTTTTATTCCAGGATCTGGAAAGGCTTAGAAGATCCAAATAGGGATATTTTGTGGTGCATTGACACTCCTTTCTGTGTTGAAAATTTTCGTTAAAAGTTGCGACGTGATCAAATTTTCAGTTCAGTTGAAGGTACTGTTGTGGAATGGTGGCTTGTTGAAAATTGAAAAGATAATTTATCCGCTCTGTGCATTGCATTTACCTGTCTTACTGATTTAACTATGAGTTTCAAATTGTCAGGAATAAGATGGGAGAGATAGAACTATAATTCGGCAAACGTTGAAACATGTTTTCCGATTGTCTACATAACTTTTCATGCTTGCAGAGAGTCCGAGAAATTATGAGTTTTTAGTGAAATGGTTTGATGTTTTGATGCACAGAACAGATTCAATGTTTGATACAATCCAATACATCATATACCGCGAAAACTTTATCCTAACGCGATTAGTTTAGTTTGTGGTAGGCCAAAGATATAGTATACACCCCGTGTGCCCAGAAGCCATTTCTCCTCATATCGAAGGACCCGTAATTTGGAAGCCACTCAGAATAAAGCCAGAGATGATTTATTTTGAGGGGAAATTACAGGGACACCAAATTTCGATTAGATATCTTCCTAGATATTGAATTTTTTAAGTACCATATTTGACAAAGTCGTGTTTGCGGTTCGCGATGTGCAAATTTGAGCTAATTTCTATTCGTCATAACTCCTAAACCGTTCGTTTGCCCAATCAAGCTGGGATTTTCAGGATTCATTTGTCTCTAGAAAATGTGTCACCTATTGAAAAGGTGACATCTATAATGGAGCTTACGAAATATTAGGTGATTTGATTTCTAATTTTTTCCACACCAAATGTCTGTCCTGTAAACAGCGTTAGAAGGTCGAAGCGTGTGATCTAATGATACTTTTATTTAAAGGCGATGAAATTTCATGAGCATCGCGTATGACAGATTATATGCACGAGTAGAAATTACATAAACCGGAAGAGTGGGGCTTTCTCAATCCGCATGTTCTGTCACCATAATTAACAAGCAAAAAAAAAAAAAAGATTGAAACATTTCGTTTTATTAAATGAGACAGATCTACGTCTTCTTACTTTCTCCATTAGAAAACTCGAGGCTAAAAATGGAGCTAACACAATTATAGCGTGTCAGGCCTCCATACATTTTGAATGCGTAACTTCTGTATTTCATTATTTTTAAATGAATAGATTCTATAAAAAATCTTCGGAACATGACTTTCTGTTGAACATAACATTTCTCGATTGTTAAAACGCAGTTATATTTAATAACAACAATTCGTGAGTAACCACAGATATTGAAGAATTTTGAAGTTTTGAAAATCATTATCCATAAATTGGGTTTTTGTTGTGTGAATGTTTTCCCCACGACCATAAAGTGTACAGCTACCTCAAATCTTTCCAAACAAATCAATGTTATAGTTTACGTCTTTTATTTTCCGATTCATGGCATATTTTCTGCATCTCCGACTGTAGTTCTGAATTTTATTTAACTGATTCAATTTCTTCTTGAATAAATATCAATAAAACTTACTTTTTTATACAGATTTCGAAAAATGAAATAGAGAGGGGTTGGTTGACTTCAAAAATATTTCCACAATTATTTTCTTACAAAATACAATTTTCATTAATGAATGAATACTGGAAATTTTCTTCTCATCCTATATTCAGTTGATTTTCACCATGATTTCAAAATCTTGGTTTGTTTTGAGTAGAATTAGTCATTTTATGCTGAGAAAATCTCTCAGCTGAACTACTTTCAGGATCTATCATGCTACGTAGAGATGGATTATCAATTCATAATAGATTTGTATTTGATTAAACGTAGTTTTAACAATATTTCATTCTTGCTTTGATTTGTTTGAAAGTAATTGCCAAATACAAAAATAGGAGGACCCCAAGAAATGTTATGCACTGAGCCCATCAAAGTTGAATTTGTCTCTGTCAGTTGCGTAGAAGTAGTAATACTCTGGAAGCTAATCCATTTATCAGCCTAAACTTGGTAAGACGGCACTCTAAGAAATATATTTGACTTATCCTGCTCACCAACTGTAAAAATGAAATAAATTAGATGAAACTATTTCAGTAATCAATGAACGGAACTTTTAAATCTGTATACTGATACAACAACTCAGGATCCATTCCACCTTCATTCTGTCCTCGAAAGGATTGAGGTCAGATCAAACACAAATCCAGTGACAAAACCACTCATGCAGGTACAGGATTCATTCAAGGCTCCAGATACATTTCCCTATTTGGAAATATTGATGCGGCTAACTTGGGAGACTGGTGCCACGGTGGATAGTTTTTTAACCTCTGGCCTACAGACTAGGCGCTGAGTGGCACCAGCCCACACAGACTGACCAGCACACTGAGATTCAGCCCAGTTGTACATTCTGACCCTGATGGTGTGTCTGTTTCGGTTTCTGTAGCATTTATTCTTGCATTCTAGTCTTTCAGCTACCATTCATTCCTCCATATCTAATGGAGACAAATGCACTCAAGAGCATAAGCCGAATATATATATATATATATATATATATATATATATATATATATATATAATGTGTGTGTGGGGGGTGTTTATAATGAGATCATAAGTTACATTGACTAATTAATCTCATTTTGTGAACAGATTAAGAGCTACAGGAAGAAAATTTCACCTGATGGTCGTAAACCAATATGTCGGTCGCTAATGCATGAAAGAAAGTCGTGAAATGAATTAATGTAACTTATAATTACATTATTATCATTACTATCATAAAAGCCACGTCGATAAAAATATTGAGCTCCCCACTCGCATGATTCGCGTAACATATTAATAGTAATAATAATAAAAATAAAAATGATATTATTATTATTATTATTATTATTATTATTATTATTATTAATTATAATAATAATAATAATAATAACAATAATAATAATAATGATAATAATTTGCCAGTATATATATATATATATATATATATATATATAATCCGGATCGGAATTGTATGGTCACTTCTGTCCTATTCTTTGTGTGTTCACAAGTACGTATATATATATATATATATATATATATATATATATATATATATATATATATATATATATATATATATATATATATATAAACGTACTTGTGAAAGTACGTATATATATATATATATATATATATATATATATATATATATATATATATAAACGTACTTGTGAACGCGCACACATATATCAAGATTATTTATCTATCATGAAACAAAGAATAGGACAAAAGTGACCATACAATTCCGATCCGGATTTCCTTCTGTTCGCCTATTTTGCATTGATATTCGCGAAGCAAAAAAAAAAGGCCTCGAGTTCAAGCTTCTTAACAACTTTGTCGAACCCCCGAATCTTTTGCTCTTTCTTGTTATCGTCGAGTCCTCTTATTCTTTTTCTTTCCACGTGCAAATGAAAAATATTCCAAGTGGATTTAAATTGTACAAGGATACGAATGATTGTTTGTGTCATGCACGGAGAAAGTGCTCGTTGGAACTGAATGCGTTCGCACACAAAAAAAAAATATACCACTACAACGGAACATGGCCAAGGAACCGAGATATAAGCTGAACCCTGAGAGAGAGAGAGAGAGGGGGGAGAGAGAGAGAGAGGGAGAGAGAGAGAGAGAGAGAGGGAGGGAGGGGAGATTTTCAAATTTTATTAGTAAGCATGTTTATTTGTTGTTTATCGGAGAATCTCACCCTCAAGTTTTCTTTGGGTGTGTCTAAATACCAATGCGCATGTGTGTAAATTTACTTGTTGAAAGGTTTCTGTCAGTGGGTTTCATATATGTGTTTATGTATTTCAGGGATTTGTACACGCGTTTGAGAAGATAAATACAACTACAAGAGTACACGAATATTTATCCGTGTGCGTGTGGCTGCACGTTTATACGGATTTTCAATATAAATGAATGGAAACACTAATATATATATATATATATATATATATATATATATATATATATATATATATATATATATGATGAAGTGAGGATTCACTGCACAAATACGTTTACGTTTCTGCCCTATTTGGGCTTCTTCAAGCAAATTATTCGGTTTATTTTAGATACCTATTTTGGACTTTTTGGGGGAGTTTTTTTCTGAGTAGTAAAATCCTTACTTTATCATATTTCCAACTTTACTCTGAATCAACTTAATGCCTTCTGTTGAATGTATTGGGCACTCGATGGAATAAACCCATCGCATATCGGATATTGTATTGTATTATATTGTATTGTATTGTGTTCCTGGTTTGTATAGTATATATTCATACATATATAGTGAAGTGAGGATTTGCAGCACAAACGCGTTTATATTTCTATCTGCTTAGACTTCTTCATGCGCCTGAAGAAGCCTGAACAGGACAGAAACGTGTTTATGTAGCAAATCCTTACTTCATTATATTTTAAGCTCTACTCTGAATCAACTTAATGTTGAACGTATGAAGCACTTGATGAAATGAACCCACCACACCTCGGATATTGAATTATACCATATTATATTAAATTGTATCCCTGATTTGTGTAAATATATATGTAATATAAGTATGAAACTGGTGGGAGAATATTTGATGTTTAATAACTTGGATATTTAGTAAAAATGGTGCGTGTTAATCCTTAGCTCAAAGAAAATATTTCTCTGACCGGTTTCAATTTATTGGACCTCTCTTGTGGAATACTAGTACTTACTATATGGGGAAATTTTCATCTATTAGACCATTAGGAAACTTTTAGATGGATAGATAGATAGATAGATATGAATAAACTGAGGAAAAATTGAATAGACTGATATATATATATATATATATAGTATGATAGATTGATTCCGACTGCAATATAGAGATAGGAACAGATAGAAGTAGGTATGAGCTGAAATCGAAAAACAGATATATACTGACTGAAATACATACATAGATATGAGCTGACTGTGATAGAGATGAACCAAATGGATGGATAGATGGATATGAACCGTCCAAGATCCATAGAAATAGACTGAGATCCAGTGATCCAGCGAGCAGGAAACTCATCATCGAAGGTTTGCGAGATTAGCTCGATAACTACTGTCCGAAAGGCAAGACACCAATAGAGAATAGACATGAGACTAGTGGACATAAACGAAGTCCAGTTGTTTTGATGGATGTAAGCAAAATGAGAGATATTCATATACTTCCCCATGATGGCAAAATGTGAGACGAAGTTGAGATTGATGTAGGGAGCCTAACGCAGACGTGGGGTAGGTACGGAAATATGCCAGTTGGCACGACATCAGCATCATCGAATGTCCTGACCCGAACCGACTTGGTGCAATCGGAATGCGCAGCCTGGGGAGCGTGGGTCCTCTGGGAGACCTTTGGCGAGCGACGAGGGAAATCTATTGATTGGTTATTTTGCATACCGTGTACATTCGTGTGTGAGTCGAGTTCTTAAGAACAGACTTCGAGGTTTAAAAAAATGAGGGTCTTAGCATTATTATGTTATTTGCCTTTTTGATTGAGCATTTGCAATGACCGTATCTGCTTGTTCTTCTTGTTGTGTGTTGTCTATTTTTGGCAAACCATCGCACCAACCAGGTCTGGAGGTCCCTCTTCTTACAGCCCAGTCCCTGCAATCTTCTAGCTTTTCGTCTCTGAGAAGGAGAAAATTTCAGACCACGAATGAGGACACGGCGTTGCAGCTGATAGCAATCCTCAAACAATTTTTAATAGGCTGTTTTGAGAAGTGGAAGGGGCACTTGGATGTAAGTATGTGTGAGGTCTCGAGGGGATTACTTTGAAGGGGGCTGAGGCGACATTGCCCTAGGTAAGCTATTTTTTGTTGATATTGTATGACTCTTTCCTTCCCTGACAGACCTCGTATACGATAATTATCTACTCCCTGAATTATTTCCTGTTGAGTCACCATGCATAATTCATCTTTACATGCGAAATTTAAGATTTTTCCCAGCGAAGAATTAACAGCAATTTGATTTCCTGAACTCAAAACAAGAACCTAGAACAAGTGAAAGGGGAAAAAAACGTCATGGCTGGTGACAGACCGATAAGAAGTGGGCACTCTGACCCAGTGTTTTTTGTCTCCCTAGGGCGTGGGCTGCAATCCACATCATTCCATTAAATTCCGATAAAAGAGAATTCATTTATACTATATTTTATTTTTTTCAACAAACTTTTTATAGAATTATGTAACCAACATACTTATTTACCCTTATGTAGTATTCCTCAAAAAAAAATTGTTCCTAGCAGAGGCCAGGGTTAGTTAGGCACGAAGGCAAGTTGGATCAGTAGTACTAATGTTTGCTTCCACCACTTGATGGCGCCACTGTTAGCCATATTTTGGGCAGAACTATTTCGGTCATTTTTTCTACCAAGTTGGTGTTATAAGCCCGAAAGGTTTTGCATGAAAAACATTTTTTTTTTCGCCCCGGTAAGTAACTTGAGGTTAAGGTGAACGAGAGCTTAGTTCACACTGTATTGTACGGTTGATGATGGTGAAGTCAGTCTCCTGTTCTAAGAATATATATACTGCATTCCAAACTGCGTCTGTGATAACTTTTCATTGAAAAAGGATGTAAAAAAAACAACATTTTGGGGCTGTATGGTATAGAATGTGGTGAAGACAATGGCCCTTTTGGGGCAAGTTGGTACGCGACGTGAAGTTGATCTGATGGGGGGCTGGTTGGTACATCGTAAGGTACTCTCTAATTGTATGCAATCGACACCGAGGGAAAACAAAAAGCCTGCAAAATTACAGAGCAAACTTCAAACAAGTCATTGGTGTCGTCATTTTTTTTTTCTTATTGTTCTTTTCCCATTTTCCACCTTATTACAATGCATCATTAAAGTCCTTTCACGTGTGATTCAAATTGCCCCAACAGTCGATCATTACATTAGTAAAATCTCAGTTGCTCTCTAATGCATTCTCCCGTCTGATTTAGAATTTTATACTTCTCAATTTTAAAAGTATATTAATCACATCAGTATCTACAACCAAGGGAACTAACTTTTCCCATCAGATTGTACCAACTATCCCCACTGGTGGGGTAGGTTCGAACAGTTTTTTCCGAATATTTAAATGATGAAATGATGAAATGGACGATTGTTCCAGATTTAAATGACCCATCCAACGGATGTCTTTTCCCCACAGTAACATTCGCTCATACTTGCGTTCTAATGAATTGACTTCGTAGGAAGATAGTCATCTAAGTTCAGAATATACCAACTAGCCTTGGTCTCCATATATATATATATATATATATATATATATATATATATATACATAGAGAGAGAGAGAGAGAGAGAGAGAGAGAGAGAGAGGGAGGGAGAGAGAGATGCCGGAATAGATAAGAAGATATTTGTTGTTACTGATCAGTTTCACGTCATTGTGATCAACGGACAAATATATGTTCATGCTCTTTGTAAGAATTGAAAATATCGTGCGCTATCTCCTAAGATTAAAAATAACCCCTAAAGTTAATACTTGTAATTTGGTCTGAAAATTTCACCGTATAGTATTCAGGCTATGTGATTGATATCAACCACTTTATCAAGTGCATTGACAAGGAAAGATATTGCGTGTAAAATAAGTGCATTCTCATTTAAAGAACAATACTGCTTTCATCATTAGGCCATGGACATATAGACTTCTACTTTTATACATATCAAACTACATACAAATGGAGGAAGAGGTTTACTAAGCTCAACTCAGAAGAGAAAGATTATGTTGTGCAATTATTCCAAGTGGGGAGGACTTATTTGCTTCGAGAATCAACACTCAAAATTCTTTTGGTCCACTGACGTCATTAACAAGTAAGATGTCAGTATATATATATATATATATATATATATATATATATATATATATATATATATATGTATATATATATGTATATATATATATATATGTATATATATATGTATATATATATATATGTATATATGTATATATATATATATGTATATATAAATATATATATATATATATATATGTATGTATATATATATATATATATATATGTATATATATATATATATGTATATATATATATATATATGTATATATATATGTATATGTATATATAAATATATATATATATATATATATATATATATATATATATATATATATATATATATATATATATAGTTGCTCTTACCATTGAGCTAAACAGCTGCTGGTAATGCAAAGGCCCAAATAACTGTTTCAACTCCGAATTCTGATTTTTGCTCATTCACAGTGTATATTTGCTGAATGTATTATTATTATTATCATTATTATTACCTCCTGTTGTTACTCGTAGAATGAGTCACTCGGTCTAGACAGCGCAAATAGAATAAACAATCAAGGCCTACGGGAAATACGAGATGGAGAGGCAAACTAGACAAATCCAGAAAGTATTGACTCTGTGACGCCCTCGATAGGTGTGACATATCCTGGGGAATGTTTATTTCAACTTAGGACGATAAAAGTCTGATGATGATGATTATGATGATGATCCGACTGAATGAGTATAGATTACATTAATATTTTTTTACGCTCTCATATTAATAACGAAATATATATAATCATATAAGTTATAATTGAATAATTAGATATGATGATATAATAATTTATAATATTTTACAGAACGATAAAATAAACCGAGACTTTAATTCGAATTAATTGAATGATTTAATTGTGCGTAGTACAGCGATACGTTTAGTGGAATCATTATTAGATTCGTATGAATATTATCTCACAATAAAGTTTCTGTGGATAATCTAGTTTTTAGCATACCACGTTGTTAGTGTAATTGGAAACCTCTGTAATGCCCCGCAGTTCAAGTTGTTGTGGGGCTGTTCAAAAGGGAGGCTGGGTGGATAGAGCAAGAGTACGGGAGATAAATGGAATACTGGGTTTGTCTCAGTACAGTTGGCATAATTCGAGGTCAATTTTTGTGTAATTTAATACTTCTCTCTATACCTCGGCTTCCTTTTTCTGGCACTCATATATATATATATATACATATATATATGTGTGTGTGTGTGTGTGTATATGTATATATATATATATATATATGTGTGTGTGTATGTATATATATGTGTGTGTGTTGTTGTGTATGTATATACATATGTGTGTGTGTATATGTATATATATGTGCGTATGTGTATATGTATATATGTGTGCGTGTGTGTGTGTGTGTGTGTATACATATATATATATATATATATATATATATATATATATATATATATACTAGCAGGGATACCCGGGATATATATATATATATATATATATATATATATATATATATATATATATATATATATACTAGCAGGGATACCCGACAACGTTTCCCCGGGGAAAATTACTTCAAATGTGGCAGCAAAATGGAACTTATGTTATTTTATATAGGTCTTCATTCTCGATACAACAAATATGAGAAAAAAAAAAGATTATTTATCCCGAGAGCTTATTCTTTAATGACAATCTGCGCTGTTCACAGTATGTCATAGAATCCCAGCCTGTGTTAAATTGAAAATATTTAACATTCGCACAATCACTGAAACGGGAAAACTATAAAAGATTTGGTTTTTGTGGTTTTATTCAGAAAAAAAGGGGCTCTTTCAATCAAAAAAGACCACCACCCCCATCTTGTTTTGGCTAATGTCATTCTTTCAAGAAGACAAATCTCTAGAGGAGATAAACGTTTTCTATTTACGTTCTAATCATAATGCTGACTTTATGTCAGTTTTACAGCTTTGAAGTATTTATGTTACTGCCGATGTGAAATGAATTATTTTGGTGATTTTTTTTTTCATTTTCATTTGTATTCAGAAAAATTGCTGTACTTTTAAAAAATGATCCCGGGCGACCGTACGATCGACAGAAAGTGAGTTTTCAGTTCAGCATTTTAGTCACTTCGTAAATTGCACCAATGCATAGGAAACTTGAAGAACGTTTCCCTCCAAACTTTTTACTTTGAAACTTCCTCCTAGGTCCACTAAGTTTTTCGTGTCAAATTTGTTCAGTTAGTTTCTGTATTGTGACAGGAAAACAGTCAGCCAGTCAGTGGGACGTCTCACTTATTTATACAGTTTGAAAAATTACGACTAGATTCTCTGTGTGAAAAAATTCCAGTGTGAAAACGTTTTGTGTGACGAAGTTGAATATTATAGGACATGGACGTCTATATAATGCAGTGGGTGATGAGATTGTCTTGGAGAACAGTTCGTTGGTAGATGTAATTCGATCCTCACTGGGCGTCAGACTAGACTGATTTCATTGAATAAATGTGACGAAGTTGAATATTACAAGAGATGGACGCCTATGTAATGCTATGGGTAAAAAAGCTAGTGTTTAGAGACTTGTAGATCTAATTCGATTCTCACTGGGTGTCAGACAAAACTGAGTTTTATTGAATAAATGAATATTGCAGGTTATATAAGGAATCAATTCAAGATTACCTATATTATCGATATGTATTATGCATGGTTCGTGACGAAACCCTGGATATAGAATACGCATTGAGGTTCGATGTTCGATGATGATGATGATGATGATGATGATGAAGAAGTACGTACTTCATCCTTTCGCTGGTGACGCATCTATTTGTTCTTATTCTGTTTCTGGTCACTGGGGTCTCAGCATCAAAAGAACTCGTGAAGAAAGTATTTTCGTAGCGGATGGCGCGAAGACGAACGGACCAGAATCACATTAAGTACATGGTAGTCTCATTCATTTGGCATTTTACAGTGCAATGACGAGGATTCTTCTTTTGAAAGGACAGGAGAAGTTGTTTGATAATCTATCTATCATTCTTCTCTGGATCACGCTTATATATATCTATGACCCGTCGAATGATTTCCAAGCAAGTTGGTCAAACGCTGAATTCCTTCTATGTTGTCAAAAGTAAATTACTACTATTAGCAGACACGTTCTCGACTAGGAGAGTCACATCTCTCCGTTCGGGTCTCTCTGGTTTTGAGACATCACCTTCCCCCAGCGGGGCGAGGTGGATGAAATCATTACTGGCACGCATCTTATGAAAAGGTCCGGTGGAAGACTCCCTGATATGTCTTTCTTACCAATATCTATACCGATCTGATTTCAATTAGTTGTAGATTTTACAATATGACACCATTAGTAGTAACTATCTGGCAACAGGTCATGTGATTCCGTTCATCGAATCTGCAGCAGTAAGTAAAGGGGTCTGCGAGTCTCTCCTGCTAAATTTTACTCTACTAAGCGCTTTGATATCTTGTAATCTTACCTCAGACCTGAACGAAGTCCCAAGACTTACTACTGTAGTGAGTTTCATCCTCACTGAGCGCTTCACTCTTGTGATTTTGTACTATGATAAGCTTAATAGCAAAGTCTATATATATATATATATATATATATATATATATATATATAGAGAGAGAGAGAGAGAGAGAGAGAGAGAATGAGAGAGACAGTATAGTTAAATTTTGATATTTGAAAAAATGAAAATTTCATTGTTTTCTGTCCAACTGGTTATGTTACACCCGTCGTGATGGGATGGGTGAGTTAGTAGAGTCTTGGATGACAGAGATAACTTACGTAGGGAATATTGTGAGAAAAATAAAGCAACTCGGCTACGGTGGTTCATTTCTAGGCAGATATAATTGTACTTTTATCTTGGGTTTACATTTAATATCAACTATAGTGATCATGCCGCTAATAACCTGGAATAATATACTTATTAACCAGAGGTAAAAACCTAATTGGTTTCGTTTGGATAAAATATAATACTTTCGTGGTCGTGCGTAACTGAAAGGGTATTGCTTACTGTCATCTCATTTGCAATAAGTCATCTCATACAGCATAATTTGTTGAATGCAATTTCAATTATATCACAGTTAACCTTAATCAAATTAATGTATTTTTGACGTCTGAGATTGTATTTAATTTTAGCAATTAATAACAAGAAGCAGTCTATTTATTCAGGTATAATGAAAAAAAATTCACTAGATACTTATGTCTCAAATGGAGAAAGCATATTTCTCTAAGTGGAGTTTTATTTTCGAATAAATGAATTTGCCGGCCAATACGACTTATGCTTTAGAAAGGTATATGTGAGACTACCGCTCACTGCAGACCATCGAAGCCTCATAGCTATTTCGAACATCAGAAGACGCTCCTTATCATTGAGCCTAGAGAAATATTTGAAAGCTTAATATAAATAATAGTTTTATATGCGTCTTATATGCCGCTAAATGCTATTTATTCTCGAAGTTGGATTTTAATACTAACTCACTTCCCTCGTTATTTGGAATGAAAAATTGCCCAACCTTCCACCGCATTACACTCAACGCGAAAATATTCTGCTCTGACCAAGATATCTTATTACGCTTTACCAAGGATCACAACATCATAATCAACTTAACCCCAGATACATCAGAGCACCGAACAAGTGTTCGTATTCTATTTTTGTTTGGATTCTGTCCCACATCCCCAAATTGCATTCCGATTAACAGAGGATCTTATTCTACCTAACCCTTGATCTCATTCTACTTATGATTCGATCGTGTTACGTTCCAGCTCAGACGCTGTTCCATAACACTCTTACGGCACTTAACCAATTCTAGAGCCCAGAAGATGAACACTTTCATTTCAATATTAGTTATGTTCTTACCGAAAATTGAGTGCTCTTCGGTGCAATAGAATCATCTTCTCCTACCGAAACGATGTTTCACTCAAATCGAGATCGAGCGCACGTATTGGATCGGTTCATAGATAGACTTCATGAATGAAAACGCAACAAGGTGAAAAGAGCCTGCTGTAAACCTCCTGATGAAGCGATTGATTGCTTATCGTCTCATTCGAAGTAGAAGGCTTGACGGGGCAGGTAGAGTGGGGTAACCCCCCTCCCTTTAAAAAAACAATCAATCAGTTTGAAATAGATTTTATTCATCAGTTAGTTCTGGGGAATGTGCGAAAACTTGGAAACGCTAATGAATAAAATCGAAAGAACATCTGAATTACGCGACGGAAAAACTTCAGGTGTCACCTGTTGTCGGACAATTGAAGAAAAAAAAAAACAAAAAAAAAACGGCTGATCTCACTGAACTGATTTGTAAACCCATTGGCACTTTTTATTAGAAACATGAAGTAAAGTTTTTTTTTAATCCTTGATATAAGTTTTCTCAAAAAGATATGCCGTCAATATTTTCCTATGCAAAACGAATTCCAACGAGCTCTCTATAAATTTCAATGCTATTTTGTGGAAGCCACGAAACGAGAAAAAAAAGAGTAATTAAGTTTTTGAACGGATCCACGAATTTGTTTTTGATGGGGTGGTATTCTTGAGTTCGTGTTTTTTTGTGGTTTTTATGGGTTTTTTTTTCTAAAAAATACTTTTCTTCAATCGTTTCTGTCAGTCCATTAGTCCAAATTTCCTAATGAATTTCAATTAAGTTTCGTGGAAGGGTAAGGAACAGCCCAAGGGAGAAAGGACTAAATTTGGGGACGGATCCAGGGATTTGTTTTCGATTGAGAGATATTTTTATTTTCATTCTTTTTCATACATATTTGTATATTTGCTATTATCCTTCCACACGATATGTCCAAAAGATCTCAATGAATTTCATTGAAATTTGCGAAAGAGATGATTTTGAATAAGATATATATATATATATATATATATATATATATATATATATATATATATATATATTCGTTTTTTGTACCCACTTTTCTGTATTCACTCATGTTAGTTCACACAGTATCTTGAACATGAAAATAGAATATGAAAGCTCCCCATGAATCTCAATCAAACTTTGAGACTGGGACTGGTGGGCCGTGGGATTAGAAAGAAATGATTAAATTGTGGGGTAGATCCGGGAATTGATCAATATAGTGTTCACTGTATGTAAACGCCTATAATCCAAGAAGTATGTTGTACGCTAACTTGGTAATTATACTTTTCCGGTGATTAGACTGTGGTAGACTTCTAGTGTGCAATTGAGCAGACCTGATGCTATAAGAAACCGTTGAGAAACCCTTTGTTTTAATCTTTTTGGTACGAGGGTGGTTTTCTTCATTAATGCAGCCAACTAATTATACATATCCGATGATCATACTTAAGTAGATTTTTGATTTGTTATCAAGAACACTTGATAATACAATGAACCGTTTGAAAAACTTGTCTAGAGTGAAAAATGAACGAGTAATATTCGTTATAAGGATTAGGCAGTCTTTTTTGGCGCCATCTTGAAAAGTATACCTTTCCAGTGGTCAGATTGTGATAGACTTCTGGTATGCTATTGAGTACACCTGATAAGAGAAAGAGAACCGTTGATAAACCCCGAGGGGTTGAGGTAGGGTTAATTTTCCTTAGATGCACCAGACAATGTGATTAATTGTGTGTGTGTGTTTTTTTTTTTTGTTTTGTTTTGTTTTTTGTTTTTGTTTTTGTGGTATTTTTACTATATTTCAGGCCTCTACGGACCTGGTCTGCAAAATATACACCGTACCTGAGAAAAATTGAAGCTATACATTTTTTGAAAGTACTTACATTGAAGATTCATAAAAACCTCACTTCGCGCTTCTATTTGGAAAGTTCCCACGGAACCCCAGTAGAGCTATATTTCAGGCCACATTAGACGCTTATAGAGACATAAAAAAGCAATGGCTCGGTGTATTGGAAAATTTCCACTCAGATTGAAATTCTTCTTCGTGTGTGTGTGTGTGTGTGTGTGTGTGTATATATATATATATATATATTTTTTTATTTTTTATTTTTTGATGATGCATCACCAGCTGGAATGACACTTTATTAGACCTAGAGTGATAAGCATGGTGATCTCGTAAGCCATTACTTAGAAGTGAGTTCTTCATTACTAGTATTATGTAACCTTGAGAGAGAGAGAGAGAGAGAGAGAGAGAGAGAGAGAGAGATAGAGGGGCGTAACTTGGAAAGCAATGACACGGTGGTAGAGTTAGATTTGGATGGCTTGTTTTATACTGAAGTATGAGATCGAAAACAGAAATCTTATTGAAAATGAACAGATAAATCATATCTTCACTTCTCGACAGTCTGTCTTATACTTGGAACATCTACGAAGTACAAGTGAATCACGAGAAAAACAAAGAACAAAAAATATGAATAGATCAAGAACAATGATCAAACTTCTAGAGCCGGTCATCAAGATGCCTTTTCACTGATTGCCATTTTGGAGAGACTTGTCAAAAAGCATCAAAAAAAGGAAAGAAACAGAATTTGTACGAGAGGAAAAGAACTTATCATCCTTTTATTAATTTTTGTACTTTTCGATGACCGCTTGGTACGCGCACTATCCTTCTGGCGATGGATTAATTGCCACAACAAGGCTACAGTAACGCACCATGACAATAAGATTTTACAAACCAGAAAAAATGGATGTATGATCCGATATATATCTAAATATGTATATATATTATTGTGTCACCCACAAACAGCTGTTTCGTTGTATTACAACTCTTCAGTATGGCTATAGACTCTCCAGTATCCCATCCAGTACCACAAGGCAGGATTGAAACCTTCGCTTCAGACCTGGAGGCTGATATCCTACCTCTGAACTACAGAGCTGGACGGTCAATAAGGCTGAATTCAAGTGATATATTTATTATAAGTTTTATTTATTCACACACACACACACACACACACACACACACACACATATATATATATATATATATATATATATATATATATATATATATATGATTTATGCAATGCTCTTCTAACATGGAATGGAGCACTCTGGTGAATGGGGAATATATGCGATAAATAAATATATCGCTTGAATTTAACCTTACTGACCGTCCAGTTCCGTGGAGCAGAGCAAGGATACCAACCTCTGGGTCTGAAGCTAAGGTTTCGATCCTACCCTACGGTACTGGATGGGATGATGTATAGTCTACAGCCACACTGAACAGTTGTAATACAACGAAACAGCTATCTGTGGATGACACACACTCACTCACTCACACACATACATATGTATATATATATATATATATATATATATGTATACATACATACATATATATGCGTGTATTGGATACTGCTACTCGTCTGGGAAAGGGATGGGTTATTTAAACCAGCTTGCTCAGACCCTAATATAGTATCTGTCTAATCTCTCAATCCAAATGCTTATCAAGGTTAGTTGAAGTATTTTTGAAATTTGAAAAATCCTAATGGTGTAGATATCTACTACCAGAGCGTGCACATGTGTAAATATTATTATTACTATTATCACCCAAAAAGGAATTTGAGGGGGCCGTATGTAAACTTTGAGTTTCTAAATAGAAGAACTTTCTCCTGTAACGTTTGACAGATTAGTTAATCAGGTATGAGATTGCAGATTACAATAGAGATTATGGAATTTTCTGGAAAAGGTTTGTGAAACACTTGTATTAAACATTCATCGAAGACAATTGATTGGTAAAGAAGACTGAACTTTGCTAAGGTGTAATTTTTTGTTCGTTTATTGTGTGTTCATGAGATATGATTCTAAAAGAACCGATTACCATCAATTTATCTGGGAAATTTTTTGAGCGTTCCCAGAGCCTAATAATTTATTTAGACTTTAGAGTTATAGAAGTTTGGATACGTAGAAGGTACTAGTGTGTGTATGTGCGTGTATGTGTGAGAGAGAAAGAGGGGTACCCTCTCTTGAGAGAGAGAGAGAGAGAGAGAGAGAGAGAGAGAGAGAGAAAGAGGGTACTCCCTCTCTCTCTCTCTTTCTCTCTCTGCCTTTGTAATGGCTCGTTGCAAAACAATTTCTGATCGCTATTTCGCTCTTAGCGTGAAGCGGACCTTCGCGAAGCGGAGTATACTAATACCCAGATGTACCCGGGGCCTGCTCGTTGCTTTGATTAGAAGTATTTTGATTGATTCATGAAAAAACGCGATAATCTTCGATATGTTCATTCTTTTCAATCAGATAACGAAAAATGAGATTTTGTAGGAGAGAAATTGAGCATTTTTGTGTGAGTTTTTGTACTTGTAAAATCTACGATACCCTCTTGATTGATACGTGCACTAATCCACAAGATGACAACTGTATCATCTTCATCGTCGGAGGTTCTCATGCGAAATGACAGATGAATGTTTCAGTTTGAAATAAAATCCTTGTCATGGAATTCGATTTTCCAATTCATCAACATCATCATCATCATCATCATCATCATCATCATCAGCAGCAGCAGCAGCAGCAGCAGCAGCAGTCTTTTAACGTCCGTTGTTGGACATAGACCTTCCCCAGGATTCGCCACAATACTCTGTCATGGGTGTCGCGGAGCCAGTTGCTCCTGAATCTGTCCAGTTCATCTATCCATCTTGCGTTTTGTCGGCCTCGGTTTCTTATGTGATCTTCGGGGATCCATGTTGTGAGACGTGATGTCCATCGATTGTCTTTAATTTTTGCAACATGGCCTGCCCATTGCTATTTGAGGTTTTTTAATAGTTTCTATGATGTCAGGGACACCCGTTTTCTTCCTTATATACTGTGCTGTATTGTGATCTCTCCATGTAAGGTTGAGCATGATTCTCTTATGCGCACGTTGCACGCTTCTCAGTTTGCTGGTCTGTCTCTTGGTTAGGTTGTGGGGGTGATGTGCTCCGAATGCGACTACCCAAACACTACACCAGGAGGATGCCCGTCCCTGCTGGGTCCTCGGTCCCAAAAGGCCCAGCCACATCACTTGCTTTGGGTGGGGGAGATGCTCCATTTTCCAGTTAGTATCCAGTAAAAGAACATTACTTTGTTATTCTTCCATGGCTCTTTTAATCCACAGCTCTCACATTAACTCACTGAGTTACCAAAAGTCAATACTCATGAAACAACTTTACTTCAATGATATGTTTGAGAAGACTTCAAGTGACCTGGATTTTACCCTTTAAACATCTTCAGCCTGTGACGCAACCGTCAATCGTGAAACTACCAGTGATCCTGAATGTTTCCGCTCTTCCGACCTTTCAATTGATTGTATAGTGTCATATTGACAGTGATTATATTTTCGAATTCTTTGTGAGTACAGTATTGTATTCGTTGAATTAATACACCTTAATTTGTTATATCGGTAACATCCATCCTTTCTACTGATGTATTGCATTTCACCATTTAATTCATATTCAGTTTGTTTGAATTCAAGTTTCTAACCGTCCTAATGCTTTGAAGATATGAATCGGACATGATTAGTGGGTAAGAGATATTTTATGGGAATTATTATTTGATCGTACCAAGGGGATAATTTGGCACAGTTCTGGGGCCAAGTGTGCCGGAAAAACGGTGTCTTACCTATCGTAAAACAACACTATTTGAAAAATGACTACTACATTCAATATCAGAAACCTGCATAAATATTTAAAAAACTGGAATGTTGGCAAGCAGGCATTCAAGTATTCTTTCAGGATTAGGGTTTTCTTATAACTGATGACTAATTCTTTGTCAGGGACAAAACGTTTGCCAACAAACTGTTGTTCATAAAAGATGAATAAACTGGATATCCGATCCCACGTCTCTTTTTCTATTTATTCAACAGAGACGTGTGTACTTTCTTCAACCAGTGGACCAATATCATGATAATGTCAGTCCAGTATTGTATAAATCGTATTTTGATTTGAAGAAGTTTTTGATGTGAAGTTTGAATTGCATAATATCTATGCTTCTTTGGATATTATCAGGAGGGATATTATGTTGAAAAACGAATATTTGTTGCGTAAAAAAATGTTTTTAATCATTAAGCTAGGGACTCATTCGTGTACCTATCCCCCAAACCCCTCCACACGCACACACACATATATATGTATATATACATACACACACACACACACATATATGTATATATTTGTTTGCGATGTCAAGCCATCATATACATACATTTTCAATATATACACGCTAAGAAAACGTGCACATACTCACACAGAAACACATATATTACGCTACACCCCGACAGAGAAAAAGAAAATAATTATGTTCACCGCCAAGGGACACCAAAGAATTGACAATAAATAACAAAGACGGAATGTTTGTGCCTTTAAGACTGGAATGTACTCTTTGCAAAATGAGAACGTCGGACATAACTCACGGCATGAAGGCAGATGGGGCCTGAATTCCTGGGCTTGAAGATGGCACGCCGTATATCGGCCAGACCCCAGTCGCCTTGTAAGAATGCATTTATGGGAGACGGCGTTGGAGGAGAAGATGCTGTAGGTTGTGGAGGTATCATTAATTCACTGTTTTCTCAGAAGAATCCAGACGTATATCTTCGTCATATCTTCAAGAGGGCTTTCTGCCGTCTTTGTTTAGGGCCAATTCTGCTGACATGATTACGGGACTAATACCCTTTACAGACGCTTTTGCTGTTCGTTTACGACTTTTGAAGAGATTCATCAGGCAAGAAGGGGGAAAAAAAAGACCGTTGGGTATCTAAAGAAACTTTTCTGGTTGTTGTGTTTTTCTTCCTTTCTTTTTTTTCTTTTTGTTTGTCAAGTATTGGCATCTAACAGAAAGCTGTCATTCGGTCACATGCACTTCTTCAAATAGCTTTGAATTTTCTCCGAAGTGCTTAAAAAATACCTTTCTTTTTGGGGTTCATATTGTTTTTCTGTGTCTCACAGATGTGCTCAAGTGTTTGAGACTTATAAAACCTCATCTGAGCTCCATGAATCAAAGTTTTCACTTACATAAGTCACTATTTATAGTCAATACGTACTGTGACACTGAAATGAATACACACTGACAAATAGAAATAAGTGATTCGTTCCTCGCGATATTTCATGTTTTTTTCATGTAATGAATGTATCATCTTACATCAATAAATCCACTGCCTAATGATAGAAAAGGCACTCATTTTGCACTACAAATATTTATTTTTCAACTGGATATCCTGAGCTGTCGATTAGATAGAGGGCATATCTATCAGCTTAGAGGCCGAGATAGATTATAATTTGTCTCAGGTGCAGCTGGTCAGTGTTCGAGCCCAGATTGGAAAAAAAAAACTGATTTAAGGTGGTGATTTTTGTAGCAGCCAGTTCATTCGTGTTCTTTAAAAACATGCATTATCTACATTGCATATTAATATATACCCATCTACTTATGTGTTCATCTCTCTCTCTTTCTCTTTCTCTCTCACACACACACACATATACCTGCATACACGACTTTGTATGTTCAATATATTTACTACATATAGCTTACTCTGACACGGGGCCACAATAATGGCACTCACAATTGGAATCGAACTCACTACATCAGTGAATTTATCTCTGAGACGAGCTTCTTGACCATCACGCTATGGTAGGCGCCTTCTTTTCTTTTGGGGTTACCTGACCCTGGGTTTGCTGTTGGTGTACTATTTCAGAGAGAAGCCAGACTCTCAAATGCCATTTTTCATTGCAAGCAAGCCTCTCCTATCCGAAAGATTTGCACACTACGATCTTTCTGTTCCTGTAGCAGTCGGTGAAGTGTATTAGTAAAATAGGAAATATCAATCGGTACTACTAAAGCGTGCGGTCTTTCGAACCATTTGCACAATTCAAGGATAGCAGGTGATCTACCAGAGCATTTATTACTGTAGTTTGTGGTCTACCCGGAATATTTACCCAGTCGAACGAATTAAAAAAAAATGTACGTGTGTGTAGATTTACATTGAATAAAACTATGTATATTTACCTTCCAGATTTATTACGATTCATTAGGATTCTTAGATTTTATCTAAATCGAATGAAACTCAATGCAATTATTTGAAAAATTGTTGATTAGATTTTCAGTTCTGTTCACCTAGAAAGGAAAATGATACATTCAACTTCGAGTTTTATTGATATTCGAAAGAACTGTTCGTCCTAGATACATTGAATAAACTTTTATGTATTTGCCTTCGATTTTTATTATTCAAATTCAAGCGACACACGTTAAGTTTTATTTAATATAAATAAAACAAGAAATGTAATTATGGAAATACTTTTTAAATGTAAATACAACTGAAAAAATCGATCAAATATCGAGAAAAATCGGAAGCAATAACATAATGTTTAATTTAATTGAAGAACTAAAAATCTATATATTCTATTATATATTCTACTAATCTAAGGTAATTACTCATTTTGTAATGTGAATATTTAATTACTGAATAGAACTAAAAAGTCGTATAAATATTAATAGATGATTTAAAGTTTGTTTTTTTACCTCTGCCAACGGAGAGGTATATGTATTCGACCATGTTCGTCTTTCCGTCTCCCCAGAAGACATCTCCGAAAGTAATTGATTCAATGGAATTTGGTAAAAGGTTGGGCAATGGAGTAAGAGATAGGTAGCTGAATTCGGGGTGGATCCAGGAATTTTTTTGGATTTTGAGGTATTCTTTCGTTTTTTTTTCCCATGCATTTATGTAAACACTATTGTCTTTCCACTCTATATTCATGCACAATTACCTCTCCTACCTTCAACGTGGTTATATGTCATGTCCAAACTGTACACCATCGCCTAAATGTCACGTCTGTCCACACCATATTTCCAAAAGTTTTTGTTGAATTTCGAGAAAATTTAGTGAAAGGCCAGACAGTAGAAAACGTGATTGGAGTTAGGGCGGATCAATGTACAACTCCCCTTCCCCCGACAATGCGGTTGGTTGGTTGGGGGTATGCCCTCTTTGAGTGGTTTATAGTAGTGTATATAACTGAAATGATTAAGAACCATTGAAAGTATATGTTTCATTCAATACAAATAGAAATAAAGTCCGTTAAATATGAATACAGCTCGAACGTAAGTACATAGATTTTAATAGTTGGTATGTCATATGTCTCTTATTGGTGGTCTTCACTTGGTTATCGGGTCAGTTGCGTCAGTGAGTGGACTTGGTCATTCACTCCGCCTCTTTTATCCCGGCGAAAAAGCCATTGAAGTGGGACACCAAGTCAGGATCGAACTCACATCGATGATTTGGTCTCGTAGACGTGCTGTCTGATCATTGCTTTTTGGTAGATGGATGAAGTATTTATTAAATTTGAATTAGTCTAACGAAAGGCTACTAGTGAGCAGCATCTAGGAAGTAGCTGAAATAACAATAGTCGATGAAACTAGATTGCAAACATTTGCTCTACGGCGTGCCTCGTTCTTAGTTAATAAGCGTTTGCATGTTCCTCTGTGCACGTAAGTTTATGTCAGAAGAATGATTGATTGACTGTGAAGGAAAAGGAGTAAACGTTTACGCAGAAAAACAAATAGATGGATATTTGTCGACAGAAAATATATTTTGCATCTTACAACATATTGTTTCGTAGTATGCATCAACGGCTGAGTTGCACCCTGTAAAGAAGTGTCATAAGAAATGATACATTGGCTGATGACGGAGCAAAAACGAAGGAAAAACAAACAAATAATAAGTCTGCTTGGTTAGTTTCTCTTTTCTTGTCTGTCAGTTGTTATTTAAGAGAGGCATTATCGCAAATAATCTCCCTTCGCTAATCGTCTGGAGATGCTAGACAAATATTTGCACTGATAGATTCGCTAATCATGAATTGGGTTTGACAAACGATGAGAAAATATCTCTTTGTGGGATTATGGTTAGCAAGGTAATCTCCTAAACCATTCTTATTGGGTAGTGACTTCAATTCTCACTGGGTGACCCATACTTTTGGCAGTGTACCAAAACTAAGCTAAGCTAAAATAAACCGACCAGTGAACGCAGTGCAATCTCTCTTTCATTAATCATGCCTACATGAACGTGAATGATCTCTGAGTTCAATTTGACCACCAGGTCTCAAGCAAATCCTAAACAATCAACATTTTCCACTGATAGGATCTTGTAGATTTTATTTAGTTTTTTATTGTTATACTCCAGTGTAAATACAGAGGAAATCCGTTGCATACTGTGATCACTTCGGGACAGGGTCTTCTATATCATTTTAATATAGAGAGAGAATTTTGTAAGCTCTCCATCGGTGTATCTAGTCAGCTTGTATTTGTTATGCAGAAGAAGCTATTAACGTGATGGAAGCACACGTTGGTGAAATTCTCTTTCCATTATATTTATCTAAATGTCTCTAAATCAACGAAACCCAACGCTTTCAATTAATTTCAATAAAATTTTGTGGTAGGCTAAGCCTAATTGTAAGGAAGAATTGATGAGATTTTGAGATAGATCCAGGTTTCTTTTTTTGATTGGCAGATATTTTTAGGTTTTTTTTTTCTCTTGGACTTTTGATATCATTTCTGTCTATCCCCTCGATATCTCAAAAAGTTTTCAATGAATTTCAATGAAATTCCGTGATAATGGAGCACGAAGAAAAGATACAGAAAAAATGTGATTAAATCTGGAGTGGATTCAAATATTCAATTTTAGGATAATAAAATTACCGTTTCATTTTCGTTCGTTTCTGTATCTGCTCCTATCTTTCCACACGATAAAGCCCAAACGTTCCTCGTGAATTTCAATGAGATTCCGTGGAAAGGTGGGCAATAAGCTATAGAAGAAGAGATCAAACTTCAGGAGGACAATGACTTGGTCGTAATTCGAAAAAAGTATACATTCACATTCATCCATTTTGAATTCCGAAATGGCTGCCCTTTATGTTCAAACGAAAACTGTTAACAGTTTTTGTCTTAATCTGAATTGGTTTTTGGTATGATTTAACCTGGTTGCCTAGGTTCTTCCTCCGAAGTATGATAAAATCCACTTTCCGATAGACTAATAACAGAGTATGCTGAAATACCTACGTCTTATAAGTCCTTTTGCACAACAGATACGTCGTGAGAAAGTTGACAGAATCCCCTTCCCAACGATATATCGTATATATATATGTGTGTGTGTGTGTGTGTGTGTGTGTGTGTGTGTGTTATATGTGATGATTGTAGAGGCGTTTTTTTTTAAGGAAACGTATTTCGTCCGACATTGGAATTAACTGCGTAACAAATGGAACAGCTGACCACGCACATGAATAGAGATGTCTGCACCGTGCGGGACTTGGACCTGCGTCCACCAGGAAACACTCATAACATGACTCTACCAACTGAGCTGACAGCACTGTTGGTAAGCAATGTTCCCTAATAAAATACCTCCACAATTATCACATTATGTGGGACATAGACGTCCAATCTAATGGTATATATGTACGTATTTAAATCTAAATTATATACAAATATACAAATGCATATATATATATATATATATATATATATATATGTATATCAGATATATATATATATATATATATATATATATATATATATATTATACATATACGTGTATTATATATATTATATATATATATATATATGTATATTATACATATACGTGTATTATATATATATATATATATATATATATATATATATATATATATATATATATATATATATATATATATATATATATTCCCGTGTTTTTGTGGATTTCGATCAGTTTCCTCATGTTCTCTTACTTGGGATTTAGTAATTCACTACTTCGAACCAATTTCATCGGAGTTTTTTTTTTAATTTGTTATTAAATAGCAATTTGTTTCGTTTCAAGAGTGGAAGAGTGTATTGTTTCAAGTGTTGGGTATAATATATATTTCCATGCGCGAAATATAAATTGTATCTTACTTGTATTATGCATTACGGACAAAGAAACAAAGAAACACTATAGGTTGAAACGAATATCGTATATCTAACTAGTACGTGCATATCCATCCATTCCATATTAACGTACCATATAGCATTGGTGATCAAAGCCAATCAGAAGTTCTCAGATGTCAGCTGTTGTCAGGATTTGATCCCTTGAAACCTGTTCAAACTAGCAACTACAGGCGTGCAGCTCTCTATTCTATTTCTTACTTTTAAAAAAGCTTTTTCAACTCATTTCGTACCGAAACAAATCGTTTTTCACTGTTTGAAAATTTTTCCGTTGTCCTCCTTAAAATTTCTTCATTCATCTTTCATCGCAACGACCTCATCTTCGTTGTTTGTCCACCGGTCTACATCACCCTTTCATGTAACCGGAATTGGACAGGCGGATTTGGCGCCACATGATCTTCAGGGCTACTCCCAAACTTGTTTCCCTCAATCACTAGTCCTTCCCCTGCAACTGACTTGTAAAAATTTGTCTTTTCCGCGTGTGGAATCCCCCGCCCTCCTTCCAGGGCTATAGAAAATCTTTGTCTGCAAGGCCAAGCCTTGATGATGCAGTTCTCTCATTGTGTAGTTTGAATATTAGAAAAATACAATGATTTACCATTATTGATTTTTAGTAATATTTCTTCAACCTTAATTTCAGTTGCTTTGCATCTTAGACCGTCTGTCTACGACAACAAGTAAACAATGCAGTGAACTGTAAACGTAGAATGTAAATTGTTCCAATTTTCATATCTTTTGCATGTTAACAGTCGGTTATTGTTATTCAAAAGACCCTGTCCCAAAATGATCGCCATAAGTGAAAGCCACTTATATTTGTATTTGTAAAATCTGTAACGCTTACGTGAATTTAAACAATGAGAGAAATTACCCAATCGCAGAGGAAGTCAACAGCTGCAAGCGCGGCAAGGGTCATTCCCCCACCCACATGATAACTGAAAAAAAAAATCCTCTGGGGTAACAACATCTGTGGATCGCCACAAGAGACAATCTGCCAACTGTACAAACGTTGATGTCTCAAGGGGGTCAAAATCCAGGAATCTAACCAGACAAACAGGGGCCTTGAGTTGGGGCCATGTGGTGAGATTGTGAACAAGCAGTGCCATAAGAATTGTGAAAGGGTTTTTTGTTCGACCATTGCTCAAGTAACGAATAGAGACTTGTATAATTCACAATGCTTGAGGAAGAATTTGCATTGCTTGAGGGGGGAATCGCAATGATGGAAAGAAGACACCCAGAACGAGAGACATATGGGCCCCTTGGGTCTCTGACACATTTCAAGGGGGTCATATACTGAAAAAATAACATATGGGTTTTTGTTCGCAATGTATCCATGTTTGACAGGGACCTTCGGCACCTAAGAAAAGCTCTAAAGAGGCCATGGTAAAAAGAAGGTTGAAAATGGCTGGTTTGAGGTATATTAGAGAATTTGGCAACGAATTTGGGTTTTGATTCATATCGAAGCAACAATGTAGTAAATGCGATGTGTGGATGCGTGCACGCGCGCGTGTGTGTGTGTGCGTGACCGAAACTTACTCGAATAATTACGTCGTCTTTCAACCCAAATGATAATTTGGGTGCCGGTGACTCGTTTTGAACCGAAATTTCGCTCTCTTCAAAAGGTCACTTTTTTTCCTGACAACGGTGACGTCCCCTGCTACGTCACGTTAAATCATTATTTATATTGCTATAAAGATAATGATAAACGGTTCTAAATGTCTCAGAACTCGGGAAATATCAACAGAGACTTGATTTCATTTGCAGCTATTGTTGGGAGTAGATAATTGATGGGGTGTCTTGTAAATGAATAAAATGAAAATTCAAGGCTCTCAAGAAGAAGTAATCAAGCGAAAAATCACTCTTGGATGGCAAGCTTTCGGTAGAGCAAAGGAGATCCCATCAGTCTAAAAAAAGAAGTGTCTACAACCAATGTATCCTACCAATAGTCACATATGGAGTTGAAATATGGAACCTAACCAAAAGGTTGACCCTCAGACTGAGAACCATGCAACGTGCACGTGAGAGAATCATGCTAAACCTCACATGGAGAGATCATAAGACGATACAATTATATTAGAGAAATGATAGGAGTCCGAGATATCATAGAAACAATAAAAAAACTGTAAATGGCAATGGGCTGGTCATGTTGCGAGAATGTCAGGCAACTGCTGTACATTATGACTCACAATGTGGATCCCTAAGATCATATGCGAAACTGTGGCCGGCAAAAAATGAGATGGCGTGACGAACTATATAAGTTCAGAAAGTATTGGCCCCGCGATGCCCATGATAAAGAGGTCTGGCGAATTATGGAGGAGGTCCATGTCCAATGACGGTCGGTAACAGACTGCTGCTGCTGCTGATGATGCTGATGATGACTTTTCAGAATAAATTGAAATATTGAATGAATTTGATATTCAATAGCTTCGGAAACGTGGATTTTACAAATAATTTGTGTTGAGGGGGAATCTGATTTATAAAAAACATATATGAACAAACATTGACTCATTCTATCAAATTTGACGAATCTATACTTAATCTTGATAGCTGATTGTTTTGAAGTGCGACGTAAGTCGGCAGTTTTATGAATGGCAAAACCAAATCCAAATCGGTTAACAGCGTTTGAGGAATTCAGTTTCCAGGGGAGAGAATGGTGAAGAAAGATAGATAGCGTTCTTAACAATCAGAGAAAGCTGTTATCAATAAATAGGAAAGGGATTATGATATATATATATATATATATATATATATATATATATATATATATATATATATATATATATATATATATATATATATATATATATATATATATAGATATAGATATAGATATAGATATAGATATAGATATATATATATAGAGAGAGAGAGAGAGAAATTAAGAGAAATTGACTGAATGAAAAGTAAGAAAGAAAGAATGGGAGAGGAAACTCCCTCTCCTCTGGGTTGAAACAATTTGGTTTGAGACAAAGTGACGGGTACCGTCTGTTTTAGGTGAACCTGATAGTTTTTTTAAATTTCAATCGTGTGAGTCACGTGAAGTTTGCAACTTCTTCACTTTCCTTGAGGAATGTGTTGGAAATTTCAAACTGAGTGGAATAAGTGAGTTCTTGAGCGAAAACACGACAAAGCTCCAACTATGAACGAAGATCTGTGAAAAAGGGGCCCCAGACAAAAACCTACAAGAAAAAAGATTTTTGATTATTATTCAGTTCAGCTAAACAGTGTATTTCTGGCAGAAGAATGCGTTTTCCTACATAGTCCAATCCGATTTCACCGAATATCACCTTCATTTCTTTCGGAATTTCTTTTCACCTACGACGAACCTCGATAGGTATAAATGCTAAAAATCTCTTCTCTTCCAGATCAAACTGAAAAAGGTTCGAAGCGTTCGTAAGAAATAGAGGGATGAGTAAGTGGGCAACAAGAGAGAAATATTATTAACTTCTCACTATATCATAACATTCCTTATTTGAACCTTTATTGAATTCAATTCTCTGAATAAGAAAGAACTGAGTACCCGAATGAAGAAAGAACTGAGTACCCGAATAAAGAAAGAAGACTATACAGTGTACATAACTAATATATATATATATATACTTCACAAACACACACACACACACACACACATACATATATATATATATATATATATATATATATATATATATATATATATATATATATATATATATATATATATATATATAGTGTTTCCCAATGGATTATCTGGCAATATTTTTGGTTTTATATATTATGCCATGAATGAGGAAAAAGTAGTCAAAGGTGATGGAAAATTGGTTCATAACATATCGTCTAATGATTAAAGTCTGTAGTAAAAATTGCTTTGATAATAATACTCGTTATCCCAAATAAACATCGATTTGTTTGTCGTAACTGTAGTCAGCGCGCGGAAAACCAAGGCTGAAAAAGAAAAAGTTCGAGATTGCACAGTCTTCTTATATAAATCTTTAACAAATATCATTTCCCTACCTTTTTGATTGGGCCTAAGTGTTTATTCATGAAGATTAATATTATTGGTTGTTACAATCCCTCGGCATTTTTTTTTGGGGGGGGACATGAATTTCTGTTTTAAAAAATATCATTTTCATATGGTAACAAGTTTATGTATTTTAGTTATTTTATTTTTCTGTGAAAATTACCTTTCTACTGAAGAAGTCATTGAAATAGATATCATAAAAGAGCCGATACACTTAAGAATTTCAAATATGCGATAGATATCCGTCCGCGATTTTGAGGTATTTATCCGCCATGTTATTCATGATAACAAATAAATTTCGATTTTTGTGGGTTGTCCGTGGCACAGTGATCTTGATCGTTCTATTAAATATCAGAAGGTTTTGAGATCGAATCCAACTGAGAGCAAAACGTGCTTTTTCTTTTTTTTTTTTTTTTTTTTGCTTCCGAAGCCAGTCGTGGATTAACCAATCGACTGAGTTGACATTCCCTTTTTTCTTGCTTTTAGTGGTAGGTACGGATCAACCATTGTGCTGTGTAAGCTTTTTTTCTCTTCCTTTTGTCAAACACTTACTATTTAGTTATGACTCGATTTTCGTATGTAACTATGACGGATGACAATGAAGAAGAAGAAGAAAAGAGTATGATGTCATACAGAGATAACAGTGACATAGTGACGTAGGTAAAAACTAATAACGAATCCGCTCCCTAACCTAAAGCCCAACCCAGGTTGATTTATTCATCTTGAGATACCGAATCTCAGATACAGGAACAATTGATAAATGAGTTGACATGAGTCTCTTATGTTTGGAATAATATTGTAACGAGAAACGAATTCTGTTTTGTTTACTTTTTATATTATAACGAAGCGAAGGGGTTTGATTTTCGTACAGCCTAGCTTGTCTTGTTTTTAATTTTCAAATTATTCTGCATGGCGTGACGCAGTAGCTGACGTCACCAGTATCATGAAAAAAGTAAACCAAAACGAGTCACGAACACGGTAACTTGATTAAAGATCCATGTTAATGTTTTTAAAATCCATCTATAGTTTACCTTGTGTCTGATAATGTACTCAAACCGACGTCAGTGGTCAGTATTTGAGACCAGGGAAATACCAGGATGCTGATAAGCAAGGCAACGAGACCCCCGTAGATAATTGGTCGAGTGTGGCTTTCTTATCCCACATTTTGCTTTGTGCTTGTCTTCGTCGGGCTTGGAGAATATTTATATACAATTCTATCATCATCATCATCATCATCATCAGTCTTTTATCGTCCGTCGTTGGACTTGAACCTTCCCCAAAATTCGCCTACCACACCTCTCTATCGTGGTTGTTGCAGAGCCAATACTTTCAGAACCTGTCCAGTTCATCTCGTCGTGTCATAATCTGCCGGCCTCGGTTCCGCATTTAATCTCTGGGGATCCATGTTGTGAATCGTGGTGTCCATCGGTTGTCTGCCATTCTTACAACATGACCAGTCCATCGCCATTTGAGTATTCTGATGGTTTCTATGATGTCACAGATTCTTGTTTTCTCCCTAACATCCTGTGCTATCTTGTGATCTCTCCATGTGATGTTGAGAATGATTCTCTCGTGTGCACGTTGCATGGTTCTCAGTTTGCATGTCAGTCTCTTAGTTAGGTATCGGAAGGTTGCAATGGTTGTATACTCTTCTTTTTAGGACAACAAAGAAGAGTTCACAACCAATGCATACATTTCTATGTACCCAGCCAGATGTATATTGACAGACAAGACACATTTTGATAGATAGATAGATAGATAGATAGATAGATAGATAACCCTAACGATTATTTTTCCGACATAACATCTAGGGTATTCAGATTTAGTCCAAATTTTAGTACAATTTTGAATTTGAGTGATCGAGGGTGAGGGAACATTGATACAGTATATAATCGTATATCAACGCAACTCGAAGTGGTCCTTTAGTTTGAACTATGATAGTAAGTGCTTCAGACAACTGGAGCACTTCTTCAGGACGAACTGAAACTACAACATACTTACGATATTCTCGCATCGATTGACACTTACAAACAGGTTATAAAACTTTGACAGGTGAACGATTCCTCCGAATCTTCTGAGAAAGACTACGTACTAATCTAATAACATGCAGCTATCCCACCATTCTTAGATCGTTTGATACTGTGCAGAATTCTTACTATCTGTCTGATTTTTTTCTTGAGCTCATTTGCTACTTAATCACTGCCTGTATAGACTTTCTATGTTATCCTCTTGTTTTTGTTTCAACTGTTCGAAGAGTGATGAACCAATCAGTATTTATTGAACTGAGTCAAATTGAGACTTTCGAGAGCATTTCCAGCGCTGAATTTCTTGTGCATTTAACTGAGATTGATCTAACCCTCAGTAGATAGCTATTATTACTACTATGATTGGTACGTTAACTAACGCACGAACAAAAATGCTTTTGAGCCAAAATGTCCGTAACTTGTCACACGATTCACTCAGACAACTCCATGGTACAATTAATCGTCTGTTCAATAATCATATATGCATTTATGAGCTCGATAGTACCGCTGTCATTTACATTTCTTTCAAAGCCACCCCCCGAAATGTATGTGAGCAGAATCAACTGAAAATCTTTCACAATTGTGTCCAATTTATTTACCATTTTACGAAAGTTTGTTTTACGTCACTTCCCTTTTACGAGAGCCCCCAAGCCGTTAAAGCTTTGAACTGTACTTGTGAGTATCTTTGCTTTATTTTAACGAGATATGTCCTTAGGTATCATGAGAGCTTCTTTTTGGAATTGTGCTTTGCGTAAACTGGCAGACAAAAAATGTTATTTTGGGGTCTGGTAACGCTAAATCATTTCTGCGATGTAAATTAATGGCAACTGTTTCTTCGCTTTACGAAACATATTTTTGGCTTGCGAAAGGTTTCATATAAACACACTACTTTCGGAAAGCAGGGTAGATCTGTGTACAGTAATAAATTTACTTGGTCTTGCGCGAATTTACTTGGTTTAACCTACAATAATCGGTGGGAACCAGCTCGCTACACTTGCGAATTGATCAGTGAGACCAGTCGCTCTATTTACTAAGCTTTAGTTGATTTGATACAAGGTCACAGTAGTAGGGCATCCAGTGACTGCACAATGCTTACGAATTGATCTGCCGGACAATGTTACTAACCAACCATTGCACTATAACTGGCTATCATAATAGTTTATCTACCTTTACATATTCTGGTGCAATACCAAAGTTGTGGGTCAGGATTGAACTCAGTTTGATAGCGAACTGGTCTGCAAGATATACAAATAAAAGAGGTGACAAAATCGTCAATTTCCTGGACTATTGGTGGCGGCTGCTATTGTCTTTTTGATGGAAATTTAGAAACATTTTAAATTCTGACCATGTTATGAATCATATGAATAATAAACTCTTGAAGAAATAAAACCATAATCCTGCGAAATAGGATTAGTGAGAGATTACTTTCGTTATAACACGTCAACCGAATCCGTCACTAGAACTGTCAACATGGGTTTCTTCAATTTTTAAGTGGGTCTGGCTAGCTGTCTATGTATATATCTTGCTTATAGACTGCACCGAATAGAGCAAAAGGGCTGATAATTTAAACCTTTTCTCTTCATCGTATCAAGAATAATTTGTTTGTTAGGTTGGGGGGGGGGGGTTAATCACCCTGGATAGATTTTTATACAAAATCGTAAAAAGAGTGAATAAGTTCCAACAGCCGCCCTCTGTTGGGCATTTATCACTAAACAAAAAAATTCTGAATTTTCAAAAATCAAACGTGAGCGTCGCCGGGCACAAACTAAGGGATCGATTTGACTTGAACTTACCTGCTAATTCATCTGAAGACCTAATTAATAATTTAGTTGTGCGATTTAAAAATAAGTTTTTTTTCTAGACTTAATTGAAAGTTAATGTTAAAATTTTCAGCTTTCGATCTAGTCCC
>OY735207.1:34342315-34347315 GCA_963457665.1 Thysanoteuthis rhombus
AATAGATATCGCGGGGCCTCACCATCATACCGTAAAATAAAGATGAAGGAAAGCTAAAAATTGTGAAAATACCAGGACCTTGCCCACGAACAGTGAAAACTGTGGAACATGAAGGTTGAAGTCGTACCCATAAAAATTGGCACTTTTGGAACTGTGCCGAAAGCGCTAGAATCTAGACTAAACTGATCGGTAATTTAGGGAAGAATTGTGACTGTTGGAACTAGTGAGTGAGGTCTGTGAGAATACTTAGAAAAGTGTAGGTGACTTTAGGAGATTTGCTGTCACTTTATCCCCACCGATGAGCACAGGATACGTAGTGAGGCTATGCTAATGCATGAAATTTGATAACTTGAGTTAGTTATTGTAAACAGGAAAAAATTAGTCAGATGGAGGGTTTTAATGTCCCAGTACATCACAATATTGAATTGAAAGGAAGTGAAAAACTGGAAAGAATCTGGACCTCACAAGAGAACCGAAAAATATGTTGAACATTAAGATAACATTTACGCCCATCGTTATTGGCATACTTCAGACAGTCGCGAAGAGTCCTGCAAGGAGGTTAGAAGAACTGGAAATACTATACCACCCACACTGCATTGGTGAGACAGATATAATACTGAGGAGAGTGCTGGAGTATTGAAGAGACTTGCTGTCACTTGATCTACAGTATAATGCACCAGTTACTACGGATGTGAAAAATCAATAGTTGTAGTAGTGAAACCGATGTCAGAATAAAGACAACTTGAATTATCATTGTGGCTGTGATGGTGGTATGATGTTAATGAGAACGACACTAACGAGTCGGAAACCTTACGAATAATGATAACAATTGTTGAAGGAGTCATTTTACTAAGTTGATTGAAGGGTATTTATTTAAGTTTCAAATTAGAAGGAGTTATACTGAACCCAACACAGTTGAAGTATTATGCAAAAGTCGGTAAGAATTTGGTACCTATTCAATAAAAGTCGAATAAGAGGAGTGGCGTGACAGCTTAGCGTAGGCTGTGAAATCCGAAGAAAACAACCACGAAGTACCAGAATGAAACACAATAAAACATAAGTGCCACGTTCTTGCAGATAAATTGGCTCTGTTTTTGTTTTTGTTTTTTTTTTTTTCACTGTGAAAATGTGACCCGTCTTTTTCTTTCTTTTTTTTTTCTTTCTTTCTTTTTTTTTTTTTCGAATTAATTGTTCTGTGATTCTGAATCGAGATGAGGGGATTCCTTCCCCAATACCCCTCCTATGTATGGCAGTGATCCGAATCCGAATCTAGATTCAATGGAATGATATTCCGGAATGACAGTTTGAATTTGATGGCGCCTCGCTATCGGCAGGAAGAAAAGGTGAATGAATTGAGGGGAAAAAAAAAAAAAAAAAAGAGAGAAAAGAAAAGGAAGATATGAAAGGGAAGAGTTGAGAAAAAAAGAGCAGATGGAGGAGAGAAGCAAGAAAAGACAGGTAATTAATAGCGAAAGTAGAAGGTGATAGAAAGGTGAATAATGAAAAGGTGAGAATGACAGAATAAGGAAATATCGAAGTAACAATTGGAGAATGAAGAGTGACTGATAGACAAGAAATGAGAGGGGTGTAAAAAGAGGAGAGAGAAGGAAAATTGAGACATTGAATTTAAAATCGATTTAGAATAAGGGAGAATGAACGAGGGGGAAGGTCATGAAGTTGGAAGTAAAATAGAAGAGACCAGGAAAGTGAGGAAAATATATGAAGAAAAAAGAGTGTAGTGAGAAAAAATAGAGAAAAAAAAGGGGGTGTAATTAAGAGAAGGAAAGTGCAGAAAAGAAGGAAATGATGAGAGAAAAGGAAGTAGTAAATGAATATAAGATAAAATCAAGGTGGAAGAGGAAGAGAAAATTACGGAGGAAGCAGCAGGTAGAAAATTCGACCAGAAAGGGTATGGAAATCGAGGGAGAAATTGGGGATACGAGCAGAGGAGGGGGGGGGGAGATACGGTTGGGAAAGAGAGAGAAGAGAAAGAGAGAGAAGGGAGGAGAGAGAATTCAAGAAGCTACAGAAAGAAAGGGTGAAGGAACAGAGAGGGGGAAAAGATATAGAGAGAAAGGAAGAAAGAGAAGAAGAAGAAAGAAGAAAGAGGAGAAGGGAAAGAGAGAGAATGAAAGGAAAGTGGCGGGGGGGGCAGAACCGAATGAATGTAGAAAAGAAGAGCGAATGAAAAGGGGAGACACGGATAAAGGGGTAGCAATCTCATACAAGGAACGATGGAAGAAGTTGCGAAAGAAGGAGAAAAGAGTACAGGAAAATCTGAGAAGAAAAATGACAAGAAAGAAGAGAAGGAAATAAAAAGAGGAGAGTAAGGGAGAAAAAAAAAGGCAGAAAGGAAAACTAACTCACAGACTGAAACAAGTAAATTTATGTATTTGTCAAGAGAATTGGAAATAAATATGAAGGGTGTCAAGAAACAAGAGACTAGGCAGAGGCAGTATGTGAGTGGTTTTTGATTAGGCAAACCTCGCTCTCTCTCTCTCTTTCTCTCTCTCTCTCTCTCTAGATTTCGCCTCTATCTCTCTCTCACTTCATCCCCCATCTTTTCTTCCGCCATTATTTTTGCTGGGAGTTATGGGTATGGTGGTGAGGAAGTAACTTTGATTACTTCCTGTTGCCGTCAGTCGGGGACCACCTTTACCCGGCATCGAACTTTCGCTCGTCAGGCTCTCAGCTGACGGGTAAAAAACGCTTTGAGCGAAATCATGAAAGAGAAAGCGAGACCCATGCTTTTTTTATTCACCCAAATTACAATTCATAAGTTTTAATTCGTTATCAAACCTTGGAGTTACCTTGTTGACACCTTGACGAAGAAAGAAGCAACAAACAGACAAAAAAAAAAAATCAGTTGGTTTCTTATTCTAACAGATTGTATTTCTTACTTGGATACGACTGACTACCTCTGCCGCTAGTACTACTAGTATTACTGTTATTGGTACAAAGGTTAGTAGAGTTACTTTTTCCTTTCCTTAGTCTTAAACCATATACTGTACTCCGTATATGTGCGTAATTGTGAGTGCGATCGAAAGAGAAAAGACACCTTTTGAAAGTAGTAAGAGAAAGACCGAAGAAAAAAGATGTTCCGATAAAAGTTACGATACAGTGTGTGTGTGCGTGTGTGCGCGCGTGTGCGAGAGGGAGAGAGAGAGAGAAATATTTGTACTTGTGCTACAGATTAAGGGAAAACATGAGACTTACCCTCAGTAGTTTTCTTGGGTTATTTAATTTACGGGTATTTAAGCTTCCTACTCCAAATGTTATCGTTATAGGTATTAACATATTGCGCGCATACAACTCTTGATTATTGCGGTTAATTCGTTCTAAAAATTTCCATACCGTTCAAAACCGCACTGTTCAAGGTCTGAGTATTTTTTTCCAGCTCATACTTCGAATAATTTGTTCGGCAATATCTTGAGCGTACTACGTCGAAACCCGCACAAATCAAATCTGCACTATTTAGGGTATTCATACACATATTATATAGATAAGATACCAGTGATTACCCGTGAGAAAAATTTGAATTCCTATGAGATGATTTCTTTCTCTTTCTTATAGAAGACAAACTATATATATATATATATATATATATATATATATATATATATATATATATATATATATATATATATATATATATATATATATATAAATAACTTAACTCCATGAGTAAAATGTTGTATGTATCGAGCACTCTATGAGATAAATCCATTGCATTTCAGAAGTGGCTTTATGTTATTGATATATTATTGTATTGTTATACTGCTGGCCTAATTTGTACCTCATATACTGTGTGTGTGTAAATATATATATATATATATATATATATATATATATATATATATATATATAGATAGATAGATAGATAGATAGATAGATAGATAGATAGACGGATATAGATAGATAGATAGATAGATAGATGGGATCTAGAAAGCATTTGCTTGTAAGATCTGAAGATATATATATATATAGATAGATAGATAGATAGATAGATAGATAGATAGATAGATAGACGGATATAGATAGATAGATAGATAGATAGATAGATAGATTGATAGATAGATAGATGAGATCTAGAAAGCATTTGCTTGTAAGATCTGAAGATCTTACGGCGGAAATTCTAGAGCTATTTACTTGTTTCATGTGTCTGTTCATTTAATTATGACTGTGTCATGTAAGTTATCCACCATTTTCGTACCTATACACCGAAGTCCGTAATGTATCTGGTAAACCGTGTTACTGTGGAGTTCGAGCGGTTGCTCCACGTTCTTTTGAGTTGTTAATAGTGTGAATAAATGTTTTCGACTGATCAATTTCATCTGGGGATATCATCATAAAGTGGCTGGACAAGTTTTATGTGGAAGAGTCCATTGTTGAGAATCGTACACCGAAAAAAAATATTGGTAATGATATAAATAGAATCTTACTTTTGTAGGTATGCATTGAACTCCGTTAGCGTCTCTATATATTTGGAAGAAAAATATCAGTGTTTTAGAAGAGATGGTAATAATGACTGGAGTGGTTTTGAAAAAATATCTACGTTCGGATGTTATATTCGAGTCTATCAGTAAAAGTTTTTCGAATCAGTTTCAAACCGTGTTCAGTGAACCATAATTTAGCGATCTATAAATCAACTTGGAATACCGAACGAGTGAAAACTTGACCACGATTTGAAACCGATTCAGAGAAATCCTAATTTGACAGATTGATATCTTAACTTTAGCTTGATATTGAGCATGAATTCGTTAATTATTTTCTGAATCTTATAAATTATTTATAATATATCCAGTTGAAAAACATGAGAAAAACACGTATAATATTTGTTCATTGTAACATAATTCATACTGTGTAGATGACATTAACGATATTGATACATCGTTTCATTTTCCACTTTTTCAAAGAAAAAATGTTCTCCGGTATTTTATCTTGTCCGGCAATTGCCAGGTGACAAAGTTGCTTGATAAGAAAAGAACAACAGTGCTGAA
>OY735207.1:34349815-34579815 GCA_963457665.1 Thysanoteuthis rhombus
TATACATATGCACATACACTGACACATCCTCACATACACGCACACGTATACGCAGACGCGTATATTCAATCACATTGTTGGAGATAGAGGGAGAGAAAGGGAAAACTGATTGAATTGTACACAAATCTGAATAATTCTTCATCTCATATATCAAGAAGCATTACCGAATTCACTACATACCCGCTTAATGCAATTAAATTAACGTACATTTCTTTTCTTTTTTTTTTTTTTTGCAAGCTTATCAAGCCTCGATAATGAAGGTTGAAAGTGATGTCGACGCTTTGTCGTTAAAAACAAAGTGCATTCCGGATTATTACGCTTTTTATCCACTCTCTTTCTCCGAGGAATTCACGAATTTTGATTGGTACATCCGATCGATGTTTAATATTAATTATTGAATTTTTTATGAATGAATTCAGCATGCTTACTTATCCGAGCGTTTCTGATTGATTCTCAATATATCGATCTTGTATTTTCGATCGATTGTGTACGTGTGAAATCTGCGATAATCAATCATTATAAATTAAATATACTTTCGCAATGTTGAACTTCCTTTCCCTTCTCTCTGTCTCCCTCTCTCTCTCTCTCTCTCTCTGATTCGTTCAGTTAATCTTCTGATATAAAACGTGTATGCCTATATTAGTCTTTAACATGTGTCAAGGAATATAACTACAAAATGCTAATTATTTCTCGTAATCTCTCTTATTTAATCACTCGAGTTCATTCAGGTTGAACATCGACTGGCCAAAAAGCCGAACAACATAATGTTTGTGATATTTTGAAGTAAAATGCAATCGCAAAAAATACTCTTACACTACTGTCCATACTATGGCAAGGGCAAACTAATGAAATATATTTTTTGTGATAAATTGAAAATGCCACTAAATCTCTTGGCATTCCCTCATTTCCACGAATAATGTGGCTTACAAGAAAAAAATGAAAAAGGCCTGTCACCCCCGACCCTGGTTGCATGGATAGTTTTCATTCCACAGGTTTGGAATTTAGTGGCGTCAAATGTCTCGGGAGAGTTCCATACATACTTATGACGTGTTTATAAGGACGATGTGGGTCAATTATGTATTATTTTAAGACAGGTCTCTCGTGAGACAATACATACATATGTTTTGTTGAGTATATAAATCATTTTATGAAATGATTAGCTTTTCCAAATATTACATGCGTTGTGTTCGTTTATTTATTCATGTAAAAGTTTTTGTCCAATTCATTCTAAATTTCTATAAATACATATTAAGTGCAGGATGAATAATTTACGGGCTTAATTTACGGAAAATTTATGGGATTTACTGACCTAAATATGAATTAATCGTGATTTTTGTCCAACACTTCTGTGTCTTTAAAGAACAGTGCCATTATTTGTAATGGTAAGAGATTGAAAAAATATATGTATATAAATCTAGTTGTTTGTAAGCATGGTTGTGTGCATGAATAGTCCAAATACACAACTTATATATATCAAGTGTTCTATTTTGATTATTCATTCATATATTTATATATATATATATATATATATATATATATATATATATATATATATATATATATATATATAGTAGATTGTGGATTCGCTACACAAACTAGCTCATGTTTCTGCCTTCTTCAGGCCTCATCAGGCAAGAAGTGGCTTTATATTATTGATATATAGATATATTGTTATATTATGTTATACTACTAGCATGATCTGTACCACATATACTGTGAGTATATATATATATATATAAATATATCCAAATAGATCACTTATATATATAAATGTATATATACATATATACATATATATATATACATATACATATATATATATGTATATATATATATATGTATGTATATATACATGTATATGCAAATATATATATGTATATATGTATATATATATGTATGTATATATATATATATATATATATATATATATATATATAAGTGATCTATTTGGATCGTTCATTCATTATTGTTCATGTATATACACACACACATATATATATATATATATATATATGTATATATATATATGTACATATATATAAGTGATGTATTAGGATTATTTGTACGAACAAACATACTTACAAATAACTAAATCTATACACATATATATATATACATATGTGTGCGTGTGTGCGTACTTTTTGTTAATTTGTCCGTACTTATCCCCTGGTAGAACTACGAGGCCGACCGATGTAATATTCTAAGAAGAGGCCAGCTTTTCACATTCATTGACAATGGAGGTCATTCAACGTCTCCAGAGATCCAATCTTCGTCGACCATTCCCATCACGAATGGTACACATATTTCTCATATTGAAATCAAGTTGTGACGCTTTATTGTCATGTATCGCTTTTTTGGACAATGAAACCATTGGATAGCAGCAGTAAAAGTAACACTAAGATGTTTTTTGTTTCTCCCTCAACCCCTTCTCTTTTCTCAATGAGAAGAGATGAGTGGGAGAAGATGATAGTTGACACATGACTCGGTCTTACTGCTAAATCAAGTCATATTTTTTTATGATGGAATTGAAATTCATCATTCTATCACTTTTGGATGAAGTACTATGAAGCATTACTGATTTTCTATTATTTATTTTTACTTGGGTTTTTTTATTGATTGTTTTTGGGTGAGGCCACCAATCTACGACCGTAAGTAAACAAAGCAGATTGAAAGTAAAGATTTAGATCTATGTATCTAACATATTCTTCGATGTGCTGTCTATTTTGAAATGTTGTTTTCCCCGGATAACATCAGGCATGCCCGCTAGTGTGTGTATACATAAACAGACAATCTTTATAAATAGTCCGGATAATATGCTTGTATGTAATCAAAATTAAATTAGTCTGCAACCTGACATGTAGTTATTTTGATCTGAAATGTTTACTCGATAGTTTTCGATCTGGATCATTAATATTCACTACTGAATAAAGTCATGGACAAGTAAAGAGATAATGTTGAAAAATGAAAACCCTTCCTCCATTGGGCTGCGGAATTATTAATGTGCCTACGCTCATGCAGAGACACACACATACAAACACTCATATATATATATATATATATATATATATATATATATATATATATTTATACATATATATATATATATATATATATATATATATACATATATATATATTTATATATATATATATATATATATATATATATATATATATATATATATATATACATATATATATATATGTATATATGAACGAACAGGTATATTTTTCAAAGTTTAAACATATCAGCATGTATGTACATGCTTATCTTGTTGGTTTTTACAAGAGTACAAGTTTCCTTAAATATTAATCTTTGTGCCTATATAGAGACATGCAAGAAGCAAGATGCAAATAGATACCAACAGTTTTGTAACAACTTTATTCGTGCATTTGTAGTACAGAATTAGGTTTTGACTTTCTTCAAGCCGTTTTAAGAGCAACAACTCGTTCTGGCTGAGATGTTCCGAAATAGTAGTTTTGGATATTTCAGACCATGCTTGGCTTAAGGGATTCAACAAATGTAAACGTGTTGTAGGCTTTTTTGACATTATGAGTAACTTCTAATCTAAATATTGCCCACACCTATTCAACGAGATTCATGTCAAGGGACTGACTTGACCAAGGTGGCCATTTGCTGCAATATCTGGAGTTGAAGCAAATGTTGATACGTCAGAAAGTACAATGCCGTGCCAAAAAAAGTTGGGGACTTATCGAGCATCTCAATTGCTCATTTATCCCTCTTAATAATAAGTCGTGGTTAAAAGGAGCTTCCCGCTGGCCTACTCGTCCATAATAATCAAGTTACTGAAGATGAATTTTTGCTGCTCTTGAGTTAAATTGAATTCTTTCTGCCTCTTCTGAAACCCTTAGACGAGGATTGTTCTATACATAAAACCGAGGTCGTCTATTTACTTCTTGCATTTATTCTGTATGCTTTAGATTTGTTTCGTTTACGCGCGCGTGTAAGTGTAGAGGTACTTCATTTGGATACTTGTATCTCTTTACATACTTGTATAAATTGTTAGAAACCGTCAATAGAAACTGTCAAAGAACTGTCCACATAAGTTTCTTCAGTATTCAGAAGGTCTGCACCAGTAGAGTTCGAGGGATGTGAAGTCGAACATTCACCCCTAATTATGTCTAAAAAAAAAAAAAAGTCATCCCCCTTCCATCCCCATAGGTTTTGTAGGGGAAAGTCAATTCGTATTGAAAGTTTATGCTATATTATTCCTATAGTTAGTATCCAGTAGCATTCATGCTCGTCTTCCGTTTTTTTGGTTTTATTTAATTATGATTATTCTAGTGATCACTGTCCAACGGAAGGTGAGAGGAGCAAATCATTAATTGAACACCTTTTTTTCCTGTGTTCTGATTGGTAAACCCCCAACACGGCATGCTGCCAAAAGACATCGGTCACGTGACGGTCTTGTACTGAGTGACTAACCAGACCTGTTTTTAATCTCAATTCATTTCAAGTGCGCCCGCACGCACACACACATGCACTCCACCCCAAATTCAGATATTACTTGTATATAGCCTTAATGTATTCAACGAAAAGTAACATATATATGTCAAGATTATCCATCTCTCTCTCTCTCTCTCTCTCTCTCTATATATATATATATATATATATATATATATATATACTCTATATATTCTTCAGCCAAATGATACGATTTATTCGGATCCCTTTTTTGAATGTTATTGCAAGGTGTGTCCTTTTTTCTGGGGGTGGAGGAGCTCGATCTTTATTTTGTTTTACTCCCCTTTTCTCTCTCTCTCTTGTTCAAGATTGTTTCACTTGTAGTATCTTCCGTTTTTTTTTTTTTAAATTCATGGTATACTTTTTGATTCTATTAGTTGCATTTGAGTTTTTTTAAATTGATTTCTTTTCAATTTTAGTTTTCGCAATAATCTCGTCGTTATGTTCTTGATGCGTGTAGCCAATCCATTATTTCACCATATTAGAAGCACGATTCTAATCCAACGTTCTTGCATCGAGCACTTTCTGAAATAAATCCATCACACATTGTATATTAAATTACTCATAATACACACACACACACACACACACATATATATATATATATATATGTATACACACACACACACACACACACATATATATATATGTATATATACACACACACCCACACGCACACACACGAGATGCTAGACAAAAGTTCAGCGATTTAATCTCTTCATCAGTAAAGTCATTAGTGATTCTGGTGTTACTGACTTTTTACACATCTATCAAAATCATTCCACCGGGAAATAGAGAGCCTCAGTTTCTATCGATCTTTTTCTCACTTTGAGGAAACCATTTCTCTTCTCAATTTCCTTCGAGCCCTCGGGCAGTACCATATATATATATATATATATATATATATATATATATATATATATATATATATATATATATATGTATATGTATATATATATATATATATATATATATATATATATATATATATATATATATATATATACAGACAGACATACATACATACATACATATATACATACATATATATATATATATATATATATATATATATATATATATATATATATATATATTTATGTGTGTGTGTGTGGGGGTTTAACTCCATTTATATATAAACCACATGTTTATATGTTTGGTCTATTCTATAGAGTACGACCGCATTTGCTCGTGACACTAAGGTCCCCGTGGTGAAAAAAATGTTCTAGGGTCGTTTTATGTCGTCTCGAAAGTTCTCCTTTGGGAAAAGAAAATATTCGCATAATTATTGGGAGAATTTACTGGCGTTTCAAATTTCATCAAAAAATGTCATGTCCTGCAAGAAAACATTGGATTAACCCACGCATAGCGGGTCTTCTGTGAACAGATTTGCTTACATACCACGTAATTCAATAAAATTCCATTTATCTTGGTGCTAAATATAATTATTCCGTCACCAATTGATTTTGTCACTATACTGACTTTTAAAAAAAATGAGTAAACAAATATTAGATAAACTGTCTGCTATTTGCTTTCAAAGCCATCCTTGAAGTCATTAATAGATATTTGGGGAAAAAAAAGTAGTGGAATTCCTTTAAATTCGTTATCCTATACATGAAAGAAAACAACTTAGGGCAAGGAACCGTTTAAATTATTTGTTCAGTTGAATGCTCGTTAAAATCATAGTCTGTCATATAAAAGTTGTATATTGCAAATAAGTTTACGTTACGATTACCCAATGGATGCCTTGTACTTTTAACCCTGTTGAACTTGGTAAATATTGCGAAGTACGTTCATGACTAAATCCTGCTTATCTAATAGATTATGGAATCGCTGAACTCTGTTCCAATTCCAGCTGGGGTCGTATGTTTTCACTTTATCCTAACACCCCCAGCAAAAGTGTTAACACAGTTCCCACTGCACTCCATATTCCATCACCAGGTTTCTTGACAAAGGTCTTGTTTTTTGCATGCCGCTGTGGGCGGATAAAAAAGAATGATGTAAGGTCATAGATTCTCTCCTGGAGATACTATATGAACTAGTATTGCACATCCCCTATAACTAGAAGAGGTTATGGAAATTCGCCTTTGCCCGAGATATGCTATGGAGAAGTAAGCACGACACGTGAACGATCTTCCAAGATTATTGCACCGACCAAAAATAACAGCAATGGCATTGGAGGTTATATTACCGGTGTCCGATCGATGGTAGTCGTTTCTCTCGATGTAGAGGAAGACTGATTCCAAACCACACTTACCGATAATTGAGTTCTTCGACAATTAGCTCTTTGTACTACATATATATTGATATCTTTTTTTTTTCTTTAGAAATAATTTTCTCGTGTTATTTTTCTTGTCAAGAATATGATGAATGCCCCGATTTACAATACTGCCGCCTTGATAATCGACTGCCGAGGTATGAAACTAGTTTCATTGAGGCTGATTCATAGAATACACCAAGAATGCTAGTAATATATATATATATATATATATATATGTATGCACACAATACAAATCAGGAATATGATATAATAGCCAATGTGTGATCGGTTGATTTCATAAAGTTCTCGATTCATTCAACGTTTAACATGAAGTTGAGTTGGAGTAGATATTGTGTTACTGATTTGTACTTATATATATATATATATATATATATATATATATATATATATATATATATATGTGTGTGTGTATATATATATATATATCGAAGTACAGATCAGTAATACCTTTTCCGATGTGTGAAGAAGCTCGAACAGGACAGAAACGTAGATGTATTTGTGTATCGAATCCTTTATTCCTTATATATATATATATATATATATATATATATATATATATATATATATATATATATATATATATATATTCCACACGCCGGCTGGATGAAAACGAACACCTTTTTGGAAATTGGTAATAGTTTTATTATTGATATGATTGATTTTTAGACATGATGAAAGTTACATATACTTTCTAATAGGGTGTTATTTCTCACCCATCCTATCTTTGTTGTGATCTCCCAACTTGGTCAGTCAGGATGCACATTGGAAAAGTACAGGGAAGAATAGACGCATGACTATTTGTTTTCTAAGGATAGAACCCGTGACACCTCAGCAACTAAATATTAAGCTTAACCAAGTTCATCAATAGTCCTTCTACAATACTGAATAAGTTCATGTCAATCAGGTACTAGGTCATGATAATCGAACATTCAGCACCGACTGGATTCACTTACAATGGCTTGCAAGACTAACACGATAACTTACGCCACTCACACTCTTCAGCTCTCTTGATATACAATTACAAGAAGTGAGTGCAAATAACCTGTTGCGAAAAGTTGATGTTTTGAATCAAAACGCATCAAAATATTTTTCACGTCCATTAAAGAATCCATTGAAGCTTTTTTTCATTTAATGAAAATCACTCAAGTATCAAATCACTTCATATTTTCGTTAGCCGTGTTTATTGATGGTTTTATTGGACTTGCAGCTGTATCTATGGAAATAATTATAGGCACAAATAATTCATTGAACAATAAGTGTAGCGGAAAATGAGGATACATTATACCACAGACATCTAAGAAGCCGTAGAAGTCAGTAAGAAGTCAGTAAAACATTATTTCTCTGGAATATATATATATATATATATATATATATATATATATATATATATATATATATGTATATACACAGGCATACATTTTCAACAGAATTTTCCTCTTGTAAACGTACTTTCGAACGAAGTATATTGATGAAAATTATATATATATATATATATATATATATATATATATATATATATATATACATACGTACACTGGCATACATTTTCAACAGAATTTTCCTCTTGTAAACGTACTTTTGAACGAAGTATATTGATGAAAATTATATATATATATATATATATATATATATATATATATATATATATACTGAAGTGAGGATTTGCCACTCAAACATGTTTATGTTTCTTCCCTATTTGAGCTTTCTCAAATGAATTGATTCGTATTCTCCTATTCAAGGCATTTCTGGGTATGTGTTTATTTTTCTAGGTTGCTTTCCTTTTATTCTATATATGTATATATATGTACATATACATATATATATATATATATATATATATATATATATATATATATATATATATATATATATATATATATATATATATATAATGAGAAAAAAGAAATTTAGTGCGATGCTGGCATTTTCAGGCTACAGCATTTTTTCTTTTTGATAATTCTGTTTTTTTTTCTGTTTTTTTTTTCTATTGGCAAAAGAGAAATTTGAAATTCTCACTTAATCCTTGTCAAAATGCTGGCATCGCTCAAAATTTCTTTCAACAAACAAAGTTTGATAACCCACACATAGATATACAATAAATTGACCACCATAGATACCTTGTGCCACTCATTAATACTTAAAACAGTATCATCATTTTATACCTCCCGCCACTATGAAGAACAACCCAATCTTAATAATTATCTCGGACATGGAGAAATAAACCAAACCCAAAATAATTGAATCAACAACTTGGTTCGTATAAAAGAGAACCCTAACATCGGGAAATGGATTTAAGTGAGAATAGAACATTCTCAACATATCGCAAAAAACTGATGGATTAACAACATGCTGATAACGAAAATGCCTTCACCATACCCTCCTAATTTATTATTCATAACTACCTATAAGCAAAGCATCACCACTAAATAAAAGAGTAAAAGCACAACAAACAACGATCAAACACTGAACGAATCTATATACAGAATAAAAGGGAGACAACCTAGAAAAATAGACCACCACCCCTGAAAAGTCCTAAAAGGAAATCTGAAATGAACCGAATTATTCGCCTGAAGACGTCCAAACAGGGCAGAAACATGAACATGTTTGTGTAGAGATTCCTTATTTTATTATTGCTTTACTCTGTATCAACGCAATGTTAAATGTTGAATGTATCGAGGAATAAGCCCATCACTCATCGGATATTGTATCATGTTATATTTCTGATTTCTCTTCTGTGTGTATATATATATGTATATATATATATATAGGGGGGTAGTGGTGCGTGCGTGTGTTTTGAACTGACGAGTTGACCGTAATCGCTAACAGCCGGGGAACTGGAATTGACAAATCGAATTCTAATTCCGGGTGAGTTATTTTGTATTCTCTTCGCTCTAATGCCCTTGGGCATAAACTCACCTTTCTTGATAGGTTAGGTCGAAGATCACCCTTGTTGTTGGCAACGTGTAACCTAATGCAACCTGTCGCATATTATATGGAGAAAAGACCGGCGTTGGCAAGTAACCGTTCATTGCCCCGTGAAATACTATGAAGGACCCAACATGGTACACCGAGAATCTACCAGATCATGTGATAATTTGATTCGAATTATATATATATATATATATATATATATATATATATATATATATATATATATATATATATATATATATATATATATATATATATTGATAGCCAAGGACAGGCAAATATGTATATATATATTGACCTTACAACCCTAACGATTTCAAGGTTAGCTGTTACGGAGTCGGTCTCAACTTCTACTTTTACTCTTACTGAAGATGATTTCTGCAATTTTTGTATTGTATAAATAAGAATGAAAAATATTTTAAAAATATTTTTCACAATGAATGCTTCTATTCATTAGAAATGGAAGAAGCCCTTGTGTGTTTCTAACATAGATATTCGTATATATGTGAGAGTTTAACTCAGTCGATAGGAGGGCCACTTGCTGATTACACGGTCGTGATTTCAAATCAACGTAGAGAAATGTAATTTTTGTTCGTTGGTTAGGTCTAACGAGACCGGACAGACAAACAGCGAAGGGTTTACTCTCCCCTAAATTGGGCGAGGATCGTTCTTGTTCTTTTTGTTACCGTAAAAAAAAAAAATAGAGTCAACTCCAGCCTGCGACTTGGACAGAAGTTTGACAGGACGATATAAATATTGGACTGCGTCAAGTGCACTGGTATTATGACTAGGGGCCTGAACTGCGTTATGGACAGTTATATGTCTTGGATGGATGGCAGTGAGCAGTAGTCCTCGAAATGTATTCTCGAACCATTCGTCATATACGGTAGTCACCGGTCAGTGCGACTTATTTCACCTGATTTTTGACTCGGATCTTTGTGAATGCCATCTTGTTTCTTCCGCATTCCGATCGAGTAACGTTGACTCAGTGATCGGGTCACGAATCTGATCTTCCTTTGTCACTGTCTCTGGAACATGTCGGCGGGAAAATGTACTCGCGGAAACTATTTCTGAGTAATTTATACAATGTGGTGTATTTGTGAATTTAAAGCGCGGACATGTGCCAACCAGTTACGCTTTTTGAATACAAAAATCAGCGCGTGATTCTTTAATGTTGGGATCCGTCCGACTTATTGTTGCTGCTGTTGCCGTTGTTATAAACCATCAACCAAAACTTGTCGATATAGGTTTCTTCAGTTTTCAAGTTGGGCTGGCTGGCTATGTATGTATGTATGTATGTATGTATGTATCATGCGTACAGGTTATGCCAACGGAGCCACAGAGCATGAAATCTCAACTGCTTATTATCTCTAGACGAAAACGTTTCTATTGTTTTGTTTTTTTTTTTGTTATCTCCCCTGAATAGGTTTTTGAGTGGAGGGTCAATTTGCAATCTGAGTTTAAGTTGAAATTAATCCCTTAGTTTGTGTCCGGTATAATTCACAGTTTTTGGAAATTCAGACATTTTTAGTGCTCAGTGCTCAACAAGCGACTGCATTCCCGGATCTGGTGGTTTTCGTTCAAATTAATTGTCACGTACATGATGGCGGCCTTCAAAGAGTCTTTGGTATCGGGGACTGCTGGTTAGTTTTCCTCTGATGTTGTAGTTCAGGGATTCAAATCAGGAAAGCTATGAAGCTTCATGTTGGTGCTTCGATCGGTTCTCCTGGGTCTTGTTTGCGTCTCCGCGCACCATACGTCTGATAGTGGACTCCGTCACCTTGAACCGCTCGCTGATGACCCTCATTTACTTGCTGGTGTGTTCGTTATTGATGTGGTAGACCTGCTGTACGAACTTGGCCATCCCAACAACGTCTGACCACCGTTTCATTATTTTTTTTTCTTAGCTACGGATGACACGTCTCTGTTTAAGATCTATTGCTCTTTCCTGACTTCGAACCCAGAGAATCTGTGTTGCTACGGCTAGCAGCTTGTGCTCAGCGCACGGTATTTTTTTTTTTTCCTTCATTTTCTGTGTAAGATTAAAAGCTGCCAAGTTGTTGCTGCCGATACATCTGTAAGAGAAACAAGAAATTTGGAGCATGTCCTGTAACATAACGTTCGGTCGTCATTCGTGACCCGCTTAAGTTTTGTTCTCAAATACCTAGCCCACATTGTATTCGTATACGAAAAAGCACTTCCAGCCAAATATATGTGTATTTATATACATGCATGATGTGATGAGTGTGGGTATATGTGATATCCTGCTCCCAGAATTATGTCTAATATGTGTGTATGCTTGTGTGTTAATATCTATCTATCTATCTATCTATCTCTTTATATATATATATATAGTAGATTGTGGATTCACTACACAAACTAGCTCATGTTTCTGCCCTCTTCGGGCCTCATCAGGCGAATGTATGTATCGAGCGCTGTATGAAATAAATCCATTACTTTTTAGAAGTGGCTTTATATTATTGATATATTATTGTATTATGTTATTCTGCTAGCCTGATCTGTACCACATATACTGTGTATATATATATATATATATAGATATATATATATATATATATATATATATATATATATATATATATATATATATATATATATTGGATACGTTCCTGATATATATGTAATAGGTCATGATATATACATAGATGTAGGTAGTCCATCACTTAGAGCTGCTTGCCGAAGACCCTCATCGACTTGTTGATTGGTTGTCGTTAATGATGCCCTAAACTTGCTAAACGAACTTGGCTGTGCTGACGACGTCTAACCACTGTTGATAACAGTCTCGAACAATAGAGCAATGGAGATTTATGCTTCTCTTCTAATTTTTCATTTTCAAACTATTGGATGCGATGCACACATGGAAAGGGCTTGACAATGCAACGGTCGTTGTGACATAAGCAGGGGACATGAGAATACTCGTCAGGACAAATGACAAAATGATGTCAACATCTCATCTCGAAATTTCAGACAGTTTTAAGAAGGCTGCAGAGCACTCTGATCGGGACATGGAGAGGAAAACAACGAAGATGAGGATACTACTTCGAATAATTGATGAGATCATGAAAAGAAAACTTGCTCACTAGTCGAGATATGGTGATTAAAACAACGAAGGTAAGGATAATATTGAGAATAATCGATGATATAATGTCAAGGCCTCACATGGAGAGACCACAAGACAGCACAGTACATCTGAGACAAGACAAGAGTTAGGGACATCATAGAATCCATAAAAAATCTTAAATGGCTGTAGGCTGGCCATGTTGCAAGAATGGCAGACAATCGATGGACATCACGACTCACAACATGGATTCCCCGAGACCACATCCGCAACCGAGGCCGGCAAAATGTTTGATGGAGAGACGAGCTAGACAAGTTCAGGAAGTACTGGCTCCGTGACGCCCATGATAGGGAAGTGTGGCAAATCCTGGGGAAGGTCTATGTCCAACTACGCTAAAAGAATGATGATCATGATCATGATCATGATGATGGTGATGAATCTTGCTCACTAGTCAGTGACTGGAACATCAAAGATGGAGGTATTAGTTGGAATAAGATATCAACAAGACAACATACTTGGAAGGTTCGAGATTGAAATTACATTGATAGGGATACTTGTCCGAATGAAGATGTTATAATTGCAATCGCAACATGACGTGTCTACATTATAACACGAGCTTCCGTGATTGAAACTGCTTCAACATAGTTTTTGTTATACCGTGAGAGCATCCATTTTAACGTTTACGCCATTATAATCAATATTAATGCAATTATACCTACCTTAATAATGTCAGCTTTACTTTCGCATTCACATTCATACTTAATCGTGTTATTGTTATTATAGACATAATTATATTTGTAACACTGGTATGCTTATTTTTTTCTTTCTTTTCATGATTAATAACATAGTTCGTTGTCTTCATATTTACATCTGAATGTTTTCGCAGTTATGGAATGTTCAATTCCAAATGGTTGGCATGTAAATCTCGGCCCATATATCAGTCAGCGGTTCGGTTAGTGCATTCAATAATCCATCAAAATGGAGACAAATAATCAATCATCTCCAGGAGAAAGTAGCTTTCAAAATGATCATTTACTAAAATTTTGACGTCTCTACATAGTGATGTGATGGATATCAACCAGGCGCATCAGCGTAAGCTGTAAACGGACGAAGATCCTCAAGAGCTATTGTATGAGAGATAACTTGACAACCGGTATATTACCTGTCGAAGTCGGATGCCAAGATATTATTGCCAACTCGACCTCGTCCTACCTGAGTAAAGTCGGATTGTCATCATGAAGAGGTCTTCAAGATCGGGCAGAGGCTGCATCTGCCGGGATCTGGCATTCGCGTACTGTGACAGAATGCCAACAAAGCCTGGCGGTATGGCGAGTGCCGCTGGGGTGCCCCTTGCGTAAGGGATGTTGATGCTGAGGCACTGAAACCATGCCCGACCCCAGGGTCATCGTCTGATGGACACTTCGTTGGAGGCATTGCTGCTATTTTTTTTTTTACAGCATAACTAGTATGAATTTATTCATAATGATTGGTACTAGAAACCATGATGGAGAAGAATTCGAAGTTGAAACATGTTGCAGTAGATATATTCATAGAAAGAGGGAACGGATTAACAGATGCAAGTAATCTAATCTGATTACCTCTATCGGTAAATTTCTATTAGATTCAGTTTCTAACCACAACTACAACACTGTGAGGCGTATCCATTATGCGCGCGTGCACGCATGCACATGCTTGCACACATACACTATATATATATATATATATATATATATATATATATATATATATATATATATATATATATATATATATATAGTAAATTCTCATTATTACGAAGAAATGGAGGGTGTCGTTGAAGCCGATTGTTCGTTATACCCAACATGTGTCCCTCGTTTGATAAATAAGAAATTAGTTCGGCTATTTGCATTATTCAACGAAGATCGTTTGGTTTACTAAAAAGCAGTTCGTTGCCCCTCATTTGTTTTTCAACTTTACCTCACATCGTTCGGTAAATAATGAGGAGAAGGAGAAGGGAAAGAAATTTTAATTGACGAATTTCTTTTTTTCATTTGACAGAATAGTATATTATGGTTGTCTTACAATTGTTTTTCTTGAATATTTTTCTCGAATTTTATGAAAACAATAATTTACATACGAAACGATAATTTAATAACAAAAATGCAAAACTGACAATGATTTATTCTGATCCAAAATTTAATTCTAATTTGCGAGTTAAAATTAGTTAAAAAGTCTTATGAAGATTCACAATAAGTTCAAAAGATATACTGGAATCAAATTAGTTGACCTTTCAGAAGTGCAAATGGGATAAACTGGGGAACGAGAATGCCAAGTCACATGGTTTTTTCAGCGACGACAATGAATGGGGATTTATAACTTGTGCTTTCGTCAATTTAATAATATTCAAATTAAATTAAAAATGATGAAAAAAAAGGAAGTACAATCATAAAGAAAACTTTAATAATGGAAAACAGGGAATCATTCTACGTTTCAACAACCAGAATAAAACAGATTATTATTTCATATTGATCTCATTTGAACGCCGTAAAATGGTGGACCACAAAACAAGGTAAGACTAAATTTGTTATGGTCCACCTATAAACTTGTAGGAAGTTATAATTAGGCAACTGACTACTGCTATTGCTATTGCTACTGCTGTCTCAGTAATGAACATCGTTTGAAAAAAATTTATTTTTGACATGATTTTTAAAACATCAATTTGAAATGAAAATATTCAAAAGTCTGTTATATCCTGAGGAGGCTTTGATAACGTCAGCCAAGCCATTCTCGGACAGTGAAGAATTAATACTATGATTTTTTAAACATCATATTTGAAAAGAAAATTTTCAAAAGTTGGATACATCCCAACAACAGAAAAATCCCATCATTTTTTACCGGTACTATACTTATATATGTATACACACACACACACACACACACACACACACACACATATATATATATATATATATAAATATATATATATATACATATATACATACACACATATATATATATATATATATATATATATATATATATATATATATATATACCGGACGATCAAATAATTGTATGTCAGTTGTGCACCTGTGAATAAATACGTGCAATGTTTATTCACTAGTATTCATACCAAAAACTCTTCTGTTTTAGAAATGTGTGGTTGAACGCTGTCATATTTTATTTGATATCATTTACTGTGAAGAATGAATATTTCAATCAATATTTTCGTTCCACGAATTCATACTGAAAAAAATAGAACAATTACAAGGTAATTCTGAGATGTTCATATATTCAAATAATGTCACTTCTATATATTACGTTGTTGGACGTAAAATGTCATTTTTTTTTACATCCCACAAAATGATGTGTGAAATAGATTTTCTCATGTAATCACATTTTTTATTTTGCATAATCAATGAAGGTAGAGAAATAATTTGTCCTGCAAACTGATCTTCAAGCAAGATTTCAAATAGAGACATAATGCCGCTCAAGTTGTTGATAACGTAAATGAGGCATTCGAAGTGAACACTGCAACTTGGTGAACTATTCAGCTTTGTTCCAGTAGGTTTAGCTTTCAAAATATGATAATGGACCTCGAGGGAGGCCCAAACCTTTAATAATGAAGATATATCGATAGCAGTGATCAACGAACCACTAACAACGTTCGAGATATTTTTGAAGATTTCAGGACTTCATCAGTGACAATATCATACTATCTCGAGGCAATACGAAAGGTTAAAACGTCGAAGAAATTGATCTCACATGAATTGAACGAAATGCTCAACACCTCTTGATTGATAGTGCCTACGCTTACAGAACTGGGATAGCATTTCCCATGTTCAGTTGAAATTTCCCCTATAGATTATCATCTTCACGAGCATTTAGGGAAGCTGTAATCCGTGATTTTACTGAATATGTGATCACTTGACCTCGAGAATTATTTGAGATATCTGGAGATCGTTGTAAGAACGTTATTGCTTCAAATGGGTCGTATCTTGATAGAAAATATCTGCTGTTTTTTGTTGATTATATCATCCTTCATCTAACTTTATAAAAAGCAACATTTCGGAACTTGCTTGTTTCTGTTCTCATTCACGTCAGCCTGCAGCCCTCTGCTTGTTAGCAGCCGACTGTAGCACTCGCTGCGAAGAAAACCACTTTAGTATTATTGTTCAATATATTTTCATCAATTTTCAGTCCTCAGAGTAATTTAGTCGATCTAATTTTTTGGTAAAAAAATGTTCTGAGTTGATTACATTAAAAAAACCCAACTATTTGTGAAGCAGTATTTAGGGCAATTCTGATCAGTAACACAGATAATGAAAATGTGTGCCGATTCTTCCCTGTAAGACAACCAGTGGCGTAACTAGGATGGGGCACGTGCCCTGGGCGCTGCTTGAAGGGGGCACTACTTGAGGCGGGGGCTGAGGAGGCATTAATTAACGTCAGCCAAGTCATTCTCGGACAGTGAAAAACGAATACCGTTATTTTTCAACTATTTTTTTTCAATTGATGTTTTTGATTTTTTTTATGTGACAGTTTGATATTTTAACTCTCAGCTTTTGAGGACCACTACTTTGTCCATGTTCCTCATCCTGCCTCTCCATTTGGCCATGGCAAGATTACCAAATCTGACTGGAGCCAAACACTACATGAAAATAGAAATCCCCCAAAGCCCCGCATTTGGTACTTATGTAGCAAAATGTGTCGTTGTGTTGCAGTGCGTAGAGTCACCGAGACAGCTAGAGGCGATACGTGATCGGAAGAGAGGAAAAAACGAGAGAGAGAAAGAAATGAGAGATGTGGGGAATGATGAGAGGTAGCAGATAAGCAGAGAGCCAACTGCAGTTTATTTATAGCTACGACTATCTTTTAAGAAATGGCTTAAAATGGCTAGGTCTATCTATTTTCAGCCATTTTTTTAGCTGAAAAAAATGTTATGACGAGAAAGTTACGACAGAGGCGCAATTTCAGTGCTTGCTATGGGCGCTATTGTCCGTAGGTATGCCCCTGATGACAGCCACAATATCGAGATTCATGGCCCCCTGAAATATATTCATATATTTTTCTATTTAAGTGAAGACCTGCCAGATCGAAAATGTGACTGTGCCAATGGACCACGAGGCGAAAAATGAAAGAAAGTAAATAATTGGAAAAATACCAGGATCTTGTCCGAAAAGTGTGAATTGTGGAAGTTAAGTACAACGCCTATAATGATTGTCGCACTTTGAATAGTATCAAGAGCACTACTGGCGAGATAGGATGAATTAGAACTTTGTGGAAGAGTGAAGACTGTCACTTAATCTCTAACGATAACACTCAGACATCTGGTGTGAGAAAGCAGAATGCATTGGACATGAGCCACGAATTACTCTGTGACTCCGACATCCAAACTGACCATCTTGTCCAAGTGAGAAGACCAGACCTGTTGGATGTGGACAAAGAAAGGAGAACCTAAAAAAAAAAATGATAGACGTGGCTGTGTCTGCAGATCACTGATTGAAAAATGAAAAGCTAGGGAAATATCAGGACCCGGTAAAAGAAGTGAACGAAGTGTGGAACATGAAAGTCAGGATAGTACCAGTAATAGTAGGTGCACTCGGAACCGTACCAAATATACTGAAAACAAGATTAGAGGAACTGGATCGAGTCTGAGCAGAACGCAGCATTGCTGACGACGCAAAACCCCCGAGGAGAATACTGCAAATATGTTAACAATGGCCAAGCAGCCAGACAGTGAGTCTCCTCAGATCTCCAGCCCCCCCCCTCTCTTGTTGTCTTCGAGTGTGGTTTGCAGCGTTTCGACCTTGCCTTTTCTACAGGCCGTTTGGCCGTTGTTAACTACTGGGGATCGTAGATTTCATATTTCTAGTACTCTCCTTTGGATATGTGCAGTCCTCAATAGTGCTGCGGTCTTCAGCCTTCAGCGATAACCACCAGGTAACTGGTGTGAAAATGCCAACAATCATGATAAAGATGAATGAAGGTCAAGAAACCAGATCTAGATATGATGAACAGTGCCACGACAATCTGTCTCTTGATGAATGCTACCGTTCCAACAGATCACGAGGTGAAACTGAAAGAGATTGCATAAGCTGGATTAATATCAAGACATTTCAAGAGAATTAAGTAGATTCTATAATACTAGGTATATCAGAAAGTAAACAGCTTTTTGATATTAACGAAATGCCTACCTAGGGCAATGATGCTCTTGTCCCCACCAAAGTAATCCATACTTCCAAAACTGTGTAAAAATTCCTCTTTCGGGATCACCATCAGCTACCTCGTCGTGTTTTCTTTGATCTCGCCCACGGTCTAATAACTCCCCCTTTTGTATGCGAAACCCTAGTGAGCAAAATCTGGACTGCTGGATGGAGGTCTGACAGATGCTATGTTTTGTCAAGAGAAATTCAGCCAGAATGACTGGTTCGATTATTGTGAATGCGACGGTCACATCGTAAACGAGCTCACTCAATCTCATCGCAGACTGAGTAACCTTAGAGTAAAATGTTATTCCCGCACGCTAAGTAAGGTCCGTTATGAGTGATTGCCAGGTAAAATCAAGGCTCCGCAACCGGTTCTTGAGATATTGAAAAAGGCTGAATACTTCCGGGTCAGACCTTGTATCAAATTGACCATTGTACTCATAATCTGAAGATTATATTTGTTTGGGTGTGGTACAGCTCAAAGGTGGTGTTACACTTGAAAATAAGTGGTTACATGGTGAATTATTCGGTCTAGTATCCTCACCTTTGTTGTTTTTATTACAACTTTTCGGGTGGTGGTCTTTTCGTGAGATTTATGTCGCATCCGGTAATCTTCGAAACGTAGTAATCAAAACAACAAAGGAAAGGATATTAGTCTGAATGATTCTTCGAATAATGATGATAAATCATGTCGTAACTTCAAACGAACAAATGAGAGGTATTTCACTTCGTATGGTTCAATTACATGAAAAATACTAACAGACAGAAATTCCTCTTAACAAACCGGTAATATCAGAAGAAGCTGCAGACGTTGAGGAATGCTTTGGGGTTTAGCTCTTGGGGCTATGAAAAGTTAATACAAAAGTGCGCCCCGATTTATGAAGGTTTGCTTTACGCCTTTTTTTTTTTTTTTTTGCTTTCGCAAAAAAGAGGCACAAATGAAAATTGCGTTAAGCGCTTTTTTTTTTGTTTTGTTTTTTGTTTCGGCGAGCCGTTATTGCAGGCAGTATGCAACCTCTTTCTATCTACCCCACTACTCCGTCTTTTTTTTTTTCCACCATCTCGACCTTCGGCGACACAGTCTGACATATTATCCCCACATGTTTCAGGGCTGCGAACGTTCGAAGAAATTCTCGTATAAATTGATGGTAATTGCGTTTTCGTCTTATGTCATTTCAGTTTAGGGAAGGGTTTGTTTGTTGGTTTTTTTTTTTATAAGAGCGCCCCTTCTTTCGATGGTAGAGGAAACCTGCTTTAAGGGAATAGAACTTCGTCTGATTTGTAATAACTATTTCTTTTCTGATAATATGCGATTTTTGCATGGTGTCTGTCTCTGGTTGTACATAAGGTTTCATTGCCTGATTTTCTTGCGTACATTGGCACGAGATGAAAACTGTATTCGACTGAACGCTCTTTGCTATGTTGAAAAGGACCTTATGGTCGCGTTAGAAATTAATTTTGCTCTTCTTGAATAGGTTCAACGTTACGAACCCCATCAAAAGAATATTTGGAAAGGAACCTCATTTTTTTATGATGCACGTAGGTCATGTTCTACGACAGAGAAATGCCTACAAGATTACATGTGTTATGCACATGATAGTATACTTACGTTTACACGTTTTTAGGTTTCGATGCTTGTGCAAGGGTGTTCTGAGTTTGTATATTTGTTCATGTGTATCTTTTATTCCATCATCGTGTCAACTTGAAGAAAACCATTCTTGTAAGGGAGCAGGCGAGTTCGGGGTATCAAAGATACTTCACTCCACAAGGCTCAAGTTCTGCTTCTTCTCTCTCTCTTTTTTTTTCAATGATTGTAAACAACAGGCATTGCTCACTTTGATGTTTTCAGTGAATTGAGATTTTGAGAGGTTCATAGCCAATAAAAAGCACAAACATCTCCGACGAGGGATTTTTGTTGTTTTTCCTTGGCAGATGTTTTCTTTCCAATTTCCTCACTTTTCTACTGATGTCCTGCTCGAGGAGGAGGAGGCAAGTGGAAAAAAAAAAAACAAAACAAAAACAATTCAGATGAAAAGTATCCCCTATTGGAAATATCCATATTCTTTTGAAAAGAGATTCAGAAGTAAAATTGAGAAACTCGTGGAACATGAAGTTGACCAGAACATCATGATTGTTGCGCTTGGGAAAAATCCTGAAAATCCTTACAATGAGATTTGTAGAACTTTTTGGAAAACATCCAGAAAAGCATTATTGAAACCGGCTATAATACATCGGAGAATGTCAGAGCGTTGAGGAGACTTGATGTCACTTGATCTCCAGTGAAAGTAACCAGTTACTATCGGCGTGAAATCTCTTGTGCTCTTGATAACATAGATATTATAATAAGAATAGCTTTGGAGTAAACACACACACAGACACACACATATACGCACACACACACACACACACACACACATATATATATATATATATATATTCATATAAAATAGGAAGTCGATTTGCTACATAAACAAGTTCATGTTTCTGCCCTCTGTGGGCATCATCAATGTATATATATATATATATATATATATATATATATATATATATATATATATATATATATATATATATATATATATATATATATATTAAGTGAATCATACGACTGACTAAGATTACCCCAGGTTTTAAATACCAATTCCTTTCATTTCTGAAGCGGTAGCTGCCATCAGTCTATGAAGCTTTGATATATATCAGTTTAAAAATGACTGGTATCTATAAGTTTTAGATTATATAAAAATGAATTAACTACTCTACAAGTAGCACTAACTATACCTAGAATTGTCTACCTTGAGAAATCGGATCATAATGATATAGATTATCGGAGAAAACGCGAAAGCAGACCCCACACAGTTATTATCAAGTTTGAATTGGACTAGAAACTGCTTTAGTCTTTAGTATTTTAACGGTATTGTGCTAACAAATATCACGCTACGGCGTTTCTTTTTTGCTGTGTTACGGTATCATACAACCATACTAAACGAACATACTGGAATCGGCACATTATAATGTAGATTACTTTTCTCATATTCTAGCTCTTCCGATAAATTAGTATCCGTTACCTTTCGAATTCTGATGTTTTCGATAAAAAAAAATTCCTATGAAATGAAGAAAACGCGTTTTGTTTTCTTTTTTTTTTTTGTTTGATTTGTTTTGTTTTTTTAATTATTTGTTCTGTCTATGATTAGTAGGACAATTAACGGTGAGGTTTTCTCTTCCCAATAGTCGTAAGCGAACACATTCAGTTTCTTATATAGTGCATCTTCACAAAAAGAAACCAGATCCTTTGTATGTACTTAAATCAGTTTCTAAACTGCACATCTTATCGCTGCTGTTGCTCGACGTCTTCTCGTCTGTTGTTCTTTGTTCTGTCCCCTTTTTTTTGTATTGTCGAAGGATCCAAAGATGGAGCTTTAGCTTCCAAGTCTCCTTTTGTGACGATACCATTATTTTGCCCGTTCGGCGGCCGAATTGTTCTGAGCTACAACGATCCCAAAGATCGGTTAACGGAATTCGTCGATTACTTTGTTAATCAACGAGTTAATTGGATAATTAAATCTCTAGGTTGTTTGTGAGTTGAATATATTCATCATTATTTTTGTATCTTGGTGAGTGTGTACATTACAACAAACGCTCTCACAAGAACGTATAGAACTGTATTTGACATTTGACAAGGAAATTGTATATACAGAGATGAAGATGTACAAAAAAAGATGTAGAGCTATTAGAGGCGTTTCTGTATATATGTACGTATATTGAAAGTTATAGATGCATACACACTGTGTATTTGTATATAAATGCAATTAGGATTTTGATAATCGTTTGAAAGTAATCAGCCGTTAACCGGAAAGTATTCCGTTTCAGTTTAATATCTCAATGTTTATTCTCATTATCTTCAGAATATTACGAATGCGTGTGAATTTCTATAACTGTTTACAGGAATACTCATTTGCTAAAAATTATGATTTTTTTTCTTTATAACCTTCACCTTGTGAGCATATATATATATATATATATATATATATATATATATATATATATATATATATAAAAATTGATCATGTATATATATAGATAAACATAGATATTCAAATATATCGATTAGATACATAAATTTTGTCGATGACAATGGTATACACTCGCGAAGTCAATACTTTCTGAGTTAGTCTGACTCGTCTTTCCATCTTGTATTCTGTCAGCCTCGGTTGCGTATGTGATCTCTGTGGATCTTCTCCGTGGGGATCCATCTTGTGAGTCGTGATGTCCATTGGTTGTCTACTATCCTTGCAACATGACCAGCCATTTGAGTTTTCTAATGGGGTTGATGTCTCTGACTCCCGTTTTCTCCCCGCTGCATTGTTCTGTCTAGTGATCTTTTCATGTGAAGTTGATCATGAGTCTTTCATGCGCACGTTACATGCGTTTCAGTTTGCGAGTCTGTCTATTGGTTAGGTTCCATGTTGCAGCTACATAGGTGTCTATCGGGAGGATGCATTGGTTGTAAACCCTTTTTTAAGACTAATGGGATCTTCCTTGTCTTGAAGGTTGTGCTTGCTCTGCCGAAGGCTTACCATCGTAGAGTGATTCTCCGCTTAATTTCTTTTGAGGATTTCGTGGAGATTCGTTGTACAGGGAAGATGTAGCTCGGCAGTGTACCGCCTCCATTCGATAAATCAGGTAAAAGAGAAAGCAGAATCCACAATACTACTCACTGTATTTATTGACTTCGAGAAGGCCTTTTGCTCGGTGGAAATTCCCATTGTCATTGAGGCTATCACTCAACATGGTGTAGTCCATATATACGTCAGAGTACTGCAACAGAAATACAGTCACAGCAGCTCCTTTATATGGCTATTCGAAAATTCGGAGACCTTTTAGCTTAAAGAAGGGGTAAAACAAAGTGATACCGGCTCACCCAAACTCTTTACAGCCTGCCTTGAGATGATCTCCAGAAACCTAGACTGGGATAATGGAGGAATCAAAATAGACCGTGAATATCTGAGCAATCTAAGATATGCATCGTCCTTTTTGCAGAGAACCTCAAAGACCTCTAACTAATGCTAGATGAACTGAATGAAGACAGCAAGAAAGTCGGCCTTCGCATGAACTTCAGCAAAACAGAAGTCATATGCAACAATCACATCGGTTCAATATAATATAACGTAATTTATTATCATTCTGTCGGATACTAGGAAATTGAATTCTAAAAATTTAAGACACTGCCGAGACGAAGGTGTACTAATAGTTGGAAAGAGCAGCGTGCAAAAATGCATAAATTGAAACAAATACATTATTAAACAAATAAAAAAATGAAAATTCAAGTTGAAATTGAGACCAACGGAAGAATTAACATTTTTTAGATATTACTTTTGATCTAAATAATAACACCCACAGACCACATAAGCAAAAAAATTCTGAAATTACATATACTGGAAATCTAATCACCCGAATGAAATCATGGAAAAGATCCCTAAAGCAATAGAAACTAAGCTAATGTATGACTCTTCAAACGAAATGATATTTAACAATGATAGAAGAAACGCAGTAAAGCCCTAAAGGACAGCGGTTTTACCTAGACTAGCTTTGAGTGCGATGAAAAAGTGAAATCCAATGGAGCAAAACACAGCAACAACAAAAAAAGTACAGAAGATGAAATACAAACAGAGATCAACAATTGAACCAGGAAGACAGAAAAAAGAAAGAGAAATATGAATAGAATGAGACGAAGGTTTTACACCTCGGAAAATAGACTCCTCCCTCAATAGCGTCCTACACAGTGATCCAAATAAATCGAATCATTCGCCTGACGAAGCCCCAAAAGCGCAGAAACATGGACGCGTTAGCGAATCCATTATTGCACCATATTTGAAGCTCTACTTAAGTTTAACTTGAAATTGAATGTTTCGAGCATTCTATAAAATAGACCAATCAAACATCAGATATTGAATTACTGATTTGTACTTTTGTTACACACACACACACACACACACACACACACACACACACACACACATATATATATATATATATATATATATATATATATATATGCAAAAGTCCTGGCGTTGTCCATGGACAAATATAACACTTGAAAATACTTGAATGAAACATCCTTTACTGAATTCTTCTTCACCATAGCCAGGTGTGCCGATTGGCGGGGGCCGAGAAATCGTTCTAGTGTATTCAGTGTACAGACTGGCAGGTTGTTCGATTGAATCTCGGCGTGGGTGTCATACATCCTTGGACAGGTTGACACATAATATTCCTGGTAATACCTGTACAAGCCCGCACGCACCGTAGAACAGATCAATGTATCCCACGCAGGTTTTTGTCACCGTTATTGAAAATATTTGAAAGCGGAAATTTGGGTTGGAGAATCCGATTATATGAAATTCATAAAACAATAACATTCCATCCCAAACAATATTTTTTTGTACAAATAACGGCCTCGTTTAACATTGCAGTTAAAATGTAATTTTTTTTTTTTTAACTCCTGATGGCTCGAAACATTGATGTCGAAAATTTTTTTCTGACTGAAATCTATAAAGGCAATTACGTACTCAAAGAAAGAAGAAAACGTTGTTGACGATAAATTCAACTTCAATATTGGAAATGAAACTTGTAAATTGGTCTGAATGTTGGGTAAAATCCATCTATATGACTGTCTATCGTCGAGGTTTATTGAAAAATCGGCTCTGTCTACTGGTAATAAAAACTGATCCAGCAAGTGTCAGAACCATCAGACCGACCTGTTCTTTCTTTCTTGTCCCCCCTTTCATTAAAGGACTTTTTCCCCATCCCTTCATGACGTATATTCCACAATCATATATATCATGATATAGAGTTTAATTATCACTTGATGAATCATGGTCATGTTTTCGACCTTTTCCATCATATTTCGAATGATCATTTACCAACCTGTGGAGATGGTTCCGTAGATAAACGTTTAGCACGCTCATATAGCAAAACATATCAAGTGTTCTCTTAGTATCGCCACCAATGTGGCCTGAAGCCCCAAATATCTGCATACGAATTAATGACACAATAGATAGATAGATGGATAGATAGATGGATAGATAGATGGATAGATAGATAGATAGATAGATTGTCTGTATGTTTATATTTACATTTTTATTTCGTCCTATTCACTTGTGTCTGTGAATTAACTTGCTTGAATAAAAGTGTGGCAGATTTACTAGACTTGACAACATGGAGAAAATCAATTGGTGGCTTCGACCCTGCCCATAAAGTGAATAGCCATTATGGTAGCAAAGAACTGAAAATCATTTAAAATCCGAGCTTCATTAAAACCTGATGAGGGATTAGGATGACAGTAAATAGACAGACGAGTCGATTCAAAAGAGTTGCTTTTGATGAAGTGTTTGCGTTTCCTTCATCTGCATTCGTGTGAAACACTGAGAAGCCCATATATGATGGACGCTAATGCTTGATTGTTAAGTAAAGAAGACTACACTCTATTAATCTATTCCAGTAACTGGCTTGCTTCTGTGGGCACATCAGTATGAAATTTGACTACGGTCTAAATGAACCAGTTATCCGGCTGATTCTTGCAACACGATCTGCCCATTGCCATTTTTGAGTTTTCTAATGGATTCTATGATGTCCTGGACTCTTGTTTTCTCCCCGGTATGCTGTGCTATCTTGTGATCTCCCTATGTAAGGTTGAACATGATTCTTTCGTGTACACATTGCATGCTTCCCAGTTTGCAGGTCAGTATCTAGGTAAGCTTCTATGTTTTAGCTACATAAGTGTCTATCGGGAGGATGCATTGGTTGTGTACCCTTCTTTTTAGGACTAATGGGATCTTCTTAGTCTTGGAGGTTGAGCATGCTACGCCGAACGCTTGCTATTGTAGAGTGATTTTTCGCTTGATTTCTTTTCTTCTGAGGATTTCATGGAGATTCGTTGCCCTAGGTATATGTTGTGGTCTACTTTCTCTTTTTCTGTGTCTTCGATTTTGATCGTTGTATTTTTAATTCCAATGTGATAGTTATCCTCGCCAAAATACACACGGGGTAAAAGTGGACTTGACTGTTTTATATCCCGGGTATATTTGGGGCTATTCCAGTTTATAACCTCAGGCATGATCAGACTAGATTATTTAAACCCCTTGAGTGGATAATACGTCCTTATGCTTTTCATAAATATGTATGTATTTCAAAGTTCGGTTTGTTTCTCTATACACATACATACACACATACGAATCCACGTATGCATACACGTACAAACACTCACATAAACATACACATACATTCGTACACATACACATACAAACATACACACATTTACGTACATCCATATACAAATGTATACTCACAAATACGAACACCTATACATGCACATTTATGTACACACACAAACACAAACACAAATATACATGTATATATATGCACGTGCACATACATACACATCACGTATACACAAGCGAACACACATTTGTATCATTATATATATATATTTATGTGTATATGTGTAATCGTATAGGTGTGGGAGTATGTGAGTGCATGTGTGTTTGTGTATGTGTATAAGTGTGTGTATACTTGCGTATGTGTGTGAATTTATGTGTATACAAGTGTGTATAAATGAGAATGATTATTCAATGGACACATTATATCTTAACGTTTTTATAGATAATAAAGAAAATACAAATTAGGTGAATAGGTTTTTTTTCATGGTCCTTTCGTGGGTAGAGACCCCCACATTATCAGTAAGATGGAGGAATAGAGAAAAACATTGACCCAATCTATGCTTTCCTCATTGTCCATTAGATATTTCACCATTTTGTAGTATTCATGTGTTTATGCATTCATGCGTGTATACGTATGTGTATACATGTATTTGCATATGTGTATGAGTATATGTGTTGGGGCTGTTTGTGTGTATGTGTATATTAGTTAAATTACCTTTGTGACGCGGCCGAATACATATTCGTCTCCAACTCCGATGGCAAAAGTAATAATTTGATTCCCAAGCAGGCCATAAAGGACACGCAGAGATGAATGGACTGATTCTAATAATAAGAGTTATCTGTTCATATCGATAACATATATATATATATATATATATATATATATATATATATATATATATATATATATATATATATATATAATATCAGTGTGTTTTATATATATATATATATATATATAATATCAGTGTGTTTATATATATATATATATATATATATATAACATATTTATATATATATATATATATACATATATATATATATATATATATAATATCAGTGTGTTTTATATATATATATATATATATATATATATATAATATCAGTGTGTTTATATACATATATATATATATATATATATATATATATATATATATATATATATATATCACTGTGTTTTATATATATATATATATAATATCAGTGTGTTCATATCTATCTATCTATCTATCTATCTGTCGATCTAGTTAACTTACTTTCTCTATTTCTATATCTTTGTGTATATTTCTCTTTTCATTTGTGTATCTATCTATTTGTATGTTTATCTATCCGAGTCTGATAATGATATCAAAGTTCATACACAATTACTCTTATTTTGCTAACAACCGCAAGTGTTTTGAGTTTTTTTTTCTTTACTTTCAAGACTCACTCTGAACAGTGCAATGTTTTGCTTATTTCCTTTTGTTAATTTCTTCTTCACATTGGTTCATTCTTTCAAGACGTCATTAATCTTTGAAATCTTTGTCTCTATTGTTATATTCTCTTGCATTGTTCTCTCAGCAATACATTTTCTTCGTAAATAAAATACTGTATCTTAACCGTTCTTTCTTCTTTTTTTTTTTCGTTTCCAGATTACGAGTAAATAATTGAAAAAAAGAAAAGAAAACGCCAAGAGAACAAACGCAAGTAGTGACCGTACGTCGGAAATGAGGTGGGTGCAGCTGTGTGTGTTGCTGCTTACGTTCAGCTTACACCAATGTGTAGATATCACCTATCGCGTACAGGAAGAGAAAAACGCTGGCACCTACTTGGGCAATGTCGCCGAAGATACACGGATCATGGAGAGTATCCCTGAACAAGACAGTCGCCTCGTCCGCTTCAGTCAGCTGCGACCAGCAGGGGGCGCTGGTGCTTCCCAACTGTTCAACGTTAGTGAAACAACTGGTAAATTATACACTGCCCAGATTTTGGACGCTGAAAAACTATGCAGCCTGGACGTAGAATGTTATCTGATAATCGATATCGCTGTCCAAGTTGCTGAATCGCTGTTGAGACTGTTGAAAGTTAAAGTCATTGTAGAGGACATCAACGACCAAAAACCAGAGTTCCCTAGTCAAAGCATTCATCTGGAGTTCTCTGAAGGAGACAGCACGACTAGAAAGCCTATACCAAACGCCGTCGACAAAGACGTCAGCAGTAAGAATGCGAACGTGACGTATCAATTAAGAACCAATAGAAACGAGCCGTTCGTTTTGTCCGTCTCCAATCGGCTCGATGGGACATCAGAATTGACCATTTCGGTAAGGGAGAAGTTAGACAGAGAGGCCAAAGACAAGTATCTGCTGGAGGTGATCGCTAAGGACCAGGGGTCTCCGCCCAGACAGAGTATCTTGTTTATTAACATTTCTGTCACGGACTTGAACGATAATGCGCCCGTTTTCACGCGGAAAATATACAATGTATCCATTAGTAATGATGAGCCTCTTGCTCCTATTCCTATAGTGGCTGTGTCCGCCAATGATGCCGATAAGGGGAGAAATGGTGAGATAACATACCGTTTCAGTTCCCGAACATCAGAAGCTGCCAGAGAACACTTTATCTTGGATGAGATGTCTGGAGAAATTTATCAACGGAAAATCATAACATCAGGTGAACAGAACACTTATAAACTGTTTGTTGAGGCCGTTGACGGAGCGAATCCTCCACTTACCGCTCTTGGCATGGTTGTCATAAGCGTTTCCAACACTCAGAATACTGCACCAGAAATCCTGATCAATTTCGTTTCGTCCTCAGCAAAAAATACGGCTGTCATCTCGGAGAGTGTAAGCAAAGACAGTTTTATAGCGTATGTCCAAGTCAATGACCACGACCACGGTGAGAATGGAGAGGTCCGGTGCGACCTTCGGCATGGGAAATTCCAACTCCAAAGTCTAGGTGCTAAAGAGTACAAAGTAATCGTGAAGAAGCCATTGGATAGAGAGAGCCAGGCCTACTATAATGTGACTATCACATGCCAAGACAAAGGTGTCCCTCCTCTCTTCTCTAAGGCCTCTTTCTCGATTGAAGTCCTCGATGTTAACGATAATGCACCTATGTTCACTCAGCACATCTACACGGCCCCTTTTCTCGAAAACAACCCCCCAGGAATGTCCATAGCGACAGTAACGGCTACTGATCGCGACGTGGGCAATAATGCAGCAATCATCTACTTTCTCGAAGACACCTCATCACGATTCAAGATAGGTGAGTTGACCGGTGTTCTGACCGTTGAGTCTGTTTTTGACCGCGAGACCGTGTCTTTCGTCAAGCTGAAGGTGCTGGCTAGAGATCTGGGAAAGCCCTCTTTCACAGCCAGCGCCACCGTTCGGATTTCGATCTTGGACATGAATGACGTCAGTCCTCAGTTCACCAAAAGTTTGTTCGAGTTTTCCACGTATGAGAATCAACGCCAGAGCGTCCCTGTTGGTTTTGTCAATGCCACTGACCCAGACCTTGGACGTGGAGGTCAGCTCAGCTACTCTTTGATCACGGACAGCAAACATTATCTCCCGTTTCGTATTACTAACGGTGGATTTCTCTCTGTGGTCGAACCGCTTGACCGCGAAGTTCAAGACCTTTATAAGTTCCAAGTCATGGTCGCTGACCATGGCACCCCTCAGCTCAACAGCACTGTTTTCGTTCGTGTCAAAGTCATCGATGAAAATGACAACGTACCAGATTTTGTGTTTCCCAGCCAAAACAACTTCAGTATGACAGTTTACTACTACCCATATGCTGACAATGAAATCACAGTCCTACGGGCACATGATAATGACAGCGGCGAAAATGCACGGCTTCAATTCGGTATTGTTTCTGGCAACAAGAAGAAATTGTTCGCCATTCATCGTTATACGGGAGTTCTGTCGTTCGGGCGCAGAGCCACTGCGGTTGATTCGGGAACGTACACTTTACGACTGGCTGTGTCGGACAGCGGTAATCCAATACGGTCTTCAACTGCAAACCTATCCCTTGTGGTTATCGTTAACAATGAGACGTCGTCGATGTCAGAAGATTTTCAAATGCACAAAGGTGTCATAATGCAGCACAACTTGCTCATTGTCATAGTACTGACGGCCATTACGGCTTCGGTAGCCATCGTTGTAATCACGACGATCTGTATACTACGCCGTAATGACCGGAGGAACCAACCACCTGGGATAGGTCTGGGCCCTAATCAAGGGAATAAACAGTCGCGGTGCATGCCGAAGCAGTTCGATTCCAATCATGATTTATCATTGGCCTTGTCGTCTGGTTCCGACCGCAAAAGACCAATTGGATTACAACATCAAACCTTCCGGGAAGAACCGAAAAATGAACGCGCAGCGTCTTCATTGGGTGGGGACATGTACCAAGCTGTTACTCCTACCAGACATCAGGTAAGATTTTGCATTATTTTCTCTCTTTCTCTCTCTCTCTTTCACACACACACGCAGTGTTCTTAGCCAAGTCGGTAGAGCGGTCACGTCGAGACTGCATCCTGCAGGACGCGAGTTCGAGTCACGCGCGATGCTCATTTTCTTCATTCATTTCTATGGTCGGCAGTCTGGTTTGCTACTGTTAGGACTGATGTCAGATGCAATATGTTTTTTGATAAGAACGTTTCATAATCACATTCTCTCGAAAATTAACTATCCAATCTAATGATATACATAGCGTCAATTTAATGGAAACACTTGCATACACATGTACAGCCTCAGAGTAAAGAGATGAGCAATTCGAGTGCACTATTTCGATCTCCTTCTTTCCAAGGATGTTGTTAGCACAGTCGATAGAGCAGAGACGCCTTAAGACTGATATATATATATATATATATATATATATATATATATATATATATATATATATATATATATATATATATAAATATATTAGAATAAGAAGACCATGTTACGCAGAATTTCTTTAGTTGATGGCTGAAACTTGCCGAACTTCCCACTGTCTTAGCCATAAAGTTAGCCTAGTGATAGATGCTGACCACAAAACAGCAACTGAATGAATGAATATTGGTATTGCATGGATATCCCTGGTTTTGCTAGAACATAGATACACTGAAAATAGAGTAACATAAAGACTGTGTTGTAAACATTTTCCGTAATTCACCCTCTCCTGAAATATTTCATTTGGAAACCAACTTCTGTCGTTTGATAGTATATCTGATTCGGTATCAGTCGGGGAAAATATAAAAAAATGAATACTTCCAATGAGTTATTCCATTATATTTGGGGGGAACTATTGTCTTGATCCTTTTCGTATTTTTCGCACACAATATTGGTTGATGCATTCTTTGGTCCTCCTCCGGTCTTTCGTTTTCGCTTCGTACTTTTCCCCCTTTTTTTTGGAAGCGATTGATGAAAAAAATCAGATTTTTAGGAATTTTCTTTGAGATCGGAAATATCAAAATGAATTCACCAGGGTTCCCTATACTTATTCTCTCAATGTCACTCTTCTTCATCTTCCTTAGGTCAGCTTCCAAGAAGTCAGCATCGTGACTGGAAGAATGGCCCCTGATTGTCGAAGCGACGTCTCCACGGGATCTTCGAACAACGATAGCGGAAGGGGGTGGAGTGATGGAGATGCTCCACCAGTTCCAGAGGAATCAGGTGAGGCTAACATTTTCATAGATTGCATTCAGATGCAACCTGGTTGGTGTGGGAACACGCATCGTAAGAGCATGTATTCAAGCTTGGGAAATTGATCAATTGTTATTGGGTGTGATGAACCGAAATTCAACATCTGATATTCGGGAGATACGTAAGAAGAGGAGTAGATGTAAGGAACCGCTTGCACTGTATTGGAGCAGCAATCGAACACGAAGAAGAGGGTGTCATGATGTGGGGTTGTATGTCTTCAAAGGTTTTGGTTCATTGTATGAGATTCATAGATAGTAAATCATCTGGAAATGTTGGTGGCTATCAGAGTGTAGTATCAGGTAACACATTGAAAAAGGTTACACTTACGCGTATATATATATATATATATATATATATATATATATATATATATATATATATATATATTATTGTGTCATCCACAGACAGCTGTTTCGATGTATTACATCTCTTCAGTGTGGCTATAGACTTTAACCCATCCAGTACCGTGAGGCAGAATTGACCCGGAGGCCGATACCCTACCTCTGGACTACAGAACTGGGTGGTCAGTAAGGCTGAATTTAAGCGATATATTCATTTACGCTGAAACTCCTCATCCACCAGAGTGCTCCATTCCTATGGAAGAGTATTGCATAAGCTTACAATGGATGAGTTACCACACTTAAGGAGTGCTCAACCCTGAATAGAGGAGCATTAATCATTGTGTCATCCACAGACAGCTGTTTCGATGTATTACATCTCTTCAGTCTATCTATCTATCTATCTATCTATCTATATATATATATATATATATATATATATATATATATATATATATATATATATATATATATATTCAAGCCTTTCGTTTGTTTGTTCATACCTCAATAAGAGATTCTACTTCCCACTTTGGCTACAGAATGGCCTCTATGGACCTTGTATCTTGGCCAATCTCCGGTTCTAAAAATCAGAAAAAAATTTTTATACTGGTATTTTTGCCATTCCTTCCTCTTACAAATGATACACATATTTCTTTCGGCGAAATCAATTCTCAAACAAGTTCTGGTGTTTGTTGGTCATTTTTTTGGCAATGAAACAGCTCATAGCAGTATTAAATTGACACGATCATGTTTTGGTTTCTCTTTCTACTCTTTTCTTCGCCTTAATGGCAAAAAGTTCGTGGGAAAGGAAAGTGCTGGGGGAGTGAAGCGTCGGAACTCATGACCTTGTTTTATTTCTGTATCTGGGTCATTTTATAATGATAAAATTGAAATGAATTATTCTATCATTTATGTATGGTACATTTAATGGTTTATCACAATATATTATATTTTTTGGTTGATATTTCACTTTTTTAATAATAACTTAAGTAAGGATTTTTTTCATTGTGAAATTGTCTAGATAAACAAATGATTATACTACGTTTATACATTTTGGGACTCAATGAATTAAAAATTTGGATGGTGCTTAACTTTATCTTCTTTTCAATTTTTTTGCAGATGGGGCAAACGGAGCTACTAATCCGTACCTAAGCCCACATCAGGAGAAACACAAAAGTTTTGCCACGTTACAAAGATCTTTCAATTCTGCAGACCACTTGACGCCAGTACGAAGTTCATTCAAGCCAAATATTGCAGCTCAAACGCCGTGGCCGAAGGATTTATCGAACCTGAAACTAGCCACGGTCAACAACGCTCGTGCCAGCATCAATTCCCTACAATGGAAAACTGCAGGTACGTCGCCACGGACTGGCTTGTTGCCACATTTGCCGCATGTGCCTCAACCCAGAATCCCACAGAACCAGACCTGGTCGCAGGGCCAAATCTCAGCGCCTAGTTCCCCGCAGGTACCTACGCACCTAAGTCCAAATTTATCCCCACAGTCATACATGCCGATGTCGAACCAAGGCCCCGCGAATCAAGGTATGGCTTGTGGTGACCATGGGACATCGGCGGGTAGCCAGCAGCGACAAATCGATGAGCAAAGTTGTTCGTCCACGGACAGCGGTCAACCACTGGAAAGACTGGAAAAAGCTCACGAAGAACACCAATATAATGATCCAAATCATTACATGTTGAAAGATGTTATTGTATAATGATGGCACTTGCTATGGCACAAACATCAGAGGCACTTGTCGATGAATACAAGTCAATTGAAATTTTAAAAAATTCCTTCGTTAATTTAATGGTGAAGCGGATAATATTGACGCTATCTTCAATAATGCATATACATGTCAAGACAATCTTAAACAACAAAGCAACCGCCGTTTTCATCTTGGAAAAAAGAAAGATAATTCTGATGAGTGAAATCTTGCGAAAGAAAAAATGTACTTACGTGTGTGCATATGTCAGATTAGCACTATTTTCTGATGTGTTATCCAATCGGCCACGTTTTAATCATGTATTTTATTTGCCATATCAGTTTCATATTTTTTCAATGATCCTGATTGCATATTCACGTCGGAATAAGCGAAATTCACGGGAAAACGAAAGAAAATAATCAATTTTTTTTTTTATAAATAAATTTCTGTTCGTTTCGGTGGCTTTTGGAGATAACTAACAAGGACTTTTTCAAATGCTATTGGGAGCAATCAGTAAAGAATGAAATAACCATTTTCATACGCAGTACGTATATCCAACAATTGTTTTTAAAAAAAAAAAACTTATTTTGGTAACACGTATCTCGTATCGCAGAACAGATTGTTGAAAATGGCATGAATGCAGATATATTTTTGAAATAGTTTGAACGTCTCTCGGTTGAAATCTGGTACAAAAATTGGATAAAAGCCGGAAGAAAAAAAAAAAGGAGAGAAAAACATCAAAGATGAGTGAAATATTTCTAAGAGTAAGATTATATTCAAGACGAACGTTGGAGAAAAGCCAGAAAGTTGAACCTTGTTTTCCGCACAACGCTTGGGCGTTTAATATACTAACTACAATAACCCACCGACTTTTTATTATTGCAGACAACTGACAGAAGACGGCCCCAATCAGATGGTATTTTTGACAGCCTTGCATTATGGCTCCCTGTAGCGAATGTCAGATTCAGAGGTATCTACATGCCGCACCACCAAATGAGAGATATTTCAATAATGCTCATGTTTTAAAAACTGGTGCTAGCAAACAGCAAGGACTAGAAGCCTGCCTTTAACGAACTGAAAGCTAAAACGAATAAATGAGATTTAATCGTTTACCGCCGGATGGCGATGCTGTTTCTTCATTGGATTAACCTCTTGATTTTGTTCTCCAGTGGATAATTAAAGCTGGTGAAACCTACGTGATATGGGTGGTGGAAATACCAATTCGCAAAATCTGTTTCCGTAAGAAGAGGCAGTAAATTTTAAATGGATGTGTTTCAAGTCAACAAACGCGAAAGCCTAATTCCTTTTTACGCATATGCAAATTGCGTTCATCAATCTTATCTGTCAAAACAAACGTACATAATTGAAATGGAAACTTTGCCAAGAAATATCCTTTCTTTAAAACAACATACATTTAACTGCTAAGCGGACCCAGGTTGAGAAATCGGTGATGCATCTGTTGAATAATGCTGTTCGAATTTTAAATCAGTCAAAACGTTCTCTTGCACCTGTGGAAATTGGTATAGCATAACCTCCAGACTGAAAACATGTCAAACCTTTTTAATGGCTGCTTAGTGAGTACAGTGGTCGCGGGTTTGTCTTTGACAGCGACTGCTGAAGTTCAACCTAAATTTACAGCTAGTTTCTCAATATTGAATTTCAAAGCAGGCAAGCACTCCTGGTAAGTCTGGCGCCACACGATCTCTCTACTTCCTTTACAATAAATATATTTGCGTAGCAGTAAAGGGCTGTGATACCCAAGTGATATGAGGGTATCTTCTTGGCTCGTGTTCGTAAAAGTGTTAAATTCTGGAAGGAATGGACCATTCTGCGCGCGTATTTTTCTTCCCTTTTTTTTTTTTTTTTTGAGATGGGGCAATACATTTTTTTTTTTAAACTGATAACATTTTTGTCTTGAAGAGTGAATCACCTATGCAAGGTTTAACTATTTTGTCTTGTACTTTTTTAAAAATTATAACTGATACGACGAAATTGTTACAAAGCCAAAGTAATTTAATCAATCAATGCCCCATCTTTAGCTAAACCAATGCGTTACATTGTTTATACATATCTACCATCATTCTTACGTTGTCCTCTTATTGTCATTGCGACCATAGCACTCTTCCTGTCGCGCACTATTCATCAGACTACGATATTAATCGTGCCGGTGGGCAATTCTAACGAAATCAATATCAGTGTATGGAATTCAATCACAAATCAAATATTTAAAAGTATGGTTATGAACATTTAAAAGGTACATATTCTCTATGGAAAAACCGGGAAATCTCCATTCAGGCCATGTCCATACCTTTTCTTAGATTTTATCTAAAAAACCTTTAGTGAGTTTTCTGACTATGGACGCTTATTTGACACATGCATACACTCACACACACAAACATATAAGCACACTCACACACACACACACACACACATATATATCATGCCACTTGACAACGTTCAACGTGCCTGTGCATTAGGATATTTCTAGTAAGTTCTATTATTGGTGACTTGGAGGAGTTTGATAATGATAGAGATTTTGATTAATGTTTAGGATATTGCAGTGATGGATTCGAGGCCTCAAAAAATGGAAAGGAAAAAATGAATATCAAAGTAAGTCAACAGATACGACGCTACTAATATAACAGGGTTCTTCAAATGAATAAATACAAAACATAGCCAGATCATAAAATGAACAAGGCAGGAGAAACAACCAAATTTTTGCAGCAGGTGCGGAGAAGAGGTTCGGAACGACTGAAATATGGAAAAAAACTTGGGGATAGTTCGAAAAATTGTACATTGAGCACGGATCATAGAATAATCAAGTGGAACAAAAGAAGATCAGTTCAGACTTAATCAATTACAATTACAAGGTTTGATAAATCCGCACAGGATTAGAAATACGTCAACAAGGGAATCGGCTGGAAGTCTGCAGCCGAGAAATGCAATCAGTATTCGAATCTTGCAAAATAACCTGAGTTTTTAACATCGAACTTCATGAACCAGGTTTGGAATATAAATGCAGCTGATTTATTTCCGTGATATTAAAACGTGTTCTCGCGAGAGTATGGCATGTCCTTCATCGCTCTTTGACTTTTGTCATTAATTCAAATGCAATTCTGTAATGTGATATTATCGAACTGTGACATAATTTCATAGACGTGAGCGCCTAATGATATGGATTTCAAGAAATATAATGAATATGGTAGTAACTGTCTGAACTTGAGATGAACATGAACATTATTAATCCATGAATTAAATAGTATCCACTTTGTCATTTCGATCTCTGTATTTCAACCGAAGCGTTCTCCGATCTTGAGCAGGTGTCTCTATTGCATTCGGTAATTGCTGAATAGGATTATTTATCTCATTTACATTTTACATTTTGCTTGTTTTTTCTGAAATTTCAAAAAACGAATCTTTGCCACTCGGACCTGTGAATCGTTTCAACTGGGGTTTCGGCAAAATTTAAGGAAAACGTTGAGGAAATAATAAATGAAAGCGTTGTTCAAAGGTTACTGAATGTGGTGTGCGCCTGTGGAGGTCGGAAAAGAGATCGACCGAAGCGTAGTGATCAAAACGACAAAAGTACTGATACTTATCAAAACGTTTCGTGGAATAAAAGCAGTAATATTAATAAGGAGAAGAAGAAGAAGAAGAAGAAAGCGGGAAAAAATTGCTTGCCTGTCATTGTCTATTATGTGTGTGCACAGAATGCCTTACTGGAAGAAAGAAGTCGAAGTATTGAATAAATGGCTCCATTTCATTGAAATAGGAGAAAGTGAAAATAAATAATGCCTTCGAATAAACGTTAGATCGAGACTAAATTGGTTATTACTACTGAAAGAAAAGGTTTTGGACTGTCTTCGGTTCGATCCACTTGATACGCTGACCACAATGGAAAGATATTACTATATTTCAACGTATCTGATATCGTCTAACTCAAGGATTTTGTACATCAAAAACTGGGCTAAAATTTTATTGTGTGCTTTACTTAAATGGTTCTAAATCTCGGAAAACAGACCGAGTGTCAAGTCTCGAGAATAAACCATGCAGCAGCTATACATATCCACAATTATTTTATGGACAAAGAAAGTTATATAATGAAAATGTTGTATATATGTATGTATATAATGCTTTTCCCTGCCACAAGTTGATTTATCTAATGTATCGTTGCACATCAAAAGATCCCAAAACACAGATGGAAGGAACAAATTATAAGTGACGAAACGATATAGACTCTTGAGTTGATCATTTATTCTTTGCACCAGATTTTAATCGAGACTTGATTTGTTAATTTTTGATGTGTGACTATATATTAAATGAAATCAGATTTATGCAATGAAGTCTGCAGATGAAATATGAACAAAAAAAAAAGAAGAAAAAAAGTTTTGAAAATTGATTTGTACAGACTAAAGATTTATGTGTACATATGAAAAGTGTGAAAAGAAGAGGCGTTATTTGTGGACGTTACATTCCATGTACGACTAAATGAATAAAGAAAAGCTAATCATTTTCTTGTCTTGGGTTTTATTGATTGATTCATTCATTTTATGGGAGAACGCAATTTATGTTGTGCAACAATTGATTTGATATGATTCTTGGTTCTTATTTTACGATGATCATGTACGTGTGTGACAGCATGCATATTCATATCTATGTGTACGGTCAGTAATTCACACACACACACACACACACATACACACACACACACACACACACACATATATATATATATATATATATATATATATATATATTCTTCCCCCCAAAAAGAAGGGATATATGCATATAGATACTCCCCCCCAAAAAAAACCGGATGATATATATATATATACACACACATATATATATATATAAAAATGTATATATATATATATATATATATATATATATATATATATATATATATATATATATATATATATATATATATATATATATATATATATATGTATAATGGATTCCCGTTAACAAGATTGTATCGAGGCCAACAATTTCGGACCCAGTAAACAGCTAGCTGGTCTGAATAACCAAACATTTTTTAGGCACAAAACCAAAATGTTTTGGATTCAAGGGAACATCTTGCGTAAAAACTGCAATAACATGATACTATATATATATATTTATGTATATATATATATATATATATATATATATTTGTATATATATATATATATATATATATATATATATATATATATATAAATTTCTTTTATTCATATATATATATATATATATATATATATACATATATATATATATATATATATAAATAAAAGAAATACATATATATAGATAAAAGAAATATCTATCTATCTATATATATCTATATATCTATCTATATATATATATATATATATATATATATATATATATACACACACACATATATATGTATATATACATACTTCCCCCCAAAAAGAAGGGATATATATAAATATATATATGTGTGTGGGTGTGTGTGTGTGTGTGTGTGTGTGTGTGTGTGTGTGTATACTTCCTCCAAAATGAAAGGGATATATATATATATATACTTCCCCCAAAATAGAAGGGATATATATATATATATATATATATATATATATATATATATATATATATATATATATATATATATATATATACTTCCTCTCAAAATGAAACGGATATATACATATATATATATATATATATATATATATATACTTCCCCAAAAATAAAATGGATATATATATATATATATATATATATATATATATATATATATATATATATACTTCCTCCATAATAAAACGGATATATATTTATACATATATATATACATATACTTCCCCCCAAAATAGAAGGGATATAATGAAATGGATAATGTATGTATACATATATATATATATATATATATATATATATATATATATATATATATATATATATATATATATATATATATATATATATATATATATATATAAATGATTTGAGGATATTACAATCTGTCCCTGTTTTAATATGACCATGTACCAGACTAAGCCAACTGTGAACCTAACCCACCATCAATGGCATTTGAAACTAGACCTGGGTGTTCGAGTTTTGCTGGGTATGTATATTCGTTGAATATTTCGTTACATTTATCTGATGATGGCAGGAAAAAGTTCTGTAAACGAAAAGACAGAGCTGCTGCCTTTCTCTACTGAATGGAGCAGCCTGGGGCTGGCCATCGACCAAATGATACCGGAAACAGGGGACAGGCACTGAGTTTTGATGTTTTACAGAAGTGGAAGCTATGTCGACCTACCGGACATCAGGTGCAGACAACTTAAGGAGCAGTTCAGGCATAATCAGCTACGGTAGATGTCTGAGGCTTTGTAATTGCTGTGTTGAGAAAAAAAAAAGAAGGGAAAATCTCGTATTCTAATTATATGAGCTGTCAGTGTAAATATATTAGGGGATATTAGCTAAATTACTTCCTATGAGTAAAAAATGTCCCTTTTTATGTGAGTACAAAATCGTACGCTTATCTAAAATAGCTGACATTTTCTTTTAAATAACTTTCTCCGAAGATTTGCTAGTAATATGTTCTTCTAGTATATGTGGTTGTGTGGATTTTTTATGTATATATTCAATGGGGATTCTTACTCCTATCTTCAAAGAAGAATATGGCTGTTCTACATACATGGGCGTGTCTTCTCTTATGTACACAGAGAGAGCGGAGGAGGAACAGATTTGTCTGGAACTGGTCCAAATGGGAAGGAAGATGATCGTGTTTTGCCAATCCATCTAATAAATAGGAAGGGCCTGCCATCTTTGAAAGCCGGCATTCGAAATTTAATCAACCTTTGAATAATACATGAGTGCCTGAGCCGCCCGAGGAAATCTAGATTTGAGTGAGTAAGACAAGCCATTCCACAGCAGTTGCAGAAAGGTCCAGCAACTGGGATAAGCTTAGAGTTGAGAAGGTTTGCTCAAGTTTGTAACATTCTGATCGATTTCCGGTGATCATGAAAGATTTGTATACAATACAACTTATAGATCTGCAATTGATACTCTTGGAGTCCTGGTGAAAAACGTCCATCACCAGGTGAGCGGCACAATGATCTTTCGTATTTACCAAAGGAACAAGATGAATTCGACGATTCAATTCAGTTTTGATTTCTGTCGCAGTCGATTTCTTCCGACACGCAGTGGGGATCTGAGCTAATAAACTATCTTCTCATCGTTACTACGTAACAGGGAAAAGTCCAATCGACCAGTCATCTCCTCCATGGCGGTCCAAGTAAACAACAATTATCTTGTAAGGTTTGGGAATCCAACAGGTGCTAACGACAGCATCCATAGTGAAGAGCATGTTGCCCCCATATATATATATAGTCCAATATATATCAGTAGAACTTATAGCTGTAGAATTTACAGTTATGATATGTATACGTACAGTAGGGAAATGAAGAGAACATTTTATGAGTATATATATATATATATATATATATATATATATATATATATATATATATATATATATCTTGGTGTGTGCATATTAACACGAACATATACAAACATACACCGAGTGGGAGAAATTGATCCTGATCTACTATTGTACAATCTATTCCACTATCATTCAGTCAATATCGATTCTGTAATCGAAATAATTGATAACACATTTTGGGTGATCTTGGTATACATATGAGCATACACACGCGCTCGGATGCTGGCAAAGAAAAGAAAGTTAGAAAAGGAGAGAGAGAGAGAGAGAGAGAGATAAGTAAAAGTGAAAGTAAGACGAAGGTTCGTAATCTCTAGCGATTAGTTAAGCCTGTATCTTCTGGTGGTAAGTTTGCGTTCGGAAGCATTTCTCATGGCGTGGACTGTTTTTCCTAGATATTGGCCGAGGACCATGATGGACAAGATGGGACGAGAAAAAAGGAACGATGTTGAACATTTAGAGCTTGAAACTAACGATGGAAAAGGCAACGGTTCCGAAAACGTAGCTGATATGCTGAACGAGTTCTCCAAAGAGACAAGTTTACACGGACTCCGGCATGTGAATGATGGGAAAAAATACAAACTCCGATGGTGAGTTTTACTGCTGCTTTTTAACTGATTAAGAAAATTATGGACATCCATTTAATATATATTTTCTATGCTTGGCTGTGTCTGATCAAGGCCACAATAGCTGAGCCAGAGGGGATAGAATAAACTCTTGAGGACATGCGACATGAATATATAAACTATCGGTTCTTGAGAGGATACCTGTGTCGTTGATTGTTAAGAAATATACTTATACACACTCTATACTTAAAAAAAAAAATACCATTTTTCAATCTCTTTCTTTCACTTTGCATTTCACACTCTATCATCATCATCATCATCATCATCATCATCATCATCATCATCTCCCGTTCGCTTTACTGACCTATCTGAGGCTGAAATGATAGTCTTATCCACCCAGGTAGTCGATGTTTTCTTTAGAATCTCCTAGGATATGTAGGCTTACATTGCTTCGAATATTGGTGCTATAAATCTTCCTATATCGTTACACAGCTGCTTTACCAGCGTATGTCTGCTTATAGAACCAGTGAAAACAAGAGCATTGTATACTTCTTTCTCAGTCTGATTGTATCTATGGAAATCGTATTGAATCTATCTGCTAATTTCCTAACAGGATTATGTTGTCTGTCAAGTTGAATATTCATGAAGTTGGAAGATATATGTATTCGGTGGCGTCTTTCGGTCTGTTTTTTCTGCCTGTCTGTCCAGAAGATATCTCTGAAAATACCATACGGATTTCGATGAAATTCTGTCGAAGGCAATGATGTGCGAAAGAAGTCGTCAATGGGGCGAATCTAGCCATTACTCTTTGATAGAACGATATTTTTCCGATTCTGTTCATACATTTATGTATACCGTTATGTCTGTCTATACTATTGTCGATGAATTTTAGCTTTTTATTTTTTTCAATTTTTCACTTGAATCAAATTTGTAGGAGTACTTCAGGAGACATCTCCTAGAAACGGAATTTAGGAAATGTTTTCTAACAACTTTTTCGCGTTTTTGTTTTTTTTTTTTTTGACTCTTTTAATCTTAAGTTAGCGCTATCGGATGCACCATTGGCCCTCAAATTTTCATGAGATTTCAATGAAAAATCTCTGAAAACGTTTTTTTGGGGAAATTCTTTTTTTATGGGTTTTTCTATAACTCTTTTAATCCTGTATCAGCAATCCTGAACATACCATTTGGCCTAGAAACTTGCTGATCCGCATAAGATTTTCTTTTAATATATCCTGAAATGGATTCTTGGAAAAACGTTTCAAATAGAATTTTTGTTTTCCGTTTATTTTTCAATCTCATGTAAGCACTACCGAATACGCACCATTTGAAATAGAACCTTGTAAAATGAACATGGGTATCCCACTAGACATCTTCTGAAAAAAATGGGTTAGGAAAAAACATTTTAATGAGATTTGAGAGCGGGAACTTTGAATCTTTTGATAGCGCCACTGGACACACTGTTGAACCTGGAACCTTGCACGAGAATTCCACTAAACATCTCCTAAAAATAGAGAAGAAATTGGATGAAATTTTCTTGTTTTTTTCTACCCTCTTAGTCTCGTATCAACAACACCGAGTACATACCATTTGACCTGAAACACTGCAATTACTAGCCTTCTGACTCTACTGGACATCTCATAAAAACGTTGGGAAAAACATTTCTTCGTAAAATCTTTTTTTCCTTCTTGTTCCTTTAATCTTTTGCCAGCACTACCGGGCACACCATTGAGGCTTGGGCTCTGCAAATTCGCTGTGTGTACTCCACTAGATATCCTCTTGAAACTTATTTTTGTTCGTTTTTGTTTTTGCTTTTCAAATTTTTGTAAAGATATTTAAATGGAATTTTGGAGGTTTTATTCTCATCTTTTTAATCTCTGTATCAGCGCTATTGGATACACCATCGGGTCGAAAACCTTGCAATTTTGCTTTGAATTTTTTGGTTTTGGTTTTCACTTTTTTGATCTTGCGTCAGCACTACCATTTTACCTGCAACCTTGCAAATTCACTTGAGAACTTCACTAGACATTTCCTTAAACCAGCATTTGTATTTTTGGAAATATTTTGATGGAATTCTACAGATTTATTTTGGACACTTTAAATCATGTGACGGCACTAGCGTACACACCATTGGATCTAGGACCTTTCTTATTCGAGTACTCCATCGGACATTTTATGAAGACGCTTTTTGGGATTTTTGAAAATTTCGTTCAATTGAATTCTTTCTCACTTATAATCTTGTCTCAGCGCTCCCAGGCACAATTATTTTCTAAAAGCGAGAAAGTGTAGTAAAGAGAGAAACTTGCTAATTCCCATAAGTGCTAAATTAAACATCTCCGAAAAATGTTATCTGGTTGGATTTATGGAAATTTCTTTATTAATTGGAATTTTAGGTATTTTAATTTACTCTTTAATTTTTGTTTTTAATCTACTGGATACTCCATTGAACCTAGGACCTTGCAAATTTGCGTGAAGACTCCACTGAACACATCGTAAAAATGGGTTTATTTTTGTATCCTCCCAATCTTGTGTCAGTACTACAAGAAAACGCCATTTGACTAAGAACCTTGCGAATGTATGTGAGTACAGACATGTAAATACAGATTTGGGGAAATTTTTTCGTGTGGGTTTTAAAAAATTCTTTAAATCCAACGGCTAGGATGTTGCAAATTCACATGAATGACGTCTTCTAAGAAGTTTTTTTTTCACACGGATTTGCAGATTTCTTTTCTTTTTCAATTTATCTATTGTATTTTCTTAATTTTCTAATCTGATGTCAGTGCTACTCGAACGTGTTTTGTTTTTGTTTTTTTGCTTAGAACTTCGTGAATTCTCGTGAATTTACCTGGACGCATTCTAAAAATATTTCTTCCAGATTTTTAAATCGCTTTTCTTGCGAAAAAAGTGAATTTTTCTGGTACGAGTATCGCTTTTTCAGATTAGATAGTAGCTTTAGTATCAGGGGTATATACACCCACACGCAGGCATACAGTCGAGGTCGAGACCTTTTTTCAAAGAATAATATAATTTCTAATACTTTTTTTTTCTCGAAAAGAATTGTACTTAGGATCTCTTTGGGTGCTAGTATGATAGTGTCAGTCCTACTGGACATACTACGATGATTCTAAGGACTAGTGTAGCGTGTCTATCCATTCATTTTAGTATGTTCATTATTTAGGTCTACTCATTAAGTCCATCTGACGCGCACGCATACACACAGACACTCATAGATGAATAGACAGTTATTGATCGGTCTCACGCCACTACAATCAACGGGCAACAGCTTTTTGTTTCCATTTTGCCTTTATATACAATTAGAGTGTTGTTTTTATGGGATATTTTTTTCTCATTTGATCGGATTGTTTCTTATTGCTATTTTCCCTGTATTTGTGTGTGTGTGTGTTATTACTATGAACATAATTATTATTTCATACCTCCAGCCACTTGAAAGAATAACTCAATCATCATAATTGTCTTGGGCATGTGGAAACAGATCAAATCAAGAATTATTAAATAAACAACTTATGGAAACAGATTCAAGTGAGAATAAAATAATTTCAGAGAGGAGACATGCCACAAAAAGCTGATGGTTTAACTATATACCGATAACGAAAATGCTTACACCATATCCTCGAAATTTATGATTTATAACTACCCACAAGCGCAGCATCCCCACTAGATTAAACAGAAAAACATAACAAGCAATGACTAAACTGTAAACAAAAAAAAAAAAAAGGAAAGATATATGAATTCAATAAAAGGAAGATCTTACAACCTAGAAAAATAGATTCCTCCGCCAAAAATAATCTCCCAAATAGGGATCCAAAATAAACCGAATCATTCGCTTAGAGAAGCCCAAACAAGACAGAAACATAAACATGCTTGTTCAGCGAATTCTTACTTCATCATATTTTCTGCACTACTCTAAACCAACTTGATGTTTGATGTTGAATGGATGGAGTACTTCATAAAATAAACCCATCACGCTTCGGATACTGTATTTTATTATACTATATTGCTGATTTGTATTATATTTGTACATATATGTTGAAAAAATGGTTCTGCTACATAAACACGTTTATGCTTCTTCCCTTTCGAGCTTCTTCAGACCGATGTTTCGATTTATTCGGATTCAGGACGTTATTGGGAGGTGCTCCTGATATCCAAAAGTACAGTATTCATATAGAAAATATTTTGTCGGCTGAAATGGTTTAAAGCCAAGAAGTGATTACCATTAATTTCCAGACACAAAAGAAAACGTTTGTCCGTTTGTTAGTCTGAGAGATGGTGATCGGGACGCCTTTTTTCACCTGTATATTCACTCATAATATCCATATTCTTATATTCCATTTAGTTCACAATTGTATTAACGTTTATGATCTATTTTCTTGAAAAATGCTCACAAAGAGTTTCTATTAGCGAAATTGGTGTGCGAAAATATGAGCATATTTGATTGCTACGTGAGAAAATAACTAATCGGGACAGATTTCGATTTACATCTGTTTTTGATTCCACTTTTTTTTTTTCTCGTAGTTCATCTTTTTTTTTCATTTAAGGCGAGACAACTAGGAGCCATACAACAACAGGACAGCAAGAGCGTCAAATTTTGTAACAAATAGAGCAAACGACAGTAATGGATTGAAGGGTGATGATTCAAATCCACTGTTTAGATATTTTTAGATTTTCAAAATCTGGATTTTGATATTTTGGGTTTCGTGCAAGTATCAGAAATTATCATTTTGATTTTTTCTGATGAAATATGATTTATTTATGTTTTTTAACTCAATTTCTGATGTAAAGCTGACGGTGAATATTACATTAAAACTTGAATAAAATATCTTATAGTGGGACTGTTTAGCTTGAAATTACAAGCAAATCGTGCATTTTGTGGTAGAAGTATATTATTTGGTGAACCTATAGCTGAGGCATTCCCCCAAAAGAAACTTAATTTTTAGCAATTATGAATTTTAATTATAACTCCCTTGTCAGCCTTTTCAAAATGGGTGCAAGTAACAACAGTGTTCAGTTTTCGTATCAGTGATGGATATATGATTTTAATACTAATATCAATTATTACAAGACAGTTGGTTTTGTACTATTCTAGCCCTAATGCTTAGTCTGTACCATGAAAAATGCATAATTTGATATCGATATCCTCCTTATCAGACCAGTCTACGCAGCTTTATTGCAATTACTATTTTCCTACCAGTCAAGACCGCCATCTTGAATATTCAATGACTTACATGTATTGTCCAAATGGCACTTCCCAAGAATTGTGTAAGGTACAAAATCCAGCAAATTATGTCCTCATATCATATCATATACGAATACGAAAATTGATCTGAAAACCGATTTTTAATAAGCTTTACACTGGAAACTATTGCACGGAAGTTTTTCAATGGAAACTTATGCAGTTATGTAATAATTTTCAATTAATTAGAGTTTTTCAATGCAAACCTTTGGAAACTCTTACATGCACGCAATATTCTTTGTTTTGTTATCCCTTATCAAAGCGAACAATTCCACACGCCTGATATTCTTTTCGATTTGTACAAACCTGATATTTTGTTTAGAAATTACGGTTTCTTATTTTTTTGTATAATTTTTACTTATAATACATTTTTTTTTCAATTTAATAGTATGTAACAATGATTAATAAATGATATTAAATGTTAATAAATACAAAGGAATGGTACTGAAATGGTATAAATTAACAAGCATTCGACAAAATAGTAGCATCTATGATCTTCAACATATTTCTTCTTACACAGCAAGAAGTCATTTTTCCCCTGGCAACGTTGGAATTTCCTGCTAGTCAAGTGAATCAGAATATTTCTGATATTTACTCAATATTATCTTATTACTATAGATAATACCAGATAGAGACATTAAAGCGCGCAGATTTTAAACCTTGGTACTGTAACGGTGGTAGATGACGGCGTGGCTGCTTAGTTAAGAACATGTGGCATCTTCCCGAATTGAAAATCCGTGCATTTTGACGCCTCTACCTAGTAACAAAGTTTTCGACCGATATAGTCATTGGTACGTAAGAATTGGCAAAAAGAATATCTTCGAACAGAAATCGAACTCATATTCCGCTTCATAAGACGTTGCTGTTTGCATGGTACAACGCTGATACTATATGGCCAACCAAGCCGCTAACAGCTAGACGAGGTTCGTATTTTTTTTAAAATCCAACCCCTGCTGCCTTCGTTCCTACCAACACTACGCCAATTTTTTGTTGACTAGCTTGTTGTAGCAGCGATAGTAGCTGTACTCCAAGTTGCCTGAGTTTCTGAAACAAGGTATTTTCATTATTTCATGCATTAGTCAAGATAAAGTCCTCACCGAAAAATGTTTGAAATAATGAAAATATTTAATTTCAAAAGCTTGGATATTCTCCCCCCCCCCCCTCTCTCTCTCTCATCTGATTCAAGATTTTGACAACTGATGAATTAATGCGCAGCGTCAATAATCATTCCGCGGGAAAAAAAAATCGCTTACAACTCCGAAAACAAATTATTGTGACGAGCAGTTGACGACTGAAACTTTCTCGTCTGCTTAATCTACAAGATGGCCAATAATTTCCAAGGATTTTTTTTTTTCTTCTATTGGTCCAGCATTTGGGAATTGCTAATTACTGATAGCAGTGCATCTGAAAGCAACGAAGAGAACTTGCTTCCCGTATCACGTGACGTGCGCGAGGCAATGACTTCGCCTCCATCTGTGAAACGATCCATGGAGGAGACCCAATCGTTATTTGTAGGTGGCGGTGAGTGGATTCGTGCATCTCCCAAGGGCATCAGTATGAAAACGTCAACGGATCTGGCTGAAGCTCGAACTCTGTCCGCTGATTCCGTTCTCTGTGCCAGCAACCGTTACACTGCTCTGAACCGCTGTATTAATCTTGTAGAAATGTCGGCGCTATCTTAAATCGAATTTTAGATCGATACCCGAAGAAACGTTCTAGCTTTGATTAAAAGCAATTTCTCGTAAAGTGAAAAAAACGTCGAAAGAAATCTTTTAAATAAAATTTAGATAATCTCATAATAATGTTGTCACGGAAGTAACAAAACTTGAAATAAAGATAAAATGAAAGCATCCAATGTTTTGGAATTTCTTTCTTTCCCCGCCAACTCTTTTAATCTTATGTCAGCGCTCTGTTCATTCGTTGGTTTCGTATCTTTTCTGTCCCTACGTCCATCAGACCCCAAACTCTGTTGCCATACGTATTTTAGAACGTGTCATCAAAGAGTATATCTCTGAATTTTTTAGATGAGGTATTATTATTATTTCTATTATTATTATTATTAGCATTGAAATGGATACCATATGGGAACCTCTAATGATGAAAGACAGAAAATAGTAACAAATACCAAAAACTGTCACCTGAGGTTTAAGGCTCCTGAAAATTAGCAACGGTTGTCCACATGGACACATAGCGTAGTTGGCACAGAATTAGACGAAATTACAGCAAGTAATTGGATGGTTTAATCCCAGGGTGAGACAATACTAATGCGGGAGTGCAGTCAATATACCCCGCCGGTTATATAAAGAGTTCGGTTCGTTACTTCCCCCACACCTATCAGATGAAGGCCGTAGAGTACAACGGCCGAAACGTTTTATCAAAAACAACCAAGATGAGGATAGTCCGAATAATAATAAAAATAATGTCATCAAAGAGATTTTGTTTTCTATCGGTATTTCACGCAATTCCCAAACGGTCTTCGAAGAGGGAAAATTTCCACGATCACTTGTCCATAGTTTGCCTAATAACACAGGACAACTTTTTGATAAAATAAGTGTTATTTTCCGTCTATAATTCTTTTCAAACTTTGATTTTGTGATCAGAACATCAATAGTTTGTAATTTACCTATTTTGCCTCGGACAACTCAAGGAAAGTACTTCAGAGCTGTAAACTTCGTATCTAAAACAGTGAGAAATTATTTCACAATGCAATATTCAATAGTGATATGAACACTACCTGGGGGTCAGTCAAGTGGCTCTCACCTGACGTTTCGTATCTTCCCATAGAATTCGGGCGAAACTGAGAAGCATGCAGCGAGAGCTCGAGAGAATCATGCTCAACCTCATATGGAGAGATCACAAGACAATACAATACACCGGGAAGAAAACATCAAAGAATCTATTGTAAAACTCAAATGGCTATGGGCTGGTCATGTTGCGAGAATGGCAGACAACCTATGTACATCACGACTCACAACATGGATCCCCAGAGATCACAAGCGAAACCGAGGCCGACAAAATACAAGATGGAGAGATGAACTAGACGAATTCAGAAAATACTGGCTCTGCGATGTCCATGATAGAGAAATGTGGCGGATCCTGGGGAAGGTCTATGTCCGACGACAGACGTTAAAAGATTGATGATGATGATGATGATGATGATGATGATCTGCCCTGTCTTTAATAGTGCGTCATAGCTTCCCCGTTGTCTCGAAGGCAAAGATAGCAGGGGAAATTGCACACCCATCTAAAGTGCCACCATTTTTAAGTCTTCCCTCAGCCTTTCTCATCATACATTAAGGCGTCTAGCAAGGTCTTGTCTCTGTTGTATTCCAGGTGAAATTAAGAGAGCGGAACTTATTCTGGTGTAGGTATGCCGAGATATGCCATCTAGGCTTTGCATATCTCGGCAGAGTACTCTCTGAGGCAAAGGTCGAAGTGTCTTCGTCGGACCACAGATAAAGAAGATACTGGAATGCAAGGAATCCCCTCAAAAGCTCTCTCAGAGTGGGAAAGGGGCTTGGTAAAGCTTTTTCACGGTTGTTCGTGGCTTCTGAGGCAATCCTAAGGCCGAAAACAATGTGGAGCTGGTTGTGATAATGATGAAGAACTTCGATAAAAAGGGCTGCAGAGAGTTCCTCAGTGTTCCATATCCTTCATACTCATTTTGATAAATCCAAAGAGAACATTGGACGTAAAAGCAAAAATAAGGCCTCCCACTTGGATAAACCGAACTTTGAACACCGTAACCAACGAACTTATAACGAGAACATGATGGAAGTTTATGTTTTAGAGTCCGGTTCGTGAAAGTGAAGTACAGTTCAATCGTTAATTTTGGAAAAAACCTATATGCTTCTTTATATCTGGGAAAAGGTGATTCTTGATGTGAATAGAAGAGATAAGAAAATGCAATCGTTGTGCAATTGGGAATATGTAAATTTCAAAATATCACTGTCTGGGTCACAAAAACCAAGTTTGATGGGAATAATAGCCAATTTCCATACTTTTTACTGGTAAGCCATCAGAAAATAACACTCACGCACTCAGGAACAAAAATCGCATGTATAGTATATGCTCCTTTGTTTTATAGACAGAACATGAATATTGAACCCCAATTATTTATTCGTGATGTCCTCGGCTCACGCGTAAAACTCAATAGCCAAAATAAATGCTTTTAACTAAATCGATCATGCTGAAGACTGGCAGGTTTATTCACGCGGAAAAAAAACATACATAATATCAATAAATCATACATACACTATATCATAAAAGTGTACGCAAGTAAATATTACAAATATATCTAGGAGACAATATACACAAGGAAATAACCGTGTACACAAGGCAATATGATGTTCAGAGGATCAATGTGCACAAGGTAATATAATGAATGCATACATAAGACAATGTAATGAGAACATACACGGGGTATTACAATAAATATATACACAAATCAATATAAGAAATACAAGCATTGCTATGAAAGTTCATAGGCCTCTCAACTTACAGGCTTGGGTTTGACAAGTCGTTAAAATGTCTTCTGTCGGCGAACTTACAAGAGTGTGGAATGCTGTGAACCCTATTCTAAGCGTTGGGTGGGGGGAGAATTAATTTTGTGTCGGTGACGGATCAGAGTTTGCTGAGATGGCAATAAGCCACCACCAGTGAACTTATGGGGGTGGAAGTAAAAAAAAACCTAAAACATCCTGTTATCGAAGAATGCATTTTTAAAAATTGAAAACTTCGGAGAATTTCATATTTTACATAATGCTTCATTGAAGACAATGATTGAGATAGTACGCAGAGAGTTATCCACTAATTTGCGAAAGTTTGCTTTTCGCCACTTTTCCGTTCCAAAACTGAGACGAAAATAGCGTTTGGCGTTTGTTACGCATCGAGCCTTTGTACAAGAATGACAAACCCTCTCCTCCTCACTCCTTTACCCAGGTCTCCTGTATCTTCAATCACTCCAACCTCCGATGACACAGCCAAACATACCATTATCACAATTTTAAGGTTTGTAAACGTTCAAAAATGTTATCCCTTATAAATTGACGGTAATGAAGTCTTCACCATTTCGTCTTACGAAATGTTTCCTTTGAAACATTCTGCTTTCTTATCGTGGGGGATATTTCTAAAACATTAAGATATGGGGGGTAAATTTTGAATCAGCAAAATCTGTGATGCCGTTGTTTTTATCATTGATTATTGCGGAACGCCACTTGCTGAGTCGTGCGTAAAAGCCTATGCTGCACTCGTTTACCTTATGATATATAGGAAAATGCTTGCTTTTGTACAGATAGGTGCAAGTATTCATCATCTTTCCTCAATGATTCCTTTCTATTTCAGGTGCGTTTGGACAGTGGCCATTGCTGGGATGATGCTCGCTCTCCTGGTTTCGATCATCGATCTACACACCGAATACAACAAGCACCTTTTTCTCACCCGTATCAACGTAGGGATCGCTGACAGCCTTCCTTTCCCGGCTGTCACACTGTGTAATCTGAACCCGATTGACAGGAACAAAATAACAGACTTCGAGAAAGTGAAAAGTTACTTCCTCGCTTTTACCAACCTGTATTCGCCCTCCGACAATCCTTTGAATTGGTCAAATCCAGATTTGAAACCTTTCACGTATCCGATGAACGAAAGTTGGTTGCGGTCAATAAGTCCGAATTTCAACTCTTTGTTATTCATGTGCGCTTGGCAGGGCCAGCGTTTACAGCCGCCTTGCTCTCAGAACTTTACTGAGCATTTCACAGACATGGGTATATGCCATACTTTTAACGATGCAAGCCAGACTAGACGGTATAGGCCTCTGCATACTTTCCACACAGGCAGCCTGACAGGACTTGTTCTCTATTTCTATATTAATGAAAGTACTTATATTTACAACCAGGAGATGGCGACCGGAGTGAAGGCAAGTTGTTCTGACAAAAGGAACTGATGTCGCTTACATTGTTAAATGCGCTCGTGTACATTTCGGTCTTGCTGTTGTTGATAGGCATATGAAAACATTTCCCTCGACAGCACTTCCTTCATCGCGTTTTAAAGAGGGAAATCAGGACGATCCTTTGTCTGTAGTTCGACCGAAAAGCGACAAGCAGTTGTTTTGTTTTTCCTTTTTCTTCAAGTTCACGCTAAAGAAGTGATCATGGAGTTCTATGAATGGTTATGGCTAACCCTAACATTAATCATATAATCTTGAGGTGTCTGCGAGGTTGTAAATAAATGATTCAGTATCATTCTTTAAATTATACACAGGACACAGGACACAGATAGACGTGAATAGTATGTGGAGTAAAACCAAATTTACACATGTACACACACGTACACATAAATTAAGTGAGCGCTTACACACACACACACACACACACACACACATATATGTACGTGTGTGTGTGTGTGTGTGTTAAATATTGATATTTACCAAGTTTAGCTTAGTCCTACGCTGGCTCAAACAGAGGGAAATGAAGTTTCAAAAAATATCGCAAATAGGTAATGACAGTTAGTTTTAAAAATCAGCTTTCGAAATCCTGGCTCTTACCAGAGGTCCGATACCTACCACCGGCTCTTTTGAGAAATATGTGACTACTTCATCTACCCAGCAGACCACCAAGCACTAAACTTACTGTAGAATTATAGTTAACGACTGAATCTCGCAGATCATAAATATGATACTGAATTGGATTCTAAGTGGTTGCCTTGCACCTGTAGCCTTGAGCCAGACCAGACTAAGCTATGTAAATACATATATTTTGTTAACGGAATGCGCCCAGAAGCAAAAACGTCTTCTTGCAAGAAGTCAAACGAAGTTGAATAATGTCTCAACAAAAGCGTTTTAGAATTTTGGAGTATTCGATATCGCGTTACTGTGGGAAATTACGAGTCACTTGTCTGGTTTTCCAACGATGTGGAAATTGTACAGCTGATTATAATCCCCCCCTTAAATTCCCAAAGGTTAGATACATGGAAAAAAAAAGAATTAAATAGGAAGTGGGCGTTTGTTTATATTTAATGAGCAGCTATTTATTCTTTCATCATGTGACGGTAGTTTTTTTTTCCTGAGAAATATGAGCTGACGGAAAATTTAGGAAAACGGATCAGAATAGTAACCACCCTATAAACCCAGTTTCGGGGCTGGACAGCACAGAAGTTCTGTTTGATCGAAATATCCTACTTGTGAGGGACCTGTGCTGGGTGCTATCTTGAATAATTAGGCTATATCTTTTTTACTAGACTTTGCTAGATTATACATATATATATATATGAATATATATAATTATTGTGTCATCCACAGACAGCCGTTTCGATGTATTACATCTCTTCAGTGTGGCTATAGACTTTCCTTTATCCCATCCAGTACCGCGAGGCAGGATATCCTACCTCTAGGCTACGGAACTGGACGGTCAGTAAGGTTGAATTTAAGTGATATATTCATTTACGCAGAAATTCCCCATCCACCAGAGTGCTCTATTCCTGTGGAAGAGCATTGCATAACCTTACAATGGATGAGTTACTTCTCTTCAAGAGTGCTCAACCCTGAATAGAGGAGCATTATATCAAGCAGTCATTCAATATCCGATGTATGATGGTTTATTTCATGAAGCACTCCATACATTTAACGTTAAAGATCTAATCAAGTTAAGAGTAGTGCTTAAAATTTGATGAGTAAAAGGACTCGCTACACATGTTTGTGTTTCTGCTGTGTTTAGGCTTCTTAAGGCAAATGATTCGATTTATTTTGGATCACTATTTAGGACCTTATTCGATGGGTCTATTTTTATGAGTGGAGAACCTTTCACCTATCCTATTTACATATCTTTCCTTTTTTCTCTTCCTTGTTCAGTTGTTGGTCATGGCTTGTTTTATTTTACATAGGGGAGATGGATTACTGAGTGGTTGATATAAATCAACAAGGGATGTTGGAGACACTTTCTTTATCAATGTGTTGCTAATCCATCAGCTCTTTGTGGCATGTTACCTCTCGGGAAGTATTCTATTCTTACCTTTATCAGCTCCCAAGTGTTAGGGTTAACCTTTACGTGACTTTAGCTGTTTATGTTTAATCCTTTAATTCATATTTCAGGTTAGGTTTGCCTCTATATATCTAAGATATTTAGGAAAATGTGATTAAGTTGTTCTTAAATTGGCTGGATGTACAATAATAATAAGAAGAAGAAGAAGAAAAAAAAAAGGGAAAAATACCAGGACCTAGCAAGGGAGTTAAAGAAAATGTGGAACATGAAAACCAGGGTAGTACCGGTCATAGTGGGAGCGCTAGGAACTGTCCCCAAAATGCTGAGGGAGAGACTGGAGGAGATCAGGATTAGGGAGAGGATAGAGACCGTACAGACCACAGCACTACTTGGAACTGCACGGATACTGAGGAAGGTGCTAGAGATATAAGTACTGCAACGAATAGTAGCTCTGTCATGATATGCGAAAGAGGGAGGAGACGCTGGCTGAAGACCTGAGGAGACTTATTGTCACTCAGCCTTCAGCGATAACCACTGGGCAACCGGTGTGAAACTGTAAATCGTAGAATTACTGTGACCTATGAGTACTAGGAGAGGAGGGCTGGAGACTTGAGGAGACTTGCTGTCACTCAAACTCCAGCGGTTACCACTAGGCAACTGGTGTGAGATTCCAAATAATAATGATAATAGTAATAATACTGTTATTAATTATAGCGAGAAGAATAAGATAGCTATGGTCGTTGATTTTTGTATACCTGTACCTGGGGTTGAATTGAAAAAAAAAGATCCATAAATAGAATAAAAGGAATGTTCTTCACCCAGAAAAGTAGACACAACCCCAATGAGTAAATAAATGAAACCATTCGCCTGGAAAAGCCCAAACGGGGCAGAAACATAAACGTGTTTATGTAGCTGATCCTTGATTTCCTTCTACACACACACACACACACACACACACACACACATATATATATATATATATATATATATATATATATATATATATGTCTAAGGTTTGATCAATAAGTGCGTTGTCTCACACGTACTTATGAGCTAAATTTTGATCTAAAACTTTCATTGTATAATGTGATTATTTTTCTACAACTGAATCAAGTACATTGACAATATAATGGGATTATGTTGAAAAATAAAGAACTGTTGTCTGAAATATATGCTTCTTCCATAACAAAGCTGCGGACTTATTGATTTGGCTACGTACATATGTGAGTACTGTATAATATACAGAACTGTCAAAATGATTGTGCTCTTTCTTCAAAATCGACATTTCAGTTTTGAACCCTATTCAAACTACAAAGATGTAAACAACATCAATCGCTCTTCAGCATTTTGTATTGTTCGTCCATTGTAGTATGAGGCGAATTTCAACCATTGTTGACCTCATTTGACCTCAAGTAAACATGACCTCATCCTAACCTTAGGTCGTGGTTGATCTCAGGTGAACTAGCATGTCCTTTCAAGACTCCATGTTTTAACTTCTTTTGTGGTTTACAGGGTATAGTACGGTCTCAAATAAAACATGATACCTTTGTAGTTGTTATGCTATGGGCGCTTGTCCAATATTGTCATCATTACTGTGTTACTAAACATGTAATTATCTGAGTGAAATTAAGTTTTGACGTATTTGTTTAATAACTCCTTTCCGTGATGTCACAGTTTACAATACATAATCAGCTAATCAAACATGTATATATGTAATTTCCCATAGGACAATTGGTTTTGATTGGAAAATACCCAATCTCTTTCTCTCTCTCTCTCTCTCTCTCTCTCTCTATCTATCTATCTATCTATCTATCTATCTATATATATATATATATATATATATATATCAAGAGTGTAAAAAGGTCCCGAGACTCTTTTATGAAACTAGAGACTTGTTTATGATAAAATGGACGTAAGTGTGCATGTGAGTATATATATAACTAAGTTATCTCTCTCTATATCTATCTATCTATCTATCTATCACTATATCTATCTATCTATCTATCTATCTATATATATATATGTATATATATATATATATATATATATATATATATATATATGTATATATATATATATATATATATATATATATATATATATATATATATATATATATATATATATATATGTGCTACAAAAAAACAACAACTATATCGTCAACAAACCCTTTATTAGATTTTAAAAAAACTTGGGCCGAGCATGGTTTCGAAAGCGAAACATCATTACCAATAACCCAGAGTGCACTGCCAATACCATATGATAAATTCTCGGTGGGGTCCCACCACTTTATTTTTCATTTTTTTCTCCACAGATTCTGCTGCATCACCCTTATGACGAACCCGATGCTAGTCGGGAAGGGATCCTTGTCCCTCCCGGTTTCTCCACTCGTCTCAATCTCAAACAAATAACGGTAAGTATTTTCTCGCGGCATTCTTGCCATTTTAGCCTAATCGTCTTTGGTAGAGATCCGATGTCTGTTTTTTTCGTTTTTTGTCAGTATGTTTGTTAGTTGGTTCCCCAAATTGAATTTTCCTCTTTTCAGATAAGTACTGAGAAACTTTCCCCGATAAGAAATTTAAGCTTAAACTCCTAAATATGAGTAAGAAATTTTGTAGGCCTAGCTTACAATTAGAGTTTTAGTGATCATTATTTAAAGTAAGCATGCTCTCATCTTTATCCCTGGGAGATCTGTTTTATACTGTGTTCAGAATAAAGAAATAGATAAGGGCCTCTCATAGAGGAGATAAATAAACACTGATTTTAATTAACTTGTCTATGTGTAGAACGCACTTAAAGAAGAGAGTTCAAAATATTTCTGTGTCATGTACAGGGAAGACCGTAAATGCCCGGCATCTTCCGTCTTATAAAGTAAGATATAGGAGCTTGTAGAGTCATTCCTTACATATGCTAGGGCATGTTGTCTCCCTTAAAATAATATAGGCGCGTCCTATATACGAAAAAGGACACTTCCATCATATGAGTATGTTCAGGTATTATAAAGACACATACACACACACACACACTCATGCACACGCACACATACATTTTTAGATATAATATTAGTTGAATGAATGTTGCCTCATTAGCGGTGTAATAAATAATTCTTTTGTCGAAGTCTTTTTGTTATTGCTTTCCGGAGTTCTTCTGAGACTGAAGAAACTCTATTGAGGTTTCTGTCTCTTCCTCGCTTAAGGAAATGCTTTTCATTAATCATCCATTTCATGTCGACGCCAATTAACAAAGCTAATTAAAGCGAATATGAAGATACGGATATTGTAATAAAAATAATCTAATTTATATTCGTTGCAGTACAAGTTCCTGCCTCCACCGTACAAAGCGTTCCGAAATTCTAACTGCCTCGACACTACATCTCCCAGTTTTCGCAACCACCTGAAGTATCACCAACATTACAGCTATAATGCCTGCATCCGTGAGTGTAGAGTTGAACATATCCTCCGCGTTTGTGGCTGCCGCAGTGTATTTGAACCAGGTATGCAATCTTGAGGGAACAGACGATGCATGCAACGTATCGATTTACCGTATTTCCCGACGTTGAGGATGCTCCGGCCTCAAGGACACAACCCAATTAGCAAAATTTTGAAAAGAAGAAGAATGTAAATAGTACGAAGGTGTCAGAACCTTCAACCCTTTTAACATGTAGCAGTTTTACATATCTTTTTTTTTTTTTTCTCTTTTAATGATGTTCTCTTAAAATGTAGTCGTTTGAGGAGAGTGAAAATATTGGAAATATTGATATGCAAAATTTTAATTACTACTAGTCCTTTGGTTCGTCTGTCGTTGATACCGATACAAGAATTATTTTTTCGTGATTACGTATATCTTCTTCGTTATTTATGACACTTTTGTATATCTACTATTTTATAGTTAGTAATGTTTCATACATATTATTTAGAGGGCGAATGCTGGAGTTCAGATCACTATCTTCATCTAGGTTAAGAAGTGACTAATGAATAACGTAATGTCCTGTCTATAGGACGCAGAGTAAAGTTTCAAGGCTTTGACCCAGGGATATACAGTTATTAGACGAAGTCAAGTCTGCTTTGAACGCTCTATCGATATTTACTAAGCTTAGCTTAGTACGACACAAGACCACGTGTGGGGCCTCCTGTGGGGATTGAACGCCCTACGGCAGCAATAGTCTACTGGACGCTTTTAACACTGTCTTGTCCAGTCTGGCATGATGCTGCAAGAATGGGACATTTAGTAAGGACTGAACTCACTTCAGTAGTAATGGTCTGCGAGACTAGCTCGCTAACCATTACTCTAACCTCCGAATGCTTTCGTGACCAAGAATCCCCATGGCATTTTCTCAGATACAGTTTCATACATTACGTTTATCAAGCTTGTTTGGCAATAGATCATTCGTCAAGGTAAAGCTCAACTCAGTAAATATCGATTGAAACCTGCCGATGATTAGCAGATCATTGTTTATATAATTGATTTGATCCTCATTAAATGCTCCACTATTTTACCCTTGTGCCAGAAAAATGGACTGCATCGAAGTCCCCTTAAGGTATTTTCATCATCATCATCATCATCATCATCATCATCATCATCATCATTGTAATAATAGTAATAATGATAATAATAATAATCAGTCTCTTAATGTCCATCGTTGGACATCGACCTTCACCAGGATTCGCCACATTTTTCTATCGTGGGTATCGCGGAGCCTGTATTTTCTGAATTTGTCCAGCTCATCTCTCCATTGCACATGGGATCACTTGGGACTCGTGTCGTGGATACTAGCTCCCATATATATTAATAATCTGCACACTTAACCTATAATAAACATGGCTGATATCTTTAGTTTCTTTTCCAGTTGGATGTTTTCAATTGAATGGAGGATAAAGAAAGAATGGTGAATATTCATACAGACAAACGTCTCCGCTGGACACGAGATTCATCATTTATTTTCCTATCGTTCCAAGTTCTAGTAAATAGTTTTAATGTTGTTTAATGTTCTAACAAAAGGTTTTAACAATCAGGATGATGATTGAGATATTTTGAGAAAGCAGCCAATTTAGATAATTTCACGCTAATTTTCAATTCGCTTAAAGAGAAAGGCAGCAATTACATATTCATTAAACCGAGCATAGTCAAACACAGAAACACAATAATAGAACATCCATTAAAAATCGAATCACTAACAAACGCTGGCTAGAATAGCTTGCAGGCTTTCGCTTGAAAAGTATGTGTTCTACAGTGATATTAAGAAAGTTTAATACATGGGCACAACGGTAAAACGACCTGCAAGGATGGAACGTATTGCAATATGAATTTACTAAATATTGTATGTGTCCAAGAAAAAGGTGACGATCAAGTCGAAATTAGATTAGGAGTTGGCGAAGTTCTTCAGAGGAGTAGGATGTGAAAGGATTTGTTACGAACTTCCCACTACGTAGTGCTGAACTCAGGAGACTAATTAGCTTGTATATTCACGCTCGTTAATTTAGCATAAAGATTTTCGTTCTGAGTAAAAAAGATTATAACAGAATTATCCATTTATGTAAGTACTACGTCTCCCCCCCTCTCTCTCTCTCTCTATATATATATATATATATATATATGTATATCTATACATGGATGAATGAACAAATGAATGGCTTGATTGATATATATATATATATATATATGTGTGTGTGTGTGTGTGTGTATGAATGTAAATATATATATGTATATATACACACATATATATATGTATGTATGTATGTATGTATATATATACATATATATATATGTATATATATATATATATATATATGTATATATATATATATATATATATATATATATATATATATATATATATATATATATATATATATATATATATATATACATACTCAATTTGTAAAAATACAAAAAGAAAGCAATAGAAAATAGATTTTATCAGTTGTAGATGTTTAATCACAGTGCCCAAATAATAAATACAGATATTGATGTATGAAAATAAAAATTACAAGGATACCCGGTGAATATTAACATTTCATGCCTACCCCATTAATCAACAAGCGGCAATATGGGATTTTTTTTACCTGTAATTATGAAAACAAAGTCATTCAAACGTATATATACATATATGTATATATATATATATATATATATATATATATATATATATATATATATATATTATATATGTGTGTGTGTGTATGTGTGTGTTTGTGTGTGTGTATACATACATATATATATATATATATATATATATGTATATATATATATATATATATATATATATATATATATATATATATATATATATATATAGTTGAATGGGGATTTGTTACACAAATTTGTTTATTTCTGCTTGTTACCAGAGCCACTTTTATTTGTAAGGAAGTAACGGTCATCTGAACATAAATTGGAATTGCCGAACCAAGGTCGAATTCTGTCTATGGCAATTCATATCCACTCAGCACTAATGCCCTTGGGAAAGGTATGAATCAACATCGCTATGCTTGCTAGATATTTTGACAGAAGTGTAATGTTTCTTACATACTACTTTGGTTGACAGGAGGATGCGTTGGTGATTGGTGTAGACCACTCTACCGAGGTAGTAATAACTGCAAAAGGTTGTAACACTCATTGTCAGCCTTGCCATAGGTCACCGTACATACATAGAGCAGCATTGTCATATTTTATTTATCAAGGTTTCTTGAAAGTTTGTCATACGATGTTATTTATGGTTATTGAATGATGTATACAGAAATATTTCTTCGCAAAACAATCATTAATGATTCAGATGAGATTAAATTACGTCGTGACAGTTGTGATACGTTGCTTTTTCTTGTTTGTTTGTTTTTAAAGCTAAAAAGTGCTACGCACACAGTGAGTGCTTATGCTCATATCCCTTGCTTCTTAAAAGTTATTTTTTTGTCTTCACGAAAAAGGGTGTCTCTTTTTACTTGGCTGCCCTTAACCTACCGGACCAGCTTGCTAACCATCACGCTACGATAGGCGCCTACTTGAATTAAATCTTAGTATTATGTTGCATTTCCATTTGTGCCATTATTTAATGTTTATTATCAACAGACTACAATGATGATAAAAGTTTTGAAAGAACAAGGGATATTAAGAAAAAAAAATGGGCGTTGATATTGATTAAAAGAAAATGCAACTTTTCTTTTCTCTTCGGGTTTCCGTGCTTTAAAATTATGGAGTCTTGTTATGAGAAGTTGTTAAATTTCTTCCGTTTTATGATTTAGTCACAATTTTAACGCATTCTGACGCTCAGACGAATGAAAGGAAATTCCCACACGTTTGATTAAAAAAAAATTATTTTCAGCACTGATATGCCCTTAAAAGCAATTTTATCCCATCTTAGATACATTGTTTTCAAAATTTTCAGACTCCCCAATTTTTTTCTCCCTGAGCCAAGAAATACTTGAAGGGTGGAAGGTAGGGTCATACGATTCTCAGTCATTATTGACGTTGAAAACATGACAGATCAGCGCAGTGTTAGTCTCTAACGGAAGAAGTTGGTTTGCGGGAACACAAAGTAGAAGAGTGAAAAGTTAGAAATGTTTAACGGAGTCTTTATTAGTTGAGCCACAATAGAGTCGAACGCCAGAGAAAACTCTTTAAATTGTGCCTTGTAAGGGACTTTAGAAAGAGGCATTGTGTTTCCTGATTATTTTAACACTGGGTTGTCTGGGGAAAAGGTCCCGTTGCAACATAATACGCCATTTTCTTAAATCCATATCTAAACTTGTCTGGGTGTTGCTTATTTTGTATATTCTATCTAAGAAGAGTATTTTATGTCGGTTATCTTAAAAAGTAAAAAAAAAAAAAAAAAAGAAGCAAGCAGAGGAAAAACAACAAAAAGCCCATGAATGCTCGTTTTATGAAAGACAGATGTTGTCCATTTTGAATACTTTTGTCTACAACTAGTTTAAAGGGGGGTGGAATTCTTTTATTCTTCCCCATTTCTTTAGTAAATATTGAGGTTGTTTCACCAAGCGATGAAATATTCAGTGAATTCGAGAAGATCTCCTTCCTGGCGAAATTTGCAAACGTCGTGTACGAAGCGCACGAAAAAGTAAATACGCGTGCAAAAATTAATTCCCCATCAATCATCATTACGTACCATGAAAAATGAACTAAGAGAAATACATCCTGGCATTTAGATATGCATTTCCCCTAAAAAGACAGACGGAATATACGTTGTTATATATATATATATATATATATATATATATATATACATATATATATATATATATATATATATATACACACACACACTCACATATATATATATATATATATATATATATATACACACACACACACACACACATATATATATATATATATATATATATATATATATATATATATATATATATATATATATATATATATAAATATAAATATAAAATGGATAAGCATAATATGTAGTTGATACTTTTTTATTCTCAGCTTCTGCCAAAGAATGAGTCAGAGAATCTCAGAGTTGCGGGTGGCATTCTAAAAACTATATTTCGCTAAGGAACTTTTAGTTTAGATCTCGTATTGACAACCATTGGCCAACGGGCCAACATTATCCTTGACCGACGACCAATCTGGGCATTTGTTTAAAATCTTATATGATTTTACACAGAAAGTCAATTTTATAATCTACATCGTAAAATTTGGGATTTCATGGATTGTGAATTGTAATGTATATGTTTTTTTCCTAGAATAGAAATTGAGTACGCTCTTCGGAATACGATCTACATTTTTATGTGAATGTGTGGCCCGAATAAAGAGTCAAAATTCTCATATGGTCCCCTAGATCAAAAAGCTTGGCCAAACCTCATTTAGTTTGTATGAAACTCTAGATGTTCTAAATTGAGTTCATATCCGGTGATCCGCCAGACCAGAACAAGTTTTCTGTCAACCATGTTTTGGAGGATCTATAAGAATGGCTAGGTGCGTTGTTTAGGCGTAAGATAATATTTCTGTTGAATATTCCAAAGGAAATGTTATCTTGTCTCTTGACAGCGTGGAGCAATTTGCAAGAATATCCTGTAATTTTCTAATGGACATCTTTCCGGAACATATCTTACCAATTCAAGTCTTTTTTCAGTTGTCGACATTATGGGGACTTGGAAGAGTCTTGGGTACACTTTCTGAGGTTTTTGTCCCTATTCAGACAATCATCTGGCCACTTTTTACCTAGATACAAAACTATTTTAGTCATTTTTAGATCCCTTGCCTTTTTTTTTTGTTGTTGTAGTTGTTTTGCTACGGTTCTTTCTCTATCAAATCTTCGGTCAATTCTTTTCAAAACAGACTGGGACAGATTTCCTCTGTTCTCGGAAGCTTTAGGAATGTTTGATACGTCTTGCCAGCTTGGTGAAGGCCTAGAATGTGAATTTCAGGACCTATGCTTGCGGAGAACTTGGTTTTAAGGTAACGAAACTATTACAGATCTATAATTGGACCATAAATAAGAACAAATCTTTTAAAATCGAATCAAAAAGATAAGAGGGCAATAGGTAACTTGTACCTTCATCCATGACAAATTATCAGCAGTCAAAATACACTGTTGCATTACAATGATATATTATGCTCAAAGACATTAAATGCTCCTATAAGATGTCTTTGCTAAAACTTATTTTTAAGAGGTAAAGGAACACATACGTATACTTATACACACACAAAAACACATATATATATATATATATATATATATATATATATGTGTGTGTGTGTGTATACATATATATATATATATATATATATATATATATATATATATATATATATATTTGGATAGGAATATATATTAGTATTAGTATATTAGACAACGTAATAGACTATAACCAGATTATATGATATGATATATTTATTCCGTCGGATCATATATCCATTTATAGCATAACTGTAATAGAGCAGATATATACCGCGAATAAGCAAGACGGGAATTTGGAGTTGAGAAAGATATTTGAGCCTTCGCATCATCGGTGGCTGTTTCGCTCAATGGTAAGGGCAACGCTATGTTCAAGCGGCGGCCCTTTCGATCGCAAGTTTGATTCCAGCAGCAGCCTCATTTTCTTTAATTGTTTATTTCATTTACGTAGTCGAGGCCGAATGGTACTTTAACCGTGTAATAACGGTTGATCATTTCAAAAAAGAGTTTCTATATAATATAACACAATTTATAATCAAATATATATATATATATATATATATATATATATATATATATATATATACATATATATATATATATATGTGTGTGTATATATATATGTATATATATATATATATATATATATATATATATATATATATATATTACCACATTTTAACGAGTGCACACATACATTTATCCAGTGTTCAATTAACTCTTGAAACCATTCCTTACTTGTTTTATCTAATTTTATTTTGTCTGACGTTGATTTAATTTAGCAGTCCATTAAACCGAAACGGAAAGAAAGCGACAAACGTGATAATGCAATAAAACGTTGAGACCAGCCCATTTGGGTCTGCTGTTTTTTACTATGAAAAATGTGTTTTACAAGAATTCTTCGACTGTAATTGCTCGAGTGAGAGCATTTTTTTTTTGTTCCTTGATATGAAGAAAGAACATATTCGGCTACATTATATTATGATAATGGCATAAATCTAAGATTGATATGTCTGAAAATTGATATTTGAATTAATTCAAAAGTGATTCAGTTTATTGAAAAATCATCTAAATACACACATAGGCACACACACTTGTATATATACACTTACGCATATTCATACGTACATCATTATATAAAAAGCAATTGTTTGTTTGCTTGCATGTTAGCATTTTATAGACTCCCAAACGGCTGCTCTCTAGGAGCTGCCAAAATTATATGGTGGTAACTTCAACATAGGTTAGCTAGTGCTTTCCGCCTATGTCCTTAGAGGGCAATTTAGATTCAAAATTACTTTTACACCCTAATTTGTAAGATTCTGTCGTAAGATTCATTTATTTCTCTGTAGATCAATGGAAGTATCTATAGCGAAGTGGTGAAAAGAACGGAAAATGGAATCAGCGGGCTGAGTTCAAACTCCGAGAACGGAAATTTCATATTTTTCTTTTATGTTCTTTCAATCCCTAGAATATTCAGACCTTCGGGAAACATGTTAGCTTTTAGAAAAAATGCTGAAGCTTTTAGAGGGGGGCTCTATTTACAATGCAATTACGATACTATTCTGGACTTTTACTTTCCCTTTGTTGTAGGAAATCACAGATGTGAATTTCTCTTCTTCTCAGCGCTTATGTCAGTATTTGCTTTAAAGAATCTGACCTTGACCCGACAATAAAACATGTTTTCTTTGAGTAAAAAGCGTAATATATGTGATCAAATCCCGACATTACTTGAACTTAGGAATGCACACATACACACATACACATATATATGTATATGTGTGTGTGTGTACATAGGTGAATACACCAAATATGGCTTTTTTCCCGGTCAGCACCGGGTACCCCAGCTATTATATATATATATATATATATATATATATATATATATATATATATATATATATATATATATGGAGAGAGAGAGAGAGAGAGAGAGAGAGAGAGAGAGAGAGAGAGAGAGAGAAAGGGGGTTTACAGTTTTCTTGTGACTGATCAGTTTCATACCATTGCGATCAACAGACAACTGCTTTCATTATGCCTGAAGTGTTGTTTTTTTAACCAAGTTTGAGAATGATTAACAGCAATGATGTTAGATGGTGTTTTTGTACAAATGTTTTTTATTATTATTATTATTATTATTATTATTATTATTATTATTTGGAATCTCACACCAGTTGCCTGGTGGTAACCGCTGGAGTTTGAGTGACAGCAAGTCTCCTCAAGTCTCCAGCCCTCCTCTCCTAGTACTCATAGGTCGCAGTAATTCTGCGATTTACAGTTTCACACCGGTTGCCCAGTGGTTATCGCTGAAGGCTGAGTGACAATAAGTCTCCTCAGGTCTTCAGCTAACGTCTCCTCTCTCTTTCGCATATCATGACAGAGCTACGATTCGTTGCAGTCCTTATATCTCTAGCACCTTCCTCAGTATCCGTGCAGTTCCCAGTAGTGCTGTGGTCTGTACGGTCTTTATCCTCCCCCTAATCCCGATCTCCTCCAGTCTCTCCCTCAGCGTTTTGGGGACAGTTCCTAGTGCTCCCACTATGACCGGTACTACCCTGGTTTTCATGTTCCACATTTTCTTTAACTCCCTTGCTAGGTCCTGGTATTTTTCCCTTTTTTCACCCTCCTTCTTTTTTACTCTATGGTCTACAGGTACAGCAACGTCTACTATTTGGCAGGCCTTCCTTTTTTTGTCTACTATTACTAAGTCCGGCCTTCTTGCCTGGATGAGGTGGTCAGTTTGGATGTCAAAGTCCCAGAGTAGTTTGTGGTTGTCATTCTCCAAAACTGCCTCTGGCTTGTACTGATACCACTTTTCCCCATGGTTGAATCCCATTTGTTTACTTATTATTATTTGGAATCTCACACCAGTTGCCTGGTGGTAACCGCTGGAGTTTGAGTAACAGCAAGTCTCCTCAAGTCTCCAGCCCTCCTCTCCTAGTACTCATGGGCCACAGTAATACTGCGGTTTAATAATAATAATAATAATAATAATAATAATAATAATAATGATAATAATAATAATGATAATAATAATAATGATGATAATAATAATAATGATAATTATTATTATTATTATTATTATTATTATTATTAGATGAATGTCTTCGCGATGCACGAAATTTGTAACATTGCACATTAATATATATATATATATATATATATATATATATATATATATATATATATATATATACAGGGTGTCATTAAAATGTCTACACACTTTACTTTTATGGTAATTGCTTGAAAGATAATTGAACAATTTCGTAATAAAGAATAAATGTTTTGATAAGCATCAATTAACGTATATCTTGATATTGTGCTATAATTTGTTTCGATTACAGTTCATACATTAGTTAATATTTACACCTCTGTTTCTTAATGGTGCAACCTATGCCTTGCTACGGAAGAAGGATAATCGTGCATTTGAAATAGATCATCATTCAAGCGTGAACATTTCTTTCTAAGATTTGTAATAACTAGGGCAGTGTCCTTTCCAAAGGTGCATGTTTGGAAGGGGGTCGAAGTTTATGGTGCCTGAACAGCCTGATATGATTATCATGTAAAACAATTTTGAATGTAATACTTGATTGTAACCATTATTGGTAAGTAGTAATTAACATTAAGAAATGATCGATGCAAAATGTATCCCAAAGAGCGAAAGCCAAGAGGTGTCATTTATACACAGTATAAAGGTAGTGATGGCGGTATCGTTGCCAGTGGCAAGTCGTAAAATTCTGCATTTTTCTAACTCCTGCCAAGGGGACAAGGTGGGTTGCCCCCCTTCAAATACGTTTGGCTTGGAGAGGCAGAGCATCTTCACCTTTACGTTGATGCCCGACAGGAAATTAGCGTTTAAAAGACGTCTCACTGCGGTAATGCTTGGAGAAGCAGACCATCTTAGTGCTTTCGTTCAATGGCAGACATGAGTTTGGTGTTTAAGAGATATATCTATTTTTATTAGATTTCTCGAGAACCGTTGATCGAGACAACTTCAAGCTCAGCACTTTTGGTGTATCTGACGAAAGTCAACTTCGTACAATGGTCAGTTATCGAGTAATCGCGGTGTATTCATGCATACACAGAAAGATATCTTCTGTGGGATGTTCTTTATTGCAAATAATGTTCGATTAATGTGATCAATGGAGAAGTTAAGTACATTGACATGAAAGGAGATTATGTTGAAGTATATTTGTTGTGTAAAATGAAGGAGAGCCTCAATGAGACTGCCCTCGGTGTTTTCGAATATGTAGGAATCTGTAAATCTCCTTGGGCAGTCTGGCGACGATTTCCTCGGATCACATAATGCAGTTTCTCCGTATGGTCATCGACCGTCAACTTGGAAAAAACCGAATCACACTACGCACACGATCATTCCAGTGCGTATAGATCGAATATAAACCACCGTGGCGTTATACAGTTTATATATATATATATATATATATATATATATATATATATATATATATATATATATATATAATGTGTAAACTCGAAAGTTAGGAAAAATGGATTGTATCTATTCCCGTTTCAGGAAACTGGTTTCTACAGTTATCGAACGTCAACTGGGAAAAATAATAAAATATGCGAAGAACAAGTTTTGAAGAAGAGGGTGGAGACGATTCGTGGTTATTATTATTGTTGTTCTAATGGTGAAAAAGGAGACATGTGTTGGTGTCAGAGTTCAACTGAATTGTGTATGGAAGTGAGAATGAGAAGGATTTTGCTTGTGTATATGTAGTTTAATCTAGTGACTGTGTTTTTGAGGAAAATTGTATGTGTATGCTCCGTATATAAGTGTGTGATGTTATGTGTGGGTGATACATTTGTTGTGTGTCTTCTTCCTGATGGTTTTTTTGGTGGGTGTGTTGTCGAGGGAGTGATGGTAGAGAATTTCTTGTTTGTTGTATAATAAATTTTTAAAATGTGTCAGTTATATATTTTTTATTTTTGTACTGACCCTGTACAAGGAGGAAAATGTATCTACATTGGTATTTTGCTGCGTGAATATTTTGGATTTTAGGAATGAGTAGGTAGGATATTTTAATTTTATAGTGTCCTGAGGTTTTGCTCATTTTCTGGACTTCTTCAAAAGGCAAATGGAAATAAGGAGACAGTTGTTTAAAGCTGGAAACATTGAAATATGGTTTGGTAATTGCATATAATTTTTTTTCTTAACAAAAACATGACATGTATAGATTTTAATATATTGATACACATATTTGAATTGAATATTCACACACTCAATCACCTTTTCGCCTGAGACGATCGGATCTTCTTATACGCATAAATGGACATATATGCACGTACAAATGGATATGTCGTATATATAGATATATATGATTAAATCCCGACATTACTTGAACTTAGGAATGCACACACACATACATGTATATGTATATGTGTGTGTTTGCACATAGGTGAATACAACATATTTGCGCATAGAAACACATATAGTATAATCATTTGATAGATATTCTCATTGATAACATCCATACACACGAACAATCCGTTATCGAATCCCACACATACGCTTGCATAAATACTGACTGTAAACACAAAATTGAATTGTTCATTAAATTGACAATATATACACGCAAAAACGATACACAAAATTAATAAACATTTATGTGAAAATAACGCTATACGGATATGTATTAATTATAGCTTGTTATATACATACACACACACACACACACACACACACACACACATATATATATATATATATATATATATATATATATATATATATATATGTATATATAAACACATATATGGAGAGAAATAGCTATATAGATATACAGACATATGCATACACGCATAAAGGTAGATAGATACGAACTTGAACATACAAATAGATAATTATATACATATGATCTACAAATTACATTCACATATCTTTGTTAATATATACGTATACTTACAAATATACATACATACCCATGCCCTTATATCATGTTCACATACATAGATAAAAAATCCGCGCCTTTACCCAAAATCAAACGTTCTTCCTTTGTATATGCTAATGCGAGTTCCAGATTACTATCAACCAGGTACACACACTTTCATCACATTCAAACATTTCCACTCATTTACATATTAACATGTATACAGGTGAAAGAAGAACCCCACCATCCAAAAAAATAATACGCAATTTCGTAGCCATAAATCAAAATTTTCAGCTATAAACTGTCGTCTCCTTACTTCGTTGCATCATTTATCTTTTGAAGAAGTCCAGAAAATGGACAAAACATCAGGAATAGAATTTCAATACTTTCCAATTTCGTCATTCATTTCTCATACATTCGTGCATGTGTATATGTGTGTATGCGTGAGCGTGCTTACGACAGATTCTTGTCATCTTTAGGGCTATCAATTTAATAGTTTTGAGGGTTTCTACCCGTTTCAGATGAAATAACAGTTGTAGAATATGAGACAAAATAAAGAGAAATATTGTAACGATGAGGAAAAGTAACACACATGTATTCTTCTGTTAACATACGTTTATTTGGTCTTTTTATCAAGCATTTCAAGGGAAGCAAACTACTTCTGTTGTTTTATCAAATAGACTCGCTGTGTATCACGAGAGAGTGCCCCGTCCTAGTTCAATGCTTTTCTTGCAGATCATTATCATTGGAATTGATCCTCGCCGGGTCTCCCATGGTTGTAGCCTTGTGCCAAAACTTATCAACCTTTTGTGAATTAACATTTTTATCAGTAGTATTACAAGCGGGTAGGATCTTTTTTTAATAAATCCAAACTTATTTTTTCATTAGTCTTTGGTCAAAATGATAGATGTATGAATGGCACAATAAACGAAATCAGCAAACTGAGTTCGAATTCTAGCCGAGACTGTTCATGTTAACATCGCACAATGCCTTTGGAAAAGATATGAATCCAATTTTCTGTGCACTCTATTCCACCGTCAGAAACATTTGTAATGTAGCGCCCCTTATTCTTTTAGTTAGGAATTAAATACAAAACTCTTCTTTTAGCTTGATATCGAAAACGTAAGATTGGATCAGCCGGGGGTGGGGGGCTGGCGAAATGATAATGATCTTAGGGAGAAGGAAAGAGAGAGAAAGAGCGACCGGCCACAAAGGCCGGGGTTAGAAGCGTTGCCAGCCAGGAATACTGGCGTAATGAGCATTGGACCATGTGCGTCCAGGGGGTTTATAGGAGTCGTCTGAGGAATTGACGTTTTCGATATCTATCTAAAAGAAGAGTTTCGTATTTAATTCTTAACTAAAAGAATAGGGGGCGTTACAGTCACATATCTTGCCCCTGACATACATGAATGGCTGAGAAGAAAATGGGATGGTGAGCACCTGAGTGAACCATTTTCCCATAATTATGCTACGTAGCCTGGGGTAGCTGTTGCTCTATTTGTCAATCTTCATGGGGATGAAATATGAAGTGCTACCTATAAATTTCCACATTCAAAGCTTGAGCTTCACTGATATACCCTTAAAACATTATGCTTACTGCCTTTTTGATTATACAAAAAGATACTAACGCTATGAATATCATTATTTCTTTTCAGGGAGAGGTCCAATCTGTTCAGGGAGAGAACTCTTAAGCTGTAGAGTGAACGCTGTCGGTAAGATAACAGATTATTCAAATGATATGACGTCTGTCCAGAAAATAACATTTTTGAATAACTCGAGAACCGGTTGCTCTGACTCGATGTAACTTGGCAACCTTACTGTAGGAACAGATAAGTTAGACTTGAGTTACTCAGTTCGGAGCTAGACATCATTGCACGAGCTTGTGTATGATGTGACTATTGTAGTCATAATGTCAATTCTTTAAGTCTCCTACAACGTTTTTCTTGTCGGAACATCGCTCCCCTCAGGTCTATCGATACCCCACCCCACCGGTTCGGATTTCGCTTCCTGTAACTTCTGATTTTTCCAAAATCTGAAGTCACTGTTGAAATGAAGATTTTAGACATCAATTAGTGTCTGTTTAATCTATCCGCTCTCCTGCTTCGATAATGAGACTGAGTATTGATTCTACTATGAATTCAGTTTAGCTTTGATATGAAGGCGTAAGTCTGAGGCATGCAGTGTAGATTGAACTCGCTCTTCCTACTTCCCATGGGCACCAATCTCTTAGACTTCTACTCCATCTGTTGTCATCACTTTCTTGTTAAGCGTCCAGTCCATCTCTATTTTTGTTGTTTAATTATTTGTATTCTATAATGATCTTTTTCTATTAAAGTTATCTTTAGTGTAGCTCTTTCCATAGCTCTCTCTCTCTCTCTCTCTCTCTCTCTCTCTCTCTCTCTCTCTCTCTCTCTCTCTCTCTCTCTCTCTCTCTCTGCATTTCTAAGTTGGATATCAGTTCATTTGCTCAATGTTTCTGTTTTGTACCCGTAAGTCACAGCCAGTATTATGCATTCATTGTATACGTTAAGTATACGTTAAGTACATTGACAAGGTACTCTTCAATATGTCTCTATTCATACCAAATGCCTTCCAGCCGATTGTTAGGTGTCGTTTTATTTGGCTCCCATGGTCTCTCTAACTTCATCATGTGACTAGCTAAACGTATTCGTCAACCTCCTAGAGAGCCTCACCCTCCTCTATGCTAATGGTTTACGGGGTGGGGACCTTATCGTTGAATATTACTTTTGTCTTTGATCAGTCTACATGTTTTTTTCTAATTCTAACGGTGCTTCTGTCGTCATGAAAACGTCAATAACGATTCTCAGGTGGTTTAAATATTTCCTGTCTACGCTTCTTCCCGTTCCCTTCTAGCTTTTTGTCGTCTCATCTTCATCTTATGTGTATCTCTGTGTTGTGTAATTATTGTAATACCATTTTTGTATATGTTCCGAATGACTTGTATGTAATTCTCATTAGCACTTTGTTCTCACAACGAGATGTTCTACCAAGTCAAATGCTTTCCCAAAAAGACCAAACAAAGCGGTTTGTTGTATTCTAATGACTTTTCGATTGATTTATTGTATGTAGATAGTCTGTAGTTGAATAGTCACTTCTGGAGCCTGTCTGTTCGCGTGATTGATTTTCATCTGAAGTACCTGTTAGTCTGAGAGTATTTTTGTGAATAGTTCTTATATATTGGGTAAATAATATGATAAGGCGGTAGGTCACGATTATCTCGTTTCTTGTGGAGTAGGATCCGTATTCCTAGACAGAAGTTTTCAGGTACTTTTCTTCCTTGTATTCACTGAGTGAATAACTGTGCTACTCCTCCGCGAAAGACTTCCCTCGCATCTTCTTCTTCTTCTTCTTCTTCTTCTTCTTCTTCTTCTTCTTCTTCTTCTTCTTCTTCTTCTTCTATATATATATATATATATATATATATATATATATATATATATATATATATATATATATATGTGTGTGTGTGTGTGTATTTATATTATATGAATATGTTGAAATTAACTTTTTACAATGCGTCTGATGCTTTTTGCACGTAATATATGTGCGTGTATGTGTGTGTGTATATTATGTGTGTGTGTGCGTGTGTGTGTGTGTGTTTACTCTGGAAGATTGGCGCAAGATCCTGATGATCAGGTGATTCGCACTGTGCTTCTCAATATCAACGACGACTAACGCGATCAAGTTGAAAAAATTACAACTTTATTTGTATTCTTTAATGTAAGAATGGCATCGCATCGTTCAAATTCTATCATAGTTTGCAGGAAGATATCATTATTTTTACGTGTTCGTGAACTATTATTGTGGCATTCTCCACTTTTTTTCCTGATATGAAAAAAAATGAAAACCTCTTACTTTGTTTTCCAGATGAATTCGATAGTGACCCATTGTCACAAGAGAAATGCGACTGCACCACGCCATGTACATTGACCCAGTATGAAACACAACTCTCCTCAGCTTATTACCCTTCCGTACTCTTTTCTGAAATTCTGAAAAACGCCTCTGAGTTGGTTGGTCAGCCCAGGTAGGTGGCGCTGGTTGTTGTTGTTTGCATAAAAACCGCCTTAGCCGGCCATTAAGTTCGATTTTAAGTTGCTTTCTTTGAATCAGATTAGTATAATTATTTTCAAATAGTTATCCCTTGATATTTGCTGGGTTTAGGCGTACCAGGGAGCCTCAATAATTTTTGCTGACCCCCCCAAACCACCATTTTATTCCCCAAAATTAATAAATCATATATCATAAGCAAAAAGCACACACTTTACCATTCCCAAATAAATAAATGAATACAATAATTCATACAATTAAAATTTAAAATTTCATAACTTGACTTCATCTTTTCGGATCTGTCAGTTATGGCGTAATCGATATCTTTTTTTAGTCTTAAACGGAAAACAGCCTTAATCTGCTCAAAAATCCTCTGTGAGTACACAAAAAAACCTTGTCTTTTTCGTACGATTAACCGTGTGCTATTTTCTTGCATTTATAATCAAAATTGAACTTTCAAAGAAGATATTTAATCGTTGCAATAGATTTCAAAAACTCGTTTAAAAAAAACAGATATCAGTAAAAAGAAATTAGTTAACGAAAACCATGAATTTCAAAAAACTGCAGTGTAGTTATTACAAACGCTTTTTAGCCTTTTGACGTTACTATTTACATTCAACATATTCTTTTAGTCGCTCTTTCAAGAATTTTATCTGATCTGAGAGAAGTTGTGATAAAAAGCAGTAAAATTGTCAAGATGAAGGTAAAAAGTAGCATAAAAAAGAGAGAAAAAAATTGTTGATAATTTATTGCACAGTAGTTTTGAGAAATTTATGCTTTTTCGTTGATTCATTAGATATTTCTTAAAATCTAAAAAAAAAGAATTGTTTATAATGATTCATAATACTTCATCAACTTGAAAATGAATAAATATGTCTTTTTACAGCATAGTGAATTTGAATTACGTAATGTCTGAATACCATTCGACTAACCGATTCGCGTGCGTTTAATCATATGAATCGAATTTATATTGTCAACATGAATAAATTGATAACATAAATATTATTAAGATGCATTTATAATTTCATAGAATTTTCTAAACTTTTTACTTTTGTTCTTATTGTGCAGCGTATCTTCTATGATACGGTTTTTGCGGCAGGACGTAAAACTCTGACCCCCATTGAATTATTCAAGACCGAACCGGAAATATCTAGGGATACCTATAATTATTTCCCAAAAATAAAAATAAAAATCCCCTAAAAAAAAAGAAAACAATGCCCCCTCACTTTTGACCATCGGAAGTGAAAAAAACCTTACCCTCCGTTTTCCCCCCTTTACGGGTATCAAAATCCCCATAAAAGAAAAAAAAATTACCGTCACTTTTTACCCCCAAGAAGAAAAAAGTCAACCCTCATTTTTAATTCATAAAAGACAAGAAAAATGTTTCCCCTACTTTCGACATTGAAACGTAAAACCTTAGTTTTGAGCCCTAAAATCGAATAAAAAGAATGTTCCTCTCGCTTTTGACCCCAACTTTAAAGATAAGTGTGATCAGTATATGAGGTGAGGTTGAAAGAACGACTTAAAAAGGGTTATTAGAAAATGAGATAAGGTGAAAAAAGAAATTGAAAAAGGTCATTGATATGGAGAATACAGCACAAGTAGAAGAACTTCCCATTCTAGCTTCATGATTGTTTTTTTTGTATTTTTCCTAAGGCTTTTAAACAAGGTATTACTCTTGACTGTTTTGCTCAAACAATAAATGACTGAATAAACTTCTAAGTCACTTCTAAGACGCTTTAAAATTATATAAAAGAAGTTGTTGGAAACTTTAACATCAACCTATCTCACATATATACACCTACATATATAGCATAGGATAATAAACTAGTATTTTACATCATCTGGAAAATTACTTGATTTTTCTATAAGTGGTATAATTTTTTACTTAAAAAAAAAGAAGAGGAAAGAAAGAAAAACGGAAGCTTCTGCATTTTAGGAAAACTGACTACGCTCCATGAATTTCACATTTCCGGTCACAAATAGGTTACAATAATTTAACGCCATTTTTCCTGCATGTAAAGCAAACTTAGTTAAATGGCAGTTGAAACGGCATCAACAATAATGATAAGAAAAAAAACATAAAAAGGAGAAATATTATTATTTGAATGTTCACTACAGTGCCTGCTGGTCACCGCTGAGGATTGAGCGACAGCAAGTCACCTCAAGTCTCCAGCCCTCCTCTTCACACTCGCAGTGCTGTAGGTTACAGTTGCACACCAGTTGCCGGTTGGTTATCGTTAGAGGTTGAGTGACAGTAAGTCTCCTCATGTCTTCAGCCCTTATCACATACCATCCTCACCTGTCACAGCAGCGCTTTGGTTTGTACCGTTTAGGCTATCAGCTGTTGTTATTATTATTATCATCATCATCATCATTATTATTATCATCATTATCATTGTTATTATCATTGTTGTTGTTGTTGTTGTTGTTACTACTACTACAACTACTATCATTACAATTACTGTAATGATAAAAATACAAATAAAAAACACCGTTATTATTATCGTTACTATCACTACTGCTACTCTTATTATTGTCACTGCTACTACTATAGTGATAATAATGGAAATTATTATCATTGTTATCATTATTATTATTATTATTTGGAATCTCACACCAGTTGCTTGGTGTATTATTATTATTATCATTATTATTATTATTATTATTATTATTATTATTATTATTATTATTATTATTATTATTATTATTATTATTATTATTATTATTATTATTATTGTAGTAGTAGTAGCAATAGTAATAGTTGTTGTGACGACTGTCATAGTGGTGAGATGGAGTTGGGGAAAAATGGATGAATGACTACTAATAATACGAAGTAGAAAGAGGACAAGGGAAAGAGAATAATAATAATAATAATAATAATAATAATAATAATAATAATAATAATAATAATAATAATAATAATAATAATAATAATAATAAGACCGTACAGACCACAGAACTACTGGGAACTGCACGGATATTGAGGAAGGTGCTAGAGATATAAGTACTGCAACGAATTGTAGCTCTGTCATGATATGCGAAAGAGAGAGGAGACGTTAGCTGAAGACCTGAGGAGACTTATTGTCACTCAGCCTTCAACGATAACCACTGGGCAACCGTTGTGAAACTGTAAATCGCAGAATTACTGCGACCTGTGAGTACTAGGAGAGGAGGGCTGGAGACTTGAGGAGACTTGCTGTCACTCGAACCCCAGCGGTTACCACTAGGCAACTGGTGTGAGATTCCAAATAATAATAATAATAATAATAATAATAATAATAATAATAATAATAATAATAATAATAATAATAATAATAATAATTTGCGGACGCGAACAAATAAAGAAAAATGTGCCAAATAAAAGTGCTTGTCCCGGCAAATCACAGGAAGAAAAAGAAGGGAAATAGATAAGTAAATAAAGAGATAAAACAAAATAAAAATTGTTGCGTATCAGAACTTGGTCCAAGACTGTAGAAACCGAGAAAAATTTTAAGTGAAAGTCGTGCCCTTAATCACTATTGCACTCGGAACGACCCCAAAAGACCCTCGCAGGAGAACAAAATGAAATACAGATCGAGAGGAGAATTCAAAAGACTCAAACTGAAACACTCCGAACCTTACTTGCTACTGAAACTGCAGCCGAGCGATTGAGGCCCTATGCTCCACAAATAATCCACAGGAATATACAACGCTGAAAATGTCTAATCTCATAAACGATTCAAGAGTACAATCACTTATGAAGGAATCAGTATGACACTTTTCTCACCAACAGAGCATTCATTTGCTTATTATGTAACTTCTGTGATAGTCAAGTCTAGTTAATTTGAACAAGAAAAACGCGATGCCTTCAAATACCCTAAATTCCAATCGAGGTTGGAACTGTAGCAACCGACTCCTAAGAAGAAAATATACAAATAACAAAGATCCCCGGAGCTTGTATTCCACCTAAAAAAATAGCTTTGTTGATATATTATAACGAAAATGAGTACAAAAAGCTCTCTTAATTCTTGAAGTTATTTCAGGATCTAAGCAGGAGGCATAACTCAGATATTTAAGCCAAGAAAACAACGTGGAGTGTGGAAATCAGGACAAAGTGATCGTTGAGCAACGTGATAAAAAATCTCTCTAAGACATCGGCTGACTTAGTGGCCGATCAGTAAACGGCAGAGAAAGAGTAACTTTTAGATGATTGCAATGGTTTATGTAATCCATACTTCTTTTATTATGACGCTGATAATGAATTTTGACGAGTAGGTAATAAGTGGTAAAGTCTTTTGCAATGTCTTTGATTTACTTTCTGGTATTGAATTTATTTTTTCACTGGAATGATAAACGTCAGAAATGACGGGAATATCTATACATGGATAAATAAATATTTTAATATAAATGTATTTGTTTATTAGTAAACTTGATATCCTACAAACAATTGCTGATAAACTTGACGGATTCGCTGCTCACCCTCGGGTTGGACGTTCGAATCACGAAAGGGTTTAGTTAATTCTATATATCTATTTGCGTTAGCGTGACAGAAACCAATGAACAAACAATAGAGACAACCACTTCTTATTTAGCAAAATGTTTTGAATATTTTCTTCTTGAAAGCAGAGGATAAGAACTTTTATTGAGGCATCATGTTGTCATTAAAGACTTCAAAATTCATACCATTCGATAAAAAGAGAAAATATTTAGAAAAAAAAGGTCAACAAGGATAAATGAACAGATTTTCACAGAAAGAAAACAAAAAGAAACTAATTTTTAATTGACTTTTAAAATGCGCACTATGAAATGCTTCGCTGTGAGCATAGTCTTTTCCGAATTAGAGGAAATTTCCTTAAACTGAAATTCCACCGATTGAGAAAGACGTATTCCAACATTAATCTTGTTTATTGGGGAAGGACAAAAAATCGGAAACGATATACACATAATCATTTTTTTTTACTAGAATTTCTTTCATGTAAATTTTAGTTGTTTTTCATCGCAAATACTTGAACCGTCACTTTATGACCGTTAGTTAACAATGCAGAAGGGATATAAAGGACAAGCTCACAGTGAGAGTCGTACACACCTCGGGAAATCTGGTTATCCGTACCAGCTACTCTGCCTCGAGCTACAAGAGCTTTTACGATTTGCCTGCTAGGCCCATCGAAGCTTTGCCAGAGCTGCGTTAACCGTACATTTCGGGAACAAGTTCTCGACCTTATCCATTGCCAGTCTCTCAAAATTTTGGACAATGGGTTAGACTTGATTCGGTTAGAATCCCGTTGTACGTTTCGTAGCAATTCATCCATATCTTAGGGAAGGGGAGGTCGATTCATGCCTTTCCGAAAGGCAATAGTGCGGATTGAACTTTCTCATTGGAGTTTGAACTTGGTTCGTTGATTCCATTCTCCCTGAAATCATTAAACCTACGACAGGAATGAATCTCTACTCTTCACGACTTATGATATAAATCCATTTTAATGACAGTTTTTTTTTTCTGATCTCGAGTTGTGCGTCAAAAATTTTTAGTTAGAATCTCTATTTATCTTAACATATATCTCGCCATTGCTTTGTGAATGAATAGCTGCCATCTTTCCATTATATAAGATCACTTTTCCTATAACCTCCATTGAATGACACCAGCTGAAAATCCACCCCACGGTCGTGATTTCAGCCAGTTCCTGCGGAAGGCTTGAATGAAGCCTTTGTTCCGAATGAAAGATCAAAAATGATTTTTAGGTTCACCTTGATTCTGTGACACTGGCTACAATGATCTATTTTGGCCGTATATTCATAAATGGAATAATACTTTTAGTATTATTTAGATAGATAGATGCTTTGAGAGCAAATCATTATTATCAGGGAAAGTGCGTACGCAGACTCCTTCATTATTCCCTCTATATTTTCAAACACGAATATGCAAAAGACGTTTTCCAGGTTCCGATTAAAAACGACAGAAAATTCTATGTTCATATCTGTAGCTGTTCTTGAGTTTTGCTAAAAATTCGAACGGTCATATGGCAAATTACGTTAACGGGACGAGTAAATCGCTGTCCCAAAATATTCATATCACAAGTATCTACGTCTTGGGTAGTATTTCGTTGTGTGCGATGTGTGAATTAAAATTAGTGGCGATAAACGCCCGAAGATTTGTTTTTCAAAAATCATCTTGTAAAAACCTACTCCGGCTTCCTATTGGTGACCACAAAAATTTGGTGGCCGCTCCTTCATTCTCCTAACACTGACGGGCGGATAGAAATTTGATGAATTATAGGAATAAGGTGAAGTTGGAAAATGAGATATATCATCTACGCAGGCCAAATATCAAACTAAACATGATGTTACAGAAAAAAAAAACAACATTTTTTCTGGGTTAAAACTCTAAAAACTTTGCATTGTGAGAAAGAGTAAATGTTCATAATCATTATAAAATTCTGTTGGTAATTCGAAAAGTCATCTTCAATAAATCAAATCAAGATGAAAAAAAAAAGGATTTAAAATACGTTAAACTCAACTGAATTGTAGAAAAATCAGCTTAAATTTTAAAAAAACAAAAACATTTGGAACTGTAGCGGGCCTCGAACATTTGCTATTTTGTAAAATATACAACAGAGATACATAGAAGGCGACTCTTAGATACTAAGACGGGTTCCCGTCCTACGGACTGGTTATTCTGGAAGTATATATGATGGACGGAGTAATAATTTTCTTCTGGTTTCTGTGTCAATAAAATGGATTCCTCTTCTTAATTTTGGCCAGGTGTCCTTACTTGAGCATTATTGTTAATATATAGAAGATATGTTCTCTATATTATGCCAATTTTAGTTCATGTAATGCAAGTAGTTTTGTATCTACTCGCTTCCCCTCAAGAGCAAGATATGACACAACGTTGGTTTAATGTAGAGTCCCGTATGCCAGAAGTTTTTAAAAAATGCTTCTGTCTCCGCGACTGGTGTTGCAGAGGTGTCAGAACGAATCCGATCTTTTCCTTCAAGTGCAATGGGGAAGTTCTGTTTCAGGGCTTACTAATCCCCCTGGGACCACGGGACGAATCCTAGGCCTTTGCGTTTTTCAATACCAAGCCTCAGTAAGCCATCATCGGCTATGATATTGCACCAATGCATGGCTACCGCAGAATGTTCTGCATGTACTTTTGTTGAGCGCCTTCATTTGCTTTATATACCAAAATGCACGTAATCGACATCTTTCTCGGGATTGCCAATTCGAACGTACTTCATGTAAAATGCAGAATAGTTAAATACAGGCTTCAGAATTGCCAAGGTTAAATATGATTTCTTATGCAATCGACTATTATCAAGTGATTTTTACAAAATCTATTTCTCGGTGAATAAATAAAAAAATTGTCAACAAAGAAACTATTTGCCATTTACTAGCGAAATACGAAGCTAACGTAAGGAATGAGGAGACGTCAGTTTATCAGCAGCAGTCTTGGTCACGCCTCAAATAAAGAGCATTAGTATTAAAAGATTTTACTGTACTGTAAATGAAGACGTTCATCGACGCGGAAAAGTTTATCTAAGCATTTCTAAATCTTACTTCCGACTTAGGCCAATACAAGACGTACAAAATCAAGTACCGAATTTGCAGTGGGACAAAACTGAAATTTAGGGACAACATTCAGCACATATAAACTAAGATTGATTCAAGTGAGGATTGAACTCAATACACTGTCAACGGTTTGCGAGATTAGCTTGCTAACCATCGATCTACGGTTCAAACTGATTACAATCCATATTTTAAAGCTTATATACGTTGAATAAGACGCCTCTAGTTTCAGAAAGATTTCGTAAGCTTAAAACGCCGGCTTGTATGCTATAATTTACGATCAGTTATATATATATATATATATATATATATATATATATATATATATATATATATATATATATATATATATATATATATTGGATTGTTAGATCTTTTGTGTATTACACCTAACGGATGCTGCAGACATTTTCCCAGTCCGAAATGAATAAATTGCAGTAAACAAGATTGGAAATTGTATGTTCGTACAAGCGAAATGTTAGTATTGCTCATTTGGTATCAAATCATCTTCAGAAGTGTGATTTAGGCATACCAATCAAAGCTACCATTTTGCCCGGGCGAACATGCCAATTTTGATTTCCTTTGAGTTATAAGCACCGCTTAATTGAATCCGTGCAATGATATGAAAACCAGGCTTTTCCCCGCGGTCCTTAGATCAGACATTTTTCATTATGAAATTCATTCATACTTTGTTTTGTTTTCGTTTTGTTTTTTGTTTTTTCTGTAGAAAGAAGTTTTGGTAGGTAAAGTTTTGGTCGATGTCGTTGCATTGAATCTCTGCCTTCCTATTTTCCTTTATGTATATTTTTTGAAGAAAAAGGTTTCTGGAAGTGAGGATATATTTTGAGACAATGTTGCATCGGGAAATTATCCAGGTACCACAGTATACATTGCTGAACGTTATGGGTAAGTGAAACTCGGTGAAGCCGGCAATTTTTACATAATACCCTGCTTAATCGTAGTTCTGTTTTGTTCTGTTCTGTTTTGTTTTGTTTTTTCTTGCATGACAATCGAAACAAATGTCACAGTTGTTTGGGAGAGCTAATTGTACTTTTTTGGAGAAGACCTTGGATAAATTAATTGTGTATGTATGTGTGTGAGAGAGAGAGAGAGAGGATGCGCGCGCAGTAACAAGCTAGTCTTGCATATCATTTCTAACGTAGAGAGTTCAATCCTTTATTCCCGATCTGCGTTGCTTACTAATGGCAGTAGAATCGCGGTCCTAAGGTTGCCATAAAAATCTATAGGAATTCACCAGAGATATTGACGAAATATCTCGTCACTGGTACGCTTCAACGATTGTGTACATGAGTGAACACTCGGGAAAATAACTCTTGCATAAAATTTACCTGCCTAGGCTGTAGCAGCAAAATGTTGCTACACCAGTTGTCAACCTTGACAGGGTCTAGTCACGTTGCAAGGATTAAAATACAACATATAATAGTATTGATTCAGTAGAGAGTAAGGAAACACGGAAGTTTGGAAACTGGATTGAATTTATTCACGTTACAGGTTTCGAGAATATATTTGCACTCGTTGTCAAACGTCAAATGGGGAAAAGATAAAATTTGGCGAATAAAATTTTGGGGTGGAGGAGGTGGGGAGGTGATGTGAGATTATTGTTTTTCTAAATTTATTATCTTCATTGGCGAAAAATGAGATGTCTTCGTGTCAAAGTTCAAATCATGTGTGTATAAGCGAAATCGAGAAAGATTTTTTGTGTATATGTACTCTAGTCTAGTGACTGTTGTGTGTATGTGAGTGTGCCTTATCGTAGGTGTTGAGGGAGTGTCTACATTGTTATATTCACTATATGATAATATACATGTTGTTTTTGAAAATTTTATTAATGGAGCGAACGTCTGGAAGACCCGTGCGTATTTATCATTTAGTTATTTGAAGAATACAATGTAAAATCCAATATCAAAATATAGCATATTGTGAAATACATGTTGTGGTATTTATCTCTCTTATCTCGCGAGAAATCCCTCTTTTTTTTCGAGTCTACTTTCTCTTGCTGCAAAATGGATGGTGATTCAAGACAATTCGTTAATGGTGATAAAGGCAGTAAAAGCAACGATTGTCCTGGAGCGGCTGACGGGATATCTTGTGAGAAAGTTCTTTGACTTGCTTGGCAGTGAATCAGATTATAATTCAAGACAATTTGGAGATGATTTCCTATTTAATCACTGTCCCACCACAGCAATATGTGACACAAGGTCGGGCTTAATGTGGGAAGAAATAGTAATCAACTCCCCCAAAAATGGCTCCAGCTGACGCAGTTACCTGCGAAAGCTGGGCCGAGTAATAATGGGAGAGCCTAAGGACGAGTCCAAAGGCCTCCCGATGCGCTTAGCAAACGCAGCCTCAGTGTAACCTCATTGGCCAACGTTTGCACCGGCGCACTCGGTCTTTGATACCAACTTCCACCCAATCTCCGGCCCATTCAACGGGCAAGTGTCAGTACCGACTCCTCGGTCTATGCCGTGGAACAGATACTACACTTTGATCCTGAAGACAGGGCCAGAAAAAGGTTGGAGATGATGATCAAGGAAGTAAGAGTCACGATTATTTATACCTGGAGCTGATGAAGCAATATTTCGTCGATATGACGTTATTCAAAATTATTCAGGTTCCAAATGATAGAATACTGAGACTAATTTCACTGAGAACTTTGCGAAAGGGTGAGTAGATGCTACAAGTGTATAACAAAGCATCAACGTTTTCAAAAACTAATCTTACTTTCTCTGTTCACAAATGATTGAATACTGAGACTGATTTCACTTAGAACTTTACGAAAGGGTGAGTAGATGCAACTAGTGTATGACAAAGCATCAACGTTTTCAAGAACTAATCTTACTTTCTCTGTTCACATTTCAGGAACTCTTGGGGGCCAGATGGGTCTGTATTTAGGCGCCAGCATTCTGACTATATCAGAACTGGCCGAATTTCTCACCTTGTGTGCTGTGTCTACGGCACAGTATCTACTGGGGTTGACAAGGCGAATACACCCGAGGCCTTAATCACACGTTGTCTGTTATCTCTTCAAATCCCTTCTGAATTGTTGCTTTGAAAAATCTGTAATACCTTTTGCTCATTAAAATTTATTAATTAGCATTCCTAGAATAGTGGAATTCCCAGAACAATCTAAACACAAACATTCATGAGTTATTCAAAACATATTATATGAATATATATATATATATATATATATATATATATATATATATATATATATATATATATATATATATATACATATGTGTGTGTGTGTGCATATATATATATATATATATATATATATATATATGTATATATATATATGCATATATATATATGCATATATATATATGCATATATATATATATATATATATATATGTATATCCATGCGAGCACGTGCGCACACACAGACACATACACTTACAACCAAAATGTAGATATACGTACTTACATCAATAAATTCATAGCCTTAGTATGAGAAAAACACTTTATTTTACACAACAAATGGGTATTTTTTTTACATAATCTCCTTTCTTGTCGCTGGATATTATTCAGTCGTGAGTATGATTTACATAGCTTGAACATCGTAGAGTGAAACTTTCGGATCAAAATTCAGCTAATACCTATGCATCAGGCTATGGATTTATTGATCCACTCACGTAATGGCGTCGTATTACTTTTTATGATCCTTGTCTTTAATCTATATAGTATTTACTATTTATATATGTATGTACGTATATAATCATTGTGCTATTTACTATATATATATATATATATATATATGGAGGAGAAACAAGTATTTGTACATTTACAAAATATTCATCAAATATAATTCTAATGCTCACATTCACTTTGAATTTATGCAGGTGATGTATTTTGATGTGTAATTAATAATCACCAATATTTCCGAAGATACAATGCAGAATAAAACATAAACAAAAGTGACGATGGAAAAAAGTATTCGAGAATTTTTAAGAATTAATCATAAAAAGATGTTATTTACGAATGAATGCAAGCAAGTCTTGTCATTTCTGTACCTGCATAAAAACTTTTTGAATGTTCCAACAATACTTAGTTTAGACATTATTTCATCACAGTCGTCATTCACTACTTTTACCTCCTTGAAACAAGGCAGTCATGATTTAAGTAAAGGATCTCTCAACCGAGCAAAAATATCGTAATTAAACAGCATAATGAAGATTTAAGGTACAGATGTTTAATATCCCACTCGTGCCATTGGATCGATTATTCTAAAGTGGAAATGGTTTGGCACACTCAAAAATCTCCCTCGAACTGGCGCTCCACAGAAAATTTCTCCACGAGCAACTCGTGCCAAGAACAGTCTAAGCTAATATAATTGTAACTCGGAAGGAGATCCAAGATGATTTGAGAGCAGCTGGTACATCGGTTAATAAAAGAACTATTAGTTATAAACTACACTAGAATGGCTTTAAAATCTCGTTCGTCACGGAAAAAATCTTGGTTGAAAAAAGATTCTCGGATGAAGTTCGCTCGTGACCATTCAAAGAAGCCTAATTATTTCTGGAAGAACATTCCCTGGTCAGATGGATAAGAAAAACCCCCCAGCTCTTCATGCATGGAGAAAATATGGATGCACTTATGATCCCCAAATCACCATCCACAGTTACGAACAGGGTTGTAAGTATCATAGTTTGAGGGTATGACAGTGGGCTGATCATGTTGCAAGAATGGCGGACAACCGATGGACATCGCGACTAACGACATGGATCCCCCATGATCATATGCAGAACCGAGGCTGGCAGAATATTAGATGGAGAGACGAGCTAGACAAATTCAGAAAGTACTGGCTCCGCGACGCCCATGATAGAGAAGTGTGGCACATCCTGGGGAAAGTCTATGTCCAACGACAGACGTTAAAAGACTGATGATGATTTCTCTTTCAATGGTGGAAGAGCACTTCACACGATTGAAGGATCCATAAATGAAGTGATGTCTCAGAGTATTTTGGAAGCTTATGTGTTGTCTTCGTTGCAGTAGTTAGAGCTTGAATAAGGTTGGATCTTTCAACAATATAACGACCCGAAGCATACGGCTAAAATAACTCGCGAATGGTCTGTCCAGAACAACATGGAGGTGCTTCAGCGGCCTCCTGCCTTGAATCCAATTGAAAATTTATGGCGATGCTCGAAAGATAGAATTCATCAGAGGGATGCCAGAAACATTAATGATTTTGAGATCTTTTGCAAAGAAGAGTGGGACAAGGTTTCAAAAGAATGTTGCAGGGGACTCGTGAAAGGTTACCGAAACATCTCTTGGCAGTAATTGAAAACCAGGGTTATGCAACCAAGTATCAAAATATGAAATCAATATGCCCGAATACTTTCTTCCATCGTTATTTTTGCATACATTTTCATTCTGCATTGTATGTTTGGAAATATCTTGCTAACTTTATATCAAAATACATCACCTGTATAAATCTAGAGTAAATATGAGCATCGAAAGTATATTAAATAAATATTTTGTAAATGTCCAAAATGCTCGTTTCCCTCCCTACACACACACACACACACACACACACACACACACACACACACACACACACACACACACACATCCAACAGGCTGTTTAGCGTGTAATAACGAGACCTCAGTTCGAATAAAGTTTCAAATAAAAATAACGTTTTTCATGTTATTAATGAATTGGTATATTTCTATTTTTAAACATCGTTATATATATATATATATATATATATATATATATATATATATATATATACATATATATATATATATATATATATATATATATATATATATATATACATATATATATATATATATATATATATATATATATATATATATATATATATATATATATATATATATATATATATATATATATATATATTCTTTTAGGGGGCTTGTTTCGTTTGTTTTTCAAACAACGTTTATAAAGATAGAAAGTAAAATTTTCATCTAACTCTTTCGAACGACTTTTTTAATTCAGTTGGCGTCTGAAAGAGACAAAAATTAAATTTAAAGTTCAAACGAAAGCCAATCGGAGCCATGATCTTTTTGGCTTTGTGAAGCAATCACCGAAAAATAATTACGGATGGATTGAAAGCTTTCACTGGATTACAATTAAAAAATATTTTTGAATACAATATTTCATTTCAGGAATTTAAATATTCAATATTTATTCGAATATACTTGGAAATGGTTTATTGTTTTTTGTTTTTTTTTGTTTTTTGTTTAGTTTTCAATTCTACCCTCATAGGATCTTCAGCTGCGAAATTTACAAGCCGACACAAAGCTTCAGCAGTCAATTACCCTTTAGCTACTACCCACATGAGATCTCTAGCCACTAGATTCAAGAGACAAAACGCGTCAGTCACAATTCAGCTGTGACGTCTCCGTTTCCACTGTGACTCTTTGACGTGAACTAATATATAAGTGATCCGGCATACCAACACATTTTGTGACACTGGTATTTACGTGTGTAGATGGGCACACGCTTTGTTTGGTAATCGGAGCTGTGGTTATTGATTACAAACTGAAGGTTAATTGAGTGAGCATTTTCGTTATAAAGGAAGTTATATTCAAATCTATGGAGGAAAACGTCAGATGTTTCTATGACACCTTATAACGATGTTCAGATGAAAGGGTTTTACAAATCCATAAGCAGAATACATTTTCGTGCTCACACATTTCCAACCGGCGTTAACTATCACACGATTACAAATTACAGGTTAATTAATGTTTATCATAACATCTATTCTACGTATGAGAAAGTTTCAATAATCTCAATGACCTACTATTAACAAAGTGAATAAACATTTGTGGAATGCCCTTTAGACAATGGCGTGCCTAGTATTGGTGACACCCATGCACCAACTCAGGGTGTCGTTTCAGCCCCACTCCCAAAACTTATCCTCTTCCCAGGATATCAAGAATTTCGAATTTCTTTTTTGTACTACAGATGTACGTACCTCAAAAGATTCACAAAATTTATTTTTTGCTTTAAAATTGCGGGGAAACTTATTCTCCTACTTGTAATTTTTTTTTCTCCAGCATCGAACATATAAACAGCAAATTTTTCTCTGTGAACTACTGCATATATTTGTTTTTTCTGGAGAAGATGGCAGGCCCTCATCGAAATGCATCAAAATACGCCTACGGAAAAAAAAGAGATGTAACGACAATCTCTTGAGTTTTTTCTCTTCGCCTTCCAATTGTCATTTTCATCTACATTCTGTCGACTCACTTCACATCCACAATACAAACATACACAAATACACACACACACACACATACACATATGTAAATATATATATATATATATATATATATATATATATATATATATATATATATATATATATATATATATATATATTGTATTAGTCTCAAGTATTTGAAGAGACATTATGCTTCTAATCGCTTCATTTCGAGAATTAAAAACCAGAACATTACACAAGTAAAACCAAATTTCATTGCAATCAACCTAACAAGACATGCATTCAGCCAGATTTTATGGTTCTAAATGCTAAATTTCTGGATAATGTTTTTTTAATAGAATTAAATTGCTAGATAAAAAAAAACTTGGATCAGAAATTTTCGTAGTTCTTTTCGCAGTGTGAAAGAAATGTTCGGAACGAATGTGGTGTTGTGATGAAAGATTAAGAATGATTAGGTTAGTGAGTGCGACTAGCTAAGATAAAGAAGACCAGCACCTTCCTCACACGCCAATTTTGACCTTGTGTTGTATTTCTCTTTTCTTTTCTTTTTTTGTAAAAATATAAATGAAAATCATAGAAACACAGTTTGTTTGTTCCAATACTCACGAACATTACTTTCTATAGGGTACTGTTCATAACCATTTCAACTAACACAATATCTGTTTCATATTGCTTAAGATTGCTGAGGCTATGAAGGATTTTGAGCCGGCGGAAGGATTCAAAATGGACCCACTAGTTTGACAACTTTACTAAATAGTGACGTCACTTCGCCATTTCAGTCTTCTGGATCGATTCTGAACCAGATTTTAGAAGGATAGAAAGACAAAAAAACTACAAAGATGTAACAAGTTTCTATTAGAACTGGGGTGTATTTCCGTGAAAAATCAGTTATATAGTTTTTGGCAATAACTATTTTTCAAAAGTAGGAGTACTTAATGACTGTTCATGATAAAAGCAGTTTTTTTTTTCAAAGATTCTTTCAGAGGAAATATTTATACAAAAAAATTCTTTTCAATGTACTGAACTTCGATGCTGTTTACATCTTGTCAGGAGAAACAGCGTTAACTCTCTTTGTTTTGTATTAGGTTTCTCGTTACTCAGAACGAAAATATTTTTGGGAGTGCATTGGATTAACGCCTGTTTTAAATCTTTATTTTTTATCAAGGCTATAATTCAACGCTCAGATGGAGCTAACTGGCGTTGTGTAGAAAGTTTTATCAGTTCTTATGATACAAGAAGTGGAGTTTAGTAATACATGTGAAGTGTCGAAAGTATTCGTGTAGTGGTTGTAAAAGGAAGAGGGTCATTAAATGAAACTTATGGGTCGAAATATTTTTCAAAAACGTATTTTAGAAGACCGGAGAATTGATTGCGTGGGTAAGAAAGTGAGACACGAAAAAAAAGGGGGGGGATGCCGAACATCAATGTTGTCTGACGTTTATTGCTATGTGTGTATTTAATCTTATCTAAATTTATCTTTTAGCTGGAATCTTTAAGACCGTTCGAAACTCTCCGTTTATGATCGCTTCAACGATCAGTCTCACATAACGCTTCTATTTCAGTTTTCTGACAAGGTCCAGTTATTTATAAGACTTTTCATTCTCTGTCTGTTCTCCAATGCCCTCTCCTAGCGACATCAGCTCGATAATGGATCTTCTTTTTCTTGTTTTATCTACCTGGTTCCGGTCTCCTCACTTAGATTGGGCAATACGTTTAAATTTCGAAGTCCCACGGAATTTTACCGATCCTATTCCTTTAGACATCGTCTGGTTTGCTCTTATACGATTGTTTACGTATTATCATCAATAGTCAATTACCCATGACTTCGCTGAAGTATACAAATTAAAAAATGATGAAATATTAAGTGTAAAATCGGCAAAACTAATGTACTGTCAAAGGAATAACTCAAGAAGAGTTCAGCCCCAACCAAGCGACGACATCTTGTTATTTCGAACGATCTTTGTTTTTAATCTATATTCTCGTAATGCTATTTACTTATTTGCATATCAACGCATTAATCTTTTGTGGACGATATCATCAAACTCATAGAGTCGACTTTTCCTTACCCTTATTTAATCAATGTTCCACCACAGCAATATGTGACACAAGGTCGGGCTTAATGAGGGGAAGTTTGGACAAACTCTTTTAAAAATTGGCTCCAGCCGACGCAGCTACGGTTGAAAAGCTCATCGTAATGGCTAGACAACCTCTGCAAACGAAAGCGTCCACCAGGGAACCTGCTCCTTTAACTGCAATGGAGCAGTGCTGCTCCGGGGAAACAGAGACCCCACAGCTGGGCCGAGTAATAATTGAGAAAACCTGGAGACTAGGGTTAACCAGAAACCAGAGACGACTTTTTATCATGAATTTGAATTAGAGACTTTTGAATCTAAGTGAAAGTGATTCAATGACGTCATAACAACGCCAATGGCATCACCAGAACCAGTTACGTCATGATGGCTCGAGTAAGAGTTACGTACGTAAAAACAGATGATGAATTGATTTTATTGTAGGAATTACTAATAAAGGATTCGAAATGGGATATGTAGTTTTAGAATGATATCGTATGGAGAAGTGAATGAGTTTTAGATTTCAATGAAACAAGGGAGTTTGACCAACTCTAAGTGTAACAAACACGGCTCTTATTATATATATATATATATATATATATATATATATATATATATATATATATATATGATTTTGAAGTCGATTAGAATATTCAGGTTTGTATGTTCACACCAGATGTTTGGTTGCTATCACAGAAGATTTGTAATAATATTTCCAATATCTTTGCAGACTCCAGAGCTGTCATAAATTGGACAATCTCATTCTTTCCTCGAATCTTTGCCCCAAAACCCTGCTCAGTCATTGTGAATGCAACGGTCACACAGTACACAAGCTCACTCCATTGAGTCCACAGGAGAGTGTCTGTTCACGCATGCGCAGTAATCCCTCCCCTGATTGGTTGCAAAGTTACATCAAAGCCGTGCAACTGGTCCTCGAGATATTTGAAATGGTTGGATACTTTTCGGACAGATCTCGCACGCATAATTGTTGGTGCAATTATTCTTAGTGCATCACGGTTCTAACTGCGACGCACCTATTCATATATTCCCTTTGAGTCAGATAGCTACATTCACTTTTGGCATGGCTTACACGGGGTTCTTCAAAGTAATACAGAAAAATATTAATTTAGATCGAGATATTACCACATTTAATTATCTTGCTATTACCTGTGTCATCAATATTTCATTTGCTAGACTGTCGAATCATAAAAGAAATAGAAGCCTTCTGTTCATGGAAGACGAGGGGAGCAAGTACCATGTGCTTGTACATGATATATGTTTGTGGGTCGTGAGGTTATTGCATAAGATTATATTGGGTCGCAACCAGAAAAGTTTGAAGAACCTTGGTTCACTGTCTCGCTATTATTATTATTATTATTATTATTATTATTATTATTATTATTATTATTATTATTATTATTATTATTATTATTATTATTATTATTATTATGTCTACTACAACTCTCTTGGGTTCAATTATCGGCCAAGAAGTTGCGATCAATTTTGCACCTTCATTTTCCACAGCATTAATTGAAAAGCAAAAAAGACTGATGAACGGGGGAAAAAAGCTTTCGACGGTACAAATCGCTGATAGTCAAGTTGGAAACTTTCAAGAAAAAAAATTTTTCAAATGGGAAAACAGTGCTCGTTGTCGTGTTCTTCTCGAATTAAGAAAGCTTATAAGTGACCTCCATCAGCCGATTAAATTTAGCTCAGATTAACAAAGGAAAGGAGAAATCGGCTTTATCACATATATATATTGCTAAAGTAAAACTCAGAATTAGCTAATCATATAATCATATCGCATTCGCATGGACATATGTTAGCTTCTGTATTCATTTGAGTTTCAAGAAGAAACTGTTAACACAAACTATCACCAAGAATGTTGAAATAGGTGTCTTCAGTTTTCAAGTTGGTCTGGCTGGCTGGCTGGCTGATTGGCTGGCTATGTATTTATCATGCGTAGAGGCTGAACTAATTTGCTCTTTATATCTAGAAAAACTTTCTTCTTTTTTTTTTTTTCAAATTCCACTCCTAAATAGGTTTTTAGTGGGAGTTCCATTTGCGATGTAAATTTCGGCCAAATTGGTCCCTTACTTCGGGCCCAGGAGCAGTCACGTTTGTATTTTTAGTAATCACTATCCAACAAAAGGCGAGAGAACAAACTCATCCATCGAACATCCGTTTTTTTTTTCCAAATTTTTTTTATTGATCACCCCCAACACCACTTGCTTCTAAAAGATGTTGGTTGCGTGATGGTCTCTATTGAGTGACTGGCCAGACCATGTTCTCTTTTTTTCCTTTGCAATTACCTGACAAAATGTCGGTACTGGGAACGAATCGATCGGTCTCTTTCACAAGAATGTGTGTGTATAGAACTCACAGATGCCACTACGTCAGCATCGGACGCCATATTGTTTCATTCAATCGAAATCATGGCTTCGACGTTATTTATGATTAATGCTTAGATGTTGTCATGTTTGTTTAGCTCTATTCATTCCAAGGATTTATTGCTCTCGTTAAACTTCACATTTCCATTATTAATGTCAATTTCTACGTTTCTATCATTGTTATTACGTTGAACTTGTTTGGGCATCTCGTCGTGATGTAATGCTCACTAAGCTGTTCTCACAGATCATTACCTGCGAGTTCAATCTTCAGTGGGTGTCCCCTGCTTGTGGACCAGGTTCAGTAACTCAGCTAAGCTTAGTAAATATCCACTGCGTACTCGTTGAGCTATCACAGAAGTAATATCTTGTAGTTTCAATGGAGAACAAGTGACAGCAGGTTCCCTTCCCCGATACTCCAAAACACTCCTGAGAATACTCACTGTTTAGATAACGCTATTGTCCGGATGACACCAATTCTCTTGGATTTCTAATTCTTTGATTACTTTTGTAAGGCTTTCCACGACTACCTAAAGATCTCCAGTTAAAAGGGGTATGTCGGTACACTCATACTTCGTTCTAAAACCAGAAATTTAATGTTTTCGTGAAACGAGCGGGCTAATTTTATAAGCTATTCATCCTAATCAAAAACAAGTAAATGAAGGGAGAATCGATTCAAATAGACGAATTAGATATAATAACCAACCGTTTGCTTATTAATAATTTTAAACGTATTCTTTCATTTCAAAATAGATAATCTGCCTGGACAAAACATCCTCGCATACTTTCTGCGGGGGATGTTGGGGAAGTTCTAGGTGGTATCTTCTGCCCATAGTTAGATCAAATGTAGTTTGAGCATCTAATTGAATGGAGCCAATGACGTCATGGTAGTGTGAAATTGAGATGCCAGGATATGCGAAACGAACAATCAATTGTGTTTGATATAATGATAATCAGATTATTCCAGATAATTCGAATTATGGAATCATTCTAATAATTCACCAAGTTTAGCTTGGTTTGGTTACAAGGCCACAAGTATGAAGAACCCAGTGAGGATCAGCTCGATCCTCATTAGTAATGATCTGAGAGACGAGCTCCTTAATTATTACCCAACGGCGAGGCGTCCAGGATGAAACATTTCTACGCGCTGGTAAGTGGTTTTTAAACTGTTCTTTCATCTCAACATCTTTAAAATTGATATATCTGAGCAACATTCTATATTTATAGACAAAAACGTTTTATTCAGTCCGAAAATGCGCCCTCGGGAAATGCATATACAGGTACGCTACTTTTCCGTTTTTACGAATAAAGGCGAAAAACGGAAATTGAATTTGGTTTTTGTTTTGTAGTGAGCCGTTATGGGGGTGGTTATTATTATCAGTAATGAAACTCCAACATTGACTCACAAAACCCTGAGATTGTTTCAAAGATAGTTCAACGAGTATCGACCCCGTTTTACAGGGGGGGGGTTGTTGCTCCCTTTTTGCACTCAAATCAATGTGGAGTTCACTAGAGTTAGAGAAACTGTGCCAATATCTTGCTTAAATTTGTGATATCAATAGATGGCAAAACTATTGTAATATAACTTTCAGTTTAGCTCATAGCTGACCTAATGACGCAAAGACCAACTATTCAGGGTTAATTGGCTCCTATTTTCAATAAGCAGAAATACACGTGCCCCTACCCCCCTAATCCAGAAAATATGGAATATTCATTTATTAATCTGTCACCAGGGACCAACTTGCCCAATGTCAAAGGGAACAACTTGCCCCAACACAGTCATATTTTTTTAGGTGGGGTGACCGTTGCCACTATCACTGGAGAGAGCAGAAGCGTCAGTCCCTAACGATAGCTGTGACGTACAGGTTTTGCCTGCAACTGTGTATGCCTGGCTGATACTATTCTCTCGCTCTAAAATTTGACCCAGAACAAATCTTCAACAAGTTTACTTTTAATGATCAAAATCAGTTTTTTAGCACTCACCCCACTAATCTACAGCACGACTGCACCAGATTTTCGTGCAAGAAGGCAGGTGATAATGTGACAGCCATAGAACTAAAATGACAGAAAACTGCTTAGGCTTCAAATAAAAGCCTGTTGTCCGTCTTACCCCGGTTTGATTATTCCCAGTCTCCCGTATCTGACGCCCGACCGTTCTGACCTCCAAAGCAGATTTTACTCGTTACGTGCAACATAAAAGATGCTTAGGTTCATATCTATTGTACATTTCGTATCAATTTATTATTTACTTCGAAAGAGATGCCTGCGCAAGCGGAAGTGAGGCTGACAAAGAAGATCACTCGTATGTTACTCATTCCTTGATTAATGCAGAATAGGTTAAAAAGCGCGCCAGCATTATTTATTGTGAACTTGTTTGATTTGTTTATTTTATTAATAGCCATGTTATCGATTTAGCTATTACTCTGCGAATGTGCCTGTCGTTTCTAAATATTAACTATTGGCTTACATGTCTGGAAAAGTGCTGGTTGCCATCGTATCTTTATATTCAATGAGCATACACACGTTGAACTATAGTGTCGTCATTTTAAAAATCAGTAGAAATTTAATAGTTTTGTGAGACAAATTTACAAAAAGATCCTCTAATGGAAAATACCAGTTTATAATGAATTCAATGAGGTATCAATTCAGCTATTTGTCTGTTCTTTCTTAACCTGAAATATATCGATTCCTTTTGGGATAGATGATCTGACTGGACAGCAGTGGGAAAATTGTTTGAAACAACCCTCCCTCGATGATTTCACTGGGGCTCCAGGTAAATGCAGACGATTTCCAGTCTATCCAGAAGAGTCAAAAACATAATTGATCTAGCTATCATTGGAAGTCCTTTTTTTTCCTTCATATTTTCGACTATAGTTATATAGCTTATTTGTAATTGCATATTTATCAAATTTTGCTTCTACGATTTTTGTCGAGTTTGAAGATAATTCGCCATCAGTAAATTGTTAATGACCTCCCTTTTTGTAATAAAAGAGAGACAGAGAGAAAGAGGGAATCCTACTCGCATGCACCACTATCCATAGTCTTTATTTATCGCTAGTTTTAGCAGCAAATAGATACATCGAGATCAATCCTATATTAATGCTATTACTTCTACTCTTAGTAGCCATAACTTATCCCGTTAATTTCACTGGATTAATTGTTACAAATATTTGGTCAGTTGTTAATTGTTACCAATAGCCTTGAGTCGATGGAGCCAAGAATTATACATATATTATATATATATATATATATATATATATATATATATATATATATATGTGTGTGTGTGTGTGTGTGTGTGTGTGTGTGTGTGTGTGTGTGTGTGAGTGAGTGTGTGTGTGTGTGTGTGTGTGATAATCATGGAGACATTTCATTAGGAAACATATTTCGTCCGGCAACGGAGTAAACAGAGGAGCACATCGAATGGCCGACAACCGACAATGTAAATGAATAAAGAAAATGAACGGGATGTAATATATATATATATATACATATATATACATATATATATATATATATATATATATATATATATATATATATATATATATATATATATATATATATATATATATATATTACATTGGCAGCATGTATTCTTTAATTCATCTTTTATCAAAAATGACAGACCAGGAGCATCTTTTTTATCTTTGCTTTTTTTCTCGTACGTTATCATCTTCAGAAATATATTTACTTTAGGAAATGACGTTTTTTTTTCATTTCATCCATAAATATATTATTATTATTGAATACCTCTGTTTCTAAACATCACTCTCTTCCTCTGTTTAATCAAGAGTAAAACTTATGTCTTCACCGTGACATAAGCAGACGAACAGACAAATCACTATAGAAACAAACTTCGTGACTATGTTTCATATATATATATATATATATGTGTGTGTGTGTGTGTGTGTGTCCACGATTCCTGTGAACCCCACTCCCAGTACCCACGCGAAGAGTTGGTGATTGAATGGATCTTAGAGAGGGAAAGAAAGAACAGTAACAGTAGGATAAGGATCTAGCAAACTCGTAACTAACATATAGTCGTAAACACACAGAAAAGGTCTCGTGCCCGTGTAACAGAACAGTGAGTATTAATGGAAAGGCGCAAGCTAATTTATCGAGTCAATTAATGAATTAATTATAATTTAAGCGATATTTTATAGCAGTTGTATCCCCGACGGACTCGCTTGAGCTAAATCGTTGACGTTGTTTAATTCCTTCCGCTCTGAGGGCACATGCTCATTGAATCTACTTACAGGTTTTGCAGCCGGGGAAACAAAATCGTTTTCCTTACAGAAGCAAACATTCAGGAACAGTCCCCAATTTACGTTGACCAGTTAAAACATTGTTTCATTTCTATGACTAACCAAGAGGTAGTGCGACTCGCTTACTTCAGCAATACTCCTGAAAAAGCCTCAGAGACAAAGAGAAGGTAAAGGCAATTGCTTGTAGCAATGTAATATGTGGAATTCATTCAATATTTAACAGATAGCTTTACACCTAGTGTTGAAGTTTACACCTTGTGTTGCCCAGAGATTAATCAAAATCTTTTGTGTGAAACATAAACATATATCCGGGCTTTATTGTCTGTCTTCTCTGAGAGACAGCTGAAAAGAAAGACTCTGCTGTAAGCTGCTTCCGTTGAAATGACACGATGCTTTTTTGCATTGTAAGCGCAGGCATAAAGTAATTCATATATTTGTTTGAATAGGAGAAAAATAATATCATTTAGGAGATGCGAGCGCCCTGACGTTCAACAGCACGAGTGATGGAATCAAGAAACCATGAAGATTGCGTTCACTTCTCACTAATGCCCTTCGGAAAATCATGAATCCACTTCTCTCTAAGCGATGAGTGGATAACACAGCGGTTGGAGTCCTTTAATCCCCTAAGATAGTTCATCTTGTGCGTCGGGCTAGCACCCAGCCCAGAAAAAAACTCACGACTGCTGCAAACAATGTTCAAGTATCCATGGGTCCCTCGAAAAACGGAGACAAAATAATTACTTTATGTGTTGCGCAATACGTGAGGAAGTAAGCATATTATTTTCAGTTATAAATTGTTGACTATCCATTCACGCATCTAGATTCGTTCTGGGGAGAATATAATTCATTTTCAACAATCTACACAAAACCTAATATTCTTTGTGAAAAGAATTCTCTCTTTCCGCTTTGCTACTCTTCTCTCTGTGATTCCATCTACTCTTATATTTTACAATGTTTTGGCTCAGTAAACTGCAACATGAAGTTGTCGGTGGATAAATACTGATGAAGTATGTTTCCATTACACTAGAATAATCTATGGATCCGTTTTTAGTAAAATATCCTGTAACAGTGACGGCCGATGCTGACGACATCGCCCTCTTTGCTAAGAATCTTCATGATCTCAAAATAATGCTCGTAAAACTAAACGAAGAGGGCAAGAAAGTTGGCCTCCACATGAGCTTCAACAAAACGAATGTCATGTATAACGAATAGGATGAGGACAAAGACTCAGCGATCAAAATCAAAAACGGAGAGCTGAAGAAAGTAGACCACTACATATACCTAGGACAACGAATCTCCATGAAATCCTCAAAAGAAGAAGAAATCAAGCGAAGAATCACACCAGGTTGGCAAGCTTTCGGTAAAGAAAGCTCGACTTTCAAAAACAGGAAAATCCAACTGGTCTAGAAAATAGGGGTATACAATTGTCACCTATGGAGCAGAGACATGGAACCTAGTCAAAAGATTGACCCTCAAATTAAAAAACACGCAACGTGCACGTGAGAGAATTATTCTCAACCTAATATTGAGAAATCACAAAACAGCACGATATATTGAAGAAAAGACAGGAGTCTGAGATATCAAATAATCATTAACAAAAAAAAAAACTTGAACGGCAATGGGCTGGAAAGTCAGACAACCAATGGACATCACGACTCACAACATGGATCCCCAGAGATCATATTCGAAATTGCGCCCGACAGAAAGTAAGATGGCGTGACAACCTTGGCGAAAAAACTCAAAGGACGAAGTCCGATTGAATAGGATCAATGTTTTTTGTTCATTCGTCTGCTTTTTGTTTTGCTTTTCAATCTATGATTTTTTTTCTTCAGAATGTAGAAATACTGATAGCGTTATGAACACCGTAGTTAGTTTGATAACAAACAGCATGTTGGTATGTAACATTAGTATGAGTACTGTGACAGTGATAGTAGTATGATCCCCCTAGTCAGAAATATATCGCACAGAATTAGCGAAAACAAAAGTAGCAACGGCAACAACAACGATGTAAGGAGTCTGAGAAGAGTGTGGAAACGTGAAGGTCATGGTAGTGCTGATAATAGTAGGCGTACTAGGAACTGCGCTAAAGACATTGAAAGCAATACTAAAAGAGCTGGAGGTAAGGGGAAGGGTTAAGACTATACACCAAAATACTACTGAGGTCTGCGTGAGTACTTTAGAGAGTATTCGAAACGTGAGGCACGATCTCCAGCAATAGCCAAGCAGTGAGGATGGAAAAGGCATATATAAGTAAGGTTGGAGAAGACTGAGACGGTACAAACCACAGCACAGCAATGATATGTGAGGACGATGAGAGGAGGGATGGAAACCGGAGGAGACAATGTCACTTAGTCTTTAGTGATAACCAACAGGCAACTGGTTTGAAAATGCAGACAACAACAAGACAAAATACCTGGGCGGGTATAAGTTGCCGTCCAAAACAGGAATTTATAAAATGGAGAGATAGATGGAAAACAGGTAGTGTTTAGTTTAACCGTTTCTTGAATTTAATGCTATTCTTTCTTTACATTGCTAAAAGAAAACTGAAAGCTAATGCTGAATGTTGGGTGGGTGTGATGTAAATGAAGGGGGTTCGGCTAATGTAAAAAAGATAATAGGGGATTGAGTAGTGTTAGAAAGGGAAATAAAGAGTAGTTGTAAAACAGATGCTGACAAGGGTCTAGCAAGCTCATGAATAACATATGATCATAGAAACGTAGAAAAAGCGAATGTTGAAAATTGAGTTGATACTTGAGAAGGGATAATGCTGGGGCTAAAATTGGAAATTGGAGTATTAGTGTTAAAAAAAAAATAGTGGGGAAAATATCCAAAAAGAGGTTGGGCTAATATCAAGAGAGCGGGACCTATTGTTAAGAAAAGGGGTTTAAAGTAGATGTATAATGTTAAATAATGTTGAGAAAAAAAGTATAATGTTAAAAAACAAAATTTCACTCGATTGTGATCACTAAAGGTGAAAAAAACCCAGTTCCATTCAAATTTGACTCCTATAAATGGAAAAGAAATTTTCCCTATAAATTTTTACCCCAGAAATTGAGAAAAAAATATTCCTAAATTTTGACCCCTACAAGTGAAAATGAAATTTCCCCCCAGATATTGACCCCTAGAAGTGAGAACAAATATTTTCTTCGACTTTAACTCGAAAAATTGTAAAAAATCTCCCCTTTGATTTTGACCCCTAATTCTTCCCCTCGATAAAGACCTCTAAGATTGAAGAAAAAACCTTAGATTCTGACCCTTCAAAGGAGAAAAATTCCCTTCAACCCCAAAAAGTTAAAAATGAAAGTGCGTTATCGATTTCGACCCTTAAGAGTGAAAAATAAAATTTCCCTCTCGATTTTGACGCCTAAAAATGAAAAAAGAGTTGCCCCCATAGAATCTACATAACCTCCGCCCCGAGTTTTGGAAAAAGATTTTTTCTGTCAAGCACAGAAAAAAACGCTTTAATCAAAACAGCCCTATTCAAGATATTCCTGTACAATCAATAAACAGTGTAACATGTTAAAAATGTCTCAGCTTTTTCCGTCGACAAATATTCTCTTCGATTTCGATCCCTAAAATTGAAAAGATCTTTCCCAAAAAGTGAAAAAATCACTTCTATAAAGCGGAGCCTAACGTCAAAAAAGGTAAAAGGTTTTAAAGGAGATGTAAGATGTTAAAAAAGAGGGCTTACGTCACATTTTGATTCTTAAGATTGATTTGAAAAAAGAATAATAATTCATTGCGTCATTAAGAAAAGGGAGATGACTTTAGCGTGATGAATTATCATGTAAATCGACATCTGCAGAATCAATACCCCTAGCTAAAAAAGGGAATTTTCAAAATTCAACTTATAAAAAAAACAAAAAAAACATGCCTAACGCTACCAGGACTACCTGCAGAAAAGTTCATGGAGTTATGTTGGGTAGCTTTTGCGGTAGGCTGTCACACACAGCCGGTTCAACGGACATTTGGTGAATAATAAGATAATCCCTATAATAATGATAGTTTTTTTCTGTTTGTAAATCGAGGAATTTTCTACAGTCGCCTCTTCTGCATCGTACCTATATATACACGGCACAATCTCGTCAAAAGTTCTCGATAACTTTACTTCTGTGGAAGGGAGAACAATAGGCTATGGGAGTATTGTTTAATTCTTTTTTTTATGGGGAGGGGGCAAAGAATTCCCTACCATCACCTCCCCTGCATTGTAGCTATGTGTTCAGAGCACAATATCTCTAATAGTCAATTAATTTTTCGGAAAAGATGGATCTAGGCTAAGGAAGAAGTGTTTACATATTGGGGTGCATCCTGAATTTTTCTACACTTCTCCTAAATTGCAACTATATGTTCACAGCACAATATCTCCAGAAGTTCTCGATGAAATTCAGTGAAATTTTGTGGAAGAAAGATGTGCTTACATTCGGTGTGTGTGTGTGGGGGGGAATTCGAGCATTTTCCACGGTCGTCTTTCCTGCATTGTAGCTACAAAACATAATATCTCCAAGAGTTATTAATAAATTTCAATGACATTTTGATGCAGGGCGTGTGGGTTAAGGAAGAAGTGTTTACATTTTGAGGCGGATCAACGAATTCTTATGGTCACCCTTCAAGTATTTTGGTTAAAATGCGCTACATTGCAGAAATCCTTTTTCTATGACAAGGAATTTTCAAATATTTGTTTTCGAAAAAGGGTTTTATTTGCGATGTATATATATTGCTCAACTGGGCCCTCTCTTTCCGTCTATCATACGAAACTACAGCTTCGAATTATGGTGATTAGTACCGTTGATTTCATGGAGAAATGATTATTCCAAAACAAGTATTACCAGGAGGGTTCTATATTTGATGTAAATATGCTGCAGAACTCGGCCCTCTCTTTTCGTCCATCGTGCCAAGCCATGTCCCGACGTATTGATTACTTATTTTCACTTTATTTTATCTTGGATGGGAAGTTCTATTTACGATGTATATACATACATATAAAGAGAGAGGGGGGATTAGACACAGAGAGCGAGGGAGAGGGTTGGACAGTGAGAGAGAGAAATTAGATAAGATTTTTACTCGAGATTTAACTCCTAGAACTTGTGCTTTCCACTGGGATGGGTCACTCCTTTGCTTCATACGCTTGTAATCTTGGCTTCGTGGTTATTATAAGCAACAGGATTCTTCTATAGCTCATCTATCCCTTCCTTAAATAGGCTTAACTTGGTGCTGTTACTACATCTTTTTTGTAAGTGAGTTTCGTTTCCCCTAGTCCTAGAATGGTTTTCTTTCAATTCCACTTTTGGTGTGCGTATATATATATATATATATATATATATATATATATATATATATATATATATATATATATATATATATATATATATATATATCCAATTATGGCACGGTTATACGAACAAAATGTCTTTACATCGAGCTCAACGACTGATTATTATTAATGATAATAATCATAATAATAATCATAATAATTGCAATACACAAGATATACTGCAACACACACGAAAAAGGAGAAAAGTGCAACACACAAAAAATCAGACGAGGGGAACGTTAGAAGGAAAAAGTACATCACTTCAACCTTCTTTTGCCGTGAGTTATTGGTAACGACTCAGCAACAGATTGTAAATAATAATAATAATAATAATAATAATAATAATAATAATAATAATAATAATAATAATAATAATAATAATAATAATAAGTGGTATCAGCACAAGCCAGAGGCAGTTTTGGAGAATGACAACCACAAACTACTGTGGGACTTTGACATCCAACTGACCACCTCATCCAGGCAAGAAGGCCGGACTTAGTAATAGTAGACAAAAAAAGGAAGGCCTGCCAAATAGTAGACGTTGCTGTGCCTGCAGACCATAGAGTAAAAAAGAAGGAGAGTGAAAAAAGGGAAAAATACCAGGACCTAGCAAGGGAGTTAAGGAAAATGTAGAACATGAAAACCAGGGTAGTACCGGTCATAGTGGGAGCACTAGGAACTGTCCCCCAAACGCTGAGGGAGAGACTGGAGGAGATCGGGATTAGGGGGAGGATAGAGACCGTACAGACCACAGCACTACTTGGAACTGCACGGATACTGAGGAAGGTGCTAGAGATATAAGTACTGCAACGAATAGTAGCTCTGTCATGATATGCGAAAGAGGGAGGAGACGTTAGCTGAGGACCTGAGGAGACTTATTGTCACTCAGCCTTCAGCGATAACCACTGGGCAACCGGTGTGAAACTGTAAATCGCACAATTACTGCGACCTATGAGTACTAGGAGAGGAGGGCTGGAGACTTGAGGAGACTTGCTGTCACTCAAACTCCAGCGGTTACCGCCAGGCAACTGGTGTGAGATTCCAAATAATAATAATAATAATAATAATAATAATAATAATAATAATAATAATAATAATAATAATAATAATAATAAGAAGAAGAAGAAGAAGAAGAAGAAGAAGAAGAAGAAGAATCTATCGCTAATGAACAGTAATGGAGATTCTTACTCCGAGGTCACCCGAAAAGAGGAACGAATTCCCTTATCATTGAAGCCGAGAACAAATGAATCAGGATCAATTACATCAAAGCTAAAATAGACAGAAGTCAGAAAATCAGGTAATGCCACGCTCTTTGGAGAAGAAGATGAGATTGTCAACTCCATCATGAGTGAATGCAGCAAGTTGGCACAATACGAAGACAAACACTTGGACGGCATAGTAATGGCAATCATACACTTGGAACTGTGCAAGTGATTTCATAGATAAAAATTTAATTATGTTCCCTTTTCCTAATTTTGTTGACACCGTATAGACTGCCAAGAACTTTCTGCAATAAATTCTATGTAACAAAAGAAAATGCACAGTTTGTTGTTTAATCACGTCAAATCATTTCTCCTACCACAAGAATTAGCTGTGACACTATATAAACCATCAGAATGAATAGAAGTTTTTACGCATTTGTAAAGCTTTTAATTGTTATTTTAGCACCATAAAACCTACCAGGTATTGACAGGGGAAACAGGATTCGGTAATTATAATTAAAATTTAATCATAGATTAGGTTTCTTCTTGTTTGCTTGTTGTTATCGTTTTTTGTCTTTTTTTTTTCTCATTACCTGGTCTGCCTGATTCTAACTAGGCACTTCGCTGTTTGATGACTGAGCCAAAATAACGTATTTATAACAAGTACACAACTACATACCCATGTTACAGACACATATTTTATATCTATATACAGATGAACATTAGAGTATTTCTAAATACGCATACGTGTATGTGTATGGGAAGAACATTGTCACAATATTACGTTGACATACGGTTTACGTCTTAAGAACTGAAGAGTGCTACTGAAGCGTGTACAAGTTCAAGTTTATGTAATGCTTTAACCATGTCATTAAAGCACGTTAACGCTTATGCTACCGTTTAATATTATACACATCATAGCCACAATCAGTCCAGCAAAGGTAGCGATGAAACTTGCTCTCCTCGTAAAAAAGAGAACCTGATAGAATTATTATTAGTAGTAGTATTATCATTATTATTATTATTGTTGTTATTGTTGTTGTTGTTGTCACCGCTAAAGACTGAGTGACAGCAAGTCGCCTCAAGTCACCAGCTCTCCTCTTCACACTTCCATGGTCCACTACAGTGTTGCGAATTACTGTTTCACGCCAGTTGCCTGATGATTATCGCTGGAGGCTGAGTGACAGCAAGTCTCATCAGGTCTCCAATCCTCCTTTCACATCGTCCTCACGTATTTACTCTTTGATCCGCCGGCGTGACCACGACTATTATTTGGTAGGTTATCCTTCCTTTGTCCACCATTACCAGGTTCGGTCTTCTCGCTTGAATGGGGCGGTCAATTTGGATGTCAAAGTCCCAGAGTAGTTTATGGCTTCCATTTTCCAGGGGCTGTCTCTGATTTGCGCTGTCACCGCATGTCCACACGGTTAAATCCCATTCGTTCATTTTCGTTCAGTTCCCAGTGTATCACTGTTGCTACCCTGTCGTGTCTGTTTCTTCTTATTATTCATCTTCTTCTTCTTCTTCTTCTTCTTCTTCTTCTTCTTCTTTTTATTATTATTATTATTATTATTATTATTATTATTATTATTATTATTATTATTATTATTATTATTATCACTACCACCATCATCATCATCATCATAGCAGTCAAAACATAAGAGACTTGCCTAAGGTTAACAATATTGTCTAGCTTAGCCAAGTTGCTGACACAAACGGAATTTTGGAAAAATATACAAATACACAGGACGTTCTTTTCCATCTGGATCTGTTTCAATGCGTTTTTATAACGACTGAAATTGAATCTATAAGGAAAACATATGAAGGAAGTTGGAGTTTACGCAATTGTGAGTCAGAGAGAGAGAGAGAAAGAGAGAGAGAGCGATGCATAAGTGGTAATGGCGAAAGAGCTAACCAAGAGACAGAGAGTGGAAGACAGAAGTTGAGAAAGGAAGAAAAAAGACGAATGAGTATGAAGAGAAAAGGAAGAAAGAGACGAGTAGACAAGGAAGAAATAGATTGGGGAAAGGTATCATGAAAAGAAGAAGAAGAAGAAGAAGAAGAAGAAGAAGAAGAAGAAGAAGAAGAAGAAGAAGAAGAAGAAGAAGAAGAAGAAGAAGAAGAAGAAGAAGAGAAAGGAAGACAATAGCTAAGAAGAGAAAGAAGGGGGTACATATGGAGGAAATAGAGGTATTTAAAAAGGGAGAGGGAGCTAGAGAGAGAAGAAAGAAGAATATATGGAAAAAAAATAAAACGAGGGAAATGAAGATGTCGTAGAGATTATGATAAAAGAAGAGAGAAATGAAGACTCAACAGAATAATGCATGTTGGGAGAACCGGAAGAAATAAAGAAATATAAATGATAGATAGATACATAGATAGGTATGTCGATAGATAAGAACATAGATATGAGCTGACTGAGATAGATAGATAGATAGATAGATAGATAGATAGATAGATAGATAGATACGGGAAAAAAGATATGAACAGATTGGTAGATACGAACATAGATATGAACAAAGAAAGATATGAACAGAGATAGATAGATAGGTAGATAGATAGAAACAGACTGGTAGAGAGAGACTGAGAGAGAGAGAGAGAGAGAGAGAGAGAGAGAGAGAGAGAGTGATTAGTGTATCTTGCTCTCAATTTCTTTCATTGGAAAAGTAATAGAGTAAGTCATAATGTCATGACCGGATATCCGGTTCCAACTGGTATAGGATTCGTACGAATAGGATTAGTACGAGGAGAATCTTGCTCGTTTCTTTTTCCATTATTTCTTTTTGGTCATTTTGACTGCAATTTCGCATATTTTGTTAGTATAAGAAATTCTGCTTGATACTTGATAAAAAGATTATCATAACAACAACAAAACAACCAACTTGGTTGTATATTATAAGCTAATAAGAGCGTATGTTATGTTGAAAAGGGGAACTAAAAAACAAATGGACAAATATTTGATAATTTGTTCATTTGCTTAGTCTCCTAATTATTTTTTCTAATGATCGCCCTGGGCAACTACCCTCTATGGTTCAAATAGCTGGAGGGCCTGAATGATTCCCATACTTTTCTCATACAAAATACGCTTTTCATTACAAAATTAATACAAAAATGATGAATAAATACTGATTCATTTTTTTTTTTTGTAATTCATGGTAGAATTAGAAATCTCTGCGCGTTCTGACTGGGTAGAAAGATTTCTTAATGAATACGATTTCATACATTACGCGTTTTTTTTAAGTGCTACTTTTTAAAACACTGATTTATTCGAGTTTATATTGCCTCCGGAAATAACTTCCACATGAAAACTATAATCATTCTTCCAAATAATTACTTGAAGTTAATTACAATGAAATTACTGTTTTCTAACGTTTTAATTTTTGTTATCAAAAAGTAGTAGTAGCTAAATAAGTCCTATCTTTTTTTATGTGAGCGTGTGTTTGTGTGTTACAGTGCTATTGGCCATACTGCCCCGTCCACAGACTTTAAGATTGGCATCAGTACTCCTCTAATTTCATTTTGGAAGAAAAAGCTTTTTTTGACCTTTTGACGGGTATAGTTTTTATTGACATCTAGATTGTCTGGAATCTAGATGTTACTTGATGTTTTCGTAACTCTATTTTAGATCTTTCCATTAGAAATCGATCGATAAAAGTTATCAAAATTGTTTATTAAGCAAAAAAAATGTATATAACTGGATATTCTACACTGACAAAATGTGCGAAATTGCGTTCGAAATATCCAAACAACAGCGAAAAGGGAAACGAGCAAGAACAAGATTCTCCTTGTACTAATTCAGCATAAATTTTATCCCAGTTGGAGCCGGAAGTTCAATCATGACGTCAGACTTTGCCACTTCATTGCAATCACATTATCATGCTTTTGAAGAAAAAAAAAAGATCGTAAGGTCAACCCCGTGAAAAATGCATATATTATGTGCTCACAAAATAAATTGATAACGATGATAACTATATTTCTTCCAACTATTATGTTCGATATCTAAGTTAATCATTAGCATCAAAGTTAATTATTAACAATAGATTTCAAAATCAGACGAATAGAGTGTTCTAAGTTTGGTTTTCTCGGTAAATTTCTTTAAATTTAGATTTAGGTTGTATGGTACCATAATAAAGGTAGCAGATTTTTACATTACATTTTGGATTTATGGCAACTTAATTTTCTTTTCATATTCCAAGAGACGATGTAGTTTTACTTTGTCCGATATTCACAGCGTCGATGTGAGCGATTATCGCATCCAGAGTGTGTCCACTCTTGAAAGATATAATACCCTGGCCCTATTTTGTTAGTAATGTTTATAATAATTCCTGACAATTGACGATCCCCTTTTACCTCGTTAGCAATGCATTCCTATACTGAAATAATTTGTAATACATTTCTACAGTAAAATCATAATCAACGCATTTAGATTGTAGATATAAAACACCCCATTCTTTCAGTGATAGTTGTTTTCATTTTGTGTCATCGACTATCCCCTTTTCTCTTGTTTTTAATTTGTTGCATACAGATTGAGTGCTGAGATCTGTTAAAACAAGTTTTCGGTTTGAAATCGCAAAATTATATGTTTGTCTCGCTCTATTTTGAGAAGAGATGTGTTGCACTGTGTACCATATCTGCCCCCAAATTACCATAAAAAGCTGTACAGCAATCAGCAACCTAGTGTTTATCTTGTGTAAGATGCAAATCTAGCAGAAATAAATAAATAATGATTTATAGTTAACATTCAATTATAACCATCAAATCCTGTTTCCCCGGGCAATACTTGGTGGCCTTGTTGATGATGTAAAATAACAGTTGAAGCTTTATTGGTTGTTCAACGGAAATTTGGGCAGAAATAGCCCATTGAAAATTGAGACATTTAAGAACTGTAATGCTTTCTCCAAGTCTGAAAGGCATTTTCACATGTGAAATTAAATTGAAAAAACAACTAGTATATTAGAAGGAAGTTAGTAGCAAGGTTAAGCTCGTGAGGTCATTAACACTTCTTGTGAGGATAATAGCAAATTCTGCTTATGAGAAAATACAGTTCTTTTGAAAATACTGAAAGAAAGAAAGAAATTACTGTTATCTTGAAGACATAGAATGAAAGTGGGAGAGAAAGGAAAAATCAGTTCTTTTCAAGATGCAAGGGGGGGGGAGAACTACCTAACCTTCCTCTCTTCGCTCTCCCTTACCGCCTAATCAAACAGTTCCACTTTCTCCCCCTTCTCCTTTTCCACCACACTTGTAGTCACACTCATAGTAGCGGTAGCAGCCATCAGCCAAGCCTGCTGTTGCACACATGATAACCGTCAGCGAAGCGACGCATCACCGACTAGTACCAATATAAGATAACAAAGCGCTATATATATATATATATATATATATATATATATATATATATATTCAATGATATATCAAATGATTCGATGACTGACCACTCTTTAGCCTGAAATTGCTCTCCGATATCGGGAAAAATATATAATTTGATCAGAACTTCACAAACTCGGAAGATTGAGAAGAGAGGGACAATTAAATCTCTACACAATGTACTTCTTTCGTAATGACCTCTTAGGCAATAGCAGTAGAAAGGCTTGAGTCCATTATCTGTCTTGAAAGATGGAGGTCAAAACGTCAATAACATCGAATCAATAATAATGATAACGTCTCTTATACAACTATGTACTGTTTCTTGTGTAGCCTTTCGTATTAACCTCCAATGTAGAAAAACAACAACAACAACAAAAGAACTGACGGTGCCTACTGTGTCATAACATAGTTGCCTGCCCTGAGTTTCTGGCTGGAACTCGGTTTGCTATGAAAACAACCAGATATCAAGAGAAGAAATATTTATTATAATAATGATAATAATAATAGGGAAAAATACCAGGACCTAGCAAAATAGTAGACGTTGCTGTGCCTGCAGACCATAGAGTAAAAAGAAGGAGAGTGAAAAAAGGGAAAAATACCAGGACCTAGCAAGGGAGTTAAGGAAGATGTGGAACATGAAAGCCAGGGTAGTACCGGTCATAGTGGGCGCACTAGGAACCGTCCCCAAAGCGCTGAGGGAGAGACTGGAGGAGATCGGGATTAGGGGGAGGATAGAGACCGTACAAACCACAGCACTACTGGGAACTGCACGGATACTGAGGAAGGTGCTAGAGATATAAGTACTGCAGCGAATCGAAGCCCTGTCATGATATGCGAAAGAGAGAGGAGACGTTAGCTGAGGAGACTTATTGTCACTCAGCCTTCAGCGATAACCACTGGGCAACCGGTGTGAAACTGTAAATCGCAGAATTACTGCGACCTATGATTACTAGGAGAGGAGGGCTGGAGACTTGAGGAGACTTGCTGTCACTCAAACTCCAGCGGTTACCACCAGGCAACTGGTGTGAGTTTCCAAATAATAATAATAATAATAATAATAATAATAATAATAATAATAATAATAATAATGATGATTCCAAGGGAAATTATGAATCACTGCTGCCAGATATATAGATGAATACCTATATATTATTGTCAGAACACATGAAAAACCGGTTGTTGCGAGTAGTGGTGCTTCATAACAGTAAATATAATTACAGTTACATGCATAACGGATGGGATATACGTGAAAAGGTGGTGTTTTTTTCCCTCAACCACCCAGTGACCAATGTATTTTGGCAGCATGCAGTGTTCGGGTGATCAATTTAAAAAAAATCGAAAAGGGATGATGGATGAATAAGTTATTTCTCTTGCCTTTCGTTGAGCATTAAAATATTCAAATTGGAAGAGAAAAGGCGTGGGCACAAAATAAGGGACCAACTTAGTATGAACCTAGATTGAAAATTGAACCCCCATCAAAATCTCACTTGGGAGACATTCTCTCTAATCATTGAGAGGAGTGTGTGTGTAAATTTCAAGTTCCGACTATGAACGGTTAGGGCTGGGCGAAGTCCGAATACCTTGATTCCTAGATTCGTATAAATGTCAGAACACATAAATAACTTGAGCTCTATGTCTGAACAAGTGTTAGGAATAGCAGTGATTATAAATAGTATCACAAAATTTGGAAGACAATTATATCATAGGAATAGAGTTGAGTTCTGAGAGAATTCAGCGAACTGATTCTTGAGCAGATTCCTTCCCATTGTTTTTATCACAATCTACCATATGAATGTTTTGCTCTAACAATCTTAATTAACTTGGTAAGTTGGGACCCTTGAATTAGTGATGCTCGATCTTCATCTGCATCCGTGGAGCTGAACTTGCAAATACGACGACTTCAATTGTATCGCAAATAATTCATCAATTTTAAATGAATACTTATTCTTATTCATTAATTCATTTTCATATATCGAGAAACACAAATCGATCGACATATGTAGTGGGTCATTGGGACATACTAATTGATTTTTTTTGTCTTAAGTGCGTTCTTTATGGGTCATTGGAAACTTACTCGGACTGATTCTTTGAAGAGAACAAGATCGTATTATCCTACAAACTCTCCTGTTGTTCTCTTATGAGAACTTGTAGAGATTGGGGCTGGCGTTAACAGACGAAGAGGAGGGTTTCATCCTACTCAGATCAGAGCAAAACTCTAGACTCGTTGGGAAGAAGTAATTACAATCGAAGCTTGGTGGTAGAGCACAAAACCGCATATTTTGAAGAATTTGTTTAAATTGCAGTTCACCCTTTAAAAAAAAGAATGTCCTGAAGATTCATAGTCAGTTGAGTGCTTCTTAAATCAATACTCACGGTTTCTTATTGTTTACAACCTTGATACTTTAACTAACCGATTTCTTAAAACTGAAATTAAGGGTATGTCTTTTTTTCTATATAGGAAATATAGAATGCATATTCATCCTTATGTGAGAGAATAGCGTTATGAGCTATCATACTCTTTCAATATTGTCAAAGCCGTTGTAAATATATACATTTTGAGAATCCGCTACCGCTGATCATCTGAGATCAGATGAGAATAGATCAGTTTTAGTACTTATCAGTAGAGGAAATAAATTATAACAGTTTCTGGTTCTGGAATGCATTAACCGATATTAATCCATTTACTAAGAATGACTGAAATTTCAGTTTTTGTAGTTGTATGGCTAACTTGATGAATTTTCTGATTTTTTTTTTGTGATGAAGAGTAACTCAGTTCTATCTGTTAGGGCCTTGAACTTGCAATGGGTTATCTTGCAATGGTAAAGAGCTTTTATTTTTCAATGGATTACGATTACTCTTCACCACGTATCGCCGTTATTGGGTCAACAATTCTATGGTTTAACCGACAATTTTTTAATGAAAATAAAACCTACGGCGAGATGCCATAGGGGCTACCGATCATATCACTAGAAATTCCGGCTAATCTTCTCATCCTTGCTGTTTCTATCACTACGTCTTGGCCGAAGTGTTTTTGGTTTAGCTTAAAAAATATGAAGTCCGACCAGAAAGTATCCAGCCTTTTCAACAACTCGAGTACCGGTTGTGAGGGCTTAATGATACTTGGCAACCGATGAGAGGGGAACTTACTGCGCACGCATGTAAACTCCATTGAGTTAGCTTGTGTTCTGTGTGGCTGTCGCCTTTACTGCTCATTCTTCACGTCTTATGCAGGTTTTTTTTTCACAGAACATTACATCACCCAGCTTTGGATTCCTACGAATTTTGACCTTTCGCCGTCGGAAAGGAGATTTTAGACCTTCTGAGAGAGGAGGGTCCCCTTTATATTTTGAAAATCAGCATTTGAAATCGCAGTTTTTACGTAGACTCGAGCACTGATACTAGCACTGGTGAGAAGCGTGCAATAATAGGATAGTGGTTGACTATCTATCACCTGACTTGTATTCCAGATATCAGGTAGGAATCGCTCGTTATCATAAGTTTGTATAAGTTAGTGAAACTCAAGTAAATAATTGTTCCGATCTATAGAGTCTTGTCCATCTTCCATTCTGTCGTCTTTTTTTCTTCTCTCTATTTTTGGCGCTTTACTACAACCCTTTCTGGTAGCAAACTAATCCTGTAGACTTTTACAATTTTAGCCAGTTCGATTCTCGAAGGGTGTCCAGCATCTATTGCCTCATTTAATACCTAACCCAATCTTTTCTTATTCTGTCACATTTTCACTTTTCCTCAACTTCTTTTCTAGGCGTATTAGCTAATTCTTTTTCGATTCCTGTAGCTTGCCCGTTTATTCAACCTCTTCGTTTTTCTCTCTAAATAGTTTCAGTACTTCTGACTTGTTTTGTTCTGCTTTCTTTCTTTTTTTTCTTTCTTTCTTTCAAACTTTCTTTCTTCATTTCTCCATTCATTTACTTCCTTCGTTCTGTCTTTACTCTTTGATTCTTTTTCAACTTTTCTATCCAGTCTTTCTTTCATTTTTCCGTTATGTTTTATTTATCTATTTCCCATTTCCTTTTCTTAAGTTATTTATTTCCCATTTCCTTCCTCCTTTTCTTCCTTTTATTTCTTTCTTTCTTTCTTTCTTTCTTCATTTATCTATTTATCTATCTATTTCGGCCTTTCTTTTTCCCTTTCCTCTTTTCCTTTTTTTTCTTTTGCTTTTCCTCATTCTTTTTCTCCTCAGTTTTATTGTCCACTTTCGACAACGTTTCCGATATTTTCCAGGCTTCATAAACCAACAGGCTGTCGGGCACTAGTCAGTTTCTTCCCTTCTTCTCGAATTACGAAAAGAAAAGAAGAAACAGAGCGAAAGGTAAAAACAAAAAAGGTAGTCTTTTTTCTTTTTTTTTTTTACCCAGCAGGCATCAGTCACAACCAATTACCGTTTCAAGACAAAAAATGGATGATAAAAAGGAAGAATGTCCTTCAAGTTTCTTTTTATTACTGCTCAGAACCTTTGAATGTTGATGAGAGGCGTCCGCTGAGCTGAGTATGCCACTGGTAGCTCCCGGCTTTTGCCAAGTCAGGGAAGACATTCACTTAATTACACAACCGATTCGCTTCGCTGAGGCTCACAGAGTTAAAGTGGTAATAAGATGCAAAATACTAAGAAGAAAAACGCAAAAAAATACCTCTGATAAACAAGAAAATAGACATTCATTCCCCGTTGTTTTATTTTAATCTTATTGTGTCCCTGCCTTTACCCTCAGTGGTCTCAACTTTTTTACGGTTGAGGTATGTAAGAAAGTTTGGTTAATTTCTAAACTTTTTCAAAATGAAACTCAACTGCTAGGCGCTTTGCAGATAATTGAAAGTGACAATAAGAACTTTCAAGAGAAAATTCAAATAAGTTCCGTACAATTTAAAGGTCAAGAACGAAAAGAAAATTCCCAAATAATCTGTTATCACTGCGTATACTAAATGCTTCTTTGCACATATTAACATAGATTTCAAAACTGGATGGGATATTTTAGTTTTGCTGTTCCTGATAAGTTCTCAAATATTTTTCTTTCCTTCAATGACCTAATATCGAATTCAACTATGCCAATATTACGTTGTGCTCCTTGAGTTTTCATACGAGTAGTAACTGGTGGCATCCCCTGGAAATCAAGAGGCAGCAAGTCTCCTCTCTACTCCAGTATTCTCCTTGGTATTTTCGCTGATTTCGATAATACTGTCTTCTCTATGGTTTCAATTCTTGCTCGGATTTCCAATTCTTTGTTAGGCTCTTTGAAACTGTTCCGAGCGCTCACATAATAATGGGTACAATTGTGACATAAATTCCATATTTTTTTCAGCTCTCTGGAGTTCAAGTAAAGTTGAAAAAAAATTTATTGGATTGTTACGTATCAAACGTCGTTTTTCTCTTGATAGTAAGGTGAAGGGTGATATGAACGACAAAATGGTGAATATCTAATCAAAATATAGACCATTTGAAGCAATAACCTTTTTCCAAAGATCCTCTTATGATGATCCAGCATCTCTAAAAAAGATTCTTCAGCTTTCATCATCATCATCATCATCAGTTTTTTAACATCCGTCGTTGGACATAGACCTTCCCCAGGATTCGCAACACTTCTCTATCGTGGACGTCGCAGAGCTAGTACTTTCTGAATTTGTCTAGCTCGTCTCTCCATCTAATACTCTACCGGCCTCGGTTGCGCATGTGATCTCGGGGGATCCATGTCGTGAGTCGTGATGTCCATTGGTTGTCTTCCAGTCTTGCAACATGGCCAGTCAATTACCATTAGAGATTTTTAATGGATTCTATGATGTCCCTTACTCCTGTCTTCTCCCGGGTGTAATGTGCTATATTGTGGTCTTTCCATATGAGGATGAACATAATTATTTCATGTGCACATTGCATGATTCTCAATTTGCAGGTCTGTCTCTTAATTTGATTCCACATTTCAGCTCTATAATTGACAATTGGGTGGATGCATTGATTATACACCCTTCTATTTAGGATTAAGCCTACTCAACTCCGTATACAAACTTTTCACAAAAATCATCACCAACCGAATCTTCAGCTTTAGTGGTCACAAATTCAGTTAAAGAACAAAGTATGGCTTCCCTATCATTGAACCGTTTAATACAGATATGACGTTCAAAATACTTGGAAAGATGTTACTCTGTAGTAAAAATGCCTGATGGATATGGAGGATGTTGCAATATTTCATATCCCAATTCTCTAAGCTTTAACACAGTCAACTGCGAGGTGACTGGTCTGTCACTGTCGCGGAAAATTCAATTCCATTCACGTGGACTCCCCTTCCAACTATTTAACCTTTCGTACTCTCTTGAGATGACATGATATGATCGCAGTTTCAAAGTCTCGAAGTCTCCTGAAAGTGCTCGTATCGTTGTTCGTGGCCCGTTGGTCACTGCTGTCGATAAATCCTCATTATTAAGGAAAGGTTTGAGCCTTACTCGACGTTGATTTTTGGTATCCGTATTTCCAGACCTAAAACTACGGAACCAACGTCGGACAGTTCGCCCTGTAATATGTGTTCACTTCAAATGCATTGCTGACGTTATCAAGTATCTTGAGCAGCATTTTGTCCAAATTAGAACTTGCACTTGAAAATTAGTCTAACTTCTTGGCTAGACACCATTATTGTTTAAGGATCAAAATCTTCAATAATAATTGATTAATTAATTCTCTATTTACATATAATTCTGAAGAAGAAGTGATTACATTAGTATATTGTTCACTAAGTGTTATCCTACATGATTTTTTAAAAAAAACGACATTTCAAGTGAAACAACCAATCAGCATTTTGGTCTCGTCCACTTCGACTCTGTCTTTTGGAAAAAGCAACATCTACTTTCTGATAGACCTTTTCTTTCTTCACGGGGTCAAAATCTGGTTTCCTGGTCTGGATTGTGTGATCCGTCTCAATTTCAAAGTCTCAAAGAATTTTGCTTTTTATTCTGTTTTCCAAGACAGGTTCTGGTTTGTGTTTATATCACTCGTCTGCTCCTAGTCGTTTATGCTATTCCCAGGGGATCACTGTTCCTAATACTGTCATGTCTACTTCCGTATTCTTTCTGAATTATTTTGCTACATTAACTTCTAATATGATTGACAGTTTTATCTCTGTCTCAGCACAGATGACATTCGCTATTCTTTCATGTCTTGTGAATCATATCTTTTCAGCCTGCTCTAATACACTTGTTCTTGGTTGCTATTAATAGGAATTCTAATTGCCTCCTCAAGTATCCTTTGCGTAACTGTCCATACCTTTGTTTGTTCATATCAGGACTCTTTAATAGCTGTCTCTGGGGATCAAGTGACAATAAGTATCCGGTACTTTTTTTTTTCGACACTCCTGCCGACCCAAACAATATCATGTTCTGGAGAGTCTCGTTTTTTCTCCAGTACTCCCCGTCTCTCCCTTAAGATTTTGGGTTCAGTTTACTGTATACCATTTACCATGGAGATGACCCCCACTGACATGTTCCACAGCTGCTTCAATTCTCGGGTGAGGTCCTGTTATTTTCCACTTTCATTCATTTTCATCCCGTATCTGCTGGAACAGCCTTGGTCACAACCTGACAGTGTCTGTTTTCCGCGTTCACAACAACCAAATACTGTCTCTTTGCTTGAATAGGGTGTCTAACAACCAAATACTGTCTCTTTGCTTGAATAGGGTGTCTAACAACCAAATACTGTCTCTTTGCTTGAATAGGGTGTCTAACAACCAAATACTGTCTCTTTGCTTGAATAGGGTGTCTAACAACCAAATACTGTCTCTTTGCTTGAATAGGGTGTCTAACAACCAAATACTGTCTCTTTGCTTGAATAGGGTGTCTAACAACCAAATACTGTCTCTTTGCTTGAATAGGGTGTCTAACAACCAAATACTGTCTCTTTGCTTGAATAGGGTGTCTAACAACCAAATACTGTCTCTTTGCTTGAATAGGGTGTCTAACAACCAAATACTGTCTCTTTGCTTGAATAGGGTGTCTAACAACCAAATACTGTCTCTTTGCTTGAATAGGGTGTCTAACAACCAAATACTGTCTCTTTGCTTGAATAGGGTGTCTAACAACCAAATACTGTCTCTTTGCTTGAATAGGGTGTCTAACAACCAAATACTGTCTCTTTGCTTGAATAGGGTGTCTAACAACCAAATACTGTCTCTTTGCTTGAATAGGGTGTCTAACAACCAAATACTGTCTCTTTGCTTGAATAGGGTGTCTCTCTGGATCTCAAAGTCCCAGAGTTTTTTGAACTCTTATCATATTTTACATTTGTTTACATAGTCGAGCTCAATTGGTTTGCTCAATATCCATTACTAGGGCAGTACCCCATCCAAAGGTGCATGCTTGGAAAGGCACAGACTTTATGGAGCAGCCTGTCATCATGTAAAATAATTTTCTGTCACATTGTACGAAACTAGGGCTTCGATTTATTTCGATTACTTCCCTTGGTGTCGCCAATTTAGAAATTTTGTAAGTAGATTTAGATTTATTTCTAATTTTGATATTTTATGAGTACATTTAGATCTGTAACTTTCAATAAAAGACCTATGATCAGTATTTTTTTTAATTCACTTCCATTAGATTTCTCTAGAACTGCGGATCGAAACAACTTCAAACTTAACACAGCAATGCCTTGAGTGCTGACTATTATATCTGGGGATAGTCAACTTCGTACAATGGCCAGTTTTTGAGTAATCGCAGTGCATAAACACCAACATGGATATTTTCAAATATAGTCAGATATCATTGTCTTTGCCTTGTCGTATGAGTTTGTATACCCCGCTTGGACCAGCGAGTTGCATTCACCTCTGATACGTCTTACAATCTTGTTTTCTCCCCACAAAGATAATATTTGCTATTATTTTGAGTATTGTCAATCTTTATTTTAACGCAATTAGTTCTGTTGCTTTTATTTGGAACCCTTTCTCCTTTTAGATGTTCTATGTAGCTATGTACGATTCATATACGAATTATATACGGTAGTTGCAGACAAAGGTAGAGAATGGGCCAGACATTTTTGATTTCCAGTTAAGGTTTTAAAAAATGCCCCTCTCCCAGTTGCTTCAAAGTCAGCCACACTTTGCAGAGGAAAAGTATCTGGTAGATCCGTGGTCATACAGACATTCCTTGTTATCGAGTACTCAAGTGGAAGTTTTATTTTGAATCATGGCCAGAGCCGCTCACCTAAAGGGTTAAATCTTCCGTGTGTAAAACCACATTTAGAGACTTATTTTGTATTCCAGTGAAATCGCAAGGCAGCTAAAAGAGGCGAAAAACAGTTCGAAAATGACAAGAGAACATTTTTGATCTATTATTCCCAATCTTTTTGGCGTCACCCGACACTTTCACGTGGAAATGTTTGCACCATCCACCTATATCGTAAATATTTAAAATGATAACATATCGATTTTAAAACTCTTGCAAAACAAAGATTCTTTATTGAAAGTTATGTAAAGAAGTAACATTAAATGTTTGGCATATAAATACCGTGTTTAGATTTCATCAATGCAATTTCTGTGCCTGTTGTGATATATCAAGTGCAAACACATTTAGTTCAAAATTAGCAAATCACCTCTCTTGGTTTATACCCAGCCTACATCTACTTTTAGATAGCAAGGTACGGACGTAGTTGAAACCAGGTTCTACCAAGTTGAACCTTGGGAAGACAAGCAAAATTAGCTTCCATAGATTTGGTTGAGAATTCAATATACCTTGATGATACCGCATGCCTTATTTGCTGTAAAGCCGATATCGCATTTTTGGCACCATTGTCATTTTGTAACTTCATGAATTCTTCCTACACATCATCTTTACAATCGACTTCTTGGACTTCGAACCGGTTTCTATGCCAAACCGGTACAGACAATGCAATGATGTCTTGAGATCTCTATTCTATGTTGTCGGACAATGATTGCAAATAATCACGACAGGTTATCACATCCTAATCAACCAATTCATCTTTCAAGCTATAGAAACGTTGGTAATGGTGGAGATTGACGCCTAGGAACGTTCATCTTATATAGCGCCTATTTGTAAATAAAGGCAGTGATGGATACTTTATCATCGACAAGCGTCTTTTTGCTTTCCTTGCAATAACGTGTTATGATCTTTAGGTTTAGTGAATATGTCAGCAAGGAAGAGGATATCACGTTTTGCAGCGATCAGAGAAGCCAATAGCGGTGTGTTTTGGAAAAAAAAACCCTCTATTAATGTACCAAGCAGTTCGACAAAACAAACAATACAGTAGCCTTTTGACAGCCTTCGAATTTCAATATGGTACAAAAGTCATCTATAATCATTATTATCGAGGCACAGTTGGGGGAGATTTGATCAGACAAAGAATCCAATTTTGGTCACCGTCTTGATAATTAACTGCTATGGTTGATATTTTCGCCACTAAATACTATCGTGGTAAACTGTCGGGACAGCATGCAAAATTTCAAACTTTTGGAGAGATGGTGAACCCCAGTATCTACCCTGTCATAGCAGATGGTCCATCATATGCGCGGACAACAATATTGGTCAATGTGATGTTATGCTAATTTTTAAAAAATGGATTCAATAATTCCTCTGGGCTTTTGAGTCAAACAGCAATTGATCAGTGAACAACATTGCCTTATAGGGTTGAAGATTTTAATTAATGGACCAAACATATACCATCATCGAGCACTGATTGTCAACAACTGTTGATTTGTCGATTTGTATGGAATACTTGGGACACCGGAGATCATAAACAATTTGATGTTTGACGTTAGTGGTCATTTCATCAATACACCGCGTAATTGTTTCATTACTAAGAGGGATTGTCCTGACCAGGCTTTTCACAAGTTACGGACAGGGGGGGGGGTTAGTTGCTTCAATAACAGGTCCAAGAAATGTTTCTCCTATAATGAGGGATTTACCGACCTTTCCTATGAATAATGCAACATCGTACGATGGAATCATGCCTCTATCTTGCTATGTAGTTGCCTTCTGAAATACCGAGATCATTTTTTCCGCTTTCTGAATGAAGCCCCAAGTTGCAAGAAATGTGATAGTTTTATCCTCTTGGTCAGCATGCTTAGGCTATACCTAGAATATAATGCTTTAAGCGTGAAGGTTTCATGACTCCGTTGCTAAAAGTTTAGTTTTACGGAAGACACATACCGAATTGATTATTCAACGGGGAAGATCAGTAAACCCGTTAAATGAATAATTTATGTTGCATTAAAATATTCTTTACTAGGGTGGGGGTTGGGGGGACATCTGGATATTTGAAAATCGTACAATAACCAGAGGAAATAGCTGGAACAACAGATAACAGCATTTGAAGTGATCGTCTGTGTATTCAAGGGCCAATTGAAGTATATCATTCATCAACTGCACCAGAGATTCGTGCATGGTGGACAAGCAAGGCGTAATCACCGGTAAACATTCACCAAGTAATATTGTTATTCAATAATCCACAAATACGAGATTACTCGAGTGTTGCAATCATCGATGGATGACCCTGTACGATCCAACAGTTACGAATGGCGGCTTCGTTAAATGAACATACGTAACTGTGAACTGAGGCCCATGACCCATACTGATAAACTTTCAAGAGTGTTACACGTATATAAGTATCACGTACCTACCCACAGAAAGTGTAGTATAGACGTTCGAACACCTACACGATCATTTACGTATTTCTCTTCGCACCTGCACAGAGTGCGATATCACAGTGATGCTTGGTAAATTAATAATAGAAAAATGTTGCTCTTAATTTGCTGCTGTTAATAATGTTAGTTTTATTGTCAATTGCAGACTTAGATACTCAAAATCCTACACTGCCCACCAAAATTTCAAAACGGCCATTATTTACTGCACAGTTGCTCACCGCCCACAAAAGACTTGAAATTGCCCACTGGTGGGCGATATCGCATAGGATGAGTAACCCTGCTCTGATGGGTACCCTTTAATGTGTCCCTGTGCTAGACTAAGCTGAGTCTACCTCTCAATATTCTGTATAATTCCTCAATGATCAAATAGAATTCTGTAATGCACCTTTTGAGTCAATTAATCTCAGGAGTTGCGGGTGACTTTCGGAAATATGGTGAAAGGGGTCCATGGGCTAAAAGGTTGAGAACCGCTGATCTAATTTATACGAAGATAAGCTGACCTTAGTATCTCTAACTCCCTCTCTTTGTCTCTATCGTTTTCTTACCCTCTCTTCCCCTCCCCCCTCTCTCTCTCTCTCTCTCTCTCTCTCTCTCTCTATATATATATATATATATATATATATATTTATATTTATATATAAATATTATTGTGTCATCCACAGACAGCTGTTTCGATGTATTACATCTCTATAGATGTATAACATCTCTACAGACTTTAACCCATCCAGCACCGCGACGCAGAATTGAAACCCTCACATCGGACCCGATATCCTACCTCTGGACTACGGAACTCGGTGGTCTGTAAGGCTGAATTTAAGCGATATATTCCTTTTTACGCAGAAATTCCTCATCCACCAGAGTGCTCTATTCCTATGGAAGAGCATTATATATATACATATATATATATATATATATATAATTAATTAGTTAATTATTGTCATCATCCACAGACAGCTGTTTCGTTGTATCACAGCTCATCAGAGTGGCTATAGATTATCCATCCAATATCCCATCTAGTACCACGAGGTAGGATCGAATCCTTCGCTTCAAACCCAAAGGCTGACATTTCACCGCTACGCAGAACTGGACGGTCAGTAGGACCGAATTTAAGCGATATATACAATATAAGTATATACAATATTTACATATATATGTGGATACAATATATTTGAAAACACAATATATACATGTATTACAATATAAGTGTATGCAATATATGCGTATGTGTATACAATATATATATATATTTATACAATATAAGTATATACAATATATATATAAATATATATATATATATATATATATATATATATATATGTATATATATATATATATATCAAATATATAATATGTATATCTTTTAAATTTATATAATTGAGAGTTTTGAGATATTCATTTTTTAAAGGGTTTAGAGGCTAGTTCTATTTACAATGTATCTATAATGCCAAAGTGGGACCTATTTTCCGCCTACGTACATATCTCATTACATTTATTTTATATGTTTATGTATAATTCTTTAAGAGGTGTAAAGTGAAGGGAAACCCATCTTATAGGGGATCAAACGTGAGGGGAGACCTTTTCGTCCCTGTCAGTGATTGAAAGGGACGGGAAACCTTTCCCTCTTTTGAGGTGTCAAAATTGAAGGGAGACATTTCCCCATCCTCGTGAGTTAACAATGAAAGAAGAATCTTCCCCTACCATTTGAATGATCAAATCGGGGGGAGACTTTCCTACCGTGTTGAGGGCCAAAAGCATCGGTGGACCTTTCCCTTTTAAGGTGACCAAAAGGAAATTGGGTTTTCTCCCCTTTCAAGGTGTCAAAAGACACCAAAAGAGACTTTTACCCCCCACCCCGATCAAAGGTGAAGGAGACTTTTTCCTCGATAAAAATTAAATTAAAAATTTCTGTTGAAAAAAAAAAATTTCAAGGGGGCTCTACTTATAATGTAACTATGATGCAAAACTAGACCCTTACTTTCAATATATATATATATATATATATATATATATATATATATATATATATATATATATATATAGATAGATAGATAGATAGATAGATAGATAGAAAGCTTAACAACTTTAAACTAGACGTATCTAAAAACTATATCAAATTTTTTTTTTGTGTTACTCTAATCACTTATTTCCAAAAATCTGTCAATGTGATTTATGTAATTTTCTTCGGCGTTTTTTTCTATGTTTCACGTATACTTTCTCATTATGGTACTATGTATTAATTTTATCTTGTTGGGATCATCAGTTGTTTACCATGTAACCATTTGTGGGATTATAAAAACAAAACAGTTATAATAATATGGCATCCCTGCAGTGTTGATCAAACACCATAACCCCTTTCACCTATGTTTTCGAAACATAGTTTTTATCATAATTTGCCCTGTTATTTTATATAGGGCATTATCATTGTATTGTATAAAGATGTTATTTTATACTACACATCATTTATCTTACTTAAACAGGGCTTACTTATGTAGATTACCCAGAAACGTGTTTAACGATGAGGGATCAGTAAGTATGAAAACAGACGTGACTCGTTGTTCGTGTCACTTCTGTTGAGTGTTCACCAATGTGAATATCATATTCGTTGTGTTGGTTTTAATCTCAGACTGCATGCAAACCGACTTATGATATCATCTTTAAGAATACTAATTACACAGAAAAACTCTTCGATTTGATTCGCTACCAACCTATTTAACCAAAAAAATTTATATGTTTTTTCATTAACATTTCCACATTGTATACTATCTCACTTCCATCGATTTGTTTTTCCCTTTAAATCATCAAATAATTTATCGTTATATACATTGTTAAAACAAAACCAAGCTGCTTTGTAGCCGGTTGTGACACCTTAATGACTCTCAGACAATTTGTTACTTGGTATTCCATGTTCTTATATATATACATATGATCAATGTACGGTTGTGGATTAAAATTCATCCGATAGCATGAGACAAAAAACACCATTCGGATAGCTGATGTTGATGCTACAAATGAGATTCCTTTATTCAATTGACCTGTTTCGTTAGTTCGAAAGAATCTATAGACACCATCTGGTTTCGCTATTCGGTATACTCACACATTTTCTGAAGAAGTTAGCAAAATTAGACTAACGAAACATGTTAAATGGAATACAGAAATTTCATTTCGGGTGTCCGAGTTGCCTCTTTAATCTAATATATATATATATATATATATATATATATATATATATATATATATATATATATGTGTGTGTGTGTGTGTGTGTGTGTGTGTACCTATTGGTCGCAGGTTCGATTCCTGCAGCTGCCCCATTTTCCTTTAATTGTTTATTCTATTTACGCTGTCTACGCCAAATGGTATTTACTGTGTATTGATGGAAGCATTTCAAATAGAATTTCAAAATAACATAACTCAATTATGATTATTTCTGACGGACTAGACATACTTAATAACCTTATATATATATATATATATATATATATATATATATATATATATATATATATATATATATATATATATAACAGTCATTCAAAGGTTTTATCCAAGTAATAATTTTGATATGGACTGGAATAGATGGAAACAATGATCTTTTGTTCACCTAAAAACACTTGACGAGAGAAATGATAAAACCCCTCAATTTTTGATGAGCTGAAGCAGTCCACTGGCAAAGGAAAAGATCTTTTCATTTATCTGATATTCGAGTTTTCTTTCTTTTTGGCGTCACACTGAATTTCGCCAATCCAACACCAGAGATAATTCCCATACGTCTACAATTTCGATATTTCTTTCTTACACACACGAAGAAAAAAAAATCATTCCTTTGACTTTTTTGAGTGGTAACAATTTTTACTTACTTGGGGCACAGATATACTTGAGGAAAAAAATCATTGATATAGATTTTAATAATAGATTGGCTTGTTCTCTCTGTAAAAGCTGATTGGTCCAGCAGTGCTAACCAACAGTCAATCATACATATTTACTGAGCTTATACAGACACATGGCCACAATAGTTGGGTAGCCTGTAAGAATGAACCCAAGACAAAAGAAAGAAAGGAAATAATAAGTCAGGACAAAAGAAAGAAAGAAAGAAAGAAAGAGAGAAAGAAAGAAAGAGAGAGAGAAAGAAGCTAAAATCAAAGGGGAAAAAAAGAAAGATGGATCTTGAGACAACAGAAAAGGTGAGAGAAAGGAAGAAAGGAGAAAAGAAAGAAAAAGAGGAAAGGAGAGAGGAAGAAATAGAAAGGGAGAGGGGGGATATGGCAAGACAAGAAGTATTTGTCAGATTTATCTAGGATTGGTACAAGACCACGTTTGTGGAGCTAATAGCAAAAGGAAGAAGAAGAGAGGGGAAAAAAATACAGAGATTGTAGAACACACGATTCGAGAAGAATAAGCTATCTCCCATGACAGTTTTCACTATTAATCAGTGTCTCACGTTGTCACACGCAACCGCGTAAGCCATGATCTTGTTTATACACAAGCCCTGGGCCCCGCTAGTCCTGTTTATCCTCAGATTGTGATGTGAACACGGCCCGGAATATTCAAGTGGATACACACACACACACACGAAAAAAGAGCAATTTGTAGGACGTTGGAAACCTAACGAGTCTTCCATTCATGGTTGTTTGTTTTACTGTCGTTCGTTCTCTATCCTCTCACCTCCTGCCCCACACTTTTCTTACCAAACGATCGTTTTAAAAACAGAAAGAACAGAAGAAAGATACTGTTCACGGCTACACTCCCCCGTACCCCGTATCTTGTTCAGTCATTGACACACCTGAATTGAGGAAACGGTAGAAGTTCTCAGGTAGAAAGATTATGTCAACAAAGACGCTTGAATGTAGACAAAAAGTTTCTTTTAGAGTTACGACAAGAAGCGTTTGGCTCATTTAGTAAAGGTGTGTTTATTTAGCTGTATTGTGCTAGGTCAGACTTCGCAGAGTCATCGCAATCATATGTAAATCCCACAAACGCGATAACTTTCGCCACCTCTTCTCGTAGCGTTATAGAGGTCTTCAGATGAAAATCCAAGATCAAGAAGCGACTCAGCTACAAGTAGCATATGCCCACCTCCGTACCCCTCCCCCCTCGAGAAAATGGTCCCAAATATTCCCCGGTGTTATATGTGAAGTTGAAGTCTGGTCGGCTAATGTTTACCCAGTCATTACACCGTACACTAGGTAACAGTTCTGCAAGTCTAAGTCCATGATGTACACAAATATAATCACTATGATTAGATATTATCATTGTTATCACTATTATGATTATTGTGGGTGATTTGACTAAAAAGGAAATATCGTACCGATTGAAACTGGATGTTCTGAGGCGAATATCACGGTTTGGTATACGACTCAAGATGGCTACATAGAGAAAGGGCTAAAGCTATAATATTGGATACAAACCAAATGCGATAAACTATGCTGTCCTAGTCGCGTATTAGTTGGGGTTTTTTTCTGCAATACAGCAGTTACATATTTCAATAACATTAAATGGTTATTCATGAATATACTAAGAAACGTTTTCTTTATATTCCCTGCTGAAACGGGGGGGGGTCTTATGTACCCTGCGGGCCTTATATGCCATCAAATACGGTATGTTTAATTATTTTTCACTCTTTCTTTTCTTTCTATGTTTTTTTTTTTTATAAAGAAATTCGTGCGTCTCTTTGAACATTTGGTAAGAGATGCCCTCATCTGATTACAAGTCCCAAGCGATGACGCCCAAAATAAACACACATGGATTCTATCGATAATTACAAACACTGCTGGAAAACTGAAACTTTTTTTCTTTGTAAAGAAATGGAAGGACACAGTCCAATTATAATTATATCTGAATTACCATCACAAAGAACTAGGTCATCCTCTGAAGGAAAAAAAACCTATTCTCGACAAACTGAGTATAAGGACCGCTGGAATATGAGTAGCAGTAGCAGCCTTTTGGCGTCCGTTGTTGGACATGGATCTTACCCAAAATTTGCCAAACTTCTCACTCACGGGCATCGTAGAGCCAATACTTTCTGATACTGTCTAATTCGACACATCTTATTTTCCATCGGTCAGTTTCACATTTCATATTCTGATGCCTCCTCTTTTAGATGATTTACCGAATGGTGATGATAAATGTTCGAGTAGCTTCTTCTGAAGCCAGCTTGTTTCTGTGGTTGATTTTCATCAAGCGTTTATAGCTAGTCCAAGTTTCATGGTAATTAAAACAAATGACGTTGATTATTACGACTGCCGTGAAATCAATCCTCACCCAACAATCGCTATTCACAATATCTCTAGAAGTTCTCGGTGAATGCCGATGAAATTCGGTGAAAGGGTAAGTCACGTTGTAAAAAAATAATTGATAGAATTTCGAGACGTATCCAGGGATTCATTTTCGATTGAGAAATATATTTGTGTCATTTCGAACATTTATGTAATTGCTTTTGACAGTCCACTCATTATCTCCAAATATCTGAAATGTGAGAGGTTAGACAATCGGCTGCAGAAAAGTGGTTAAATTTAGGGGCGGATCCATGTACGATGACTTGGTCATAATTGGAAAAAAAATTAACATTCACAGTCGTTCATATCGAATTTCAAGATGGCCGCCCTTAAACATCAACATTTTTTCCCTTATCTGGATGGGTTTTAGATATGATTTAACCTTGCTGCCAAGAGCCCCCACCCCATCATAAATCAAAAACATACCTGAAACCATAATACTATATATACGTTTACTTGGATTATTTTTCACAAGAAGAGTAATTTAACTATACTAGCAATTCCAGAGATCAATAATGCAACAGTTTGACTCTGTCAAACTATGATCCCGATTTGCCCCCCAAAAACCTAAAATTATGCTCTAGGGACCCCCCCCCCCAACTGGACGAAAACCCCTATCCTAGAAAGTTGATGAACCTGCTCCTCATGGAGACAATAATTAATAGTTCCAGTTTAAACGTGTACAGAGCTATTGTATCGTATCGCTATTCTCCGCTTGTTAATTAGGCCGCCGAAGGGTGTGTGGGTCGGGAACAACGAGGAAGTTGGGAAAAGAAGGGACCAGCGTGATCTGGACAGAGTCACTTCAGTGTCAAGATAGACTTTCGTCGGATGGAGAGGTTGGAAAAGGGGGAGTAACCCGCTGAGATGAGGTGGGTAGAAGAGAGAATATATCACGTTGGATGAAAACCCGGTCGCACCCATGTCGTCTGTTTCAACACAGAATAAACAAAGGGGGTGATCTGTGAACACCAGTAGTTGAAAACCACTCAACTTCATCATCATCATCATCATCATCAGTCTTTTAACGTCCGTCGTTCGACCTAGACGTTCCCCAGGACCCACCACATTTCTCTGTCATGGTCGTTGCGGAGTCAGTATTTTCTGAACTTGTCTAGTTCATCTCTCCATCTTATATTTTGTCGGCCTCGGTTTTGCATGTGGTCTCTGGGGATCCATGTTGTGAGTCGTGACGTCCATCGGTTGTCTTTCATTCTCGCAACATGACCAGCCCATTACCATTTTTTTTTGTTTTGTTTTTTTCAACTTCATAGGATGGGATAAATGTAAGTTTCATGAAGACTTAATGAGCTAAGAAGTTTCCTCACTCCTTCCAGCTAAAACGTAACTCAGTCGGTTCGGAATATTTTATCAAGTTTAGTTTAGTTTAGGAGGAAACCACAAGTTTAGACCAACCAGTGAGGATCGAACTTACTACACTGAAGTAACAGTCAACTGGACAAGCTCACTAACCATTACTCCAATGATAAGCGCCTCGGTCTTTACTACCTAGCTAGTTTTGTTAGAAGGTAACTGCTTTTATCAGTTCTGTTTTGTCTGGCAAAAAAACCTCAAGTGTCGGTGACCCATTGAGTATCGAACTCACTACACGTTAGTAATGGCATGCTGACCATTATTATCCCATGAGGAGGCGCTGTGGTTTTTGTTGCCTTGATTTGTTCTTTAAATTTACCACTGAACGTTATGTTGACGTCACGGTTTCAGGTATTCAATCTCTCTTTCTGTTGCTCCCCCCCCCTTTCTTTCTTTACCCCCACTGGCGCACGTACGTACGTGCATACACACACACACACATACACATACACATACACCCGCACTCTTTCCAGTCATTTTTATTTCTGCGAGTTGAGACTTCGGCGATTTTTCAGACCAGTAACAACAGGATGGCTTTGGTATAATGAAAGACTTCTGCATATGCATATTTTTTTTCTATTTTCATGTATTTATTTAAAAAAATGATAATTATATATACCTTAACTTTTCAAATCCTTCACTCCAAATCTTTTTCCTCAAACCGTCACCCTATACAATGCTACGTACACCTGGACCTGTCTGCTAACCCACCAGGAGCAGGATAGTGGGTGTTGAGAGCCGGTGGAGCTCTATATAAGGCTACTCTAAACGACAACAGCAGTGACCAATCCACCAGACCCCCTTCTAACACGTCAGTGGCCAGCGTAGCAGGGCATGGCCCAACATTCCCCATGGTTCGTACAATGAAAAAAAAAGTATTTATTAAGTTCATTAAAGAAAAGAAAAGCAACTCCTTTGTTTGGAGAGAAATAAACGGGAATCCTATTTTATAAAAAAGAATGACGTGATGAGGAGAATGTTGAAAGAGAAAATGCTCTTCGGGAAAAAAAATTGTCAAAGTATAAATTTTCCAAAATATGATGACTTATAATTGCTCCCTGTACTGGGCAAGATGCCGGTGACAAAGATAACATCTGTCAGCTTTTTAGAAAATTTATACTTTGACAATTTGTCACAGCTTGTGTCAGTCAGCTATATTTCGACTTCTTTTGATGTGATACTTATCTATTATGTCCAACTTCCAATTGAAGGTAAAATGGGGATAATAACCCTATTTTTGTTACAGAAAAAGATCGTTCTTCGCACTAAATGTATCACAGCAGATCAGTAGAAGGGAGATAATTGAAGCGATAAAAAGTAAAAGTTACCTCCCTTGATAAACAGAACGTTGTTTCAAATGAATACCTTTTTGAAATTGAATTACGGCAAAATCATGGTGGATTAACAGGGAATATCAAGTGCTGTAAGCGAGAATAGCGAAGTGAGTGACGCCACTTGGGGTCATTGTCCTCTAAAAGTCTATGTCACGTATTGCAAGCCGACACGAGAGAAACTTGTGACATTGGAAGCCCGGGCATGGCCAGCTGTTTTCATAGCCAACGAAAGGTCGCTTGCTGATTTGATATAAAATTGTTGCTAACAGTAGAGCTATGGTTGGCAAGAAGTATTGAATGACGAGTTGATTTTCCCATGGTGCTACGTCATTGCAATTTTCTGTTGTATTATGTTTTATTCTGTGGGTATTACAAACAAGGCTGCAGGTTATTGTTAACATTTCTATTAGGAACAACAATTCAACGTACGTAAGTGTATGCCACGTAAGAGCTATGGGTGAACCGTCTTGTTTATAGATAGCATTTTCAGATACGTGTCTATCATAAGCCGATCACAACACCTATCAGACAAAAGAAAGAAAATCAAAGAGAAAGATAGACTAGCATTTCAAGGAAAATAATGAATCACCACCACCTATATATGCTCGTTTTTGTCACGTAAATTTAGCATAAACTTACATCGTAAATTGAACACTCCTCTCAAAGCTTGAGGTGGATTTTTCAAAAAGGATCAAAGAATAAAAACTATTTCACTTCTCATTGAGGAGAGTATGTGTGCTTTCACCTATAAAGATAATTATATATACACGTATTTATCTATGTGTCTGACCAAATGAATAACTTAAATCCAGATTGAACCAGTTTGTTGTGGGTAGTGGTGATTAATGGGACCTGGAAAAGAGCCCATCAGGGGAATCTTCCTATCCAAAGATTGGACCCTGGAAACGAGCCCATCAGGAAATCTGCCTATCACGAAATGAAAACTGCCCATCAAAACATAATTTTCCACATCATTCTCTCGTTTTTTGTTCATTTTTAATTAATGAATATTTGTTTGTTTTTCCCCAAAACACTGATCGTCTCAAATTCAATCAAAGTGAAAAAGAGCCCATTTTATAAGATTTTATTAAAAATTTTTGGTACAACTTAGAATCCCAATCAGGGCCACCGTGACTGAGTGAAATAAAAAGAAATAAGCAAGACAAAACAGTCAAAAAGAAACAATTGATTCAAATTGATAATAATACTGTTTTTCTTTTATTAATCAAAACTGAAGAAAAAGAGTTGTCATGAAAGTCTGAAATAAATGAGCAAGGCAAAACAATTGAAAAAATAATTAATCTAAAAGCAACAATAATTTTGTTATCATATATATCTATTTATTTTTGTTCCTCCGTCATTAATTTCCTTATTTATTTCCATTTTTACTCAATGATTTTGTTTTTGGTTTTTGGTTTTTGGTTTTTTACATTCTTGCGAAATCAAGAAAAACTTGAAACAAAATTGATGTTGTTATTATCTTCTGTTCATTTTCTTGATTTTTTTTTTTTTTTTTGACCAGAAAAATAAAGCAATGCAATATTCAATAACTTGGAGTATATTAGAGTGAGCGACTCAACACGCATTACACGGTAAATCTATTTTCCAGAATGCTAAATAATATTTTGTACAAGGCTGAATACTTTAAGAATTTCCATTAAGAGTATCCGAATTCGCTGATGAAAACAGATGCTTGTGAGAATGTAATGAGTTATCTCCCCTGGTTTTGATTCAAAAAAGTTTCTGCAATACTCTATTGCCAAAGTATTTTTTATTCATTTATTTAGTTTTTTTTTTTTTTTTTTCCTGAAACCGTAAAGGGATTTAATTTATAATCAAGAAATCATGTTATGAAAGTTGTGAGCATATTTGATTTTCTATTATATCAAAGTAAATTTAAATAAAAAACCATAATTGTTCGTAAAAGTAATCACTCAACTAATAAACGATTGTGTGGATAATTTATCAAATTGTATGGAATTTCCGATGATTATTTAAAAAGATCTATCGAGTAAATTTATGAACGTAGCAGATTGAAAGTAATACAAGGATATGTGCAATTATCATAATTAAAATTTTAAAAATAAGAATGAGAAGTACGAAGGAATATTAAAAATCAGTTATTAGTAAAAATAACACTAATAGCGAAAGACAATACCATTATACAAATGAATAAAACATCTTAAGTATTCGTGAGTAAATCAACAAATTATAGTAAGTCTAATACTACTAAGAAAAAAAAATCAATAAATAGCAAGTAAATATTAAGCTAAAAAAAATTGTTCAATTTATTTATTTAATTTAGTATAAGATAAAAAAAAACCCAGAGTTTTCAAAGTCAAAAAGACTAAAAAAAATGTTCCATTATAGTTAAAAAAATATATATACATAAACTAAAAACATCCCCAGAAAACATAATTAATCATAAGAAGAATGATAATAAGAATAATGAAATAAATTCAATCAAGCTATTAATAAAGACCAATATATTGAGACATAAATAAAATGACCCCAAACATCAATAGAGGACAGCAAATAGCATCGCACAGAATGAAAATAAATCTGCAGGAATGGGTTTAAACATTTAGAAAAGTTAAAATATCAACTGGAAAATATCTATGTCGTTTGAAACAGGCTCCGGTAAATACAAAAGCACAAATTACGGTTTTAACTTCAAATTCTCATTTTGTTCATTTACTATTTATATTTGCTCCATTCGTTTCTCAAAGCTGATAATGAAATTATTAGGGAATGGATACATAATCAGACAAATCATAAATGCATTATATTACTTTGAAACGCAATTTGAAATGATCTGTTACAACATGGTGAATCAATCATTTGGCCAAGAGAGCGCAAATAGAAAAGACGATTGAAGCTAATCGGTCTGCAGCAATCGAACCTGAAACCGAAAAAGTAGCCATTTCAACAAAGCGTTGCAATTCGGTCACAGCTTTACTCTTACTATTGAGCAAAGCAATGTTGGGGCATATTGGGAATAGAGCACTCTGATGGATGAGATGTTTCTGCGTAAATGAATATACTGACCACTCAGTCCGTTGTCCAGAGATAGGATATCGGCCTCCGGGTCCGATGTGAGGGTTTCAATTCTGCCTCGCAGTACTGGATGGAATAATGTGAAATAAAGGATGGAATAATATAGCCACACTGAAGAGATGTAATACATCGAAACAGCTGTCTGTGGTTGACACAATGATATACAATACACACACACACATATATATATATATATATATATATATATATATATATATGTGTGTGTGTGTGTGGGTGTGGGTGTAGGTGTGTGTGTGTGTGTGTATTGTAGATGCGAAATGATCCGTAAGAATTAAAATGAAAATTGCAAGGTGAAGAGAAAGACTCAAGAGATAGATGTTACATCTCAAAGTTTCGTATCATTCCCTATTTCGATAAGGGAAAGCCATTGTTTTCAGAGAACAATATTTTCAGCGGTTTACAGAGAAAAAATTGCTATTCGCATGTTCGGTGCTAAGAAAAAGAACGTGAATATTTTATTCTGTTTGGTTGTTTAGTGAGAGCGGGAGGGGGGTGAAGGTGTTTGCATCTGTGTAAATGAAGATAACAGTTGGTTCGAAAGGAGATGGGTCTATGAGAGGCAGGGTCAGGAGGTAAGTGTTTCCTGTCTCTTTTCTTAGATAAGAAAGGCAGTGAAGGGATTGACTAATCATTTCTCAGGGAAAGGTGGATTTTGTTATTTGTATTTAAGGGTGGATAGGCGTTGGTATATGTGGGGCAGGGTAGAGGTTGGTGTGTTGTTTTTATCTAATCTTTTTAGTTGATAGTGGGTAATTAAAAAAAAACTTAACCACCATAAAGTTTGTTTAATATTGAATAAAAGTCAAGTAGGGAGAGGGTGAGATGAATTGATAACATTAATATGTAGGCGGCGATCCGGGTTGTATTACTGGAGTTATTGTGGGATATATATATATATATATATATATATATATATATATATATATATATATATATATTAAATATAAATATATATATATATATATATAAATATAAATATATATGTATATATAAAAATATATATATATATAAATATATATATATACATAAATATATATATATACATAGATATATAAATATATATACATAAATATGTATATATATAGATATGTATTTATAAATATGTATGTATATATAAATATATATATATATGCATATATATCTATAAATATATATATATATATATATATGCATATATATCTATATGCATATATATCTATAAATATATATATATATATGCATATATATCTATAAATATATACATCTATATATGCATATATATCTATAAATATATACATCTATAAATATATATATATATATATGCATATATATCTATAAATATATATATATATATATGCATATATATCTATAAATATATATATATGCATATATATCTATAAATATATATATATGCATATATATCTATAAATATATATATATATATGCATATATATCTATAAATATATATATATATATGCATATATATCTATAAATATATGTATATATATCCATAAATATATGCATATATATCTATAAATATATGCATATATATCTATAAATATATGCATATATCTATAAATATATATATATATATCTATAAATATATATATATATATATATATGTATACGCATATATATCTATAAATATATGCATATATATCTATACGCATATATATCTATAAATATATGCATATATATATATATAAATATATATATATATATATATACGCATATATATCTATAAATATATATATATATATATATATACGCATATATATCTATAGATATAGATATATATATATACGCATATATATCTATAAATATAGATATATATATATACGCATATATATCTATAAATATATATATATATATATATAAATATATAAGAAATGAATATTTATGAATAAATTATATGTATAATATATAATCTATTTCATTTCATATATTGAGTTAACTCCCTTAGACTATAAAATCTCTAAAGCTATTACGTGTTTTTTTCTGACACGTTAATCATTATCATCATTATTATGATTTTCCCTATTAATTTTCTGTGTATGACTTGCTACCCGGTATTGCGACTTTTTTTTTTGTCCAAATAATGCCATGTGGACTATCTTAGTGACAACTTTCCCTCCCTTTAATTTATTAATGTAATGAGTCAACGTCATGAGGAAAGATGATAAAGAAGAGAATGAGAAAGGAAGGGAGATATAAAGCTGAATGGCTAAATAATTTGAGACGCTCAGATACATGTGTCACAAATGCAGAGAAAGAAAGAAAGAAAGAAAGAGAACGAACATGAAAATTTAAATTTGAAAGACAATGTTTGTTTCGATTGTAAATTTCAACCCACTCCCTTTTTAGATGTTAAAAACAATGAACAAATGAAAATAAATATATAGAATCACCGAAGCAAATAAGTCCTATTAACGAAAATAAAACGAGCATTGTCGTTCAATATTTTTCTTGTATCTACCAGAAAGTAAAAAGCCAAAAGTTTGTGTATTAAAAAAATTCTAACTCAAGATTCGAATAAATACAAGGGTCCATGAAAAAGAATCATAACTAAATGGCTACTTTGTACTATTGCTTTGAATATATTTTTTTTAACAGTTTCGTCTTGTTTATATCTTTAAAAGAAATAACAGAATTCATGAAAGTAAAGCCTTGTTTTATTGTTGCTTTGGATGAATTGTTTTTTGTTTTGTTTTTCAATTGTTTTTTTATAGCTTATTTCTTTTTACACACTCAGAATCCCAATCGAGTCCTATGTGACAAACCTTTTCAACATAACCCACTGAAATGGACACTTTTTCTCCCTTAATAAATTCGAGACGATTAGAGAATGACAAACCAAAATTTGAGACTACAATTCAGTGGAATTAAGACCTCATATTCCTAATCGTGCATTTTCTGATCAATGTTGCATTGGCTAACACCTCATCCATGTACATTTGTTTTCAAAATAACTTGAATTTCCCCAGGTGCAGTTAGTTATTATCATTATTCTTTTAAAGGCAACCTTCAAGCTCGATGTCAAATATCTTAATTATCTGCATATGATAAATAAGGGAAACTACTATGATTAGTACTATTATTACTCGCTTAAAGGCTACCTCCGTCAGCCATTAGGCTCGATCTCAAGTCACTTTATTTGTATCGAATCGATATAATAAACATTTGCAAACTTCTCCATTATTAGTATCTTCTACAAACAGGTTTACCCTCTTCACATTTTTTATTCCTAAGGAGAAAATGGTTTTCACACACTTTTGACCCCTAAAAAGTAAAATTATTTCCCCTCGCTATTGACTATTAAAAAGAGAAAAGGAATGTTCTTAGTTTTGACCCCTGAAAGCGGAATAAAAAAAAACAAAAAAACATCACTTTCGATCCCTGAAACGAAAAAATAATGTTCCCCTCACTATATAATCAGAGTATGAAAGTTTTGGGGGGGCGGCGGTTAATTCAAAAATATCACGTGACGTCCAGTCAACCGATGAATAAAATCAACATTTCCCTACCAGGACTAAAAAAAATCACAGCCAACTGACTTCTTGGTGGTTCTCTTATCAACTGAACTTAACTGGCAAGTCTCAAGTATTTACGAATTCATTTATAACATATACAATTCAAAAGTTGCAGTAATCCTCTTCAGTCGAAATAGAAGTAAGAATGAAGTTTGAACCAGCAACAGTTAGGCATGTTTCATGAATAAAATTTTGAGATAGTCAAAATCTCTGCGCCTGGTGATTAGTCCCCCCCCCCCTTTATTAATAACTATACAGCAGCAAATATTCGCCACAGGAGGAGTCCCATAAAGATGATACGTTCTCCTTTATTTGTACGCATTCTTGGGATGTCTTTCCATTAAAACGACACCAGCAAAATGTAAATGAGAAGCAGAGATTCTATCAGTAACCTTCAAAGGACCGGTTATTCAAGCAACTGAATGAATTTACTCATAAATATTAAACGAGGTGTTATCTAACAATGTCCGTGACATTCTCTTGTTTCACGCAGACGACATGACCTACAAAATCCTAGAAATAGTATGGAAATAGTAATAAAAAACATGACAGCTTTACTGTTGGCCTCATTGTTGTTTTTTTCTTTTCTCCTTTCCTCTCACTATCTTGACACTGGCCAGTTCAAGTTTTTAGATAGAGAGCATTCTACTGATCTCTAAACCTCCTCAAATATTATTTGATTTTGATGTTTTTCTTTGTCGGGGGAGACATATATACACACACACTAGCCGGGATACCTGGCGTTACCCGGGGGAAAAAAATCATAACACTGGGAAGCAAATGATATTTTATGGAGATTTTACAAAAACTATGGGCAAGTATACATGGCATTTCTTGAAACATTGAGGATTAATTTTTCTGGAAAGAATTCATTTGATCACTTTTGGCCTTAACGCTTCGCATGTGAAAGCGGAGTACGGGAATTTAAATTGAGCCCATCTTTTAATGTTATGTTTGGATTAGTGTTAGATTAAATTTTTAAAAACATAATGCCAAACCGGACTTTTGAGAGAGAGAGAGAGAGAGAGAGAGAGATTGAGATTAATGTCCATGGTCGCCTGAGACAGATGGAAAGTAGGGGTACACTTCAGCATCATAACTACATTGTAAATAGAACTCTCTCTAATGAAATTTTCTAATACATGTTTTCTCAAAACTGACCGATTTCTAGAAAATTTGAGACTGCAATGAATCAAAATCACTTGAAACTGAAGGAAAGAAAAAAGTAAAATTTTCTACAACGGGTCTGAAGTCAGCCCGCTGACTTCATTTACCGCTTTTCTGAATATTAGTTAATTGCTTTTCTCATCGATTTCTTTAGCGATAAAATTAGTTTTTTTTTTAATATGTAAGCATGAACACAGACTCTCCTCCTCCCTCAAAAAGAAAAATCGACGTTTTATTCTATTAGAAAATTCGACCTTAATATTTGTAGGTAAATTGTGATCTGTTAATCTTTTTTAATTCTTTTCTTTTTTCTTTTTGGTATCTCACCAGTTCGGTCAGCGTACATAACAACGCAGACCCGCGTGAACAAGATTGCAACCCCGAGCAAATTGGCATAAGCAACGAGCGAAAGAAAAACTGACGTCCCGGGTCACTTAAAACGAATGGAAATTAAGGTTGCGGGTTAGCATTTTGGCTCAGATGTAAACGGAAAAAGTGTTTCCTTCAACGAACCTATCAAATTTCCAGAAGATTTGAACATTTGGTGAATTGAAAGTACATGAACTTTGGGAGAGGAGAAAAAAAATCAAGATCTAGTGCTTTATATATAGTCAAACCCAAACTTACATGAGCGCTGAAAGGTTGGGGGGGGGTGGAAGTAGTGAACTCCGTCTGCCAATTCTATTTTCCAAACTTCACCCACCCGCTATGTCTTTGAAACTACAAATTATTATCAAGAAAGATTTTTTCTAGATAAAACAGGCAAAAGTACGAAGTAGATCCCATTATAGTAAAATTCAGCCTTAAAATGTGTGCTGCAAACGAATTGTAATCCGCTAATTTCGGAAATGCCAGTTTTCCGAAGTTTTAACCTCTCAGCCGTCGTGACTTTGAAACAACGAATTACTGCCGCCACCCTATTGAAACATTTTTCTCAGATGATTGTGTGTGGGGGGGGGGGTGAGTGGAGGTACAATAGAAAAAAAACTGTTCAGATGAAGCAGATTGAGGAAATGCAAATAGTTTGATTTCATACATCGAGCTGATTATTATAGATGAAATTTTCTGATTGGAAAGTATACATAAAATATATATATATATATATATATATATAATATATATGATATGTAATATATATATAATATATACATATGTGTACAATATACATATATCATTAATATATAATATATATATAATATATACATATATAATATCTATATAATACATATATATGATATAAGATATATATATATGATATATATGATATAAGATATATATATGATATCAATATATATATATATATATAATATATTGATACATATATAATACATATATATGATATAAGATATATATATATGATATATATGATATAAGATATATATATGATATCAATATATATATATATATATAATATATTGATACATATAAACATAATATATAATATATATAATATATATATAATATATATTAATATATATATCTAATATAATATGTATGAAATATTTATATATAATATATATAACATGATATAATATATATATAAAATATATATCACAAATAATATATATATAATATATACAATATATAATACATAAAATATATAATATATAATACATGAAATATATAATATATAATACATGAAATGTTTATATAATGTATAATACATGAAATGTTTATATAATGTATAATACATAATAAAAAAATATATATGTGATATAAAATATATATGATATAAAATATATAATATATATAGATATAATATATGAAATATAAAATATATATGTATATGATGTATAATATATATTTATAATATATATATATATATAATATATAATACAATATATATTATATATACGATACATACAATAAATATAATATATATGATATAAAATATATACATACTGTAATTTATGATATATGTATAATATAAAATATACATATGATATATATACCTAATATAAAATATATACATAATATAATACATAATGTAATATATATATTTAATATAATATATATACATATTATAATATATATGTACATACCATGATATATATATATATATCATAATGTAATGAATAATATATATATAATACATAATATTTATAAATGCTTATCTAAAGCTCTTCTGTAAGAATTGAGCACTCTGGTGGATGAGGGATTTCTGTGTAATTCAAAATATATTGCTTAAATTCAGCATTACCGCCTTTCCAGTTCTGTAGTCCAGAAGTAGGATATTGGGTCTGAAGAGAAAGTTTCAATGCCTCAGGATAATGGAAGAGATGTAATAAATTGAAACAGCTATCTGTGGATGACACAATATATATATATATATATATATATATATACATATATATATATAATACATATATATATATAATACATATATATATATAATACATATATATATATAATACATATATATATAATACATATATATATAATACATATATATATATAATACATATATATATATAATACATATATATATATAATACATATATATATATAATACATATATATATAATACATATATATATATAATACATATATATATAATACATATATATGATATATAATACATATCTACAATATATAATACATATCTACAATATATAATACATACATATATATAATATAATATACATATATAATATATATGTATATATGCATAATATATATATATGTATATAAAATATACATATATATATAATATATAATATATATATAATATATATATGTATACTATATAAATGTATAATATATATGATATATATGTATATAATATATATAAAATATATTATATGGAATATATATATAATATATATATAATATTTATATAATATATATGATATTTATATAATATATATGATATCTATATATTTATATAATATATATATATGAAATTTATATAATATATATGATATTTATATAATATATATGATATTTATATAATATATATGATATATATATGATATCTATATAATATCTATATAATATATATATAATATATATGATATCTATATAATATATATGATATATATATGATATCTATATAATATATATATAATATCTATATAATATATATACGTATATAATATCTATATGATATATATAGAATATATGATATATATATATAATATACATATGATATATGACATTTGTTCTGTAAGAGCTCGAATGCAGCCCCCTATAGAGATAGATAAGTTTTTGTGAAATTCAACCTTAAAATGTGTGCTGTCAGCGAATCGGTTGTTGCTGATTCCGGATATGTTTAAAGTGGGTATCCAGTTTGCCATTATGACTACATTGTAAATAGAACCCCAACTAAAAAAAAAAAAAATGATTCCCTCAAGACTGACAAATTCCATGATGATAGAAAATCATATAATTTTGGAAGCGTATAAGATTGAAAACAAAAAAAGCTTTGTTGTGCCAATTTCATTTTTGAGGCTCTAATCACTCAGCTACTGAACCCCTTATGACTTACAGATTAAGAATAACTGTTCAAAAAGAATGTTTTTAAAAAGCATTGCCACTTATCCCCTTGCATGTGAATTATTATCATCAATCTTTTAACATGGGTCTCCATCATCAGTCTTTTAACGTCTGTCGTTGGACATAGACCTTCCCCGGGATTCGCCACACTTCTCTATCATAGGCGTCGTGGTGCCAGTATTATCTAAATTTGTTTAGTTCATCTCTCCATCTTTTATTCTGTCGGTATCGGTTTTGCATGTAATCTCTGAGGATCCATGTTGTGAGTCGTGAAGTCCATCGGTTGTATGTCATTCTTGCAATATGGCCTGCCCATTGCCATTTAAATTTTCCGATAGATTCTATGATGTCTCAGACTGCCGTTTTCTTCCTGATATACTGTGCTGTCTTGTGATCTCTCCCTGTGAGATTGAGCATGATTCTCTCATGTGCTCGTTGAAAGTTTCTCAGTTTGCGAGTCTGTCTCTTGGTTTGGTTTCATGTTTCAGTTCCATAAGTGACTACCGGGAGGGGGATGCATTGGTTGTATACTCTTCTTTTTAGGATTACTGGGATCGACATGTTCAAAGAAATTATGAAAAATGCATCCTAGATGATGCCAATTCAGATTGTGAGTATAGTTTGATTTGGTGCATCTGACTAATGAATTTTCCGAGAATTCTACATGAAAAAAGAAAATATATATATAAAAAAAAAAAAAAGATTTTCGGACAGACTTATTTCCTGAGAGCGCGAAAGCAGACCCTATAGAAAAACGACTATTTCTTTTTTTTTTTGCAAAATTCGATTCAAACTGTGTGCTAGAGGTATTCTGAGACCTGTTGATTCCGGACATATACACACACACATATATATGTACACACACACGCACACATACATACATACATACACACACAGAGTACAAATCAGGTTTGCAAAATAACGTTAAGTAATGTCTGATATGTGATGTATTCGTATCATAAAGTGCTCGATACATTCACCTTAGTTGATTTGGAACAGAGCTGGAAAACCTGAACCAATGGATCATCTCCAATTTTCTAGTTTATTAACATGGAAAAAAAAATTCGTGCGCCTTTATACAATTCGAAATCTTGGACTTTTCATCTCTCTGTATCCAATGGCATATTCGAAGAAGTCATAAAAATTGCCAAAACTTACACCAATATCAACAATAGAAAGATTGAAATGATTAAACACTGTAAACTTACCGTACGATTCCACAACCAACGATAATGGATGAAAAAACCGACGTCTTTGGGTTTGATGTCTATATGGACAGCCTCGATTGAGACAAGATGTCGGATTTAATCGGCCTGTATCTTTTATACAACCTTACTCGTAAATTAGATTCTAAAAATATAGGATTATACCGGGACGATGGCCAATTAATTTTAGAAAACAGTAATGCACAAAAACGCGAAAACATTAGAAATGTCTACATATTACTGGAAAATGTGCGAAATGAATTAAAAACCAACTGGCAAATATTTTTTTTGGAGTATATAAGCCAAAATATTGAAAATCCATGTTACCTCTGTCTAAATAAGAAATTCGAAGTACTCAGTTTTGCTAGAAGAACAAAAAAAAAAAAAAAAGAATTAAAATAGATTTATTTGAAAAGGAAAATGTAATGGCATCAAAATGCCGGCATCACTCAAAATTCTTATTAACAATAACTCAATAATCCATACATTAGTACACTTGAAGTAAAATAGAGTTTGCCCACATTGTCACCTCAAAGAACCATCTAATCAACATTGTCAACTTCCTCCAATCCACATAAACTAAGAACAATGCAATCCACCAGGTTCCTTTATGACCTTAACATAAGTAATAAATCTAATGATTCTTAGGTAAAAATTAAGATATCCCCACAGAACATTCAGCCCAGTATCCCCTTACAGATAACTCCAACACCGAGACCATACCCTTTGACACTTAACTCATAACCACCAATAAAACACCCACACACTTGAAATAAGAACAGAATAAAAACACCTTCCACAATAACAACCCCCCCCCAAATATCCCCAAACAGGAATCTAAAACAAACCATCATTTGCCTGAAGAAGCCCAAACAAGACAGAAACAAACGTGTTTGTGTAGCGAATCATATAGATAGATAGATGGAGAGTGAGGTACTCGCATTCCACAAGAGATAGCCAATGAATGCAAGAAGTAAGGAAAAGCCGCAGTCCTTGGAAATTATTTTGTATTCATTAACTAGGATATTTAGTAAAAAGGTTTTGTTCATATATTTTTCAGCTCAAAGAAAATATCTCTTTCGGAAATCTCATTGAAACCAGCAAGAAAAATCTTTTCAAGGTATCAAAGAGGATCAGTGAGACGAATTACAGCACGTAATTATCCATAAAATCAACTGGAATTGTAACTTCAGAGAGAGTGATCTTTCCGGGATGTAAGAGATTTTGCACCATTTATCTCTTTGTGCTTGTACTAATCCTTTCATAAAAAAGGCCAGTCCAATCAGATGCTCCAACAAGTAGCGGAGGTGACGGCATGCATCTACTTTCACCGCTTCATTGACTCCCCTGTTGGGATATCTCCAGAGAATGCGTTTTCCCCCATTGGTGCTTCATGTAAATATCTGACGGAGTCAGCTGAGTCACATTTCACCCCTAGCACGACGCAGGCTAGAACTTGTTCCAGTAAAGGTTGATTTTTAGTGCATGATTCCTATCCACCTGGCGAGGAGGCTGGAGCTTGGAATGGAGGTTTGACTATCCCCAAGAAGGGTACAGACCGTAAAGGGAATTCCTTCCAGTCGTCACAAGCATATCAAAGACAGACCATAGCCCTAAGCTTTTACTACAGCTCCAGTTACTTAGCCGAACTTAGATCTGATAGATTGTAGTCCTGATTAATTTTGGGGGCTTTGAAATGTTTTTAACCTTGATCGTCTTGAGGAGCTTTGCAAGAGGAGCTCCTGACGGAGAAACAATGGGGACCAATGGTTTATAGACCCATTCATCTTCATCTAAAAAATCTAGAGGGGCGTGCGTATACAAGCACTGGTGCTGAAACCTTTTTCAATACCTTTCCTTAAACATTGCTCCCTTCTCTATTCTGCTCTACTTTCTCTCGTCTTGGGCAGTGGCAGCGACAAACATTAACGTCTTCACGTTGTCTGCGTAGGAATTCCCGATCTTCATTAATAATTCTAATAATGGCACAACTAGTTGCGATATAAAGGAGTTCCTGGATATCGGTTACGAACACATCTCCATTTTATCACTGTCATTCTTCTTCTGAAATGTCATGGTCAAAAAGCTTTGAAAGCGTTCTGTTGTATGAATCAACCCATAGCTTGGAAATCTAAATTAGTAGATAAATAAATTAACGGAAGAATATGTCTATACATCATTTACTTTGATTAGATAATTTCCAATTTGTAGGTCTCATCAGAGAGAGAGAGAGAGAGAGAGAGAGATAGATAGATAGATAGATAGAGGTTTCTTCAATTAAAAAGAGTTCTTTTTCACATCAGTATTATTCAATCAATTCTTGAAATAAATAAATAAATACCAGAAAGAAATAAAGAGAGCAGACTATAGTGTTTATAATGAATGTCCACACTGCATATATATATATACACACACACACACAACTGAAAAAAATTGAAACAATACATTCATTCTTGAGTTAGATAAACCTAAAAATAAAGAGTTTTTGAGTATTTTTTCCATTTTTGATCATTTAAGTGGACCTGCATACTGGCCCATTGTGAAGAATAATACAAAAAAAAAATCTGTCTCTCTCGGTCGGTCCATTTTATATTGTAGGGCACAATTTTGCAGGTGGGAAGCTGAAAATTTGCATGGTGATACTTTTTTTTCCATGGCAGAGAAAAAAAAGGATGGGTGTATTTTTAAAAAGATTTTGCAGTAGTGAGGTTCTGTTTACCAAGTAATTACAATGCTAAACTGGACCCTGACTTTCGTTCAGACGTAACCAGAAGTCAATTCAGCATCTAAGAGGCTGAAGTTTGGCACAGAGGGCTACATCAGTCCACTGCTGAGGCATGGGCAATGAAGTTAAACAAAGATGTCATTCGAGTTTACTTATAATAATTTCTAGCTCATCAGTAAAATTGTAAGGAGAAATTTTGCACCCAGGAATCTGATATTTGGCATAGGGGCACATCCTTTCAGAGCAAAGTTAATGAGCTATGTGATGGTTGACTTCAGGGGGGGGGGGGTCATTCAAGGTCATTTCAAATAACAAATATAAGGGGGACAACTTTTTTTTTTTTTTACAAATATTCCAAGATATATTTACTTTATCTAAATACCAGCAAGGAATCCTGGCAGAAAATAACTCCAACTTTGACAACAGAGTTGAAAAAAAAAAAATAAATAAAATGTTCTATAGAATATCTCTTCCTACACAATTCTAACCACCAAACCAAAAACTTGAATGTGCAGGTGGGTGTTTTGGATGAAACAACAATGCTGAACTTGACACCGGAATGTGCCAAAATAATCGATAGTATTGAACTATTTACGAAATGTTAGTAATATACAATTGGTTTTCCTATTATTTTAAAGTTATTTTCTCAGGTAACTCTGGGTAGCCATGCTTTATGTGTGTGTGTGTGTGTGTGTGATCCCAATGCCGACAGTATGAAGTATTAGTAAATTGATAATCTATATCTGATATAAATATGCTCTCAGATTCCCTCTTTACCAGGGTGTTCTTAGCTCAGTTGGTAAGAGCTGATCCTGCGTATAAGGTTGCTTCCTGGTGGATGTAGGTACTATCTCCACACGATGCTCATTTCTTTGTTTACATGATCTGGGTCCGCTTGATTTGCTACCAAGTAACATCAGTGTCAAACAAAATAAGTTCCAACAAAAATCTCTTTATAATCATCACATTCTGTTGAAAATAAATTTTCCATCAACTATATATCTCAATGAATTTACTCAGTTTACTATAATGTATGAAATCAGGGGGTGGCTTGAGAAAAAAGTCTGTTTCTGGTTTCTGACACGTAATTTCATCTCAAAATTACTAATATCATTGGGGTTAAAATAGTTTCTGGAATGTTCAGTTTTATCAGAGTTGTTCTCATTAGGGAGAATGAGAAGGAGAAGGGGAAAAAAAAAAAAAAAAAAAAAACCCCCATGCTGACAGTTTTATCCTGTGTTTCTTTCATTCACTTCGACTTCATTTTTACTTTTTTTTTTTTTTTCTTTTAAATGTCTCATTTGCTATAAATAGAAAGAAAATAACTGTACACAACTATCATCTGTCATTTAGTGTCCGTCGTTGGACACATGGGACCAGGACGGATTATACATGCTTATACCCTATCATTAACAATTGCCTTCATTTTCAATTTCTACATTTGCAATGCATTTTCATAGTAAAATCATTAGCAATACATTGGCATTATACTTGAAAATAGCCAAAATCTGCAAACATCACTTGCATTAATTCCTGATTTTCAATGCCTTCCCATAGTAATATCAAACAATACATTCATATTATGTATTTAATAGACATTTTCTGTCAGTTAAGACTGTCTCAATTCCTGACCACAGACGGGCCATTTTCCTGATTTGCAATGCATTCCTAGAGTAAATACATTTGCAATGCTTTTCGATAATGAAAACAAGATACATAAATAATAAACAAATAATCCAACAGCAGAGAGATCTGGACAACAATATGCATGGAAAATGGACACATACTGCTTAAAATGCAATAAGTAAATACAATTTTTTTTATATTCAGTTGGCAACAGTTAAGCCACAAGTAGATCAATAAGTCTGCAGTCAGATGCATAGCTATTAGCAGAAATTTGATCTGAAAATTTCACTGTAGAAATGTTTGATATATGTGATTAATAGTGACCACTGAATTAAGTGCATCAACCGGGAAGGTGACCAGGGTAAGAAATGAATATTTGTCGTCAAATGCTTTTTTCATAATCATTAGGTTGTACATCTATTGATGTAACTAAATATAGACATGTACAATTAACTGTGACCACATCACTTTGTCCAAAACAATAGACTTCTCCACCTAAAGGTAACCTATTCGGTAGATAAGAATTTCCCACTCACCATTTTGAAAATTGGATTCTTCAACGTGTTCACTAGTTTCTTTTTTTCTACTAAAATTCAAATGAAATTTTCCACAGGGAATAATTATATAAGTTGTAGAAGGTTAATGCGGAAAGGAAAAGACTTGTAACCGAATCATCATCAGTCTTATTGTTCGTCGTTGGAAATAGATCTTGTCTAGAATTCACCAGACCTTTATCATGGGTGTCACTGAGCGAATACTTTCAGAACTTGTCTAATTTGTCCCTCCATCTTGTTTTCGGCTGGCTTTGGTTACGCATGTGATCTCTGGGGATCTATGTTGTGAGTTGTGATGTCCATCAGTTGTCTGCCATTCTTGCAACATAACCAGCCCACTGCTATTTGAGTTTTCTAATAGATTCTATGAGGTCTTGGACTTCTGTTTTCTCCCAGCTACGTAGTGCTGTCCTGAGATCTCTCCAAGTGAGGTTGAGCATGGTACCTCTATTTGCAGTTTGCAGGGGGGGGGGCTCTCTTGGTTGGGTTCCATTTTTCAGCTCCATAGGTGACTACCGAGAGAATGCATTGATTGTATACTTTTTTTTTTAGGACTAATGGGATTTTCCAGGACAACTCAAAAAAATCTCTATTAAATGTAATCGTTTAGGTTTTCCCCCCTCAGAAATAGCAAGCTTCTTCAGAGCTAAAATGTGTTTGGTGAGACAACAAGCGATTAGCCAGATGATAGTGGGGTAGAGAAAATGTGTTGTGGCATGGATGGAGGAGTGGTGGCTTCATTATTGTTTATGCGAATCTAATTCCACCCAGTATAATGCGAGGTGATCCCAAGATAGCAAGTACAATAACACTCGAGAGGATAGAAGAGGAGAAGAATCTTAGAGTTCGAATGAGCGACAAACTCATATTTTCACAGCATACATTATCGGCAGTCAACAAGGTCAGCAAAATGCCGAGGTACCAACAACACACATTCAAGATCGTGAACATGGAAATATTCACACCGATATACGAATCCCTGATTTTGCCCACAGCTGAAGAGCGACCAGGGTGCAATTGAAATCGTACAAAGGAGAGCCAGCCACTCAACAAGCTGACTGAACTGAACATTCCCAACACCATATGCAGACTTCAAAAAAAAAAAAAAAAAAAAAAAAAAAAAAAAAAAAGACCAACTCTCGAATGCAGAAGGGTCGATGTTTTAGAGATCTACTGCATCTTGACCAACTAATACTTAGTCAACACTCACCGTCTCAAGCTGAACCTCTCAACACAGCACTCACTAGAGGCCACTTAACAACTTGAAAATATGGTGGGAGGAAAAGGTTCTTCTACTGCAAGAATTACAGTGGACTGAAGCGACGGTCACTACAGAGAATGTGAACAACTTTGCTTGACCATCCCTTCCCCTAGCTAAAGACGATTACCATCACCCCTTCTACTAAACTATGTAACCCATGCTCATCATAAATAGATGAGGAACTGGGGAAACATTTGGTTGACACCCAAGTTGGACTAATAACTGCATTGAATCTACTGACTGATAAAAGGTACACAAGATACATACGTAAATAATACCATCATTTTTTCGGATACTATGCTTGTATACATGATACAGGAAACTGATGCTGTAAAATGTTTTGATTCTAAATTACCTGCAGTTTTAGTCAAAATTGATTTTCTTCCTGTCCAGTCAAGCAAAATTCTCAAATTGATATACAGGTTCCTGGGCAGCAAAAAAAAAAAAACTGCCATGCTTGTTGAGAGTTAGGAATAGTTTACAGTGAATAGGGATTTCCTATTTACAAAGATTTGGTAGCAATATGTCATCAGAGGGCAGTAAGTTTATGGTAAACTTGATTTTTTTTTTTATTTCCTTATTTTTAAGAATTTTATTTATTTATTTATTGCACCTAAAGAAAACTGAATATAAAATAAAGCCAGCACCTTGTCAAAATCGTGAATCGTGGTAACAAAACAATATCCCTCGAAATCAGTTTTTCTATGAATCAGAGGAAAAAAATCCCCCATCCGTCCTACACTGACAAAAAGCCTATATGATATGCAATGTTGGAAGAGATTGGCTTTCATATTCCTCAGCAAAAGATATTTTTCAAGAGATTCAAGTATAGGGTTAGTCATAATTAATAACTATTATAATTCCTATCAATGAGTTTTGGAGCACAGCCTTTTTGCCACCAACACTGAAAAGAAGTATGGTGAGTTAAAGTCTGAGTGATCTTTGCAAGTGACGTGAAGATGTGTGGTCCCACCTTAATAGAAATGGTATGAGGTATTAGACCAATATGATTTTAAGGTAGCACCCAAAATATGTGAACTGGTGTAATAGGAAAAAGTGAATGAAACTGGTTTCCAAATTGGGAAGCCGGAAGTGATCGATTTAGATTTGAACAATCATTCCCCAACCCTTTTCCAGTACTGAGCAATTATCAAAGAAGAGCTGAGGAGAGAACATCAAGTGACCAAAAGAAGCCTTTATATGATCTAACTCACTGAAACAAAATTAGGCTTTCTAACACCAGTCCTAAGACAAAAACCACAATTGGAAGCTTGTATTGCTTTTCAGTGGCACACCCAAGAGCACCAAGCCCTGTCTTGACTGTTCTATGTATCCCCTCGTCATTACAAGCTCTGCTCCAGTCTAGCAAGATAACTATTGAACTGACCATCTGTAGAAAACGTATCACATCGTCTCCGACTTGGGGAAAGGTTCGATTGGAAATTAACCAATTGGTTATCCCTGTTTGCAGATCCTGTTTATTTTCCTTCATTTTCACTTTGTCCCCCCCCCCTCAACATTCTCATCCGTTGATGCTCCAACTGCAGCATTAGGGGTAACTTTTGATCTTCAATACAATGCAGGGAGGGTGACATGTGGTATGGAAGTGTCTGGCAGACGTATGGAACTGAATGTAATACATCCAACTCAATGCGTACGAACAGGCAGAGTGGCATAAGAATTACAGCGCCAAAACTAAGATCAGCAAATACTTCAAATCTCAGTTGAGGCAGTAATCTTTTGATCTCTTCGGCCATCATAGGGCTTTTTCAGTTGTGAATATAAAGCAACTCACATTTGGAACAGTGGGGTTTAAAACAGATTTCTGTAAGAACAAAATAGTCCAGTCAAAATATTTTTTTTGAAAGGCAAAGTTATCTTCTTTCAGAATCCTAAAACTCTTATTTTGCCCCCGCCCCTGTGAATTTTTTTGCGATGATTTACAGATCGGCCATAAGATTCTCTATCGCCATGAACCATGCAGTATAAGAAAGTAGGCTTTCAGTAACCCTTGAAACATGGATTGTTCACTTTTTGAAGCCCGTTTCTGTCCCCACTCACACAAAAAATAAAAACAAAGATAAGCAGTAATAACCATTAATCTATGAGAATGATTTTTGAGCATCCCCTGACCTAAAAATTGTGGTGATAGTATATTAGACAGTCTTCGAAGGTTGAGGTGGTGTAAGAGAAACAGGAAGGTGCTGTAGAGGAAAGTTTAACACTATTTTCAATCTTGTAAAAGCAAAAAAGTAGAGAAAGGCTTACTTTCAAAAAGTAGGAGATAACTGTATCTTTAAACTTTGCATAATAGACCTACCAAGATATCAATTAGCATTTTTTTTGCTTTCATTTCCAAAACTTAACACTAGAGTCCATTCTGTTTGCCGCTTCATTTTCCTGGCATCAAAAGAAAAAAAAACAAAAACTGTCCAGCTTGAATTCATAACCATTACTTATCTAACAAACATTGAAGATGGACTTATCTTTCAAGCCATTCTAATACAGGCAAGATCGAGTGACCTTGCTTTTCTGTTAATATCAATTTTATAAAGTTTTATTACTCTTGCTGGCTTTGGGCTGGTAAGCTCCAAGTCACCTCCATTCTTGAAAAAGGTTAGTCATGTAGACTGAGGGACTGAAATATTCCTTGGTTGCAGCAAATGAAATTTTTTTTTTTTTTAATAGTAAAATAAATGATATAAACAATAAAATATGGTCAATATTCAAAATATGACCTGTTCAAAACAACCATTTCTATAAAATCCTTTGGTTTAGTGGTCACAAATTCAGTAAAAGTGCAAATTATGGTTTCCCTATTGTTGAACCTATAACTATGAGTACAAAGTTTCCAATTTTGTAACCTCTCCTAAAGCCTTGAAATGTGATATGGTTGGTGTCGAAGTCCAAGAGTCTTCAGAAAATTGCATGAACCGTTGTTTGTGCACCACTGCTGTCAGTTCTTTACCAGTAAGAATATGCTTGGGTCTCCCTCAGTTTATTATTGGTATCCTCATTTCCTGACCTGAACCAATATTGAACAGTTTGCACAGCAAGAGTGTTCACTCCAAATACTCTGTTGACACCAGTAGCTTGAGCAACATTATGTCTCAATTTGACATTGGACTTGAATAGTCCAACTTCTTGGGTATATAGCACTGCTGTTAAGGGCTTGGAAACCTTCAATAATATTCAATTATATCTATTTACATGGAATCAGCAAAAAATGCAATTACTAAAGTAAATCTGGAAAATCAATTTTCAAATGATATAAAAACAAAAATGTAAACAAACAAGTGATCACAAAAGTAAACAAAACTAGTGAACAAAAAACATTTCATATCTAACAACTCAATAGAAAATCAATGACAAAATGAACAGACAAAACTGATTATAAAATCTTTAATTCCTAACTCAAAAATGATTACACAGTAGAAAATAAATCTTCGATAATCACTGATTGATAAAATGTTAGTGAGAGAAATTATATATTATAAGAATAATTGATTGTAAGTCAGACTTTGTTTCTATCCAATGGAATGTGGCAGTAGATCAAAGAACACTTTCCTCTTGATAACGTACAAACCATATTTTTGTGCAGAGACCCAATACATTTTATGAGTTTCTATTCAGAAGGAAAAAATACACCCGCAACATGAAATCTTCACTCCCACAACAGGTTGATTACAATTTGTCCATAGCAGCCCAACACAATATAACAAGATTAACATTAGCAATAAAAACTATTTACATTTTTTTGAATACATATATATATATATATATATATATTTCCCCACCGTGTATAATATTAAAAACATTTGTTTAAATGAAGCAAGCAATCTTATTTTTAGGCCAATTACAATCAGCAGTAAAAAATTTCCTACATCGGAACAATCACAAAACAAAGTTGATAGTATTAACTTGTTTAATTTATTTTAATCTACACTGTTAATTCACTGCCATAAACTCACAATATGAGTTATGATGAAAAAAAAAAAAAAAAAATTAAGACTAGAGAAAATACTGTCAAAATTTAATAATGGGTGAAAAAGGAAAAAAATTATTTCAATGATTTGTTATCTTGGGGGGGGGGAAGAAAAAAAAAAGCTATCGAATTTGTTTTTCTGTATCGATACAGATTCATCATTGATGAACATCTTTTTACCTGCACTAATTTGTTGGGTACCTGACAGAATCTTCTACATCTAAATTTTTTTTTTTTTTGGAGGAAAAACGTAAGTCAGAGTCAGCACTTCTTACCATAGTTTCAAATCGTTAACACAGCAATATCAGGTTTATAAAATCAAAGAGTGATTTTCTTTTAATCTGTTCAAAACAATCCTGTATTATTTATACTGTCTAATCTGCTTCATAGAATCAGCTTCCCCTCTAAGAAAAATTCATTTTTTGCTTTTTTTGAAAAAATCTTTTCGACCTTCAAACAAGCTTTAATACTGTTAGTTTTTTGAGCTTATTTACAATGGATACATAGGTGAAACATTTGCCCTATCTTGCTCCCCATTAATTTTCATAATGTGATTAAACCACAATCAGGAAAAAGGTCCCATGAAACTAAATTGAAAATACCCAACACCAAAAAAGCAGAAGAGCCACATATTGGGAGTGGGTACATGAACACCTTAACTGAATATTTTGGTCCCAGAAAAACTTAGTTAATGCTGGTCAGACAAAAATATACCCCATACTGAAAACTGGGATGGCAAGACAAGGTCAAGATAGACCTTTAGAAGCAATTTTCATGGTGTGCACATGTTTGAAAGAGAATATGATGGATTGATTAGTAATGAAGACAAGGACGAGAAAAAGACAATGGGAAAAAAAAAAAAAAAAAAAAGGCCAAAAAAAAAAAGACAAACAAGAAAAGGACAAACGAAAAAAAGACAAACAAAAAAAAGGACAAAAAAAGGACAAACAAAAAAAGGACAAAAAAAAAGACAAACAAAAAAAGGACAAAAAAAGACAAACAAAAAAAAAACACAAAAAAACACAAAAAAAAGACAAACAAAAAAAAACAAACAAAAAGACAAAAAAAAGGAGAAAACAAAGACAAACAAAAGGAGAAAAAGACAAAGAAAAAAGGGAAAAAAAAGGAGAAAAAGAGAAAAAAAAAAAATGGAAAAAATAGAAGATAATGGGAAAAGAAAAATATAATGTGAAAGTTGGATTTTTGCATAGCTTTAATTTATGATTCAATTTTTTTTCGTTGAATCTTATTACACAAGGCTTCTAATATCAGCTGAGATTACAACAGAAAAACCAAGTATTTTCTGACAAAACTAAGTGTACATTATAACACTATTTCCCCATCATTTAAGATGGGCGTATTACGAGGATATCATTTTTTGATTATTGCTCATCCAAAATTATCCCAACTTCCCATTTTTAATAACAGCACATTGAACACGGTATAATTATAGATACTCTTGCTCCATTAAAAATATGCAACTTATATGCTTTCAATTTCAGCAACCATTTTTCATATAAGTTGTGCACACCACATCTGGCTCATAAAACAGCTTTAAAATTGCTCGGTCATGTTTAGCAGATGATATGTACATGGCTACAATGGTAAGTAGAGTTTCTTTCCAAAGAAAAAGTTTCATCCGAACAAATGCCTAATTAGACAATGTATAATTCTTTTCTTTTCTAAAGAAACCGTGTCTAAAAGGCAGCTTTTGGCAGTCTCCTCCTGATGTGATGTCACTTATTCATAGAATTAATACTGTAATTATCTGTAGATATCAATCATCACCAAGCTCAACTATTATTATTCAAGTATTGTCACTGGTATACTACTATGGCTGACTGAAAAAAGTACAGACTAGTCAAGGATTCTGCCCTGCTTATTCCTCTAAACAAAACAACTCTGAAAATAGCAGTTGATAGGTTTATATTCCTTGAACTGAATTAATCAAATTAAAAACTAATCAGAAACTGGTAGGACAGATTGGACTGAAAGTGCCTTCATTCTCCAGGTTAACACAATTTTGTTGAAATGCTCTAACACACGAACATACAGAAATTGTATTATAATTCAGAAGATGAATGCAATAATTTCTTTTCATGATGCATATTTTAATTCAAAAGCATAAAAATTTACTTTTTATAAGCATCTAATGAAAAGAAGCTATGAAAGACTTGCCAAAGCCATAATGGCTAAGCTTCCAGGCCAAAGAATAAAAGATGTACTTATATTAAGTGCTGAAAATTTCACACACACTTGATTACTAATCTATCCTCATTTATATAAGATTGGTTCGAGTCATCAAGATCAAATTGAATATACTAAATTCTAAAACTGAAAAGTGTTAATTGTAATCAACACACAGGAGAGAGATTGTCAAAATCTTGACCAAGTCTTGCCATTATATTTGCAGGGTCAATAGTATTTGCAGAAGGAAATTTTTTTTTTTTTTTTACAGCATACAAACAGCAAAACACCTTGCCAACCATCAGGTTTTGATTTACAAACATCAATATTCCGATTTTACACTCATAGCTCACTTCTGACATAAGCCAAGGTCTACAGAGGTATTTCATAACTGGGATCAAAATGATCATTTGAAAAGAACAAGGGTAAAGATTGGAGAGAGAGAGAGGGGGGGGGAGTAAAAGTATTATGCCGATAAAGATGGCTACATGGCTTATACAAATGAAAAACATGGTGAAGTGCAGTGAAATCTGGATGTAGGACGGACTTGAAGTGGTTAAGAAACTATCAAGGTAGCCTGAGTCAGCAGGATCATATTGGACCATGTGATCATAAAAATGAGTGTGGTACCCCACTCTAGCAGGAAAGAGTTCAAATCAAATACATATTTTCTAATGAGATCTAGAGACTGTACAACAAGTTGAGTATAAAAATAACATGCATATGTATCTCTTTTGCCACTTTTTTTTTTTTCTGCATTTTCAACTTTTGAATTGTGGAATGTAAAATAGAGTTAGAAATAATAAAAGAGGAACCATACCAGCCCCCCCACCCCACCCCCACCAAAAGAAATGAAGGATCTGGGATTTTAATAGGTAAGGCATTTTAAAAAAATTTTTTTTAGTTCAACAATGGAGATGAATATATATTTTTTCAAAATGTTTTTGAAAAGATGAATTGATAATAATAGGTAGGAATTGATAGGGATAAAATGAATTTGAAAAGTTAAAAGGAAGAAAAAAAAAAAAACAAAAAAAATGTTTATTCAGAAAAATGTCAGGAATGTAAATGTCTTGAAATTAAAAAAAAAAAAAAAAAAGAAAAAAAAAAGGTAAATATACACTTAAATGATCAATGTAGTATATCAAAAAGTTAAAAAGTTTTTCTTTTTGCATTTAGTGATTTCATAATTGATTTCATAACACCTTTCAAAAGATTTCTATAGCATCAATACTCTCTACTAGTACTTCAAAAGAAAAAAAAAAAAAAATTTCTGTTGAAAAGTTTTGTAAGATCTAATATAAGCTGAATTTTTTCAAATTCCTAATACTGAAAGCATTTTCATTGAAGTATCAGATTAGAATATTATCTAAATCTTTTTGATTAGATAAAATGAATATTTGAAAAAAAAAAAAAAAATCAGGAAAAATATATGGGGACAGGGGGTTTATCAATATATACTATGGAACACTCATGGGGATGAATAAGGAAGAAAATACACAGTAGATAACATCACAGAGTGTGTCAACATAGGTCATTAAGAACTGAGAATAAAACGGGGGACACTATAAAGTGAGCACAGTTCCTTGCATAACAAGCCCTTAACATCCTGTTACCTCGGTGTGCCACTACACTGTTGAACCACTCATATGGTTTGGCATGTCCTGGTCCATAGCTTGGTTTTCATAGCCTCCGGGAGCCGTTTCATACTCAGAAGGGGGATACACTGTGTAGGGAGCATTGTCAGCATCATGTTTATCATCCATGGTAGGATTCACTTCTCCCTTCATGCCCTCCTGAAAAATAAAAAATAAAAATATCAAGTAGACACATTGGAACACTAACTAAATCAAACACTGACAAGTTAAATGTTAAGTGATCTTGGGAAATCTTCATGCTGCTTCTCACATACATAGGAGCAATTCTGATTTTAATAAAAAATAAATCATAAGAGGATAATAAATTAACCAGTTGTTATATACACTTGATGTGAGAAAGAAAAGGAAGGGAAAAAAAAGAAGAAAAAAAAAAAAACACGTTCACACAAACAATAAATGGAGCTGAGGGGGAGGGATAACACCGGGAAGTGGGGGACAAAGGGAGGGGAGGGGGGTAACAAAAAAAAAAAAAAATCTCGTCATTCCTCTCCAAATAACTTCATAACACTTACCTCTCCAGTTTTCCCCAAAAACCTGACTGCAGAAAAAGCAGTGAAGTTGTCTATGATTAAATACTGCTCAAGGGTAGCATATGGCAATGGGCAGGCCATGTTGCAAGAATGAAAGACAACTGATGGACATCACGTTTCACAACATGGATCTCGAGAGATCACATTAGAAACCAAGGCCGACAGAACACAAGATGGAGAGATGAACTTGACAGAAATACTGGCTCCACGATGCCTATGATAGAGAATTGTGGTGAATCCTGGGGATGGTCTGTGTCCAACGACAGACTTTAAAAGACTGATGATGATGAAGGGTAGCATCTATTTGCCTTCCATAAGTCTGAGGAATTCAACCTTCTCAAGTTCACAGGACTTCAATGTAGCATCTTGAAAATTCCTACCTTCTCAAAATGTTCAGTATCAGGTCAGATTTTCCTTCATCAAGCCAATAGAATCACTAATGAATCTCGGGGTAGTAAAGCTTTGAAAGGTTTCTCCAATTCAACTAGCTGAATCTTTCAAGGGATTTTGTTCTTAAGTGCTGCACGTATGCTACCTTTGGGTCCAAATCTCAAACATTGGCACCCGTGCTCTAGTGATGGTTAGAGTATTTTTTTTTTTTTCCTCGTGTTCCTTTGTGTGTGTAAGTAGAATTTCTAGATCACTTGATCTATGCTACAGACAGAAAGGCATACTTCAAACATCTCTTTAGTTCAATGGGAAGGTGCTGTTCACAGCGACTGGCTGTTGGTAAACAATCCATTTTGTTTTTTGGCAAATAATTTTTTTATGCTTTCATTCAGGTTGGAGGTGGGTCTATGCTGGCCTGCCTGCCTGGTTGTGTGCAAGCACCAGATAGAAAGAACAGATTCTTAATTCCATTTTAATTTAGGGATTTAAAAAAAAAAAAAAAAAAAAAAGACTGGTTCTTAAACAATGAGCCACAAATATTTGAATCCATATCACAAAAAAAAAAAAAACAAAACAAAAAACAAAAAAAGACAAACCAAAAAAATAAAACACACACACACACATTAGAAGTATAGGGACCCTTTAAGTAAGGCAAGCAAAAAAAACTGTAGCAAATTATAATAAACTTGTCACTTCATTCATTGACAAGAGGGAGGGTACTGAACAACAGTCGAAAGTGGAACATGCCACTTATCTATTGGTGGAGCTTTTGCACTGCCATACCATGAAGAACTTTTTCAGTTACCTCATACCAAAGTTGACAGACTATGAAATACTTATACTTAGTAATGATCCCTGACAACCCAAAATCGCCATGATTGACCAAAACTGAAAAGAGTGATCAAAACAATGACCTGGATTATTTATTATACACAAAGCAAAATACTGTACACCGTAAATTTGCAGAAATTATTCAATATTTAGTACTGTAGCTGCTGGTTTTGATTGCTCCTTCAATTCAGCAAGGCATGGAGACTGACAAGTTCAGGAGTCATTTTAGGGACCCAAATGTTCGTCAGAGTTTTCATCAGCTCCACTGGGCTAATACAGTGTTGCTTGAAAAGTCCACTTAATCACTGTTCTCACAGTATAAATTTGGATTGTTATATATTATAGCCACACATTTGGTTTTGGATAAATTTTCTATTACACTTAACATTAACTAGAACCACCAAGTCAATTTGGTTAGGTCAGCAATTATAAAATTAAGACCATTGCCAAGAAAGTAATGATTTTCTAAAAGTAATTTGAAAACTGCCCTGTTTACAGCAAGTTCTATAATTAGAATTAAGAATAAAACTACTGCCAAATTTACAGGTTCATTTAACCAAGTTAAGCGTTTTGACCTGCGACCTAGATCCTGATTTTCTAAAAAGGACAGAACTTCAGAAGATGATAGTAGGAGCAGCAAGTTTCTAAGTAGGCTTCTTTAAAATAGCTCCAGAGTTTCAAAAATGAAAACACTTCAAGAAGAGGAGTTAACTAGAATCAATAATAAAACTAGATTTAATAACTCCACAAGTATTTTTTTTTCCACCAAAGCTATTCAATGAGCTGGAAGTCAGTGGTATTTTGAGTGTGATAGCCACAGTCCAGTAACTTGACCAGTTTGCAACCTCATTTTGCCCAGGTTCAAAAATTCTATACAATCATAAATTGCTTACAGAGAACTGTTTCTAAATGTTTCAAGAGGATAAAAGGGAAGCTATTCACATCTTCGTTTTTATTCATGCCATTTTGGAGAAAATACCTAGATATTGAATAGCATATAATACAAATTTATAAAGAACATTACTTATTTGATACTAGTTTATTTGAGAATAAACTTATCACCCCTTAACTTATTCATCTCATTTCATACTACATCAACAGGAATGGCTATTAGCCTAAGCATAAATCTGAGAGACCATTACAAGATACTAAACAACAGTTCAACAAGTTCAATCCGCCTTTGAGAGAAATTTAGTGCAATCCGATTAGACCAGAATGAATCAGGATATTTTACCGAATTGCAGATGAATAAATACATAAGGGAGACTAATCTTTAATAAGTTTTTAATAGTCATCTCCCTTGACAAATTAGTCATTATAATATAGACCGGGATGAGCATGATCACAGACCCCACACTAATATCATCAAGAAGCGAAAAATTGGTTCTGCAGTCCTCTCAGCCTCAATGCTCTGACACTAAATAACAGAACATCTTGCTAAGCTACGACTGGACTGTGTACCTGATCCTTTCTCAAGCATAAACTTCTCCATTGAAGACATGACCATGGATAGAATTCAGTTTCTTATCAGTTCGAGCATTGTTTATTTAATTGCAAATCACCTGGAAACAAAGACTTTTAGTAATAGGTATTTATGAAAAAATTTAAATGTTTTCAAGAATTGTCTTATAATGGATTTTATTTTCTTTCTATAAATCAAGATTTACATTCCATGCAAAGTTTTGATAGATTTTTTGTTCAATAATTTAAAGTGAGCCTTAAGTTGCACTGATAAGAATTCTACCTGGATTTTCACATCTCATTTCCTGAATCATTCCTCAAATGAAATAAGAAAAATTAATTTCATACTCACAAAAAACAATATAAAACACTTTTTTCACTCGTGCCAGCAATCAGTAATCGATTCCAGATTAATAAAAAAATTAAAAAATAAAAAAAAAGTTTGGATTCAAAATGATGATGTCCAAAGAATATCCTCCTCACTGATAAAATTACATGAACACTCTTTCTACATAAAGCTACCCATCCAGCTCAAATCCGTACTGAATTGAGTGAATATTGAGCAAAAAAGAAATGTTTCCCCTGCTATCCAGAAGAATTTGGGAGCATTCGCAAACCGCCAAAATAAACTTGCATGAGATCAATGCAATGATTGCAGAAAAGTATGAAATTAATTTTGAAAGGGCACGTAGGTGTAAGGTAGGGTTTGCAGGAGGTTTTGCGTGCTTACAAAGAACTGTACAATAGAAAAAAGGCACAAGGCAAAGCAGTGAAGCCTACTTATATTTCAAGCCTGCCACAGCAGTGGGCAAACATCTTTGCTTTATGCCAATTCGGATAGCGGGGGAGATCAGTACGAATTAAGGTCTTTTGTAAAAGCAAAGTGGTATAAAGCGATTTTTCAAAAAGCAGGGGGAGGAAGGGTGCACCTGGGTAAGAACAAATGATTGGGTTTACAATTTTCACTATATTTTAGAGTACAAGTTAAGACTATTCTTCCTTTTCACCTTTGATCATCAAAGATTAGTATCTGGAAATAGGATGTGTTAGTTTGGATCTTACCACTTGCATATTCAGGTCAAAACGATTGAAGCTAAAGGAAGTCAAGCGGTCAGACTAATCAACTGAATAATTCAACATGAAATTCCAAATTCTGTTTAAAGTTTGATATTGTCACATTTTTAGCAGGTTCAGTGTCACAAGACGTTAATTAACATCTTTGCTACTTTACCTGTTCACAACATTAATTAATGTCCCCTTTGTCGAAGTTGATACCTCATCTTCATTTTGTCCTCCCACACACTGCTGTGACTAATACTATTTCCCAGCTTTATTTATCATTTGTGAATCCTTACTCTTCACCTACACAGTGAAGAGAGGAAAAAACGCTGGAAACGTTGATGAAATTTCAAAATATTTTTTCAAATCATTCAATGAAAATTTCAGTCATTTATTTTGGTAGGGGGGATATGGAAAGCCTCCAACACATAGTTTCCAAGTAAGATTTTGGTTTCAAAATTTACAGAACCAGGGCATATCTTACCCTAAATTATCAATATAATAGACCGATTTACTTGACAACTGTCTTCATCTTTGTTTTTGTCACAACTTTTCGGTTGTTGGCTCATTCAAGCTTCTTCAGATGTCCCTTGTAGTTAGTAACCTTCTGGGAATTTCACACCGAATTGATTCGAACTATATCAGAGAGATTAGCAAGAAAAAGCTATAATGGTTTCACTTGAAATGAATAAGGAATATAAAACACCATGGATGGAAGGAGATTAGAAGCCAAAAAACATCAACTGAAACTATGGTCTTACCTCTGGAAGGTTATGTCAAACAGGATTGATTTAATACATCTAAGCTTCCTTCATAGTGGCCAAATTATCCACATATATATGTAAGCCAGCTTGAAATAGTGCATTCAAAAACTACACAAAACCCACCTTTGAGTTGCAAAAAATTTTTCTTTCTTCAAAATGAAAATTTTATTGCTATCTTTCTATCCTAAACTCAGTTGATTTTTTTTTTTTTCCATAGATAAATTCAATGAAATTCATTTGCATTTTGAATAGAAAAAGCTCTGGAAAGAATAGATAATTTGCTGTCAAAGTGAAAATATTGTATAGAATCTGAGAGGATATAACCCTTTCAAGACTCTTGGGACATACATATCCCAAGGTTTATACGACTTCTAGGATAACAGTCCCGTAGATTTTCTTAGAATTCTATTAGGACATTTCAATTCAGGCATAAGCCACTCAGATATTAGTTTTGAAAAGGTTAGATTTTTTTTCACATGGATTTTTCAAGAAACTGAATCAGAAATTTCACATGATATTTCAAAGGCAAAGGATTATGATATGGCATGTCAGGGACAATCCTATTTTAAGTGAACAAGATTTAGAGAATTTTTAAATATCAAATGCTGACAAGAAATGAATTCAAGTCCATAAATAAAACAATGAAAAATGAGTATGACCTTTGAAAATTTCATGTTACTCAGTGTACAGATTGCAAAATTTTCACTGTGGCTCAACATTACTTAACTCTAATACTCCTTAAAGAATTTGAGATATTGAATGACAGGAAAAGCAAGTAGACATAAAATAGTCTGTACAAGTACCAAAAACAAAAACAAAAGAAAAAAAAAACAAAAACAGCTATGCTACTTAAAGAAAGACTGCTCCAACACAATTGACTTGGATGAAAAAAAAAAAAATTCTGACCAACTCAAGCCTTACAAGAAAGAAATTACTGCATATCGTAACATACTTACATTAAACCTGACCAGTTTAGACTAAAAGAAAAGGGAAAGAAAAAGAAGAAAAGAAAAAAAAACAAAAGGTTATTTTCAAGTGATTTATGATCTAAGATTTATCAATCAATCTTTCAAACAAAAGAGCACTTGAAATGTTAGAAAATATTTTCAATATTCAAATCAACTCTGTTCCATATTTCCCATATAATTGCTACATATTCGGAGGGAGAATAATTTAAATAAATTTAGAGAAAAGTATTAGATCAAATTATTATAGATTGTTTTAAGAAGTGGGATTTCAATAAAAAGAGAGAAATATTTTGAAAATCCATAAATTAAGTCAAAACAATCTACTAATGTGTTGACTATTGTCACCGCTATGAGATGATATTCAAGATAAGATACATACTTACACACACATCTAAAACCAATTTTTTTTTATGCTAATAAGTCTTTTTTTAATTTACCCTTTTCAGGGTTTTTTTTTTTTTTTTTTTTTAAACATTATAAAAATTTACTGTAGATATTTACCAGGGGGAATAGAATATTTTGCTGCACCTGCCTTGATAATGTTACTTAGGCTTAAACACCAACTACTGGCAGGGATATATACAACAATCACAGCCACTAAGCTGGCCAATATATAATAGAGAGGGTTAAAAACCCGACCATCAAACCAACTGCCTAACCCAAGTACTTTGGGACAAGAATCAATTCAAGAACAGACCACATTTAGAAAATTTACCAGAAGTTACATGATTGATAATGTCATCAAATAGAGCCTAAATTTTCATTGTCAATAGATTCAGATAAGTACAATCAAATGCAAATTGTATATCTCGATGGGTCTTACAGCACTCTAATGATGTATAGTTAGATAAAATACAGCAGAATTTTCAATAATAGATACTGATATAATCTAATTTTTTCATGATAAAGCTGGCCTTATAAAGGTTTGCTCTAGCAAAGCAGCAAGTCACTCAGGTTGATCTCTATGCTGAATGAAGAATTACATTTTGCAAATGTTTTTCTACCAAGTGTGAACCTGATTTATCCATGAAAAGTCTGCTTTCCTTCATATTAAGCTTTTAAGTGTAAAGAACATAGGTAACAAAGAGGAATCGTTAATACCTGCCACTGAGCACACAACTATAAAAAGAAACTAATCCTGAAATTCCAAGACACTATAGCTTTCTTCTCAGCTGGAAAATACCTAGGGCATACAGCCAAGGTGAATCTTTGCAAATGCATAATTGCAGCTCTACATGGCCGTGGTTCAAGAGTTTGATAGAATGGCCCATTTGACTGTTGCAGAGTTTAGCAATGAGGGCCTTCAACTCTAAACGAACTGATAGAGATGCTGGACTGTGGACTCCTGCTGAGGCATGTAGGATTTTAATAAGAATAAATATATAATTATGCTACAACAAATTGCCACATTGAAGCTATAAAGATTTGGTGTGTAGCAAGCAACTGGGTCAATCTTGTTTAAAGACAGCAGTTATAAGGCTCACCATTCACAGAATGACCAGTAGCAAGGAATTTAAAATCACACCATAAAAGCAAACAGTCTCTTTGAGGCAGCTGCTTTTGTCAAACGCGTGCAAAAGGACTTTATATGCACAGTACTCTAGACAACACCAATGGAAGACAAGAAACAATGATAGGTGCAGGCACTATTCACTACCGACTAAAGAGGAGTCTATTACTCTGAGTAACTACTAAGTATTCATAAGAGTATAGACAATGAGTTAGCACTGTACTATGTTGGGAAACAAGTTATATAAAAAAAATTAAAAAAGGGAAGAAGATATAGCACCCTCTGCCGTGAGGTTGATATGCCTTTTGGATTGGTGGCTCATGGATATCTTTCAATAAGATTTTCTCCAACTGCATAAGTGGGTAATTCATTCTACAGTTTTTGCCAGTAACTGCAGAGCCACCAGAATATCTTGTTTGTAAAGAATACCTTTATTTTTTGCTGGACATCATGGTGAATCTACATATTTAGTTTGATTAAGCAGTTCATTCAAAACTGTCTGATCTGTACCCAATGTAATCTTTGTGATGGGTAAGTTTTACCAAACGCGTATAAGACAGAAAACTATTCAAATGGCAAAGCAGCAGAGAATACAAGCAACTAAATTCTCCATCTTAACACAATGCTCAGAGAAAAGAACCAAGTTGAAGTACAATGGAGAAAGAAATCCATATGAATTTGAAAGTCTACCTCACAATTTAACCCAAGCAGAGGATATGCAATCCTGCTTGTTCAGGAGCTACCTTGGAGGTTTCCTCAATACTTGAAGTGGTTTCAGCTGTAGGAGGAGGAAAGATAGTATGACATTACAGTCAACTTTGGAAGATCTTTATAAAACCAGCCTCCAAATACATGGAAATCCAAGTAGAAAAAAAAAAAAAAAAAAGGAAGAATCATGTAAAAAGTCTGAAGTTTCAGCTAAAAAATCATGACATCAATCCCTTCAACACATGGTCACCAAAATGTTTTCATACTGGAATAAAAAAAATTTATTTTTGAATTAAAAATAAAGAAATCTGGAGAGATATTCTCCATGTTCCTGCTACTGACAATGCCTTGTTAAAGACCTATGTCAGTAAATGTCTCAAAAGCCATAGCAAATGACACTAACAAAAAGAGCAACACGAAGGTTGGCCCGAGAGAAAAAAAAAAAAGAAAAAAAAAAAGGAATTGCAAGCAAGAAATAGGATTGACAGATTTGAACAGCATATGTTGCAAGGTGACAAATACAAGATTTCTGAATAGCAGAGGAAAGCTCATACAAGTCATTTCCTAATACCTTGAAACATGGGAAAGTAAAAGTTTACTGCATCAACTACACAGTTAGGTCAGGGGGTATAACATTCAATAACTGAAGGGGGCACTCCTATGCTTCATATAGGCATCCATGTGTCTTGTTCTCCCTGCCTAGTTGGTAGATAGTGACATTGTGGTGATCACAGGAAATACAGAGGTTCCCTATTTTATAGGAAAAAATGTGAAATACAGCAGAGATGGTATTTGAAATACACCCATGATAAATATGCTGTAGCAGAACTGATGATGAAAAAAAAAAAAAAAAAAAAAGATTACATCATAATCCCCAAAAATGAAAATCCTACTGCGTTTAGTCAAACTATACATCATTTGACAAGTCTTACTTTGCTGACAGTGATTTTACATGTCAGACGATATTGACGGTCCACGCACTATTGATGACATCAACCTTGCTTTCAAGTAATTTCTCAAAATGTTGTCATTTGATAGGTCTTGCATCATTATCTTAGAATACAATGCATATCCGATTGTGACCTATATATCCGAGGATGAACATTTTGAAGAGAATCAGGGAGGGCCATGAAGAAAGAGACTAAAAAAAAAAAAAAAAAAAGAAAAAAAAAAAAAAGCAAAGGGAGGGAGGCGCGTGGGCGAGGACTGAAGTCTAAGGAAGGCGCGTGGGCGAGGACTGAAGTCTAAGGAAGGCGCCTGGGCGAGGACTGGAGTCGAGGGAGGCGCCTGGGCGAGGACTGGAGTCGAGGGAGGCGCGTGGGGGAGGACTGGAGTCGAGGGAGGCGCCTGGGCGAGGACTGGAGTCGAGGGAGGCGCCTGGGGGAGGACTGGAGTCGAGGGAGGCGCGTGGGGGAGGACTGGAGTCGAGGGAGGCGCGTGGGGGAGGACTGAAGTCGAGGGAGGCGCGTGGGGGAGGACTGAAGTCGAGGGAGGCGCGTGGGGGAGGACTGGAGTCGAGGGAGGCGCGTGGGGGAGGACTGGAGTCGAGGGAGGCGCGTGGGGGAGGACTGGAGTCGAGGGAGGCGCGTGGGGGAGGACTGAAGTCGAGGGAGGCGCGTGGGGGAGGACTGAAGTCGAGGGAGGCGCGTGGGGGAGGACTGAAATCAAAGGAGCTTGTATATGTGTGTGTGTGTGCATGCGTAGAGGGTGGCTGAAAACAAAGATGTTAGGGGGCTGAAAATGAAAGGAAAGGTGAGGGAAGAAATCCATCTTCAATCTTTCTAAAAATTGAAATTAAAAAAATTTTTTTTTAAATTTTAAGTTTTTCAGTATATTCTATTTTCAAAAAAAAAAAAAAAAAAAAAAAAAAAATGCAGTGACACAGATTTTTTTCTAAATCCAGAGATGTAGTTGCTGAAATAATTCTTGAAAAAAAATTCAACTAAATTTTTAAAAATTCATTATAGCATGGGAAATTCATCTTTCAACATCTATCAAAATGTTAATGAATTTGTTGCAACACCAGTAAAAACGATTCAAGCAGAAATATCTCCATACCGATATACTTTAATCACAGTGTTTATTTCTGATTTTTAATGGCACCATTATCACTTTGCAAGTTATTAACAGACTTGTCGCTTTGTCAAAAATTCTATGGCAAGGCCTGTCATACAGAACACTTTTTTTGCAAGCCACTTATTTTTAGTATCCTCAACTTTATGGTATTGATCATAGTTTCCAACGTAGACCTTTTTTTTTAGGCATAAGTCCTATTCTAAAAAGAACCTTGTTTTTGTGGAGGAGATTCATCTTCAGAAGATGCTGGATTGTGACCTTATAATGTAAACCTGAACAAGCCGAGAGGGAGAGATAAGGAAGGGGCAGTGCTAAGTAGAGAGAGGGGCTGGTTATTCTTGATAACAATTTTAAAAAAATAAATAAATTAAAAAATTGTCTGTCAAACGTTTTTTTTTTTTTTACAGTTGAAATTTTGGTATAAATAATTTGATATTTAAGCTTTTGAAAGCAGCCTTTCACTGTATATATTCACTTTGGCTACCATCTAAATCCTTACAAAATTAATGGGGAGGTAGCATTCTCAAATAAGCTTGACAAAGTTGCTCACATTAGGTTACTCATAAGAACCAGTATGCAAGCACTGGTCAGTGATCCAAGTAATATTGTCATAAGTTTTGCATCAAAATTGCAGTTCTGTATATCTTCTGCCATAAATCATTGTCGATGTATTTAATATTAGTAAAGTATTATTGGAGATAAAAATTTTTTAAAAAAGAATAGGCAACCTGTCCACCATTTCTTCATGTTAAAAGTACAAAACTACATGATCAGGAAAAGGTTTTTCTAGCTGAAATAGCATTAGTGAGCATTTCCTCCCGTTGATGTATTAAAAGATCTGACAACCCTGGTTCTTATGATGGAAGCAGTGGGGTATGGTTCTCCCATCAGAAGTTATTCTCCATGAATAGAGTTTTTGATTCACTATTGCCACGTTTTTGTTCATACACAAACCCTAATAAGTTGCATTGAAAAGGTGGCAAATCTATTGTATTCAAATTATTGCAGCAATCTAAGACTGTGATATTATGTAATAATAAGCACTCAGTACAAAATAGTTTCTCCAAGTCATTTACTTTTTCTTCAGAAACAATGAAATAAAATGTAATAGGAGGGAGAAAAAAAAAGACCCATCTTGTTTCTGGAAAGGTTTATTCCAAGACAGATACATGGTTACAGTTATTCATTTGTAATGACTCAAATTAACTTTGGTATTACTTTCACTGTGTTCAAAAGGAGTTGAATAATATTCAACACATTTTCCATTACATGTTGAACAAAGCAACTCACAGGTTTTATTCAGAGATGTTTTCTCACCAATTTGTCACTCGATAAGTTCATTAAATGAGAAAACTAGAAGAAAACAAAATTTAGAACCTATTGGCATAACTTTTTTGATCAGAAATAGTTTAATACTACATTGGTTTGTAAAAAGGCAAAAGCAGATGTAAACTTAGCTCACTTTCCGGTTAACCATGGTAAAATATTGCCCCTGCATTAGTGTAGTTGAAATCTTTTACCAATCACTCCTTTTACAGAGTCCATGGCATTGCTATTCTTATATTCTTTACATGGTTACAACACATTCTAGAATAAAACTAGATGCTCTCTAAGCCATTTTTTATTTGATACTTGGCAAATTCTGTACTAATGCCTTCCTGCAGTAATTGCCATTGCATTTGGCCACTAGATAAATTATTTATAATTATGCTAAAAAGTTCTTTGGTGAATAATATTGAGTCACTACTAGTATTTCATGTGAACTAGCTTCAAAGCCATCCTCCTCTTCAATTGTTCTGGTGGTGAGTAATGAGCAAATTCTAATTTTTCTTGAGAGGCAAACCCATATTACTAAGTAAAACTTATGAAACACGTTTTTAAAAATGGACAAAACTTAATTTCAGTTGCTGATATGCCCTGAAACAATTTCAACCAATCTTCAATATTTTTCAAAATTTGGGGGGAGAGCATGCCTCTAGATGAGGGGGGAAAAAAAGGGGGACAAATTTCCCTCCAAGTGAAAGAAAAATGGGGGGGGGGGCACAATTCTCACTCATTCTTAACATTGACACTTGACTGACAGGCAATTCGAAGCACAAAGATCTACATTTTTTTGCACTTTTTGTACAATGAATAGATGACATTTAATATCTAATTCCTTTGGAAAAAACAACACAATTCATTACTCATTTAAAAACAAAGCTAAAACAAAAATAGGAAAACAATTTCAAAACATGTTAATACAAGAGCATACAATTAAAAATGAAACATATAGCTTGAAGCATTAACTTAGCTATGATAGCTAAATTATGGAAACTAGCATTTTTGAACATTCATTTAAACACTTCAGAAATAAATTGGTAATACTAATTCTTCATCCAGATAGAAAAGCATTGCTACAATAGATTACTTTTTGAGTATTGAACCAACAATCCTGTTATTCATGTATTAAAAAGTTGGCTGAATGAAGTTAACAGACACTTTCACTTGAAATTTTACTTAACATTTAGTATCAGGAAGACAAAACACTGGTTGACAGTAACACAATACAATTTGTCATTAAACAAAGTAACAAACTGTCAGTATATATAATATAAGCATTAGTGAAAATTCAACACTTCAATAAAAGAAAATGTGGGGGATTTTTTTATTCCTTTGAAAGCATTAGTATTCAACCATTGTTGATTTTGGACCCATTTTTCTTCCATCTAAATTTTAGTTGCTTTTCATTACAACTACTAAATAGAGAACAAGCTCTGGTGAGAATTGAACCTACATCCTTTCAAATTTGGGAAACCTGTCTACGTGCAGCAACTGCTCAACCATTGAGTTACCAGAACTCTAATAGTCTGAGTAGATGCATAGAAAATCAACTAAAATTAAGATGAAAGAAATACAAGTCAAAAATTGATAATGGTTGACAAAGTTTCATCTAATGAAAATTAATCAAGATTATATCTCAATATTCATTCCAATCTTTAGAATATATTCTGAAGATGTGAATGAGCATCAATATACATTTCTTTGATGTTCATTTACATTCTACGCATTCTGTTCCATGAACACTGGAGAAAAAAAAAGCCCACATTTTGTTTGTTAGTCAAACACGTTTCTCAGATACATTGATCCCACACAGAAAAGCAGAGCCATGAACAAACGAATACCAATTTAAAAAAAAATAAGATTTTATTTATCAAAAGCTCTCTTGAACATCTTTTTCAATTGGCACAGTGAAAAGGTCCATTTTGACTGAGTAATGCAGTCTAACATTACATAAAAAGCAGATATCAGATATTTAGAAACAGGCAGGATTTCAACCCAGAGCCTCTAAGAGGAATTTTACCAGGGGATGCAGAGTTTCTTCAGGTGGTGGGAGGAGGACCAGGTGGTGGACCAATAGTGATTTGGGCCCCCAGGCAAAAAGGGTTTTGGGCCCCTTAATCCATCCTTCCATTCCATACAGATATGTACAATTTTAGATTTGTTTTGCTACCCGAGTCCCTGATACTTTTGGTCCTTGGCCTGACCACTCAGTCCACCCCTAGAGGGGTTAGAGGTCCTTTCATTAGAGATCCAATTTTTATCCACCCTCATTTAATTCCAGGGCATGATGTACCCCCTGCACACCCCTCAGATAGGCCCTGCTTCAACCAATCACCTGTCTCGTTACCTTATATTATTCCATTGGTCTAGAATTGGTTAAAAAGAAAAAATTCCAATATCAGGTCTTTCATCAATACACACAGGCCAAAGGCATATCAAAAGAAAAAAAGTCAACCATTTCACGTCATGCAGAAAATGGGAGATACTATTTGCCTACCTGACCATGCTTTAAAAATTATTTTGCTCATAAAAGCTGGCCTTCAACAATTTTGGGAAAGAAAACTTTGAAAGGCTTCTCTTAAGTATTTGATTATAAGTCTCACACAACATCAAAACAATATAAGATTCTGAATTTTCCATGACATAATAACCAGTTAGTAACCCGTGTTTATAATGTAATGAATTTACATGTATAAATGAAAGGACAAAAATTACTTACTAGGAAGAAAACAGTTTCAATAGTTAAGTTCTCATTAATTTTTCAACGATCAGCAGATTCATAGAGAATAAATGAAATAAAATAAGCAGTTTTTCATAGAGATATAATCTAGTACTTGGCATCCAGTAGCATTATAATGCAGGATTAATTCTACTCAGTATTCAAAGAGAAACCAATCAACTCAACCCTAGAAGACAATTTGAGAGTCGGGAGGGGGAAACAAGATGCAACACGAGAGAAAAACCAGTGTAGAGGAGGGGGGGTAAGAAGTTAACTGGACCAAATCAAACCAGCAGACAAAAAAAAACACCAGTTTGAGTGTGGGAAAAGGAGAAAGAGTGTTGACCAATGATGTTACATATTGACTCAACTGAGGAAGTCATCCTACATCCATGAAGGAATTCAGTTTAAACTCAGTATGGATAGGAAGGACAAGGAGAGAAGATTAAGACAATATTCAGGAAAAGTAGAGAAAAAAAACAAACTGTTTTCCTCTTCAAAAGTATTTATAAACACCCCCAATCAAAATAAGATTTAAAATATCAAATTATTTTGTTAAAAAATCATACAAGTCAAATAGAAATTACTTCAAAGAGTATACCAAAGTGAAAACAATAAATGGCATTCTTATAAGGGAGTTTAATGAACTTGAACTGTTATCAGCAATTAAAACATGTATACATTTTTCTGGGACGCACACACACATATCCACACGAATTTGTTAAAAACCAGATAATCTACTACAGGTAGTAACATCCACTTGCTTAGATTCTTTTGATCTCCAATGACACAAGATAATACAGTATTTTGTATTACATGAACATATTAAAATGATATTCTTATACTGGGCTGTTTCAACTTATAATTACTTCTGCTTATTAACTTCAAAAACTTTTTTCTGAAAGATTTTTCAAGCATTGAAAGCTAGTTTGAAATCAAAGATACTGACAAAATATGCATAACAGGATATTTCATCTATATTTACCAAGCTTAGTTTAGTATTGCATAAGACTAAATAAGAGTTGGGGGGCGCTGTTTCACCAACACCATAAACTTTCATTCGAGATAGTGGTTTCTACCTGGGTTTGGCTAAAGAACATATGTAGCAAATCTACAGCTATCTAATCCATTAATCAAGTACATCTAATCATGGAAACGGGTGGAAAAATGAGCCACAATTATGACTATAAAAGAAGATTTGAAAAAAATCCAAGTCCAACAGGTGAAAAAAAAAAAAGAAAATTTAAGTAGATTCAAAATCATGGTTCTTGAAGGGGCCCCAATTTTTCAAGCTTTAGTATTCTATAATGAAAAAAAAATGAACTATTCTTTTAGATACAAAGTTTACAGCTTCAAACACTAAAATATTAAAAATTCCCCGAAATATATTTCATTTCAGTCAATTATTTCCCCAATATCTGTTAAAGTAATTATGTAGATTTTTCAGTCGGTTTTGTGTTTTATAGAATTAGATATTGTACAGTGATTTTTTCTTTCTTGTTAGGATCAGTTGTTTACCATGTAACAAAATCAGTTAAAATCAACATGGCTCATCAGCAGTGTGGATCAAACAACTCTCCACCTCTTACAGGCCCTAGGCAACCACATAGTTCGCTTATGCTTCAGGCAGGCTCTGACTACCACATGGGTAGATAGGATAGTTTAGCCATGGATGAACACCCCATCTTAGAGAAGTTTGCTGTGACAGGTAAAACTTAGAGCTTGAGCATGAGACTGGTGACTTCAAATAGAATATACTTGCAATTGAAATCACAAAACAGCCTTATTCTGCATATCGGCCATTTCTTTGAGGACACCCTGTGTATGTATAGATATAGAAAGAATGAGTGTCTCAGATTACACAAGAAGAAAAAAAAAAAAAAACTGATTTCAGCTAAATCAATTTTTCTGACATTAAAAAATGCACATGAAATGACCATGCTGAATTCTATGTGCCACTAAATTTTGATCTCCAATAATCTTAGGATACATTTTTGTTCTCAAATACAAAAAAACTTATTTTAGATATTTAAATATGCAAAATTATTTGGACAAGTACTCTTTTCATCACAATGGAAAATTGGAGGTATAATGAAGATTCCACATCCTAGACCTTTAAACAACATTTACTTGTCTTATAATGCAAAAAGTTGCATGTTATTTTTTTAAAAATTAGGGTGATCTACCTAAAGTTGATAAAATTTATTTGGTTTTCAATGCAAATAAAAAAAAACAAAAACTGATTCAATATTACATTAACTAGTGTCGAAAGCTTTCAGATAAAAAGCAGAAACTGGTGATATATTGACTACTTTTTGGCAACATGTCTGGAAAAAAAGGATTTTTCTTTTTTTATTAAAAAAGATCTGAGCAGAGCTATTTATTCATGTAAAACCTAGCCAGCAAGTTTTATAAATGGAAGAAAAAAAAAAAAAAAAAAAAAAGACTCTTACAAAAAGCTATATCGCCTATTTTAAAAATGTTAACTGACACTAAACTTCATGGGTAGATTTCACACCTGTGACCTTCAGTTTCATTCTCTACCACTGAACAAATCAGGTTCTGAAAGAGGGTTAATATAACTAACAAAGGATAAGAGGTTGGAATGAAGCAGAAGAGGAAGGGGGAAAAAGCATCCTTGAAACTGGTCCTCACATCATAAAATGCAAAAAAGCATGAAAATAAATTGCTCATATGATAACTGCAATGGTTTCAAGAGTTATTAACTAATCCTGATTGGTTGATTGCTTGCTAGTTCAATGAAACACAATCAATAATAATGGAGTCATCCTATCTTGTTACTGCAGGTGAGGTAGAAAGAAAAAAAAAAAAAAAGTGAGAAAAAAAAAACAAAACGTTGAAATACAAAATTGCTGTAGGATTCGGGAAATCATAGTGATCAATAAGGGTTTCTTGCGGTCCCCCCCCTACTCCTCTATCGCAAAATTGTCAGCAGCAAGTTATCAGTAGGCAGAATTGAATCAACAATTGAAGTTCCCTCAGGATGACAGCCGGCCATTTGTATATACTAAGTCAACGGGAGAAACTGCAAGGCACTGCTATAAAATTAATGGCATACAATACACTAATGTTTGACCAAGTACAGAGCAGGGTGCTGAGAGGACACTGTAATGGAAATAAGAACTATGTTGTTGTTGTTGGTGGTGGTGGTAGTATGAGCAGTAAAGGACACAATAGGAGAGAGAGGTGGTAATAGCCAGGGCAAAATCAAATAACAGGAGGTGGTAGAAGTAGTAGCAATAAGACATTGTATTAGTAGTCTGTCATTGTAGACCTGATCATCACAGGATCCTTCTCCAAAATGAAGGAATGGAATATCAAACCTAATTTTTGTTTTTCGTTCGTACCACTGAATATAAGATGGGAGAGGTTATAGGATGAATAGTTATGAGCAAGATAAGGAGCATTAGCAGTTGGAAAAAAAGAAAAGAAAAAAGTTACATGAAGTAAAAGATTCCAATACCTAAATTCCTGCTCATAGGTTCAAACTAGGAATTGTCCTCAGTCAATCTTTTCTATATGCAAGTGAGATTCTTCTATAAGCATTAATTTGGCATTGACTTCCATTTCCTGAATACTTCTAACTGAAACTTAGTGGGGGGGGGCATGCCATCATTATGTCAGATTTACTTGAGAAATTATACATGTAATCTACAAAATCTAAATTGAAAGATTTTGTACAAAGCAATAAGTTAAGATACAAGTTATCATTAATTCGAAGTAGGCTAACTCAAATATTTCATCGTTTTCATTATAATTTATCTTTTAAGGGAAAAACCTACATACACTAAGCTGTAGATAGAATGGAGGAAAGAGATTAAAATTTCTCGCCCATTCAATTCATGTTTAATTGCTATATCCTCTCCAGGAATCTTTTGAACTATTTTTATTTTAATTGTGCCAATTGAAAACACTAAAAAGCTTACACAAAACGAAAGATCAATTCCTGAAAAGAAGAACCATTGTTCTAGAAATCTTATCTCCGTTAAAATTAATTGATGACAGGATGCTACATATTGTTCTTGAAATGACATTTTTCTGTCTACAAACTGATACAGATTATCTTTTGACATATCCAAGCACGAGGATCAGCCATTTATGAATCATACAATAAGAGCCATTTCAAACATTTATAAAACAGTTCCTAAGCAACACTAGCCATCAGCAACAGCCTGGACGAGCACTGAGCATAGCAAGTTAGAACCAGGTCCTTCACACTTATGCTGACTTTAGAGGCCTTTATTTCAAGATATATAATATGAATAAGAGGAATGCACAATGTGTAGATGTCATAATGCTGAAGAGGAACACAGAACAAACAAGAAATGTCAAAAAAAAAAAAAAAAAAAAAAAAAATTAATATGCCAGTAAGAAAATAGCATGATTCCCCTAATATTACAGAAGTTTTTATTTGCATGCATGATAATAGTCAGCAAAGTGACAGGTCATGGATTAGTTATTATAAAGGAGCAATTAATATAAATGCCTCACTGACTGCTAGAGCTGGGTCTTTTTTCATATATGTTACATAGAAATGTCACAGAAAATGGCCATCTTAGATTGCCACTAATCAACCTGGGTGATATTTTTGCTCCAGAACTAGTAAATGGCATACTTTGTCACAAAGGACAAAACATAGCAGAATTGAGTTTTTTGCCCAGATAGATGCCAGCAAAGTATTTTAACTATCATTCAAGTTTCAGGTTGCCTACTGTAGCAGCAATCATGGAAATGGGTTTTACGAACTAGAGTTATACTTGGTTCCATAAGGCTGAGGTTAGGAAAGAAGTGAGTGGTAGCCGCTATAAACCCCTTTGAAACAGGCAAGTAGGAGAATACTGTCCCCCAGCATTTCCATCACCGTAGAGGGTTGTTTTCAAACCATTTTTCAGCAAGTGTAAAGAGTTCAACCCTTATCAGGTGCTCTACTACTAATGATTCATGTTATGTCTTTATCATATATGATCAAAGTAAAAGCAATCATAACTACCAAAGCAAATCCTGAAATGGTTGTTATATATCTGTCATTATTATAACATGTAGATTAACAAGTTTAGCCTAGTCTTGCGAAAGGCCATTTGAGATGCAAAATTTTCACTCATCTAAAACTGAAGTTAAAATCACAAGTCTGATCAGGTGGTATCATGTGATAAGCTGCTAAGGTGAGAGAAGATTCCTAGTTCAGAAATAAGTGCCACACACATACACATCAAGAGAGGGAAGAAATGATAGCTACATTTTATTAAATTTAATGAGACCCTACAAAAAAAAAAAAAAAAATTTTTTTTTTAGATTTTTAAAAAAAATTTAAAAAAAAAAAAAAATCAATTTGCCAATTTACCCCTGCTATCATCTCAATTGCTTAACAGCCAAAATTTAGATTTTTTTTTTTTATATATCAAGGATTGTTTCTAGTTATTTTTCACAGAAGTACAGTAATCCTGCTGGGATATATATATATATATATATATATATATATATATGTGTGTGTGTGTGTGAGTCATAAGATCTCTTAAAAGTTTACTGGGATGTATGTGCCACAAAAAATAAAGTGGGTTTTTCCCCAGCTTCTGCAACCGAAAACAATGTCATCATAGAATGAAACCCACGCAGAAATTAGTTTTCATTACATGACTAAACAGGAAAACTTGTAGGCTATATGATCAAATTTCTAATCCAGGGATAAGTGTAACTCACCATGATTTTGGTCCTTCAAAACATGGAAAATCTTTGATATAAAATATTTTTCTTTAACCAAGAAAGTGTAAATTTTTATTTAACATATTTTTGGCTTTTTTTTATACTCATAAAAATTTGGGCATTAAGTATCTTCGTAAGTTAGTCTTGGAAGGGTTAAATCTAGAGAGCAAATACTGTTTGGTAACCAAGGATTAGAGTGGGGTCAAGATATATACAAGTTCAATAACTGTAGTTTAAAAAGTAAGACTTATTAACCATTACTTGACAAGGAGGAATGAAATAATTTGAGGATTACCTTTTTTTTTTAATTCTTCTCCCATGTGTTAAAATCTGTTGAGTAGCTATAAGAGCGTATATAAAGCAAACCCCCAGAATGTTTAACACAGAATTGTCTGCATTACTCAGATTGAAGTGAGTGGATTGGTCCAACCAGTATATTTGCAACCATTTTTCTGAGAAGTGTCCATTGTTCTGGTTATGGCTACGTTACAGAGGACTCTAGCAGAACTCATGATTCCAAGATTCTACAATATAATTGATCTACGATCCAAGTTCTTTGGCAGCTAAAACTTACATCTGAACAGCTAGGACATTCGAGTGCTTTTGTTTGTTAATTTTTACATAAAGCATAAATAAAATGACTAAATATAAATAATGATGAATAGTCAATACAATTAGGTAGTTATTGAAAATGACTAAAAATTGACCAAGACAGAGTCGAATGAATCTAGACTTGAGTTGCCCTTGAGAGAGAGGGAGGAGAAAAAAAGAAAAAAAAAAAAAAAAGTGAATATTGCTTTGACAAATCAATAGTCTATATTCAATTAGCCTGTAAGACAGAAATACATATCACAAGCTTGGCAGCTGCATGGTCAAACTCCACTCCTACTGAAGATGATTACAGCAACTTTTATATTGTATATAGAATAAATAAATTCATAGATATTTAAGACTTGTCAGCTTGGCTCAGTAGGTAAGATAGCAGGTTACCAATGACTTGGTCATGAATACAGTATTGTTTGTTAGGCGGTTAACATTTCTCTCCATAGTGCAAGTCTATGGAAACCTCAGGCAGCGTAATAAAATTATTTGAAGTCAGGTTTTTCAGCAAACAATGAAACAAAAATATTTCAATAAACCTTGGTACTATGCAAATTCTACATAACTATGCAACGATAGATATAGAAAATTTCAAGTTCAAATTGGCATGTTTTCGGTCGATATAAAAAAAAGAAAGATTATAATTTGAATATTCTTCAAAAGATCCAGAGCCTTAATGATTGATAAATGAGATTCAAATAGAGATCAATATTGGATATATTTTGGCTTTTGCTAATCACTGTCAAATGACATTGCAAAGCATTCCTACCAAATTGTTACTAGGTTAATGACTGCTTGAGAGTGTTTCAAGTTGTAGGTAGACATCACAATGCCTATCAACGGCTTTGAAGATTAAGATTTTTGAGACGTGAGGGAATAGATCAAAGGTTTTGTGTATGATAACCATATTCTGTCAGTAATGATTGCCTTCATTTTCAATAAACACTTTGATTTTCAATGTATAACATACACAGAACCAAAACTTAAAAAAGAGCAAAAGAAAAATTAAATAAAAACTAACAGCAATATTCAATCAACTCCCCCCCCCCTCATAACACCAGAAATGTACACATTGTTAGTCAGAAATCTCTCTCCTGGTTTCATGAAGTTTAGTATGCAACACTTCCAACATTATAATAACACTTGGACTTAGTAATAATCTGAATATTCCATGTGTTGACATATCAAGCCAACACAAGGTCCTCATGAGAAAAAAGAAGGAGGGGGGGGGTCACATCATTATCTGCACTCAAGTTTTATTATTCAAAATATCAATTCAAATCATAAAATATCAATTCCATTCAATGTGAAAGCAAACAAATGAATGCACAAAAGAGATGGATTTCAGAAGGGTAAACTGACATTTTATTTATTTTATTTTTTTTTAAATATCTTGTCATTATAATAGATAAATGCCAAATTAGTTATGCAAAGAATTCAATGCATAATTAATCGTACACCGAGAAAAAGTTGGCAGGATTATTTTCAAATTTCAATATGGAGATTCTTTAAAAATTTCACACACTCTCAGCCTTGATAGATATTTGATGGTACTAAAACCCATCAGAACTGGATGATCCAGTTTGCTTCAACCATGAATTAACCTTCAAGTTATTTATAGTCATTTTAGTTTCAACTAATCAGGAGTCAAAACTACACTTGGGAATATTTTATGATAATATATTAAACCTATCAGTTTACTACTACATAATAAGACACAAGGGACAATCTAGTCACTGAATTGTGAAAAATTTTCCATTTCAAAGGCTTTAAAAATTGTTTGTGCAAAAAAAAAAAAAAAAAAAAAAAAAATTTTTAATTCACTATAAACTCGCTGTCCTATACCGACTAACTATGCAAGATTGCAGTCGAAAGAGATTGTTAAATCATTTTTGGGGGGAGGAGAGGGGTGAATTTGTATACATATATTCAGTGTTCATTTAAATCGGCCATATTTGTTCCTTTTGGGCCCAGGTAAAATGAGGTTTCGGAATGGGGCTAGCAACTCCACTACATGATACCTACTTACTACAGAAGCAACATCACCTCAACTAGAGTCTGGGCGAGAATATTCCTCTTCACATGGGACAGCTTGCAAAAGCAACAAAATAAAGGCAGAAACTAGGATAGGAACCTGGAAAAAAAGGCTTTGGTTTAGAGAAGTTGGGAAGCCAAGGCAAGGCTGGAAAAGATCAGTCAAGAGTGAGGCTAACGAAGATGGACTGTCAAGAACCCAGCTGAAGGAATTTTCCTCAAAACAGAATCCGCTGGCCTGGTGTGGTTGCAGCCCTATGCACCACAAAGTGTCAACAAAACATTCACTGTCCATTTAGGTTTTAGGTCAGTATTTTAAACTTGCATCAAGGAAAAAATACTTGGGTAGTTTAAATACTAACAGTATTTCTTGATTCGTCACAAATCAGCAGCAGGGATCAATTGAGGAAAAAGAAAAGAAAAAAAATTGGTGATAAAGAAATCATTCAGTTTTCAGTTCAGAATAGTGTTAGTGATGAAGACACAAATCCATAACTTTAAAAAAAATTATTTTTGCTAATACCCTTAACGGCATGTTTTCCATTTGGAATTTATAAAATTGAGAACCATGGAATGTGCACATGAAAGAATAATGCTGAGCCTCACATGGAGAGACCACAAGACAGCACAGTACATTCGAGAAAAGACAAGACTTAGGAATATCATAGAATCCATTAAAAATCTAAAATCGCGGTGGGCTGGCCATGTTGCAAGAATGGCAGACAACCGATGGACATCACGACTCACAACATGGATCCCCCAAGACCACACACGCAACCGAGGCCGACAAAGTGTTAGATGGAGAGACGAACTAGACAAGTTCAGGAAATACTGGCTCCATGACGCCCATGATACGGAAGTGTGGCAAATCCTGGGGAAGGTCTATGTCCAACGACGGACGCTAAAAGACTGATGATGATGATGATGAATTATTGCAAACAGGGGTGGGGGGTGCTAAAAAGTTTACGCAACCTGAAGAAAAATAAAAAGAGCCTGGCTACTGAACGTATTATGCAATAATGACTCGAGTATCCAAATTTTTGCACACCTCCCAAAACTCACCAACCTGATTGACAAGTGATCATTTTGACAATATTCAGTCACTTATCCAAAATACAAGCTCAGCAAGAGGAACTATTTAGAGAGAAGCTAAATTGATGTGATTTCTAATTCAATAACCCACACTCATTATCCAGTATATCAACACTATCCTCCTCGGGATTACTTTCAAGAAATTCAAGCTTTAGCATAATCTGGCCAAAGGCAAGAAAAGCAGGCTACCTAGAGTGGATCTAACTTACTACACAGTAGTAATTGGTCTGCAAGGCGAGCTTGATAGCCATTATCCAAAAACAAGACATCTCTTGGAATTTCTATCAATGAACAAAATTAAATATTTTCTGCCTTTTCATATCACCTATGAACCCATGTTGTACAAGTTATACATATCGCCTCTAAAAATCATCTGTCCGAACTAGTAGCAGTTGGGGTGCATTCCATATATAGTAACTTGAGGTAAATATGATGAGTATATATATACATCAAGGTATTAAGATGATTTAGTACTTAATTATGTTATACCACACATTGCTTTCCTCCAATTTGCTGATTCCCAACATCCTATCCACTTTTTGTGGTTCAACTTGTCAGACTACCATTGTTACTATTGAACTGAAGGAACTTTTTGATGTTGAGCATTATGTGGCTGAAGGATCCACCATCTATTCAGATTGTGGACAGAGTTACTCGGAGGAGTTGAATGCAGAAGACTTTCATCACTTCACTTAGAACAAGACATGATTTTGACACACTCAAACCAAGAGTTGACACACAAAAACTAGAAGGAATGTGGAGATTCATGAAATGGTGAAATGAATTGCACACAGATAATGAAAAAAAGAACCCCGATGATTTTCCAAACACTCGACTAAAATAATTTAGATAACGGAGGATCAATAAAGGAATTAAAAATACGAGATATGAACTACATACCAAACAAGCAACTTGGGAGGACAATTCCAATAAGATAAAAAGGAGCACTTTTCGAGAACGTTTATGGTATAGATATCAATTATCAAATACAGATTAATAACCTGGTTTTAATTTTAACCTAATGTAATATTTTGTCCTTTTCATGCAAATCCATTTAAAAAGAACAAATGCTCATAGAGACCAATATTTGTGGTCCCGATGTGTTCCACCCAAACTGAATTCATTGGGGGGGGGGGTGTATATATGTATGTATATATATTACACACACGTGTGTGCGAGTACATGTGTGCATTTGTGTTCTGCGTACTTTGAAAAATTGTAGAATTCAATGTATTAATCCCAATCACATTTTTATTTTTTTTATTTATTCCAGTTAAACATTGAAATATGTATAACAGAGGACAAAGAAGGAAAATTAAACCATCCAAGACCCATTTTTCCATCAATATATCAATTTAACCCCAGCCACCAAAATGAATCAATATCTGAAATTCATGAGGGGGAGAAAAAAGAAAAATGGAAAAAAAAAAAAAAAAATGAAATTTTTTCAACTCAACATTGTTTAACTGCTGTTTAGAATAGATTTTCTCAATAGTCAAAAATTTTAAATGAAGAAAAGAAAATCTTACCTTTTTATCGTCTGGTATGAAAACATTCTAATTTACTTATATCAATTTTGATATGGTTAATTTAATTAACATTGCATAAAATTTGGATTTTAGACATTTCAATCTTGAAAAAGACCAATTTTCAGCCTTTCTGAAAAGAAGTATGCTATCGATGATTTTAAAGTTAGTGTCAGGTCAAAACAGAATGAATTTAGCACACGGATTTTCTTGAATATATTGCAGTAATAACATAAAACTGACGGTTTCATGAAATCCCTTTTACAATCAGTATAGTAATGGATAAACTTGCGATGCTGTCCATTACTACAGTAGTGAGTTCAATCCTCACTGGAAGTCCCTCACCACTATGAGCAATTTCAAGCTAAGCTAAACTTGGTATTAAGTATATTCCACTTCAATATATATTTTCTCCAGTTCAGCTTAGTTAGACAAGGCCACAGTAATGAGGTTCCCAGTGAAAATCAGACTCATTACAGAAGCAATGGTCTGATTGTGTAAGTAAAGATTTCCTTAAATACTATAAAATGCCCAAGAATTCCCTAAAATCTTTTGGGATTTCCGAAAATCACTATTTTCACAATCTTACTGCAGCATATCACCTTCCAATGTTGAACTACATTTACAGCCCTCCAAACCCAGATGTCCTTTATCAATTTTATACAAAAATTTTTTTTCAGTTATAGAGATAAAAGAAAAAAAAAAAAAGAAAAAAAGAAAAGTAAATAAATTAATTTACAATCTTCAATTTAAAAACTTTTCATCTAACAAAAAAAAAAAAAAGAGAAAAAAATCCATGGGAAAATTTGTAGATTTTTTTAGAACTGATCCGAATTATATTGTAAACAACTATATTTAGACATCAGGTAAAAAATACAGCTAGATTGAATAACCAGATATTCTTAAAAAAATAAAAGATAAAAAATAAAAAATAAAATAAAATAAAATTAAAAAAATGATTCTTCTCAAAGAAAATGATGAAACTAAAATTAAAAAAGAAAAAAAAAATAGAAAAATAATAGCCCATCAAATGTAACATCTTTTGCAAATGTAAGCAGGCAGGTCCATGGAAATGTCAGTGGCCACTATTACAAGATTTTCAATTTGAAGAATTTTTACCCCCACTCCTCCTCCTCCTATCCCTCTGACTGCCAAAGGCACTTGCACATTCATACATACGCTCACACCCATTTCACAGAAGTCATGTGTTTAAATATAAAAATATATATTTCAGATAAGTCTTGCTGACACTCTGAAACTATGACAGCAGTTGCTCAGGTGGGGGGACAACAAAACCATTCATTTTCTTTTGGCAGTAAATTTGAGTTAGGATTAACAGTAAGGTAGGGCTGCCTGCCTGATTACCTGGAATTGGGGGATCAGATTAGAGTATATACATGTCTATTTCGGTAAGGGTGAATAGCTTTAGGCGAGGGGAGTAAAAATGACTCTTTACATTAACTATGAGTTATAACGGCATAGTCAGTGTCTGGCCTTTGTCCATATTCTGAACGACGCTTGGCAGACTTGTGTACAGCGAGTTCCAGTTCAGCGTAGTGGAGTGGGTTTGACCCTTCAACTCGGGGAGAGCGGTGAGGTTTAGGTGGTGGTGGTGGAGGAGGAGGGGGTAACTCATATGCTTCGTCCATGTTGTCCGTGGCATCCCCGTGGGATGGCAGGAACGCATTTTGTTTGTTTGATTTCAGCTTCCTGGCTGCTGTTCCAGTATCTTGAACAGAATTGGAGTTGGTATCCGGCCCATCAACCAGGGACGATGATGAGGACTTGTGGTTTTGCTGGAAAAGGCCAAAAAGGAGTTGGACTGTAGAACACTGGCACTAGCTGTCTTTGCAAACAAGTCATTCAAAGAGATAGAAAATATTAAAATTTAAGAGAAGAAAAAAAAAACAAAAAAAAAAAAAAAAACACGACAAATTTTTTTTAAAGTAGTGTTTTTTTACTTAACCAAGCAGCGATGGAAGCAAATTCCTTTTATTATTTAAACGGGGAAATAGTGTTGCAACTTTCAGTGAAAAAAAGTTATTTGGGTATAGTGCACATTGATCGTGAGCTATTAAAAGATTTGCAGTTCATCTGAGAACAGCATACAGCAAAGTCACAGCGTACATCAAATAATGGTTGCATGCTTTGTACAGTGTCTGAAGTTGCAGACATTGCATAGTGAGAAGCACTAGCAGATGAACAAAAACATGCATATATGATAAATAGTATATACAGCTTTTTATAACATCTGGTAGAGTGACTGACCCTTAAAAAAAGGGAAGCAGTGTATGAAGACAGTTGTGTCACAAGGGAAGAAAAAATAGCATTTTAGAAGGGGGGGGGGACATTTTCCTCCTAACTCCTGGAAGAGAACATGCAGTCCCTTACTGGCTGGTAGGCAGGCAAAGAGGCAGGCAGGCAAAGGGCTGGAGAATTTGAACGACCATAAAGAAAAAAAAATTTTTTTTTTTTTTATTCCTATACAAGTGAGACATGCAATACCTTAAAACCAAGAACATATGATTGTTGACGAGCAAGCACAAATATCAAGTTTGTTTTTCACTATGCTGGGTGGGGAGTATAAATATCTGAATACTCTCCAGAGGACAATATTAATCAGACACACACACACATATCTATTGAAAGAGTTTTTTTTTTAATGTTTAAAGCTTACATAACTACATGCAAGTGAAAACATGCAGAAACATAAATATACTGTTATTACAGAAACAGACATTTGTCAATAAGCCTTTTTAACCCGTACTCAAACTTCATACAATCATACTGGACCCAGCACTCAAGATCTAAAATTATAGTCAGTTGTTTGCAACTGAAAAAGCAGTTTTCAAGTATATAAAAATAAAAAAAAATAAAAATTCTTTTATCTAATGAAAAGGTAGAAATGAACTTTTTCCATGTCATCTTTATTTATTTACATGTATAGGTGAAGAATAGAGAAATTAGTATACCCTACAGACTGAATAGCATTAATGGAAAGCAGGTATTAGTCACGGCAGTGTGCTCAGGATAGAATGAAGACAAAAGGCAAATTTCAAAATGAACATTACATAATTTAGTCAAGGTCCTTTGGCACTGTACATTTCAATACAAGTAGTGATTATTTAATACTATGATGGATGAACTTCACACTAATTGCCTTGCCTTGTTCTCAAATTTTTTTCTCTTATTTCTCTCACCTCGGAAGAGGTGAGGATATAAGGGCACAGTAAAATTTACATCAAATCAAGCATAAAAGCCCCAACAATTAAGCCCAAATGACTATATTCAGTGCAACTTTCAGGAACTGCCATCCTGGATCAGATAGTTTTGTAAATCGTCCAACTGGGATCATTGGTAAGTGCTGCTGATTTTCTAAGCAAGCCCTCCCCATGTGAAAGATTGGCAAAAGCCTTCCTGTACTCACTTCATTCTCTCTAGCATTAAGCCAAACTAATCCGAGCATGAATAATGGATCATGGAACACAAGATTTATAAATCTGGTACCTTGAGGAAGGAATATAAGTACTAAGATAAATAGCTTTCTGTATTATTAGATGACAAGTAATTTTAGATAACTATGACCAGCCTATAAGATTCGACTAAACTATTCAACTTAGTGGTGTCAACTTCTTCAGGTAAGTTTCTAAGCATTTTTGACCAGTCAGTCAAGTAGGGAGAAAAAAAAAATTTTTTTTTTAAAAAATCATTTTTATTAAAAAAATAAAAAAAATTATTCAACTTAGTTATCAGGAACAGACTAAGCAGGAATAAACACCAATAATTTCTTGCCATATGAATTTCAAAGATGACAATGTAACTGAATTACACTATATAACCTTTCTTTGCTAAGTTCGTTCACTCAGAAACAAGAAAGGAAAAACAATTGCCTACAAGTCAAAAATTGCTTATATTAGAATTTATAAACATTGTGACTGCTGCATGTTTTATTCAAAAGAGTAGAGTTTAAATTAAACACTGAGGGACACAGATGTATTCCTAGTCAACAGAACTTGCGAAATAGCACATATAAAAAAATTTTTTAAATCCATACCCTTAGCCATGATATCATTCAGAAATAATTATCCCAAATATAAAATGCAATGTGCGCACACACACACACACACACTTTAAGCATAATACATCGAGATAACAAATTTTGGTCTCTATAAAGGATCCTTTTGAAACAGATTTTAGAGAAAAAGGACAAAATATTACATGCTTGATTGTGCTCTTGTGTAGTTGGTTCCACTAAACGGCTATCCCTTTCAAGTCAAGATCAATTTAACTAAAATCCACTGGACATTTTTTTTTATGTGTAACACTTTCCAATGAATCCAGATACTACACTGATCCAAGGCAGAAGTGTTGGGTAGTGACACTTTGATCCTAGGCAGAGCACACACATACTCTGATCTGAGGCAGGAGACGATCCATGTCAATAATCTCATCATTTTCGACAGGTACTTTTCTAGTCTTCATATAAAGTATACAAAAGGAAAAAAAAAAACCCAAAAAAAACTTAAACTTATAGTAAATTTCAAGTCACTTGTGGTAGAGACATTTAACAAGTAGTTTTAGCAAAGTTATTCTGTTCAAATTTTTTGAGACAAGGTGCTGTTGCTACGATACGATTCTTTCAAACTTATTTCCCTTGTCTGTTTTCATCATGACATTCAGCCACAGTACCCTCCAGCTCTTAAAGCCAAATCAGGGGACATCAGTACAAACCTTGCAATAAATACAACAAAAAAAAATAAAAAAAATAAAGATTTGGTCCACAATAATCATTGTAGAATACCCTTAATGAGTGCTTGGATATTGAGGGCCAAACCCAGAAAAAAAAAAAAAAAAAAAACATTCAGAAATTGTATGCCTATATTCCCTATAGAAACGAAAGCTAAAATTTCATGAACATCAAAGATCACAGACAAGGAAAATTTTGATGGCATTTGAAAAAATTTTTTTCTTTAATGCCAATAAATGTGATAATTAAATCTTTTGTCACTAAAGACTAGTGTATGCAGCAAGTAATGATTCTATGTGCAAACAATCTTCATTTATGAAGAATATAGTTTATCAAGGCAATAAAATACAGCGAAAAGTTGATAATTTCAATATATAAACTAAATTTTGATATACAATGAAATTGGCATGAGCCATTGAATTTCAGAAGTAGCACATACAGAAAACAAGGTGGTGAAATATCTTGCAATCATTGTTCTATCTTACAAAAACCACTAAATAGAGCTAGAGTAAAAGCAAAAAATGTTTTAACCATCATCTTAACGTGAATTAGTGGTACGATTATTGTTCATACAAGAATACAATAAACCTTTGATAAATAAGATGAACTTGACCAAGAAGAATGATGTACAAATCAAATTCATGTCTCTAATGTACGGTAGATTCATTGTCCATAAATTTTAGTTATTTCTTCAGGAAGAAATTATAACAATATTACATGAACTTCCAACCCCAACATAGATATTTGAAAAGCTTCTAAGTTTCAAACTTTCGAGATTTTGATCAATCTATTGCTAACTGTCAAAATTTCAAAGATCAAATTACTATTTTTTTCGCAATCAACAAATACATTTTTTTTCACAAGAAATAGGTACTTGTACAGGATACATCATTATGGAACGCAAGGACAAATATGTGCTCTATTTTACATTAGTGGGTGTCTGATTCCAGAGAATAGACACTGTCACAGTACACGGGTACCTATATAGAACTTTATTGATGGTTGAATGAGCACCATTATGATTGGTCACAATACAAGCTACCCTGAAGAATAATCAATCAAGGTCAGTTTTCCAAACCAATGTCAATTATACTTTAGCGGCCAGCAGCTGTATATTGATGCTTACTAGGTTAGTCTACAGTTAAAGTGTCAACTAACCTTGTGGCTTTATGCCAGAAAAGGCCAAGCTTAGTAATTAACTACAAAATAAAAGCCACATGTATTAGAGGACTGTTAAAACCATATCAAGATTCCCTGTTGAATTCACTGTTCCAGAATTCAGTCTTTTAGGTGAACCAGATGAAAATTCTAGTCCAATATACAGATGTCTAAGTATTGAATATAAACAGGCCCTTTGAAAAACACTTCTCACACGTGCCTAGAAACGTGGGCATACTGAGAAACACGTGCTGACAAGCAAGCAAGCTAAGTTTCAACTTCCTTTAACCTTCCCTGCTAACACAGTAACATTTCCCTGAGAAAGAGAGATATGCGCAGACAGACATGCAAAGATAGAAGTGTGATGAAAAACAAAGCATAGAGTAGTAGAATACATTGGTCAAAAAGCAATGATGGCAACTCCTTGCCCCTATGAATATGGTCCAGGTGGACATATCTAGCATACAAGAAAGCTAACGGGGGGTACAAGACGACAAGAACCTCAATTCTGACACCTATCAATAACTAGCTGGCAGATCAATAGAGAAATCTGCTTCCATTTCTCCACATCAAAGACACTCGATGCTAATCAATACATTTGCCTCTCAGAGAATGCAGGTATTTCCATTAAGAGAAGCACGAAAGAGAATACCTGCCCCAGGTGCAGGCACTCAATCATCTTTTGCCTCTAAATTAACATGGAAGGAAACTAGTTCACGAGAGGGAGGGGAGAAGAGGATCGGCAACAAAAAGAAACAATTTCACTCTTCACTTCACTTTCAGTAAACACCCACTGTGTTTTTTATAGCAAGTGCAGTGTTCTTCCATGTAATGATTCATATAGTAATGATACACACCTGCAGGAAGCATTCATACTGGTAATGATACACATACAAACCTATCAGAAGCAATGGCAATTTTATCACTGGTAATAAACATTGAAATTACTGGCTATGACCAGTTACTGATACGATATGCAAATATATAATCAAACAAAGGCAGACAGGTTCATACACATTGGCTCCATATTCCTAACACTACATCCTTGACAATGACCAAGATGACCGAGTTTAACCTTGGTGGTAGGATTATTTAACCACCATAACCAGCTTTTAGCTTGTGAGGAGGAAGAAAAAAAAAAAAGAAAAAGAAAAAAATGAAAAATAATGATAATGAGAGGGGAAGACACCTGTGTCATTATATTAGGCTACTTTTTCAGTACAAAGATGAAGATTTCAAGAGGAAAACAGACAAACACAAATCATTAGTCTGCTTGTTTGTATGTGCAACTGTTACGGTGAGGAAGATAAAGGTTGGGAGGAAGAGGATGCGAAGGTGGAAAGCTCATGGGATAAGAAATGTAAGAGAAAAAAAAAAAAAAAAAAAAAAAAAAAAAAAAAAGGTGAGAGGAAAAAATAAAAATAATTATATATATATATATATATATATATATATATTCATTCCTCTCACCTAGATATATGTATATTATATAAAGAGGGGGACTGGATGGAGATGAAAGCCAGACCAGCTTGTTGGCTGGATATCAAAAGACAATGAGTGAAAGATTGAAAGGCAGATAAAAATGGAAAGATGTAAAAATTGCAATACATCAGAATTCTTTAGAGAGTAAAAAGAAGATGCAGTAGAAAATATTTGTCTAGCTAGTAGCAATTAAGTAGAGATACAATAGCAAAAATAGACATTCCTGAAGGGAAGTCAGATAAAAACAGCCACATAAGGACCAGTCAGTTAAAACAAGTGCACAGCCAAGCATTACATTCTGACATGTTATGGGGACAAAGAAGAAAAAAAAAAAAAGAAAAAGAGAATTCACCAACCCCCTTTCATTTCTTAAAAGGTAATGAGTTGGGAGGAATTAACTCAATTGGCTAATCAGAAGTTCTTAACTGAAAATAAAGGCACTGTTCCCCTTGAGGGGGAAAAAGAATGAACTTTAATTTCTTCCAATGAAGACCTACCCATGTTCATAGTATAGTCATTTCATTTGTGTTCTCAATATTTATATCAAGGTACTTTTTGTAGCGCGATAGTTGGCTAACTTCACAAAGAGCACTCATATAGTAGCCCAACTTGATTCAAAACCCAAGTAGTCAATTTCCACAGGAGGAGGAAAAAAAAAAAAAAAAAAAAAATTATAAATTTTGACCTTTTGATGAGTTGCCCTCAAAGCATTTGTCTTCAAGTCCAGCAAACAATATATAAATATATATATATTAAACAAGTTCATTTTTTTTCTCAAATATTTGCCTTAAATCAAATGTTGAATTCTTTTGGGGCCTAATTTCAAGATACTCTAAGTATTGATGGCATATACCATTTTAGAAAAGTTTTGTCCTGCCAACTAAATGTCCTGCAGAGAGAAAAATTATCGATTTTCTTCATGTAAATGATTATAAAAACAGACTTTTTTTTTCAAGTAAATTTTACAACTTTTGTTTTGACAGGCATATCTTTTATTCTCATCATTTGTTATCACATCTGTTTTGTCAGGTGTATAATTTGAGGTGGGGGGTGGGGGAGAAGGACGGAAGAAAGGATCAAACAAGATGTGTCGATATTGAAGACATGGAAAAGATTCAATTTTTGGTCAAAACCACAATGTTAATGACTCATCTCAAAGTTAGAGACGATTCAAGTAAATTTGTACTATGAGGAACAAACAAAATTTGAAGGAAAAAAAGAAAAAAAAAAAAAAAAACCTCTGGGAAACGTATTGATCAATAATCAATTACAACAAACCCAAATGTGCCAATCAAAAAAACTATGGAGTCTTGTTCAAAAGAGAATTTGAAGATTTCTGGAGCAAAACAATTTACTACAAGATACTATGGTGAAAATGTGAAAATGCATCCTATCCAAAAAAGCATGTTAAAGGACCATTAACCCAATCCTTTTCTGTAGTATACTGTCATCAAGTAACACTAAGATAGGATTCTCATCAGATGTATGCTTGTGCTTAATGTTTGATTATATTTCTGAAAACATTGTTTCACTTAGTCAAGGTAAGGTGAAGTGAAGTCAATGAATTGTCTACGTATTTTGATCTGGTGGGATGCATTTGCTCAATTATTCTAGTTAACTAGAAGACATTTTTAACAAGTTATGTCATGCTATTGACTGGTTCACTGTTTTATGTCAAACTCAAAATCAATTCATTTTTCTTTACAGTGTAAAAATTTTTTTTCTGAAATATTTCGAGCTATCTAATAATTTAAAATGAACAGAGATGGATTACTCAATCCAAATCCCAGCCAAAAATAATTCACCCAATAAAACCACTGGTCAAGTCTCATTGGTATTCATATTGTATAGAGGATTTCTTCTATAAACAAATTCAATACTTGTAAAATCTATGGTATGCTCACACTATGTTGCTTGATGACAGGACGAGCAAAAATTTTGAAAACAAGGATTAAAATAAGAAAAAAAAATTTTTTTTTAGAAAAACCACTTGACGCTTTATAATAACTGATAGATATGTAATAAATGGTAGCTGAAAGCCAAGTCATGCAATGCAGACAGTTAATACACAAAAGGGGTTGTTTGTAGCAGAAAACTTACCAGCAAAAGGGAAGAAAATGCATGCAAAGAAAAAAAATGGCTGCAGAGAACACGACAACAACCACAGTAAGAAAGTAGATCTTCACACCTGCAGAAGACTTCAACTGTTTGGTTGAACACTGCTGTGAACATTCAAGGGGTCTAAACTCCCAAAATGAAGGGCGGGATAGTAATCATTGTTTACGAATGGATAAAAATTTAAAAGAAGAAACAAAAAAAAAGCAAACTCTGCACTATCAGCCAGATAATATTGATATTCTGTGGGCAAAATAGGACTGCAAGTAATGGTAAATGTATGACAGACAAGAGATCAAGTGGGAGCATAAGAAACAAAATCAATAGGTATTTCTTCAAATAACATACGTATATGTACACCATACCCATTCACTTTATTATTAGCAACAAACATCTTCCTACAGATACATTAACAGCTATTTCTCTTGAGAGAGGTAAAGAAATTGATTAAATCAAAAGGCAAAGTAAACATCTTAGCTTTGTTGCAAAATCTGAAATACACTGTAGAGCTAAAAATGGCTGCTTTAAAGGAATAATCTAAATTCAAGTTAATGAAATAAGTTATTCTGCCTACTATTTCTTCACTCATTTTCAAAATAATATCTCCATCTTCGTTGTTTTTGCTTTGAGCAGCAAGAAATATGGAGTGACATCTCAAAATTGCCAGATGCACCATACACCCAAAACATTGGATCAAAATAAGGTAAAGACATCCGTACCTTGCATAGGTGAATCACCATAGCCCATGCATGTACTAGAATGTTTAAGTTTTGGTTGACCATTTCTAATATGACCAAAATAATGGTCCGCATGCATATCAGAACAATTATTGAAAAAAAAATATACCAGTACAAGATTTGGGTATTGTTGGTGAATAATGACTATCGACCCCAAAACAAGAGACATCTTTAGACAGTGTCTAGTGGTGTATTCATGCAAATTTCCAAGGTTGTAGTCCAAAAATTGTGACCTGGAGATACACACGAAGAATTTGTAGCCCTCTTGTCAGGTTGGTCAGGCCATTTGTGCGGGTTATGGTGATTCAATATTATTAAATAAGCAGAATGAAAATATTTTTTTAAAAAAAGAAAAAAAAAAGGGGGTAGGAAACGGGTACTGGCATTTCCTATACAATACTCTACATATTTTTCCAACACAAGAATTTCAAGCAGAGAATTGATGAAGTTGTTAGAAGCCATTTGTTTGCAATTCAAATAGTTTTTATTCCTCTTGGATTTGATCAAAGCAAAATGTGTCGAAAGGTCAAATAAATAATATTCAGTACGAGTTGGGTAAGTAATCCTCATTTATTGATCTGCTTGCCTTAGAATATCAAACTAAAGCATCAAGAGGGTCTCCTTAGAATGAATCACTCATTTGCTTTCTTCAAGAATCATATTACTATTGGCAAATGATTATTTTGCTCAAGCGAAGGAACCTAAGTAGGGTAACAGGAGAAGATGATCAAATACTTCTACCTGAGAAAGATTAGTGGATACTGATCCAAGAATCATTTTTTTTTTTTAAATAAGAGCTTGAATTTCCTGCACATAAAAAGTGCCAAGAAATAAATAATTGGGAGAAAAAAAAAACCAAAAAAAAAAACCCAAAAAAAAAAAAAACCAGACAAACATCAGGTTTGTGATTTTCAAGAATATGCTGTAGCGTTCTCAATTGAGTTGTTTTGTAAAGAAAATATCAAGAGCCCCTTACAAATTATTCAGCTCTTATATATAAGTGCAGAGAATGAATGATATTCAAGATACATAATCCATATACTTAATATTCACTGTAGAAAGATTTCAACCTAAATGACTGTCCAACTAATATTATGAACATGAATTTCTTCAAAATTATGCCAGATGAGGTTTTGGGAAGTTAACCATTAATCATACAATGAATCTTAATGACCACACTCAAGTATTTGACTCACACTCAAGTGAGATTTTGAAAAATGTTTTGATATCAAGTTGTTGAGAAGCTGTGCATCATCACTTCACTTTAAGGGTAAATGCTTTCTAATGCCTACAGTTACTGAGTCCAAAGGCATTTTTTGAAGTTCTCACCAAGAGGTAATCTTATGTTACATTCCTTCATCATATAGGAATATAATCAGATATGGTATGACCTGTTAGATACAGTGCATTAAAAGAATTATTTGAAAGCAAACAAGGACCAGCTGGATGACTGTTTTCAGAGCAAGACGTTTCTCTCGGAAAGAGACATGTTTAGGCTGAAGAGAAAACTATCTTTGCTATGTTACCATTCTTTTCCCTTCTATATTTTTTTTTTTCACTGAGCATATAAGTGCACACAATGTTATTTTTGGTAGCAGCATATCTGAAAGCCTAATGAGTCAAAAGAGACAAAACAAGTAGTTGGGAAAATAAACAGAGTGAAGATTTTTGGCAGCAAGCTTCAGATCTTATTCTGTTGAGAGGACATGCAGGGATGGGCATTGGAGGCTGGAAGTCTTCAAATCAGGTGAAAAACCCACTTACTTTTTTTAATGGATCAACCGTTGCATAAAGAACATTATCTTGTACCTGGTAATCCTTGCTGCAAATAGAAAAAGAGGTTTGAGAATTAAGTAAAGGAGTTTACCTATGAGAATAAATAAAGAAAATGCACAAAATTCATAAACTTGAAGCTATTTTGTAATTTTTATCAAAATAGAGTAAATCAAGTTCTTCAATTTGAAAATACAAGAAAAAGGATCAGAAGAATGGGGCGGGGGTCATACACAAAATTCATCTACATACCAACAAATTTTGACAGAAGAACCCATTGACCTCTATAACATACTGAAGTTTTTGGAGCTTAGCTATTTAAAGAATTATAGGGATTTCATACGTATGTTGTGTAAGTAAGAGTTGTTATAAAGTACATTTATTTTCATAACACCCCACAAAATAAATATTCCTATTGCAAAAAGGTTGTTTCAGAGAACAAAAAACAATAGACTAGGAGGGGAGAAAAAAAAAAGACAGAAGTATGATTACTGTAAGAAGAAATTTAATACATTCCTCAAAAACCAGAACAAATGGTGGCTTTTTTTTTTATTTTTTTTTTTTTTACTTAATTATTTTCAGCAAGCCCTTATATAAAGAATGCATGTTCCAGTTTCATTAGACTTGCTGGACTGCTAACTCAGTTTGCATAATCACAAATTATATGAAACCCTTGATTCTACTCCCAATGAATTACACAGTACCTCTGCTCATGGGCATATCAGCAAAAGCAGAGAAACTTTTAGATCCAATAAGTGATTGGTGGTATACTCTCCAAAAAAGCCTCATCTCTAATTGGACTGATTTTCCAGACACTGGTCAAAGACAGAATTTTGTGCCTAATATACAAGCTGAAATATTGTCAAGTTTTAAATTAGTATTAAACACTATAATACATAACTCAAAGTTCAAAAAAGCACATCAACTACATGGCATAAAACATGGAGAATATAGGGTTTTGTTTTTTTTTAATTGCCATATCATAATCAGTACAAGGGTGTTAATGTATAAATTACTTTTCTGTGCTCATTTCTTGAGATAGGGAAACTACAACTATCTCACAGCTGAATTACTATATTAGAGAGTTTTCAGAAGTACTCACACTAGAAAGACCTTCAACACTTATATTCAAGTCTTGTATAATAAACAATATTTGGAAAGTTAAATCTATTTTTTATTCTAATTCATGTTTTGAATCTGTATATTTTATTCTTATGAATTCAAAAAAACTAGAAAATATACAGTGACATCTTATACAATTTAGATAAAAACTTCAAGACAGCTACGTTCCATAAACTGATAGTTCATCTTTATACAAAAATCCAAAATGATAAAATATCTTCACTGCCTATCAAATATGTTCAGTGTACCAAAATAGATTTTGAAAATGAAATTTCAGAAAGAAAAATAAATAAAAAATTATAGACTTACGCATTGGGTTCTGGACCTTGATCTTTGGAGGCTCCATCTGCAAGGGTGGAGTTGTAAGATAAACATTACACGCAATACTTTAAAATGAACAATACAAACCAATTACACATTGCAAATTATGAGAAATTCAGAATGCTATCTGAACACTGCAAGAAATATTTAGACATTTTAGATTTTCTGATTGGCGAAATACCAACTAATTATAACTGCATTACAATAAATTCATTCAAGATTGGTAAGAAGAGAACCTGACCCAAACCATACCTGTTAATTGAATGAATTCTCAATTTTACAATAAGCTTGATGAAGTACCAAACTATTTAACTGGCTTCCAAAAATATAGAATAACCAGAAAACCAGCTGATTTTTAAAAACGATTAGTTTTAAATATGGTGGGCTGCAAAGTAGCTTGCTGGTAGGTAGAAAATTTCTGGTGAAGTTCAGCCTTCAACCACTAATACTTGTGCTCCTATTACTGTATGTCACTTCAGGATGTTGAATTGTCTTTAGATGAATTAATCAAGTGAATTAATATTGATTGAACAGAATCAGTGGATTGATTTGTACAAGTTAGAAATTTTCCATCTTCACTTGTTTTCATTTACTTTCCATTGTATATTTTATATTCAATATTTCAAGAGGCACAATACTGGTCAAACAGACCTTTCATTAGAAATGTATCAAATTTGTCAAATACAATTTTGTTCCATACTTTTTATTTTAGAGACCAACAGCCAGAACTTCGGGTTTTTTTTAATTGTTTTGCCTAGCTGTCAATGTATGGGTCACATGTACAGACCACAATTGAGCTACATGGCTGAATATTTAATGATTTACTTAGGTCTCAGGGGGATGGAGAAAAAGTTTCTTTTAATCCCACCACCATAAGTTTTCAGTGGAAGTTCAATTCACAATCCAAGTTTGTTAAATTGGTCCCTTAGTTTGATTTTTTTTTTTCAGAATTCAGACTTTTTATCAATCATTAACCAATACAAGGTGAGAGCAGTAACTTACTTATTGATCATCCTATTTTCAAATGATCACCCTCAACATGCCATGCTGCCAAAAGATTTCTATCGAGTGACCAAACAGACCTACTCATTTTATATTTCAAGTATAAATCTAGCCCTGGTTCAGCTATCTTAGTCATCTTCAGTCCCAAGTTGGCTAGATAAATGGTCCTGTTCCAGTACAATTACAGTTATGCTTCTTCAGAAGCTAAGTCTCAAAAAAGTAATCTTTATTTCATTGAATATGGAAATATTGAGAAGTGGCAATTTATAGGAATAACTGTCCTGGTCCCAACCTTCCATTTATAACAAAAAGGTGGCATTATAAACTTTTAGCATGCAATGATAGTTTCCTATCTTAAACCAGCTCTCTTGATTTGGCAAGAACGAAAAAGACAAGCCAGCATTTCACATCAAAAAAATTTGTTTTGGTCAAACTATGAAGAGTTAACATGTTGCATTAGTATTCTCTCAATAGATTATACTGCAGTTACTTAACATTACCAAATCTTGGAAAAATAATACATACATTTTTCAGCAAGCATTTTTTTACCACAATCTTTCCTGAAATAAAACCATCTCTCCGAGTTCTGACTTATTATATACATGCTGTATGCATGCATATACAAAAATGTATCTGTTTCACCAATATAGTGAGGATACAGCCTTTGAGAAAATTATCAGCTCTGTCAGGCCTATTTCATACATATTCCCACTAAATGTTGTGACTGAATTATAGCAGATATTGTACAAGCCCTGGCCACCACTTGAAGGGAGGGCCACTGAGCTGTTTCTGTTAGTCAGACAAGCCATCTCTGATGATGAAGAGGAAGAGAGGAAAAAAAAAAATTTTTCTCCAAGAATAAGACAGAAAAAAAGATCTTATTTGAATAGTGACAAGCATTCCCTCAACTTGGTGAGTGTACATGCCATCAAGCAAGATTCATTGTATGCTATCCTTTCGTTCAACACAGCTTCACGAGAAGCTACTCAGGTAATGTCAATAACCAAAGATTTCATTGCCAGGTGTCAATTGGCAAATTCAAATGAATACTCTCATATTTGAGAGCTTCCATGGATGAAAGCAGATTGTTCCTGTTCTGAGTGCAGAAATAGAAGAAAAAAAAAAAAAAAAAAAAAAAAAAAAAAAGCAGGGGAGAGAAAGAAACTTCGAGCACATCATAGAGTAATTAACAAATAAAGCAAGGAAGGCACAATTGTGATTTTCATGTAGTACTTCAATTTGGCAATCAAAAAGATTAATAAGCTCAACATGTATTTCTGAGCTGATATGAAATTATCTAAAAGATTGATCTCATGTTTAGGATTCTTTTATTACCCACCTGCTTTGAGTCGCTTGGGTCTGATTATCAAGAACCAAACAAGGAGTACAACCAACACTATTAAGGCAATGATTCCAAGGACTATGCCAACAATGCCACCAGCCTCAAGACCAGCTTTAAAAATAAATAAAAAAGAATTTATGAATAAAAACCAGACATCAATTGATAAATAAAAAGTCAATTAAAAGTCACTTATGATTGAGCTTAGACATTGAATATTAAAATTACAGGTTTTCAGTCTTCAAAAATATTTTTTGTGAAATAAATCAGACCAATGTAATGTAAAGACAGAAAATGTCTTGGTGAAACAAACAAATACTTATCCATAAAGAAAGATTCAAGAGCATCAATCCATAAATTGAGCAGATAACATTAATCATTTGATACCATAAGATAGATGCTTGAAAATATTTTAATTTTATCGAAATCACTTTTTCCTATTAATTGTACTACAATTCGGCGTGAGATTAGAGGGAAAAAAAAAAAAAAAACAGAACAAAAAGCTATTGCATAATTTTTCAAATCTTTAAATCATGAGGTTCAATTTTGTACTTACATTTCACACATTTCCTCTTGATAAATGTACAAGCACACATTGTTCAGGATATTCACATTTGGAGGGGGGGAGGTTGAGATTGACAATGGTCAAATTTATCCAAAAATGTAGATGAAAAAGACAATTGGAAGGTGAAATGAAAAACTCAAGAGATAGGCGTTATATCTCAAAATTTTTCATTATTATTCCATGGGCACTGTTCGATGCATTTCGAAAGGGGCTAGCCATCTTTTTCAGAAAAATACACCGTTTACATTTTGATACTGAAGAGGAGAATGTGAAAATTTTTTCTGTATCCGGTAGAAGCGGCAGGGGGAGGTGTTTGTATCTGTGGTTGAGGATGACATTTGGTTTGGAATGAGATGGGTCTACGAGAGGCAGGGTCAGGGAATGTAGGTCGTCTGTGGATGCTTGTCTTATATAACAATATTTCTTTAATTTTATTTTGATTCTTCAACAATATATACATTAGCAATGACCAAAGTCCATCAAGAAACTGAATCTTTTATTCCTTGATGAGAGAGTCAAGGATTCTGGATGAAAAAAAGTTTTTTTTATCACGGATGTAATCTCCCCACTTTTGAAGGCTTTGTCCCTAAAATAGATACATTTACCTGAAATCCAGTTTAGTTTGGTGGATGTAGTAAAGTACCCCAACTTAACGATTAGATATTCCAAGATTTGTTTACAGAGCATGGATTTAGATTGCCCATCTTCAGAATAGCACATACTGTAGACCTGAGCTGGGGTGTAATTCTCTTCTCTTGTTATTGTCACAGATCCGTTTTCCTCTTACCATAATTGAAGATTTTGAGACAGAACTCACCATTAGATGGGGTTTTTATTCAAAAGGTTGGAACAGTTTTTCCTTATTTTTGTAATGAATTCAAGACTCTTTCAAAAAGGTATAAAAGTATGATCTAAAGTGGGCTTTAGCCATTGCTAATAATGATGATTGTGTTTTTGTTCTCTTTTCAAAAACTCATTACCTTCAAATTATGCATACAGGTTAGATCAAGCAGCTTCCAAAAACATGATCTCTATCAATCAGAATTTGACAGCAACATTATAGACACAAGTTCAATAGCAAGAATAGAAAATGCAAAAGTAAACTTTAGTTGCAATGCAGATCACATCTCATATCCAACCCAATTTGTGATTAATCAACACAAAATGGTTTCAAGTGATGAAATGGCAAACGCTGTTCCCATGCAATAAAATGTACATAATCTCAACATTTCAATACTGTAATACAAGTTCCAACCTCTAGAAGACAAATAATTTCATACGAAATGTTTATAAATGAATGATGATTATATGCAGGGTTTTCACACCAGTAGTACCTGGTGGCTTTGACTGGAAATAAATGACAGCAAATCTCAGATCACTGTATTCTAGCACTCTCCCTAGTATGCTTACTAATCTTAGTCAAGTCTGGATGGTTTGAATTCTTCCTTAGCCTATCAGTTCTGATCTTCAAGCTAAGTTTTTGGGAGAGATTCCAATAATGGAATACGGGTACAACTACTTCCATGGTCAATTTTTTCAGTCCTCTCGTAAGGTTAAGATATGATTATTAAATTTTCAGTGTGTGTGTGTGTGTATGTGTGTGAGAGAGGGGGGGGAGGAGTAATTACACAGCATTCTTGCCTATCTCAATAATGCTCGCGCCTGAAAAAGTTTCAATTCTTCCTTTTTTTGCATGGGTCTTTGAGATCTCAAGTGCTGCTGTAATGGATAACATTGTCGCCTTCATTTCCCGCAGTTGGTTTTTGGGAAAGGATCCAAGATTTCATCCAGCTTTTTGCTCATTCCATCAAGCGGTGGGCTGGAACAGTGACATCCACTGACAGATTTCTATGTGTTAATAGATACTTGCTTCTGATCATACATACCAGTTGGATTTGGTCTTCAGATGGGACACGTCTAAAATAGTTGTAGCTTGTTGACTAAGGATCAGTCTTTCAGACAGAATACCCCTTTACATACAAAGGGGTATGGTTAAGGGTATGCCCTGATGTCTGTACCAAAATTTGTGGAAACAAAGCAATTTTTGGAAGGCATAGTATAAAAATTCATCCTACCAAGAGTCAAGTACCATATCAGGTAGATATTCCCCCCACACTTGTTAAGCCATGGTGAAGTGACCAATATTTTTTATTTGCATTATATTAGATCATGAATAGATGAATAAGCCAAGCTCAAAGCCAGACATTAATTTTGTGTTGAATATACACATGGAGGTAGTAGGTACTGAATGTAAAGTTGCAATCATTTCCTCTTTGGCTTGCATTTGTGGTAAGATTACTGAAATTATGATACATAATTAGATTTCAATTTTTCTGAAAATTGAGATTGCTTACTGCTGACTAAACATTAAATTTATAGTTCTGATCCAACACAAATGGTATAGGGATCAACATTTTAATTTTCAGCTCTTGTTCCAGCTGCTTTTAAGACTAACCGATTATGGTGCTTAAAACAACAACATGTCCTAGCTGACTAAAAGATCCAAAGGTATATATCCCAGCAGTCATAAGAATCATACATCCCAAGTCTTAAAAATGGTTAAATCTACTTGAAGTTATTCTCGTATTGGTCTCTGTATCTAACCATACACCAGAGTTTCAACATTCAAATCTTGATATTCAAGTTATAAACCATGGTGCTTCAAGCAAAAACAAATAAGATGTAGGAATCAGTATACATCATTACATATGGCTTTAATAGATTTATTTTAAACACAGATAGTATCGACTTTCAAACAACCATATAAGGTATTTTAAAAGGAGAAAGAAAAAAAAAAAAGAAAAAAAAAAAGAAAATCATCACGATGCACACAAAAATAAAGTTATACTTTTCTAAGTTGTCCTCTAAAAACCCAATTCTCCTTCAACCTAATGTCACATGTGGTCAAAGTAAATTCAGGTCAGTCCAGGTTTTGTTAGTTAACCCTTTGTGAAGCATGGCAGGTTGGATGAAAATCATCAGCTTAAGAGGTAACAAAATTAGTACAAACAATTGTAGCAGTATAATTCCCGTGATTGGTTTCAATGTACAGAATGTTTATATCAAACATATAGCTATTTGTAAGATATAAAAACTTAATTCTGTGATTTGTACAATAAAATGAATTCAGAACTATTAATCTATGCCAATTCTAGGCCTTTCATCAGCATAAATATATATATTTTCAAAATGTTTGATTTTAGCATTCAAAATAAGGAAAAGAAAAGCAACATCACCCTTTCAAATCACAACACATGCTGATTGTGCAACTGTAGAAGGTAACTAAGGTTGAGAAAAGAATGAAGCAGTTAGTGTTATTTATATAACTTATGAAAAGTTAGGTCTTTTTCTTTTGTCTCCACCAAAATTTTCCTTTTCTTCATAATGATAAAAAATAAGGGGAAAAAAAAAAAAAAAAAAAAAAAATACACTAAATAAGGCTGGGTCTTTTCTTGTTAGTTCCTCCAGCAAAAATGAAAAACAAACCTGGATATATGTGCGTACATATTTGTGGAGGGGAGGTGTGAAAAAGTAATCGTCAAAACCAATGGGAACTAATTAAAATGCCACAAAATACCATGCCCCATATTGCTTATTTTTTTCTCATTTCAAACTTTTGATAGAATTAGCCTCTTCAGGCAAAGCTACAAAAATCTGAAAACTTAACTTATCTGGAACCCAATAAAAATACCAGATTGACCATTCAGGAAAACAGTTCAATTGTTTTGATTCTACAAAATCAAATTTCTGAAAATCTGACCCTGAATTAATACCAGGAATTGAGTTTCTAGTTGGCAAGACAAAGAAAATGCATCTCCCCCCCTCCAAGTTTCTGCACTTCAAAATTATGGTTGTTAACTTTTAGTGGGGACTAATGAAAAAGCCCCCCAATAGTTGGGTTTAATGAGAGATAAATTGGAATAGATTATAAAATGGTAGAAGATACTATAGCAGCAGAGGATAGAATCAGGTTTGAGTTGAGGATAATTGAAAATTTGGAGAGCAAGGCAGGAGAATCAAGGTGCACATGAGCTTGTAAAAAAGATAGCTAAAGCGAAGGGAAAAAAAGGGGGGGTGGAGAGCTGTTGATTCACCGTGACTGATATACGAGTTTCAAAGATGGACCTTCAATCACAGATTAATTATATTCATCCATTTCAGTGAAATTTGTCTATTTCCAAACTTTAATAGGAAAAAAAAAAAAAAAAAAAATCAGGTATTTGCCAGGTATTTAAATTAGACAATGTTTGAATGTTAAATAATAGCTTACTCATAAGTATTTATCCCAGAGCAAAAATTTAGAGGAAAAAAAATAATACATACAAAAACTAAATTATAATAAGAGTTAAGAGATTCATATCAGACATTTGAATTTGGAGAAAAAATTTACGAAATTTGAATAAAAAGCAGAAGTTTAGATTAGCAATTTTAATCTAATAACAAAAAATTGGATAATCAAATCATCTGCAGCTATACAAACATTTTGAACTCTGCCAATAGATTAATGAGAATATATTATACACACATATTGGCAGGACAGTACCTAAGTTAGTAGCATTAATTGTAGCGCACATTTTAAATTAAATCGGGAATATAGATCATTTTCTATTTTTAATATTTTTTGTACAGGCACAGCTTTGGTTCAACTAGATCATATGGTTTCACAACACGAGGAGGTAGTGATCTTTCAATATTCTGACATTTTAAACATACAATTATTCCTCCCCGAGCTTAATTATTTGGTGAGAATGGGAGGGGGGGGGTGAAAAAAATGGTGGGAGGGCATCAGATGTGATAGAATTTTTAAACCAAGCCACATCAACTATTATAAACACTAAGAATAGAGATATAAAAAAAATCAGCTTACAGGAAATTCAAGAGCAAAAAAAAGGAGATAGACTGTTGAAATATATTTCAGCTTCAATTAATTATTCAACACACATCTATTTACAATGTTTTTAAATGACACCCCCCCCACTTGAATGCACTTCACTTCGATAACCATTGGAAAATAAAGCTCAGAGTATTAAAAAAAAGTGTGTGCTATGAAAATACTGAACAAAAACATATGAGGGATCCAATAAAATGCCATGCATCAAATCATTTTAAGTTTGACTCCATGAAAACACTTGACTATCATCTATCACATTCTTGTCTATTAGGTTGTATCATAATATAATCACACAAATATAGAATACAGACATTTTCCAGAGCAGAATTTAAACTTACCTTTAACAGGCTGTGGGATAAAGGTAACACCAACTGTGGACATTTCTGGAATAGAAGCATGCAGGTGAATCATGCAAAACTCGACTGCTGCACATTCTAAAATGAATTGTTACAATGAAATAAACTATTTCAAATACTAATATGGAAAAAAAAAAACAAAAAAAAACCAAGACATGCAAATATATACTAATCTGATCAGTGAGACAGGTTGTTATTTGACCCTAAGATTGGCGAAGGGAGTGACATACATTTAACCCACAGTATCAGGGGTAGCAGCAATTGGAGAAAATTCAATCCCAAATACCATTTTCTGACATCCCATAGAACACATTTTTTTCAAATTACTGCTCACAGCATTTCATCATTAGTTTGAACTTTTTGACCTCTGTCCATAAGCATATGAACAAATGATATCACTACCAAAATCAACCCATTTATGCCTAAAGTTTGACTTTCCAACCAATTTTGGTACAATCAGAAATGTGGTGAAATGTTTGTGCCATATATTTTGTTTTTACATAATTCAAAAAGAGAGGGGAAAAAAAAAAAAAAAACAGCTCGGGAGAGATGATGCTCGTGCAATTTTCTGATCTATGAATACCACCTATATAGATCTTTAAATTAAAAAAGTATTTGAGAATTTTCTTCGAAGTCACAGTGGGAAGGACAGTATGTCAATGATGAATAAATCAGACAATAGATTTAAATATAGATATATCTAAATTCAAATTCAACTATACAAGATTAATTAAAAATCAAATTTCATTCAAAGTTTAAATTGTGAGAGGATAAGCAGATCAGTCATTCATTTACATTTATGAAAAAAAAAAAAAAAAAAAAATTTACTTATATCAGCATGGTATTTGTTAAAAAAACTGAAAGCATATTTTTCCTTTTCTTTCACAAGTATCTTTTCTAAAGCAGTTTTTTTTTTAAAGTGCACTAAATATAGACCAATATGGGTTAAATACATTGACACTGTATTAGAATGTAGTAGTGATATTCTTAGACTATTCACCAACACTGCTATGATAGTTCATCAGCAAATATAAAACAGTCAGCAAGGCGATAATCTTATCCAATACCAGTCTGATAGGCATCCAAGTATAATACCACATCACCAATACAATGGCTTAATGAAGTTTTGCACTAGTATATAAGCTGATCACAGCTGGACCAAACAACGTTATATGACACTTCTTTGCTGGTATCAATTAAAATAATGCACCTTTCTATGAATATTCTTAGTCACCCTTCAAAATCTTGTTTAGTGCAACTTCATTTCTATAACCCTCTTCTAAAGTGTATGTATGTAATGGAATGGCCAGAGGAGAAACTAAAGAAAGAAAGAAAAACTTGGTGTAAATATTCAGATGATGTTCTCTGGATAACACTCAACAGTGTATAATGCATTGAATCATATTTTATGAATTCGTAGTGTATATCTTTAAATAATACTTCTATGTAGATGATTCATGTTATTCTACCCACAGGAGACACCAAGTTTTTCTGTTAGCTGACAGAATGAAAGGCATGTCAGGTGAGTGTCTCCCCCAAACAAATCCTTTTATTATTAATATTCATAAATAATTCCTTACATATATTTCATATTCGTATCATACTTGTATATAATGGAATAATCCATATGAAATTATTTCAAGTCATCTGTTATGTAATCTGGGAACTGTTTTTCTAATTATTCCCATTTCCCCTTAAATCTTTAACCCTCAAGATCATCGCAAAATAAGCCCCACTAAACTGGACTTAGAGCCATAGCAAAGCCACCAGTAAAATGGGTTGTTTGAGTTTTTTGTTATAAACAGCAATTTAAAGAAATCCCAGGAAAAACTGGCATAATCATGAATTTATGACAAACTGCTGAAAATGGTATCCGAACAAAATTTTCATCCTTTTTCCGAGTAGTAATTTGACACTTGCTTAAAATATCTATATGTATCCGTATACTAGCAACGTCTTTTCAATAAACAAAAGATATGAAGATTAGCCTTATCTAACACAAGGTCAGAAATAGAGGATTCAAAAAGGGTCAAAATTTTCTAGCAATGGCTTTTGAAACTAGCAGGTATATATGGCAAATGTATCACTGTCTGCTATACATACTGGCTTTTAAAAAGTCATCTATGAAGTCATCTCTCAAGTCAGGTTGGCAATCTGATAGCAATAAGTTAAATATTTAAGCAATCCTAAAAATACCCAAATGATGATACAAGAAATGTTCATAGATTTTAAATGAGCAAGTTATATCGTTATTCATTTGACATATCAAAAGAGGGCCAGGTGCCTATGGAGCAAATACAATATGTAATGCTCTAGGAGTTTAGAAGAGACAAAAATGCTGAAGGAGTAACCTGAAATATTTACAGTATTTATGGGATTGATTTTCAAAATGGAAAAAAAATTGCTGAAGATGGTTTGAAAAGTTTAGATAAGTTAACTCAAGATATCCACCAACAAATAGGTTGTCCTGTTGAGTTGAATGACAACCCCGTTTTAGTTAGAACTTAATAGAAATAATGCTGTTACAGTTGAAGAATTGACTTGAAAAATTGAAGTCAAGCCATTCAACAGTTCACAGTCAACAACAATACAGGAAAAACATTCATGATTTGGCAGAAGCCAACCATGAAGCAAGTGTAGATCTGCACTCTCCTGTAACCATCATTCTTTAACAGATTAGTGATGACAAATTGATATTTTATAAGTTACAACAATACAAACCGATAGACAATGGCTATCTGGAGGTGAAAAGGCTAAAGCACAATACATACAAGGAAAGTTTTGGCTAAGATTGCATAGGTGCAGTGTACTTGGAGTTACAACTAGTCAATGTTACAATTATAGCATACACCTATTAACAATAGTTAGATCATTTAAACACGGCTTTGAAGGAAAAGCCCAGTAAGATCAATCACACAGGTATGGTATTTCATCATGATAATGCAGTGCTCCATACATCAGAGAATACATCTGAAAACAATGGAGGTCTTGTCTTGGGGGAGAAAAAAAAAATTCCACCACATCCTTATTACCTAGATCTTTCTCAATTTAATTACCATTTATTCTGAATTTTACAGAACAATTCTGATGGACTACTTAAAATATATAAAAAGGTCAAAACTACCCTACCAACATTCTTTTCCTAGAAACCAAAACACTTACAAAATCAGTATAATGAACAAATTCTGATTAAATATACATTTTTGATTTTTTTTTTCTGACCTTAAATTCAGATATTACTTACAAGATGACTTGATACAAACTGAAGCTTTTCAATGCAAGACTAATTGAATTTAGTAGTAGGGAGGGGGGGGGGAGATAAATTAAAAAAAAAAAAAAATATATATATATATATATATATATATATATATATACACACATATGTGTGCGTGTGCTTTACAAAACAAAAAGTGAACAAAGCATAATCTAATACAAAGACAGAAAAAAGAAAAACAATATTCATATCAAACTAATGGAAGGGGCATGAATGTATTACTCTGATGATTGAAAGAAAAAAGATCTAAGATTTTCAGGAGTTGGGTACAGATCCCCCCCCCACACACACCAAAAAAAAAAAAAAAAAAGTCTAGAATAAAATTCTGTGAAGAAGCATTGTTATTCTATGATCTGTTTGGAATAGGGTTTTTATCCTAGTTTCAGCCAAAGTGTTCTTCACAGAGTCAGTGTCAAAGGACATTAAACATTTTCAATGCTCTGTCTGCTGAGCATCTGAAAACCTTGGAACTTTAGATATTAAGTAGTTGTATTCCCATATAGTAATACAAGTAATCTTTGCAAGTAATCCAGGATTTAAAAATCACAAAAGTCTTGAAAAGAAATTTTATTTACTATGTAAAACTAATAAAAACAATTGGCAATTATTGATTTTAATTCATAATCACAAAAACACTTATTTCAAATACAAGTCACTTTAAAACAAGCTATTATACTTAGCTCAATTCTTAATGCCAGATTTACATAAGATGAAATTCATTTTGCAGTAAACATAATGGTCTCCTTACGAGTTTAGCTTAAAAAAAAAAAAAAAAAAAAAAAAAAAGAAAAATGTAGACCAGTGAGATTTGATCTAACAATCTCAACATTGATTATGAACAGAAATCAAACATTGGATAGATGAGGAATACAATAAAAAAAATTAAATAAAAGATAACACTACAGCACTGGTTATGAATACAGACAAATTTAAAATCATTCAACCGGTGCTGCATTCAGGCAAAGAATGAACGGCCAAAATATTGTGTTGAGACAAAGATGCAAAAAAGTTTCTTCATTGATGATATTAACCCCTTTCAAAAATTTCAAAGTTAGAGCAATACTGGCATACTTAATTTACTCATGAAGATTCATCTTAGATCATGTCTGCAGAAGTGACATTTATACCATTTTTCATCAAATAATCAGTAATACATTTATACAAGGTTAATATTGATTTCATACGAATCTCAGAGGCTAGGATGATCAGTTTCGTAGACAAGGATTCCAATTTTCAATAGAGCATGATGTATTTTATAGATTAAGAATATTTCTTAGATGTCACGTCCCCAAGAGAAAACCCTCAATGGACTATGACTGCTCAGTGTCAACTGAGTGATCCAAGTCAAGTCGAGACAAGGACTTTATACCTCCAAGTTTTTATGATAACCCCCTAAGCAGAATGTAAATCCACCGAAGAGATACCTCTAACCTAATCTCAGACTCAATTAGCTGCTTAGTGCACAGGGAAATTTATCCTAATGAAGAGTATACCATATTTTTCACTCGTACTGGAATCAAACCCAGGACATTCTACTTGAGAAAGAAACAAGTTAACCATTACATTATCCAAGCGGACTAAGAATATTTCCATAGATTTAATTTTTGTTAGGCTGAAGATTATTCTATACAGTTTTAGCCCTGAAGGCAGTTATACCCATTTATATTCAAAGAAAATATTCCCATGGTTCAACTTCCATAAGCAATTGACGAATTTAATCATAAAAAACTGAAGGAAGCAATACATAAGTTCAAAATTCGAACTTAGAATTCATAATTTTCTATTACTATTTACTTCTAAGACGCTTTAGATGAAAAGCACCAGTACTTATTGGTGATTTGGTAATCTTTGGATTTGGGTTCAAGCAATTTTAACCATTAACAAAACTGACTACAGATGCACAAGATGAACAAAATGGCATCACGAATAAATGATATTGGTGGTTAGAATAAAGTTTAAACGCGCGCATGCATTTACATGCACACAAATGTGACACGAGTGCTTTTCTCTGAAAACTTCCTATTTTGACAGAATCAGAATGAGTAACCGAGCATTTTGATAATTGTAAATCGAATTTTTTTGAAAATCAGGTTGAATGTAAAATGACTTGCCATCAACTGCTTTTTATCTACGTTTGATCATCTATCTTGTATATCCATATACTATTCGTCAACATTATATTTCACACATACCCAAATCCAAACATTGCCAATGATTTTTCCACAAACAAATGGTGCGTATCAACTGGATAGAATTTCATAGACTGAAGTAAATTGTGGGATTTATAATTAGATTCTAAAAGACCATTTTTTCAAAAACTTGGCATTTTCTTCATCTTTTGTCAGAACTAAAATGTTGCTTATTCTTATATACTTTGATAAAAGACAGACATCAAGTTTTCATGATCAATACAAGTACAAAATCAAAGGCAAAGAAAAAAAAGTACAATCTATAGTTAAATCAAAAGGTTATACTTCAAAACTGTCCAAAAAGAATCAATCAAAAAGGTCCAGTCTTTGTATACTTCTAGTTAAGAGATTAACTTAGTTTTCTTCAATTCAAAGGGTTTTTTTTATTAAAGTTATGAAATCTGGTTAAAATATGCCATCCACTAAAATAAAATAATGACATGTAAAAACAACTATACCTTGAACAGTAAAGTTCCCCATTCGCTGAACCGTTCGTTCACCTTCTATTACACACCATAGAATAACGGTTGGTATATCAGTGTCACTTATGTTGTACTTAACCGAACTTAAAACTTGACGATGACATCCATCAGTGTGGGTTACTCGAGTATTTCCCGCAGTGAGCTGGGAGGAAAGGGTGATAGTTCTCTGATACCATTTCACAGAATAAGGGCCTTCTTTACTGATGGATCCTATGCACTCAAAGTTCGAATTTTGATGGACCACAGGTTCACCAGTCGAGACTTTCCTTATAAGATCGACTGTTGGCAATACTGAAAATAAAAAAAACCCATAAAACCAATTATTCAAATATGTCAATCATAAAACCTGTAAGTGAAAAGAATTACACTTCCTGCACACTATTTTCTTTGCTTTTTACCACCATGTGAGCTTTCATTAATATGAAATATCAAGTGTCTATTTGTCTAGACCTGTGATGACAGACCTGTGATGACAGACCTGAGACATGCCAGTTTTTCAGGTGACAGTTTGAAATTATATTTTATTAAACTTAAAGTTTTATAGATAGATACATTAGAAAAAAGGCTGCTTAGCCTATCAATAGACATTAACAGAACTAAAATATAGTAAACCCTTGCTATAATGAATTATAGCTTCAACACGTGCATCTATCAAAATTGACTTACTGTACTAAGCTTGATAAATGCTGCGAACATGTGGACCATAAAAAACATAACATAAACCTAACATTAATTTCTCATTTTCAATTTTAAATGTTATTATGGTTGAACTTCAATCATTTTCTCCATGAATTTTAATATACAATAATTCACCAAATGTCCATCTACATGTGATCCTAAAACTCAAACAGCTAGAGCTATTATCAAATTTTCTGTGGTTATTAATCAGATCCTGGAGTAGGCCCTTAGTGAGTTTTGGGAAGTTCCTCTCCTCAGAAGTTTTGGGTAGAGGGCTCATTTTGCAATGGAAGTTTCTGCAAAATTAGTATAAACTCAGTGACTCGAGTTCAAACTCCAAGTGAAACTCGTAGTCCATCTAAATGTTTCTTAAATCATTTTTGACAGCGATTTACTTTGACCGTAGATTTGAATTCATGCTAAGAGTCTCTGAACTGCATGGAATCCCACCCCCAACAGTGAAAAGAAACCATTTCTCCACTTCTAGGGTCCCGAAAATGGATTAAAGTTCAGATCCAAAAAACAATTTCATTACTCGTTATGGAGAACGTGTGAAGAATTCGAAGTTCTTACTCTGAACAGTTAGATCCATGTATACATAATTGTCAAAACACAGGAATAACTTAAACCCAGCGAAAGTGTTTACACCAGTTAATTGCGAACAACAACAATTACATGCACAATAGATGAGATACATGTGAAAGTTATCTTTCCTTAATCTCCAGGTGAACAACATCTTGGGCAGTATATCATGTTGGGTGTGATCAATTAAAAAATTAGAAAAAAGGTGATCAATGTATAAGTTACTTTGAGTTTAGTTAGGTGATCACTAAAAAGTCGGGGGGGGGGGGGTCTTTTTTCTCCAGCTGAAATAGCATTAGTGAGCATTTCCCCCCGTTGATGTATTAAAAGATCTGACAACCCTGGTTCTTATGATGGAAGCAGTGGGGTATGGTTCTCCCATCAGAAGTTATTCTCCATGAATAGAGTTTTTGATTCACTATTGCCACGTTTTTGTTCATACACAAACCCTAATAAGTTGCATTGAAAAGGTGGCAAATCTATTGTATTCAAATTATTGCAGCAATCTAAGACTGTGATATTATGTAATAATAAGCACTCAGTACAAAATAGTTTCTCCAAGTCATTTACTTTTTCTTCAGAAACAATGAAATAAAATGTAATAGGAGGGAGAAAAAAAAAGACCCATCTTGTTTCTGGAAAGGTTTATTCCAAGACAGATACATGGTTACAGTTATTCATTTGTAATGACTCAAATTAACTTTGGTATTACTTTCACTGTGTTCAAAAGGAGTTGAATAATATTCAACACATTTTCCATTACATGTTGAACAAAGCAACTCACAGGTTTTATTCAGAGATGTTTTCTCACCAATTTGTCACTAGATAAGTTCATTAAATGAGAAAACTAGAAAACAATTTAGAACCTATTGGCATAAGTTTTTTGATCAGAAATTCTTTTATACTACATTGTTTATAAAAAGGCAAAAGCCGAGGTTATCTTGGCTCATTTTTCGGTTAGCCAAGGTAAAATGTTCCCTCCCGCATATCATTGTGAACATTGCTGGACACTAACTTGGGGACCAGTTTAGCACTAACTTACATTGTAAATTGAACTACTTTAATTTCCTCCAAAAATCTTCATATAAAATTTCCCTACTCATTGAGGAGTATAGGTAAACAACTGTCTCTACTATGAACAGTTATTAGTGAGAGTAGTCCAAATACGCACATTTATATACTATTGCACAAAACCACAACCTCTTCTATGTTATTACTGTATTGTTTGAGCATAACATTTGCGGTAGTGCAATAAGAGAGCAAGAAAAGGCTGTGAAATTCAAACTTTATAAGAGATTAAAATATCAATTTTATTTGAAATATCAAATATTTTACTGAGAGAGAAGGGGGAGAGATTATGAATTCATAATCATGTCATGATAAAACATTCATTCTGACCATACTTTTCTTGGAAAAGAGTTTTATATTCTGACAACACTATTTTTCATAAGTTTTGTTTTTTTTTCCCCCCACATTTAAACAATTTCCCCAAAAATATTTTGGGATATAACAGGTTTTTATTTTTTGTCAGATGAAACTGGATTTCAAGTACTTCAGTTACTTCCCTTCACTTCATCGTTAAATTGTTAGGGGATGAGCGTTTCTGAAAGGATAAAAACTGATGGGAACTTCTATTCCCCCTCCCCGTCCCGTGTAATGCGAGTGTGTAGGGGGAGGGGTTACTTTTAAGTATCAAAATCGAAAAGGAACTTCCCCTTTCCTGATTAGTTTTCTATATAGAAAGATTCTTCTATCTTTAGTCAACTACCCAACACCCACTTCCTACCTAATTAAACTATTAATGAAGATTTACTGCATCATCAACAGCAACCTTTCATCGTTAGTCATTGGATATAGATAATCACCAGGATTTGCCAGATCTCTATCATGGGTGTCGCAGAACCAACCTAGAGTGTTTCTTTGCTTGATTTAGACCCCATACATGTCAGATTAATGCAAAATATCTACCAACAACAGTTCCTTCCTCAGTTCACAGACTCGGACCCCTTTCAGCTTGAAAATGGCAGCAGATTATGTAGAGGTAATCAATCGAAATAAAGGGGTGATCAATGAATAAGTAACTTCTCGCCTTTTGTTAGACCAAAAAAAAAAAAAAAAAAAAAAAAAAAAAACCTAAATTTTCCAAAAGCAGCAGTAGAGACAAACTAAGTGACTAATTTAGCATTAACCTACATTAAAATTCAAAGTTCACCATCACAGGTCAAGATGGTCATTTTTCTCTTCAAGCCAATTGCCGATTTCTACCCACCCCATCATTCCAAGACAAAATCAAATCATACATTATCAGTTCTTAAAGACAAATGTTTTCGATACATGAAATCATTTGTCTTAATTCTTACCTTGCAAGGTTTGATTGTTGGAATCCATACTTGTAAAATCTCCGTTCACCTTACACACGTACCATGTGAAGTCCGCACACTTTAGCCTCGGAAAGATAAAAGTCAGAGAACCTTTTTTTAATGTTGTTCCAACGGAAACATTCAGAGAGATTTGTTTATTTGGAGCCAAGACAAACGTACGTTTGTCCATCATGTAATTTGTGGTAATCATTTCCCCCCCCTGGGACAAGGAAATTATTGGTGCTTGCTGATCTGCCTTAAAATCACATGTTACTTTAAATTCTGTGTTTAGAGCGCCATATAAAGACGACATCCTCATTGCTACATTGAGACCTGGAAATAAAGGAAAAAGTTTTAAAAACAACAGTAAAATCTATGAAGGCATGAGCAAATTGAAAGATCAAAAAGACAGAATATAAGAAAAGAATGATTGTTTGCCAGTGAAAAAAGTTGATCACGTTCAATATATTGTACAAAGAAAGAATGAGCATTTCACAGTCAGGTGGAAATCCTGTTGAATCCCTTACAATAAGCTGTTGAGATTTTTGTACTACGTGCTTTTTCTGACAAATGAAAAAAAAAAAAAAAAGTAAATTTGTAACCACTTCTAAGATTCTAATGAAAATTGATATGACAAGTGAGTTTTTGGACAAACATTCAAAGACGAAATCTGTTTTTCAAAATTCCAATTGGGTGAGTGGCAATGAAACCCCTCCTATTCCAATATTTTGGTAAAATACCCCAGTATTTTAACATCAGTCATATGACATGGACCTTCTCCAGGATTCACAACATCTCACTGTCATGGGTATCATAGAGCCAATACTCCTAAACTCGTTTAGTTTGTCTCTCCATCTTGTATTTTGACGGTCAATTGGACTTCGTCCTTGGGGTTTTTTGCCTAGCTTGTCACACCATCTTTCTGTCAATCACGATTTCACATATGATCTTTAAGAATCCATGGTACGAGTCATGATGTCTATTGGTCATCTGCCATTCTTGCAAAAAGACCAGCCCATTGCTATTTGAGTTTTCTAATAGATTCTATGATGTCTCACACTCCTGTTTTCCCCCTGATATACTGTGCTGTTTTATGATCTCTCTATGTGAGGTTGAGCATAATTCTTTCATGTGCACATTGCATGCTTCTCAATCGGCAGATCAGTCTTTTGGTTATGTTCCATGCTCCAGTTCCATAGGCGACCATCAGGAGGATGCATCGGTTGTATACCCTTGAGCTTGCTCTACTGAAAGCTTGCCATTGAGCGATTCTTCACTTGATTTCTCCTTTTGAGGATTTCACAGAGATTTGTTGTTCTAGGTAGATGTAGTGGTCTACTTTCTTTAGTTCTGCCTCTTTGATTGTTTTGTTCTTATCTATTTTGGATTTGATTATTGTGCATGTTTTGCTGAAGTTTGTGTGATGGCAGTCTTTCTTGCTTTCTTCATTTAGTTCATCTATCATCAGTTGAAGGTTATGTCGGTTCTCTGCAAAAAGGGCAATGTTGTCTGCAAACCTGAGGTTGCTCAGATATTTGCCGTTTATTTTGATTCCTTTGTTTTACCTAGTCTAGGTTTCAGAATATCATCTCCAGGCAGGCCGGCTGTGAAGAGTTTGGGTGAACTGGTATCACCTTGTCTGACCCTTTTTCGAGCTGAAAGTGCTCTAATTCTTTTTGTAGCTGGATAAACAAACTAGTGTGACTGTGTATATGTTGCAATACTCTGATGTATACATGGTCTACACTTTGTAGACTGATGGCCTTTGTGACCATGGGAATTTTCACTGACTCGGAGGCTTTCCTGAAGTCTGTAAATGAATCAGCAAATGGCATTTCATATTCTGCAGCTTTTCTTTCTGCTGAATCATTGAATGGAGATGCTTCATGGTCAAGCAAATTCTTATAAAGCCAACTTGTTCCAGATTTGGTTGGTTTCCTTTAGTGCCTCTGTGATTCAGATTTTTGTAAAAAGTTTGTAGATGCAGTTAAGTAAGGTTATAGGTCTGTAGTCATTGAAGTTTTTCAGGTTTCTTTTTTTTATATAAAAGCACAATGATTGCCATGCCCCAGTCTTCCAGGACTTTACTTGGTTTTAGGTCTAAGCTGAATAGAATAGCTAGTTTCCTAGTGATGATCTTACCCACTTCTTTGATTAGATTAAATGTGATGTTATCTGGTCCATGGGCTTTCAACTGATCCTCACTAAGATAGGACCCTGAGGTTTGCACTATTGGATAGAGAATACTCAGCAATACGATAAAGCCTTAATGCAGTTTGCCCAAGAATGTCCCTTATTAAGGGGGACATTTTTTTAATGGTGGACCGGGGAGGGGGGGTAGCCAATCACATTCCTGAAAATTATTCTCATGAACTGCCCCCAGGTACCCTCTATCATATGCAACTGTTAGTTTTGTATTTTTTGCTCTTTACAGAGCGAATAAGTAGGCTGTTAACATTACCTATTTTTATAAGTTTTCCAAGCTCCCTACCTTCCAAAAAAGAAAAAAAAATATTTGAGTGTGGAAGGTTCAAGTCATCTGATGACACGAGTTTACATTTTTAAATAAGAACAGCATACATAAATCTGATACATCTTATGATTTTATTTACGTTTTGTCCCCTCCACCTTTGAATTTTTTAAAAATATACTGTACATATAGAAATAAGTTTGACATTACTAACCTAGTATTGTCCTGATCGAGATACAAAAAAGAAACAAGATTGCAATTACAGTGGTATCTAAGTTTTCAATGAAACTAAGCAGTTTATAGACTTTACAAGGTATAATATAATACACTGAATGGCCACAATGCCTATTCAGGAGATTTTATTCCATTTACATTTTTAGTTTCTTATAGTCAAAGTAATCAGCATTCTTCTTATATTTAAAAAAGCAGCTCTCTGAGATATGCCTATTTGTCATTTTTATTCACTGTAATTTTGATCTGTTTTAACAAAAGTTATAGTGAAATCTCAGGTGACAATTGAACATGAAAAAGCACCAGGATATATACCATAGGTATCCAGCCTGCCCAGCCCTAGCAAGACCTCAATGAACTGCAGATAAATAACCCAATGTCACAGTTTCTGTACATAGATAAGCTTCTCAAGGTAACATGGATGCAAGTTGGATTCTTGCCTGTTTACCCACTGCCATAGACTGATGATCAGAGTGGTTGTGATGGAGAGCAACTAAAATTGAGATGAAAGAGGACACTGGCTGAAAATTAATAATTCAAGAGCTCGTTTCTAAAAATAAATCAGTTTCCCATCCAATATAAAAAAGAAAAAGAATGAATGAAAATAGAATTAAAAAGAATAAAAACAAATAAATACATCTAAAATAGGACTTGTGATATTGCTTTTACAAAAACACTTTTCATGAAGCAAGTAATAAAATTTAATAGATCTCTATACAAATTGAATTTCATTAATGCAGTATTTTTATTTGATATGACAGATTTGGTGACAGAGCATTTGAGAAAAAAAAAAAAAAAAAAAAAAAAAAAGAGTAGGAATTCATATTAATCAGGAGACACAGGTCTCCGGCTCCCAGACTGAAAGGGGCCCCCAGGGTGGATCTAAAGGGCCTTGGGGAAGCAATAACCTGGGAGGGGGGGGTGATTTTTACATTAGCCAATAGTCTGCGTTTTCAAATTTTTTGGTGTATATTTCATTTAAGTCTATTTTTTGTACTCGACTCCATTTTAGGACCAAAATTCTAGGCTTATACACCATGTCTTAGTCCTTTTTGTTTATATATTATATCTATAATCATTATAAACGTGGAAGTCAGGGTGCATGATTTCCAAACGCGTTGTAATGAATCTTCGATTTTTACAACCCTCATTCCAAGTCTTTTCACCTCCAACTTCTTCCAGGCTGACCCATGCAGAAATAAAGAGAAAAACTTGGGGGTGCAGGTGAGGCTAGTCCAGTGGGTAGACTTTATATTTTCTATCCATGACAGCTCACCTCACCAGAAGGTTACATTTCAACAAAAATTAATTACACACGTTGCAAGTGTCCAAAGTTGACAATAAGACATCTTTTTAGCAACATATAAAATGTAAAAGGCCCAATTCATATCTTTTCAAAGTTGGGGTAATCATATTCAGTGTTTAGTGTGTTTTTAGAATCTTTTTAGCAGTCTAACTAATGCAAAAAATATTCTTTTGAGTTAGCAACACTGACCAGATTGGCGTCTAGTATCAATATGTTGTGCTACAGAAGGCCAAATTTAGTATCGATGGGTCCAGAACATGGTCTTCCCATTTTTGTATTTAGCTATTATTTATATTCTGCTGCACTAAAAATTTGTTGAAGACTCAACTCTTCATATAAATTTTGAATTTTCTATAGAAAGACTTTTCTCCCACGAAAAAAAAAAAAAAAAAAAAAAAGATATCAAAGCCAGCTCAAAATTTCATTGACATTTCTGAGGAGCCATCTCAAGGCAATCATAACTCAGGATCCGATTGGCAAGGAAAAAGTGCAAAAATGGCACAATCTAGATCTTCCTAGACTTGCAGATATAAAGGTCTCGAAGTTCTACTGAACTGAAAATTCAAACTTATCACAAGGAAGATTTTGATGAGATAAGAATTGACTGAATTTTTTTTTCAGTTGTTGGTCAGGGAAAAATCAGCTTGTGATAGTGGAACTGGTACAGTAAAAAGACAGGCAGTTCACACAAGCTTGCGGAGAACAATAACTGATCAAATTATCACTACAAACCTCTAAGAATTTTGCCATAATGAGGGGCATGGAATTGACCATATCTAAGTGTGTCACGAGAGGATTTACAAGCTAAGATGGAAGCATAGAAATTAAAGTGCAATTGGGCCAATATGTGGTGGTAATGCTAGCATTTAGGGAGTAAGTACAGGGTAAATTTTGATAATGCATTATATGATTGGCCTATATTTGATCTGAACAGAATTTCTGGAAAAAAAAAAAAAAAAAAAAAAAATCATCACCTTGCTGGTTTAAAACTAAAAGTTATCATTTTGAAGTTTGAGAAATTCTCAAATTCAAAACACATACATTATTAGATCAAGAAAATGTAGATCCGAAATATTTGGTGCTGTGAATGGGTAATCAAATCCGTGACGATGCAGTCTTTGTCAAGCGGTGCCAGAGGAAAGTGTTCGGGAGGGGGCCCCGAGGCTTACCAGAGTTTTGGAACATTGAGAGAAAAGAGGGGGGGGGGGTCTTGATAGACAAAAAGCAAAACTGAACAAGCTTGTCAAGGCAACAAAAGACATCATGATCAAATCATTTACCAGTTTGGGTGGGTGAAAGAACAGGTTCTAAAAGGCAGTTTTACCAAGTGGGATGTGCTGTTGTTACCCACAGAAAACAATTGCATTGGCATACCAAAAAAAAGGAAACACCAGATAAAGGATCATTTCCTTCATGCTGAGTATCTGGGTTGTAGAAAGACCAGGATAATAGCATAGGAAGTACCTTGATCTGTCTGATGAACACATTGGGGTCTCAGCAGCTACTGACACCATATGCAGGGAATAGATTCAATCTGATGATCACTACCTTCTCAACTATTTGGACATGGATAGCCAAAAGAAACTATCTTTTATCATTGAAGGTAGGAAGCCAGTATGCCAGATAAGCAGTGAGAGTGGTCACCAGGAAAATCAGGTCCATTATTGGGAGACATTTGCATGCGCCCTCCCCTGCTCAAAACACGATCTAATAAGGGGACACCAAAGGAGAGATCAGATAATGGTAAAGGGTGGAGGAAGGCCCAAATAGAGGTGCCTCAGTCACTTCAAGCTGGGATACATACACACACAACAATATTTGAAAATAGGCTAAATTTTCAAGAAATTATGTGGTGCAAAGAAGTAAATATGCATGGATCCACTCAAAAATTCTTGAATCTTAATCTATAGCCCATTCATCCATGATATTTCATAGAGATTCACAGAGAACTTTTAGATGCATTGTGGCTGCTGGCACTTACCTAGCCAGGCATAATTGTCTTCCCTACATCTACATGGATCTGCTACAAAATTTCCTCACTTCAGAGCTTCAATTTTCTAAGTTCCTTAAATTGTCCTCTCGGAATTGCCTCAACACACACACACACAAAAAAAAAAAAAAAAAAAAAAAAAGAAAAAATTATCATAAACTTCCATGCTATATATTAGTATATTGACCTCAAACTAACACTTGTATTTAAAAAAAAAAAAAAAAAAAAAAAGAAAAGTTACTAAAATGACAAGGATAGCACACTAACATTTGTCGGTCACATCCACTACAGAAGTCAAGTAGAACATTAAAAAGGATTCAGTCATACAAATAATTGGAAAAAAATGAAGGGGGGGGGACAATGGTTAGAATCTAATTAGTCTAATTTGAGGCTCACTTGAAAACCAACAAGTGCTACAAATTGTTAATTTCTGCAGAAGTAATAAAAGTCACCATTAAAAGTACAATAGTCCAGATTGGAAGCACCAGAGATTAAAGACTATACAAAATTAAATTAAGTCAAAGACCAGCATAATTAACCAACTAATCCTTGCAAAAGTATAAATACAAATGCTGTTGACAGAAAGCATTATCCTATACTGCCTAAATAGCTCAACTGGAGTTTGCATCCATTATTACAACAAGGAACCCATTTGTAGTTTTAATTAACTACAAGAACAAAAAATTAACTGGCAATCTAAGATTCTTCAAAAGAGATCAATTTCAAAAGCAAACATTCCTCAGAGAAAGTCAAAATTTCGGAAACTAACAGGTAATTAAAATCCCAGTATAATTAATTTCCATTTGCCATGAACATGTCTCATCAAAATTTCATCTAAGCCAGAAAGGATCAGATTTTCCAGACAAATATTCAATACATAGAATTGGCTAACAAGATGAAAATCTTCCATCCAGCACTTGATATTCCATTCAGATATGCTTTGCATATTCCAGGGGAAAAAAAGATAAAATAAGCTGTAAATGTAAATCTTCACTTAAATTTTTCTTCTTGAAGAAATAAATACTTGCAGATTACAAAAATTCCAAGTAAATCCTATGTTCCACAAACTGAGTATCAAATAAAATTCAAATTAGTCAACAATGTAAGAGATTTTCTTAATTGATGAATATTAAATTCATAACTACCAACACTAATCAGCTTACTTCAGTATAAAAAATAGTGCAGGTAATCCTTCATCTAAAAACTGCACACACTACCCTTCTAAATGAATAAGTTAGCACAAGCATTGGGAAAACAAAAAGACTTATTTCTATTGATATTCAGACCATCCTCATCTTGGTTGTTTTTCATACAACGTTTCGGCCGTTGCACTCTACAGCCTTCGTCAGGTATCATCTCGTAGATTTTGGGGAAGTAACGAACCACATGAACACATAGCACAGTGGTTACAGCATCAGACAAATTACTGTAAAGTAATCTGATGGTTCTAGGTTAGATCCTAGTGTGAGACAATATAACAATACTAATGCTAAGAGGGGAGTACGGTCAATATACCCCCGTCGGATAAATAAAGGGTTCGGTTCGTTACTTCCCCAAAATCTACCAGATGATACCTGACGAAGGCCGTAGAGTGCAACTGCCAAAACATATGAAACAAGATGAGGATGGTCCGAATATCAATAGAAATAATAATAATACCTCATCTCAAAAATTCCAAGATATACTAAAAAGACAGTTAGGCAGTTTAAACATAATGTTGTTTAGTTCCAAGATGAAATCCTATCATTCCATATTTATCTCAACTTTGTTTCAAATCATAGTTTTAGCTGAAAATCATGTTTGAATCTTGTTAATCTCTCCCCCTCCCCAACTCAAGAGCAAAAAATGATGGTACTTTTTGAAAAACTATGGCAAATGAGTGAAAAATTTCCAGCCAAGCTGTAAGAATTTTTGCCTGGTTATCAAAGCTCTGATGTTATCCTATGTCCTCAACCGATTCAGGACACTTTGGTGCCTTTAGTCAGTTTAATAAGAGCAATACTTGTTTGCTTCTCCAAAAAGAGCTCATAGTAGAGAGCTCATTACATAACTTACATTTGGATTGGTCTTAGATATTGATCGTTATGGTTCATTTTGATTGTTTCACAATCTCTTGTATTCAGTATTGTTGTGGGGCATCATTTAGTGAGAAATCTCCTGAGTAAACTTTTTGGGCATTTGAAATGCATTTTCAGCTTCAAAATAAAGTCATATGCCAAAAATTTTGCTTATTTTTCTTCAATTTAAGAACTAACAAAAATATACAAATTTTTCAAAATGCATGTTAAGGAAAACAGGAAGGAAAAAAAAAAAAAAAAAAAAAAAAAAATATGAGGGAAAAAAAATACCAAACAGAAGTGCGACTTATTGTCGCATCAAAAATCAAAATTGCCAGTTCCAAGCATATAAAATGTATGTGCCTACCATTACTTTTCAGCTAAGCTATAGTGCATATAGACTGAAGTCAGACAGCAATGCAAATAGATGAACCTGGCAAAAATCAACCAAACTAACATCCTTTGACCCACACTCTCTCTCATAGTTCACCCCTTTGTTCCTATGTGACTTGCAATTACAAAATGAAAGCACAGATAAATGTTTATTCAAACCTTTTTAAGAGACGGAATTTATTTGTTTATTATAAAATGTACTTTTTATAGAATTAATTGGAATATTTTAGATAGATAATTAGGAAGTACAATTGAACCTCTTTAATCCAGCAACTATGGGAGGTGGCCAATGCTCCACCACAAACAATGCTGGAAGAAATTTTTCTTTGGGGGAAATATAGAAATTTTCAATTTGCTTATGCATTCTGATCGGTTTATAAAGCACTATATTACAATTAAAACAGTTTGAATCTGAATTGGTGCACTCTCGTGGCAGATACTCGAAATAAAATTCAAAACATGCCGAGTAAAGGGAGTTACCTGAATTCAGAGCAACAGATTAGAGAGGTACAACCAGTAGGGATTCTTAAAACTAGTTTGTCCTTGGTAGGGCCAAGTTACCAGTATTTGATTATTTTAAAAATTCAAAAATGAATAAAAGCTTAATGGCCTCCATAACAGACAGGAGAAATCAATTTCCTTTTTACACAATATAAAGAATTATACAAAATATGCTTTGCCAACTTGTTTATTCAAAATCTACAGCCATTCATTTCTGTATTTCAATGATTTTTTGGAGTGCCTACACTTTTAGAAACTGGCGCATGAACAATGGTTATCATTTTGATTTGTTCATATCTATTGCTGTACCAAGCAATTGATCATCTGATTGATCCTATTACAGGCAGTTGCAAGATCAAAAACAGGCCAAACAGCTTGCAGGGCCAATGATTATCTCGTACAACTGTAACGAGTGCCAAAAGAAACCACTATAATTACCATCATCATAGAAGAAATACAAGAAAGCAACAACTACATTTTGCAGGGGCTTTTTTTTTTTTTCTCTCCATTAGGTACAACCATGAAGAAACAATTGTGGAGGCATTTGATTTTCTAGTAAAAAGTTGCTAGAAGCATGCCAAAGTCAGTAAAGTCTATTGAGCACAAAAGAGGAAAAAAGTTATTTTCTAAGAAGTGGGCGGGGGAATTGAGAAATTTTCTGAGAGCAAGGAATTTCCACAAAATGTACACAAATGTAAATCTTTTGAATCTTTAAAATTTTCTTCAAATTGTTAATATAAAAATCTCAGCTTCTAAAATGGTATTTTCAGCACGATTTGGTGCAATTAATGTTGTGTCCTCAGGCAATTTAACAATTTCCCCCCACCCCGAGTAAAAACTTTGCAAAATTGACCCATTGTAAATAACAGTAATAATTCCCCGAATCTCAAATAGAACAGTACAAATTACCATATTAGAACACTCAATGTATTATATGAAACGTATATAATTTACAGATATAAACTCCAGATTGGGTTACACATTTTTCACATATATATCACTTATGAAAAGTCTGCTTTACCATGATACTCCACTCCAAGTTACATTTTTTTAAGATCTGAAGTAGAACTCCAGCATTGGTTGAAGCATCAGACCCAACGCAGCTCATAAGTGAGGATAAAAGGAATGATACAAGATACCTGCAGTAAGTTTAGCAATAAGAGCAGTCTTATTTCTGCATATATAATCAGCAATAACCTTCTGGAACTAAGTAACACCTAGGATCACAACATAACTCCTGTAATAATGGTTGGTTGGATAGGATTTTGTTCAACATACGAGACACATTGGACGCTGATGGTGGATATTAGATTTCTGGTGAGAATCTCCAAGTTGGTCATTCTTCATACAAAGTTTGTGATGGTGTTTTTTCTTTCCCACTGCAGAAGCATTCTGCATCTAACATAGCCCTCTGGGACCACAATGTAACAGCAACTACTCAAATTCACAGAATCTCAAATATCTTTACGGGGATCCTTCAGGTTTATATATGGGGGAGTGAGGTCTAAAGAATTTTGAAACTTAAGATTATCCTTTGTCACCGAAGAGTTGTGACCACCAGCCCATGTCATACAGTCAACGGATCAAACAAATCTTTTGCATTTATCCCTACATGAGAGGGGAGAGTCCAGTTCTATCAATCAATGAAAAGGCTTTCTCTTATGAACGGAAAATTTCAACTCAAAGTAAAAATTGTATTACTATTTGCAAAGCGCCGACACCAAGTGTTGACCTAAGGTCAAGAAACAAGACAACAATAGCTCTGATTTAGTTAAATACCTAGCTTTCCCAACCCAATAATGATTCCAACTATTTACTTCCAGAGGCTGATTCCCAAGCCATCAATGAACAGATAATATCAATTCACTTCAACTAATTCTCAGCCTGACATACCTTTCTCATCTTTGTCTGGGAATGCTTCGGAGAGAAAAATTATATACATATAATCTTTTTTTCTCTATCAATTTCCTTTATATTGTTGAAGGTAGTTATTACCTATGGATTATTGATAGGGAAATTTATTACACACTAGAATCAATCCATATCAAATTACCCAAATTCTGGTTTCAAGATTGCCCCAGGTCTTCTCAGATTTGGGGGGGGGGTAATAATGATATCAAAAAGGTGCTCCTATACCAAACTCGTCGAAATCCAAAATATTTGGCCTATATCTCTAATAGTTCTGAAATTCAAAATTTTGGAAATTTTACTCCATTTCATGCATTTTGCCAAACAAGCCTTTCCATCTAACATGTTTTTGCATTCTCTAAGAGTTCAAAAATTAGATTATTATCTGAAAGGAACTTTAAAGATTCTCTGCATGGTTCTGGTCAAGTACAGCTGCCAAAGCCTCAGTTTGTTTCCCCCTGACATCAAAGTGTTTGAAAGCTTAAATCAAATAGATCACTGAAGCAAATCATAACAGCCTTTCATCGAAATATTTGCTTATTTCTCAAAATTGTTGCAAGAAATCATGTTCAATAGATTAGTCTCTAGAATTAATGAAATATGTCTCACTGGAATGCTGCTGACACTGGGTCTCTTCAGTCTGAGCAACCATAAATTCATTCACAGATGATTATTCAGTGCATACTGACAGAATGAGCAATGTAATGTCATTATGTGCCCCAATTCTGGTTGATTACTGCTCCTTGGAGTTCTTTTCAGATATACACCAGCTTGATGTTGAAAAGAACTCCTGGTACATATCTGCAAAGATTCTAATACTACTGGATGCTGATGCAGTTGCATAGACAAAGTAATACACTCTTGTTGGCTTATCTTTAGCGGTGTAGAAATGAATCTTTGTAAAGAGATAAAAAATGTACCAAATTGAAAAATACAAAATATGAACAAATATATTGTGTGTACAAGTAAAATTTTCCATAAAAAGGAATTGAGCACATTTGAAAATGAATGTAATTAGTTACTAATAAAGCAATGGAAAAAAAGATTTTTTTCATAAAAAAGGGATTGTGAGAGGTTAATTCGTATTCTTTTTTCAAACACCAGTGAAATTGACATATGTAATTGCTTGAGAGAAACTGAGATTGATTGCAATCAGTAACATACTAGAGTGATGACCGATACTGCATATGCAGTTACAACATTCAACAACTAAATTTTATTTTATTTCGAAAAATTTTTTTTTTTAAAAGCAATATTTTTGTTATGCTGTCCTAACCATTTGAATCATTGTTTTGTTGATAAAGCAGTAAGCATGTGTTCATCAGTATGCATGGCTAGCACACATTCCTCAATGGGAGATAGGGTTGGAGGCAACAAGTGGTTAAAAATTTTGTTTTTTTCCAGTTTTAAAAAGCATTTAGGAAACCCACGGTTCATTGTAGTGTGACAATAGATACAGGTTTAAAATGTTGCATTGTAAATTGTTCCTGTCCAATACTGAAACATGTAGCATCTGCACATTGTTTATATATAGAACATGAGAGTCACACAAAACTTGATAAATACTATATTATTATGTATAAATTGATAAAACAATACATATTTCAGAGTACTAAACTCATTGTGGCAAAAAGTTTGGCAAAATTTAGTGTATTTTTAACATGTTTCAACCATCCAACTAGTGTTGCAACTGTCCCCAGGGTTGACATCCATTACAACATGACTTCCATTCAAATAAATTTTCTGAACAATATGTCATATGTAATCTTTTGATGGTATGGGTGATTAACATTATATTTTTTTTCCTGATATGGCGAGGAATGACATTGCTCTATCAAATCTTAGGATATGTACATACTTTCAAGCTCTGACTGAGAGGGTCCAGTGAACCTAGCATTAGTTAGAGGTCATGAAGGTTCTCAGCAAAAGACAATGTCATCAGGTTCCTGAAGATCATCTTGGAGGCAGGCTGTAAAGAGTATGAGTGACCTGATATCACCTTGGAAATTTCAAGAGTCAAAAGGCCTTTGGGAAGTCGATAAATACTACAGAAAGTGCCATATTATATTCTGCTGCTTCCTCTTAGTTGATTTATCGAATGGAAAGGGTAAAGGGTCAAGTAGCTTCTAAAGCCAGCAATTTAGTTTTTGAAGTCATTACAGTTGACAAATTTTCACACCAGGATTTTATCAACTCAAAATGTCAGGAGTATCACCAGTGATGAAAAGGGTTTCAATTTAATACAGGTGTATTATCAAAGGAACATTGATCGCGCTGTTTTAGCTTCTTCCTCCCAAAAGAATGAAGTTTGTCCTCAACAAAGTTTATACAACAAAAAATATACTCATATTTTCACCATTTTTTTTTTTCACACACACGCACACACAAACATATGTGATCAGAGAAAAATGTTGTTGCCAAGCTTTCTTGTGGAGTTTATTTTGGTATATGTAGTAATCATGAATCCACTGACTTAATATTATGGATTTCCCCACAATTATGGTACAGGAGAACCTGTGATTCCCCCCCCCCCAAGAGGAATTTATGCTAGTGACATGGAGAGCTCTTGCTGATCTGATATAAGTAAAACTTTAAACCTTTGAAATTGTTCATGAATTAGAGAGAAAAGTTTACCACAAATATATTTTATCTATCAAGAAATAAATCAAACGACTTTTCATGTAAAGATTCTACAAATGTTTACTGCATAATAATCAAGACAAAATCTACCTTAATTGCAGTATATTCTGCTTCAAACAAGACCCAATTACTGGGCTCATACAACCAGTTTTTCAAAGTAATGTTATTTTCATTTAATTTCCATTAGATAGAGCAGGGATGGTGAGAATTGCTAGAGGAGCCACGCAAGATGAACTTCAGAATTGAGAGCTACAAGACAAACAAAAATCACAAGTGTTTATTGTCACTAACATTTTATATGAATGTCGACAAATACATGTATTGTCCATTTAAAATGTTTTGCCAACATCAGCAGCTATAGCAGCATCAGGTCTTGATTTAAAATCATTCTTAGATCAATTGTTTGGGTAGACACTATTGCTGTTAAGGGCTCAAAAACTAATAATGAATTGTACAGATATCAAAATCGAATTTACAAAAATTGCACTAGTAAATCTCACAAAATAAATAATAATAAATAATAGTAAATAATGACAGAGCCCATTTTGCTCCAGACTTCCTCAATCCTACTCTTTATGCTGGGTACTAAGCAGATAGGCATCGAGTACCATTTTCTAAATCTTTGGTATGACTGTTCATGGATTGAACCCACAACCTACAGAACCAGGGGTTGAGTACTCTACTATGGTGATTAGTTCCAATCCACCAGAAACTAAAATAAAAAAAAAAAAATAAAAAAAAAAACCTACATATTTGCCTGCTTGCACTTTCAATTGTCTATCAGAATCATTGAAGATTCTAACATTTGCTAAAAGAACTTGTGACTCATAAAATTCTGATAACACGAATCTATTCCAGTTAGAGTGAAAAAAATTTCAGTTTCAGTAGGTGTATGTCCTTGCTGAAAGTCATTTCCTTCGCAACCCTCTCAGCTGATATTCCCACTGACAAAAAAAAAAAAAGTTTTAATCTATGCAAATTAGTATCGGTTGCCAATTTTTTTACTGTACCAGTCTTATAAAATCAGCTAGTAATGGTGTAAGAGAAATATCAAAATAAATTGCTCACTTTGCAGTTTTAGTATACCTAAAATATTGTTTGATAAATGAGTATGTGGGGAGAAAAGTTGGTTATGAGACACCAGACTTTTCTGTAGTGATTGAGAGTTGAGTAGTAATGATACGAGTATTGATCTACGATTAAAAATATGAATCTGTGACACTGAAAACAGACGGTTTCACTTACGGCTCAATCAGTAATAAATTGTTTGGATTGTACTGTGACCTAAGCTTAGCCTCACAATGTACAAGACCTAAAATCTTCAAACATAATACATGGAAGGGGGGGGGGGATTAACCTGTAACAAGTTTCATTAGGCTGAAATCTATGCAAGATTAAAAGGACAATAAGCAACTTGAAAGCTTCATACGAGAAAAACAGTTATTCAAGCAAAATATGCACAATTCCTCAGTAATTCATCATTGATTAAGGAAGTGATCATTTTATTGAAAAGATCAAAAGCATTTAGAAGTGCTAAAACAAGGCTTACTAATCACAGATAATTTTGAGGAGGAATGTAGGAAAAATCTTCATAAACTAAATTTCATATAATTCATTACAGCAATAGCTAATGCTTTTGAAACTAATTGCAATCTTGTATTGATGGGATATTATAATAATGGGCAACAGTCTTTTCCACAAGCTCTGATGAATACATACCTACAATCTTTTCTACCACAAAAATATTTATTGGGTTTATCTGGGCACATTACTTTCACATTAAATTTTAACCATACAATTCAGGTTTAGTGATAGGAACAAACAAGTTAATGTAGTTCCTAAAA
>OY735207.1:34589815-34689815 GCA_963457665.1 Thysanoteuthis rhombus
CTGAATTAAATTTAGTGACCCCTGTTTAATTCATCCAAAAGAAACTTTTTTGGGTCTTCACTAGCTGTTAGGGTAAAATGCTACTTACTATTTCATTTATCTTTTGATACAGTAATCATCCCCCCCCACACACACACACATACAAATAGTTTCAATTTAGTCAAAATTAGATTTAATCAAAAAGATGCTACAATCAAAATTAGATAAACTTGGACAAATTAGGTACATGTATATCTACATCATAACAGTGCAAATTAATTTAACCATGCAAAACTGTATATTTTAACGTCAACACAAAAATAGTACTTTCCAATGATTTCAAAATTACTCATTTGTTCTAGTATTTAATTGTTTTAGGATCGCCTCTTCTTACGCTGTTTGAGGGGTCGGAATTCCATATTTCATCCGTGATTAAACTTGTTTGATTTAATTAAACTTTTGGTGATGGACAGAGTACATAAATTCACTATTCAAACAGAATGGCAATAAATCATCAAATATCTTATAAACAATTTTATTTGTTTTGTTTCCCCCCAATACAAAAATGTACATACAGAAATAAGTGTGACCTTACTAACTTGATATTGTCCTGATACAGATGGGAAAAAAAAAAAAAAAAAAAAAAAAAAAAATTGGATGTGTACTTATACAAAAATAAAAATTCATAAAGGAGAGCAAAAGGTTGGTTAATCTATTCAATTTCAAAATCAAAAACATGATTAAGTAAAATAATTGTTCATTTCAAAAATAATTTTAAAAACTTTGATAAAATTAAACTCAAGAAAATACCAGGATATATATCATCAGTATTCAGCCTGACAATACTGGCATATGAATTTTTGTCCATATCGCCCTGCCCTACATTCAATACAATTTAATGTACCGAAGATAAAGATATCAAAATTAAAAAGATAAAACAGGTCAATTTTACATATATCATTTTGGTATATTTTGATGACACTACCATACAAACCTTTAGAGCTCAAGTATGAAGAAAAACTAAAGTGCAAATGTGGTAATAAATGGAATTCAGTAAATCAACATAGATCGAATTAAAATTGAGGAACCAGATTTCAAATTTTGCGAAGTATGTCCAAAATTTGAACTACCTATTCATATTGAGGTTGGTTACCTGACATGTTGCAGTAGAGTAATGATTACTGGTACCGTTTTTTGTTTGTTTTTTTTTTCCTCTCCATCGTACCGCTTCTAATAGTTCTACTTATTTTATTTCATCCATGTTCAGAGCCTTTCATTTTGACAATTTTTACCTCCTGAGAAATACTAGGCTAATGTTGTGAAGTGGCTTTAAGCATTCTTGAAATGCTACCTTTGGACTTCACTTCCGGACACAGTATTGTAGAAATCAAAGTACTCAGTAATTGACCTTACCTTTATCTATACGAGTGGAGAGAGAACGAAGGCTTGAGTTTTTGCTGGCTTCAGCAATTATAAGGCTGAGTACCTACTTTTCTTTCAGATGGTGTAATTGTTATCGCTACATAACATTCCATTCTTGATAACGGGCTTAAAAATTTTTTTAAATTTAAAAAAAAAAAAAAAAAAAAAACACTTAGCTATATTACATTTACCAATGATCATTTTTTTTTTCAAAGTCTATTCAAATAAGTAAAAGCTAATTGGAAAACCTGACAGTGAGTGGTGCTTAGCAAGTCAGTCCCACAGACAATAACTGTAGAGAGTTCAATCCTATTTGGGTGCCCCGTACTTGTGGATTTGTGCAAAACTAAGCTAGCATTCATGAATTATTAATCATCTCTACCCGTACCAGACAAGTTTAATCAGATTTCCGATTCAGACCATCCTTGTGATATTTTCATCAGGGTGACTAAATTTTACCACCACTGCTTAATCTATAAGGTGAAAAAGCAACATATATGGGGTGGTGGTGATTCACAATTTCCCTCAGAATGCTAGTATGTGTGTGCAGCTTATTTTTGCACAAGTGATCAACCAACATAAATTATCTACCTTTTCCCCAAATCTTCAGAGGAAAAAAAAAAACTATTAAGCCATAAAATGGCCTGCAATAGACATATTTACTAAACTTTGCAGAGTGACGCATAACAACCATAGGCACACACGAAAATCAAGTGCCACCTTGCTAAGCATTGCTCAATGATAAAATGGCTGAATTTTGAACAAATGACCAAGCACATCACTATAGTCTTTTATAGAATTTTTCTTTTTACAGAAATGTAGATATCCAGTTATATTTGGAAGAACATTCTCTAATCAGATGTATCAAAAATTGGACTTTCTGATGGAAACCCAGCTTATCTCGCACGAAAAAAAAGAAAAAAAAGTGGATGCACCTCTGATCCAAAAGACACCCCCCCTATCCCCACAGTAAAACATGGAGGTGGAAGCATCATGGTTTTGGGGTGTTTCTCTTTTCAAGGGTACAGAGGCATGATTGAAAGATGTATCAGAGTATTTTGGAAATTCATGTGTTCTCTTCAGTATAACAGCTAGAGCTAGAAGAAGGTTGGATCTTTCAACAAGATAATAACCCGAAGCATACAGCTAAAACGACTCACAAATGGTTTGTTTAGAACAATGTAGTGGTACTTTTGTAGCCTCGGCAAATTAACTTGAATCCAATTGAAAATTTATGGCTATGCTATAAAGATCGAATCTAACAGAGGGATCCCAGAAATAATGATTTGAAGAGTAGGACGGAATTTCAAGAGAAAGTTGCAGAGGGCTTCCGACGGATTACGAAAAACATTTCCTAGCAGTAATTGCAAACCAGGGCTACATGTCTAAGTAATACATGTCCAGATACTTTTTCCACCATTACTTTTGTTTACATTTTATTCTACATTGTATGTTGGGAAATGTATTTTTTCTTTGTAATTGCTAATTTTACATCAAAATACATCAGTGTAAATGTTAAGCAAATGTGAGCATCTGAAGTATATAAGCTGAATATTTTGTAAGTGTCCAAAAACTTTCCCCCTCACCGAATGATTCAAGTATGGATCTTTGGGATATTTACTAAGTGAAATATAAAAACAAATACAGAAAGAAAAAAAATAAAATCAAATTAAAAAAAGTAAGAGGCAATAATGAATTTCTTACTGAATTTTCGAAGTGTATAATATCATTTGATACATTTGTACAAGTTTAAAATTGATTTTTGTACACCAGGGGATTTTCAAACTAAGCTATTCGCTGAATCATTTACTTTTTCCGAGATGATAAGTTTTACAAAATCTTGCTTGGATTGGAACCTCTGTCTCTGATAGCTCTAGAGAACATTTTTCAGCAGACAACTTTTTTTTTGTATTGTTACTATGGCATTTTCCAAGTTACTCATGGAGAAGTTTTCCATGGATTGCCAGTTGAGAGAGAGGTTTTTGATGGTGCCAAACTTCTACTTCAGAAGAATCGATGGTATTAACAGGGATATTTAGCATCTTGGCAATGGCCTAGTAATTCAAACCTTCAAGTTGCTTCATAGAAAAGAAAAATTTTGTTTGGTTGAGAACTCCTTTACTTAAAAAAAAAAAAAAAAAAAAGAAAAAGTAGTGCATGACAACTGATGAAATCTTAGCTCAGTTAAGTATTGCTGGAAAATTCCAAAAGTCTGTGCAGATATAGAAAGGTCTAGACCTGCATTTCTTCATAATTAACATTTTAACAATGAATTTTTAATAGCGTCAGAATAGTTTGTTTTTTTTTGCTTCCTTCATCGTTAGCTTTCTTAACATTTTATTCTACATTGAATATTTGGAAAAGTTTTTTTCTCATTTCCCATTAGCTTGGAATAGACTTATGGTCAAATCACACTTTAAACACTGGTTCTCATTTGATTACCCAAGTAAAGCAGTGTCAAGCCTAATCTGTTCTTAGATGAACACCAGGTACTGTAAGCAAGTTTGCAGTAACATCCTTGGGAAAGGCATGAATCCAACTCTCCTCCCCACTTATGAAGGAATAACTAGGCAGTTGGAGCACTTGAATCCAGTAGGGTAGTCCATCTGAGCAAAGATTCTGGGTAAAGGAGGACGGATGGGTGAGGGGCAAGAAACTAAGAAACTTGCAACAGAAAACTGAAGCAAAGTTATCATGGTCGTATGCTCCGCAAGGAACATACAGGAATAAACAAACAAAATAAAAAATTTTAAAAAAGGTTTAGACCAAAAAGTGCAACTCGTAAATTTTTAATCTTAAGGAAAATAATTTGAATCTTCGTCCTTAAATAGCGAATTCAGTTTTCATTTCAACCCCACCCTATAAGAATAAGTAAGTTCTAATTGAAAGGAAAAAAAAAAAAAAAAAAAATAGTTTCAGATATAAACTAGAGGAAAAAGTTAGTATGATGACATATAGTAAGCCTCAGATGACAAAAGATTGTAATGCATGACTTCAGAGATTCCATACTTCACTGATCATGTATGGTTACCAAGTAGAGCAGATCATAAACATCACATATCATTCAAGTAGGGCAGTTCCAAATACAACAATGGCTTATTCCAACAAACAATTTTTTTTCTGAGATTGAAAGAGTACCTCACCTCCTTCCAAAAGTGAGGGTCTGGATAAAAGCAACATTAGTATATGGTTTTGTTTGGACTAATCTCCTTGGTTTTGTTTTTCCACAATGTATGGCCCCTACCCCGACCCATACCATTCAACTCTCCCAGGATCTACCTTGGCTGCATTCAAGAAAGTATGCCGAATACACTAATTAAACACCCAGGCAAACGAAATTCAGACAAGTGGAATATTTCCTGACCCTAAGAAAGAAAACAAAAATAGGCATTTTACCACACTGCAATAATTAACAAGCAAGTCTCAGGTCCTGACTACTATAGTCAATTAGTTCTTTACTAGCTGGCCCTATATTTGGTATAGTACTAAGGAAAGATTAATAAATATCAATAACCATAATTTCTATCACTTGGTGCCACCAAATCATTCAGTAGGAGGAAAACTAAAAGGTCAAATCAAGAACTTTTTGGCTCACAGCCACATGCTTACAGTAGATCAAAAAAAGTGGTTGTTTCATTAATATTTTCATAAGTAGCCCACTATGTACTTGAAGAAAAATTACCAGGAAAGGAGAGGTTATTTACTTAGCTTAGCTTTTTGGCACAAGGCCAGAAGCAAGGGACACTACAGGAGGATCAAACTCACTACTATGTAGTAATGATCTATAAGACCAGCTTGATAATTACACCACAATGGGATACCACTCCCCACAAAAAATAATGTAAAAACTGGCTAGACCTCAGTTCAACATAAACTCAAGGATAGATACCATGAGAAAGCTATTATGATCATGGAAAGAAGTTATCAAATCATTGTAGTTGGCAAAATCAATGCCAAACTTTATTCAAAATTTATCAAAATACTTGATACTTTTCACTAATTTAAAGTCATTCAAAACAATGCATGTAATAATTCTAATACAAGCAGTGTAATTTTTTTTCTGTTTCTGTCCATAATGAATTCTTCAACTTGATTTTTTGCAGATAGAATCTATCCAACTATTTGTAACAATGAGTAGTTTCTTAGGAGAAAGAAGAAAAAAAAAATCAATCATCTCACAGAAATTCAAATATGTCCATGAACAGGTATTAACTGGTGAATTTATAATAATGTAAATTGCTCCAATTTTCATACCCATTTATTGCTATCAAAGGGATCCTGTTCCTGAGTGATCATAAGTGGCTGACGGTACTTTTTTTCTATTCAAAAGTTAAGATTCACTGTTGATTCAGCCCACTTTTCAGTTGTTGAGTAATTTCTAACTAAGACAATTGAGGGTACAGCCAAAGGTCAACCTGTTGTCGACAAGACAAAGTTTGACTCACCTCTGATTGAGCATGTTTTGAAGAGCTCTTTTTATCCCATGATTAAGCAAGGAAAGAAAATTCAGAGAGAAAAGAGAGAAGATTTCTCAGCAAGTCATGGAGCATAGGGAATGGTAAATAAGTTCTTTACTATTGACCAAATCCCTCACTGCTATCCAACACAGTCCGAATGATATTAATTGCAAACCAATATTGCTATTTTTTCTATTTCTCAGCCACATAATTTCATTAATTAAAGTACTGAGGGAAGGCCAAGCACTCACAGAAATTCACATAACAGAAACATTGATTCTAATAAGGCAGACACACCTAACAAACAAATTATAGATATTATTTTAGTACAAAAATTTATTGTGCAGTAATGGTCTTTGATGTGGCAGAACGAGTATTCTTAATAGAAATGTCCACTAACTTTAGTCAAAGTTAGTCATAACAGACAGATTTACCCGATTCTAATAAAATATAACATCAGTTTCAAACTTTGGTCAGAAAGTAAGGGTCCAGTTTAGAATTATAGTTCTATTGTAAAGAGAACTCGCCCTTTTAAACCTTTCCAATTTTTCCTCAAAACATAAAATTGGCAAGTTTTTTTTGTTTTTTTTCCAAGAGAACGTCAGTATAATCAAATTAGATTTACAACACTAAACTATATACCCGCCCTAATGGGTGGAATTAATAGATGACCAAAAAAGAAATAGAAAGATTAATGGAAATCAGATGAAATTTAATCTGTTTTTGAAATTGATTCATAACCACTTTTCACTGTTAGAAAAAGAAAAAAAAGAAAAAAAAAAAAAAAAGAAAAGTGGGCTTAAGTAAAAAAAAAAAAAAAAAAAAAAAAAAAAAAGGTTCGGCTTCTGTGAAAAAAAAGGGTCTGGCTGATGTGAAGGGGGATATTAAAAAGGGTCAGGGGGCAAAGTAAAGAACGGACGTTTATGCTAAAAAAAGTTGGGGGGGGCTGATGTTGAAAATAGCATAAAGTTAAGGAAAAGGGGACTATTGTTCAAATATTGGGCAAATAGTACAAAAAAAAGGGGGGGGTCCATGTTGAAAAGGGGTGGGGCAATATTAAGAAGAAGGAATGAAACTAGACCTCATTTTGGAAAAATAAGTTCACTTCGATTTTAAATTTTCCTAAAATTTGAGAAGTAAAATTATCAATCTTCGCTCTCAATTGTCACAATCCTCGATTTTGACCCCTTAAGAGCAAAATAGTGGGAAAATCTTCCGTGATTGAAACCAAAAAAAAGACAAAAAAACTCAATTTTTGACACCTAAAAGTGGAAGGAAAGGGGTGAGATCATCTCGATGTTGACCAAGAAGCAGAAGAAAATTACCTTATTTTGACCCTTAAAGAAAAAAAAAAATGTTTGATTTTGACCCCAATGGGAGGGTCCCTGTTCCGTTTCACTACTAAAAGTGAAAAGAGAAATATTTCCCCCTTGATTTTGACCGATATAAGTGAAACAGTAAAAATGATTTAGTGATACATATTATGAATGAGATTTCTCAACTGAACACATTGAAAAAAAAAATAATTGATTCAAACTTATTAGCGACACCAGTTGAATTATTGATGACGTGAGAACTATTATCTGTCGATGTCTGCGGCTCTCTGGCCACAGTTTCCATTTTCTCTTCCTTTATGGACCCTAAAAGTGAACCCCCTTGAAAAAAGGGGAGGGGGGATTCCCCTCTCCGATTTCGCCCCCCCCCCGAAAGAAATTTCCCCCTCGATTTCGATCCCTCTCAAGTCGAAAATAAAAGTTCCCTCCGTGTAATCGACATAACTTCTGACCCCCCACCAATTCGTGTCTTGGAAAAATGTATCTTGACCGTACTAAATCAAAACGTGTACCAATGGAAACACTACTATTCAAGGTATCCTTGTACAACCAATGAACATAGCAACATGAGATATGGCGAATGTTTTTCCCCTCTTAAAGATCGCAGTCTACGCACATTTTTATATCCGAGAATTGAAAAAAATATTTGTTGATTACGTCAAAAAGTTGTAAGAAAAAGCAGTAAGCAATTCTCTCGCCATTAAAGTATCACGTTAAGAAACCTTATTTGTACCCTATTCACCTCACCTACATCAATTGTTGCATCTATCTTTCTTTTTAATTAAAAAATAAATAGTTTATTTGGCGAAAAAAAAAATTATACAAGGATATTGAAAAAAAAAAAAAATAGAAGTTTACAATCTTAGAGACATTCTTATATATTATACAAACATCTAAGAGATATATGTTCAACAGCCTTTGAAAAAGGTGCTGTCAATAGTTTCAAGTAATTTGCCTCGCAAGATAAAATGTCTATTTTTCAAGTTTTTTCGAGGGGGAAAAATTCTGCAGGGATTCAGCCAAGAAGACGAGCGAGTACTTCTGTTTGTTGTGAAGTAGTTGTCAGGGGTAACAACTAAAATGTTATCAAGCCTTTACAGTAGATTTAATATAAAGCAGATTTACTTCCACGAACATTTCCTTATTTGTCGGAAATAAGTAGGTTAAACCCATGAAAAGAAAAAAAAAATCTTCCCCCAGTTGAGTAGTATCCTAACTTTGACATGACATTACTTGAACATGTGAAGAGAATGTAATCGCAAGGAAATGATGTTCTAATGGCCTAATACTGGTACAGAAGAGACATCACGTTTGAAACTAGTGATTCAAGGGAACCTTTATGGCGTGTGTTCAGGTATTCAAGAATCATCTTAAAATGTACTTTTTTTTATCTTAATTGTTCGGTTACCTCGGCCTTGCCTTAGACATGTCACAGACATCAGGGATGAGCCCCGACCCAACCCCCCTTTTTTTAGTGCTACATGGGGAGGTTTGCCTGGAGAAACGGATCTTCAGGAACTAAACATCTACATTGATACACGCCCATGACCAAAAATTAGGCAACAAAAGTCTAACCCCCCCCCCTTAAAAAATAGAAAGGAAATCAAAATGAAATCCTAAGAATTTAGGATAATTCTTCACCCATCCACCCTAGAAATTTGAACTCAAGTAGAGTCGGGGTATATTGTCGGTTGGGCTCTTCGTTATATTACTGGGGAGGTAAACTGTAATTTGGGAGGGAAAAAAGCCCTAGGCTATGTAAATAAATTAACACTTGTTTTGTTCGAGTTCCCTAACTATAACATTACGTGTTGACAGCATTGAGATTAAAAAGCAAAAAAAAAAAAATTTTTTTTTTTAAATCGCAGCGATAATCTATTTCGCTTTGTTTGTTGTTTTTTTATTTGTTATACAAGAAATTATTTAATTTCAATACTTGTCGAGAAGAGGGTTTTGATTTTTCAAACTTATTTTACGATTAGTATGCAATTTCCATTTACCTACTAGTGGTTTATTGCTGTGGAAGTTGGAAAAGTACGTGTACGTAAGTTATAAAAAGGTAACGGTTTGTAGAAAAGTCAACTGAACAACAAAAAAAAGTTTAAATCTAGGACAAGAGAAAAAAAAGAAATAGAAAAAAAAAACTAAGATTAAAGAGGTAAAAATGAAATTCAGAGCACAAAAGAAAAGTACTGAAGAGAAAATTTTTTTTTTTATTCAAGTAAAGGAAATTTAACTGTAAGAAACGTTAAACTTCATAAAATACGAAGACTCAGGAATAAAGGGCACATAGATAAGTAAATAAATAAGTAGAACAAATGGGTGTGGATACCTTTGACAGAGGAAATAAAGTCAACAACACCATTTTCATTAATTTTTTTTTTTTTTTTGAGCTTAGGAAAATTGGCTTTTTTTAACCGTAAACAGCAGGTCCAGATTTCCAGTGGTATGAAAAAATATTAAAACAAGGGGAAACACGAGCCATTTCAAACATTATAAAACACTCAATGGTAAATTCTTAATTAAAAAAAGCTGTTTTTTTGGAGTGGGGTTTGATGCCATAGATGGAGTTATGTTAGTATGACATCTTTTTAACTATTCATTTAATATTGTCATGTCCTTGTTAGGAGACTAATATTAGAAATAGAACGTGATGCTTAACACGGCAAGAAAAATTGAGCAAACTAACTGACAACAGGCGAGAGGGTGGCTCATTCACTTTATCATGGCCGTGACAAAAAAACAAAATTCAAAAAAACGTTACTACTTACCTTCCGACAGGTAAGGCAAACCCATTAGGAAACATCCAACCGTGAGTGTAAGTGATAAAAATTCCATAATTTCCGTAGACCGAGGATATAAAAAAAAATAAGCTACAGTCAATATTAGCGTTGTGCAGGGTGAAAAGTATTTTTTAAACTTGTATATATGGCGAGTGATAAGTTATACAAATTAGTCAGTCAGGTGTGGTCAAGGTAAACCCACTTCTGCGTACAGGTAATATCACTACGCACCTGTGCGATGAATGCATCCGGGACAGAATCTAACCGACCCGTCGATAAGAAAATGCTTTAGATTCCACGATTCCTGAGTCTTCCTTTCCTCGCATGGAGTCGGGAGAGAACTGGCGACTGAAATTAACTGATAAACCGGAATACGAAAAAGAATCGAGAGCGGGAGGGTGAGCTTTAAAAATAAAAAAAAAGTGGGATGTTAAATAGTTCCAGCGGAAGGATTTTTTTTTTTTACAAAAGTGCCTTTTTCAGGTGATTTTAAAACGTCTAAATTTGGCTTGTTTTAAATATATATTACTGCTCCTCTTTTTGTTTAAAAAATTTCTCTAGTACACTCATCTAGTTAATACTTTCTTCTTTTCTCTGTTTTAAATCTTTCTCTCTCTCTCTCTCTCTCTCTTTTCAGTCTCCCTCTATTCATCAGCACATGCACAGACACAAACTGATGATTATTTCTTTTTTCATGAGACTATTGTGGTGGCTCCTTTTACTTTTTTCAAGTACGAAATCCTCTATATCATCATCAGTCTTTATTCGTTCGTCGCCAGATCTCTCCATCATGGGCGTCGCGGGGCCAATTCTCTCTGAACTTGTCCAGTTATCTTCCCATCTTGTATTCTGCAGGCCTCGGTTTCCCATGTGTGATCCTTGGGAACCATAGGTTGAGTCATGATGTCCAGTGGTTTCCGCCATTCAGGCAACATGACCAACCCATTGACATTTGGGTTTTTTCAATCGATTCTTTGTTTCAGATTTGTTTTTTCTCCGTATATTTGCGCTGTCTCGTGATCTCTTCATGTGAGGTTAAGCATGATTGTTTCACGTGCACATTGCATGTTTGTCAGTTTGAGGGTTAGACTCTTGATCAAGTTCCACGTATCAGCTCCATAGGTGACTATCAGGAGGATTCATTTGTTCTGTACTCTCAACACTATTGGGATTTTCTTGTTCTTGAATGTTGAGCTTGCTCTAGAGTGATTCTTCTCTTGATTTCTTTTTGGGGGATTTCATGTAGATTCGTTGTCCTAGGTAGTTGTAGTGGTCTACTTTCTCCGGTTTTGCGTTTTCGATTTTGATCGTTGTGTGTTTATTTGAATGGTGCTGCACATGACTCTTGCTTTTCTGAAATTCATGTGATAGCCGACTTTCCTTGCTTTCTTCATTCAGTTCATCTGGTCTTAGTAAAAGATCATGAAGGTTCTCAGCAAAATGGACGTTCTCGTCTGCAAATCTGAGGTTGCTTTCGTAACTGCCATCTATTCTGATTCTTTTATTTCCCCAAACTAGGTTTTGGAGGATCATCTTGAGGCAGGATTTGAAGATTTGGTGAGCCGATCCGAACTTTACGCACATTTTATTCTATTTTAAACGTGCGTGCCATAAGTTTTACAACTTAAATTTTCCACCATATTCTCAGATTCTGTGAAGAAGGAATATGCCACAGGCTGAAAACAACGTTTTACGTCCTAGCCTTTACAATTTATATAATACCGTACACGTTATTACAATAACATACTTAGACACACACATAATCAATCGAATCATCATTCTCGTGGAAGATGTACATCGATTTTTTCACAGAACATATATATTCTCAAATTCACATTACATATCCACACACACACACACACACACGTACACGCACAGTTATCTAAATAGCACACTTTTGTATACAGTACACATGTGCACGTTATTTCATTGATAAAGTTACCACACACCAACATATGCTCACACATGTGAAAAGAGAGAGGGAGAGAGTTTGAGTAGCAATTAGAACACTAACATTACGTGTGTTAAAAGGTAAAAGATCGACTTAGTACAAAGCAATAGAGAGGGACGGGGAGATTTCGTCAAACGCATACCGGAACAAATAAATTTACGTGGGCAAAGGGATTGAAATAAGCTTACATAAATATTCCCACAGTTTTAGAAAACCGGGCTTTATCAATGTTTGCTGTGTGAATTTATTTGTTAATGGAGTAAATTTCACAGAGATGAGGGTAAAAAAAAACAAAAAAACACTACAATCATAATTGAAGATTTCTGAAAAGACAAGACTTAGGGACATCATAGAATCTATCAAAAATCTCAAATGGCAGTGGGCTGGCCATGTTGCAAGAATGGCAGACAATCGATGGACATCGCGACTCACAACATGGATCCCCCGAGACCACATACGCAACCGAGGCCGACAAAGAGTTAGATGGAGAGACGAACTAAATAAGTTCAGGAAATACTGGCTCCAGGACGCCCATGATAGGGAAGTGTGGCAAATCCTGGGGAAGGTCTATGTCCAACGACGGACGCTAAAAGACTGATGATGATGATGATGATGATGACAGTTTGTGAAAAAAAGAAAAAAAAACACATCCACAAAAAACAAAAGGCATTGAAAGTAAGTTGTAAAACAGAGTATTTATCGGAGAGAGAATACTGGAACTTGGGTGTCTATGGCGAAGTTGGGACAATAAAAGGTATAATTCATTTAGAAAATTTTGACTAACAAAAACAAAAAAAAAACAAAAAAACAAAAGAAAAACAGCATATAGTTATTACTATTGAGTTATACAGGATGAGTGAGAATTAATTCCCTTTCAGAAATTACAAGTAACTTTTGAATATCCGTGAATTTTTTTTTTTTTCTACTGAGATTAACCAGGGAATCAAAATAGATTTCCGATTGAGTTTCTTTCTACCAACCCCATATATTACATGCATAAGAAGAGTGCCTACAGCAGAGCAATGGTTAGTAAGTTATACACGCAGGGCATTCTTCGCATTATTGATTCTCACTGGGTGCCTCATTATTGTACTCCGGTGCCAATCTAGACTGACTGATGACTGGTATTGAGCGATAGTCAGCAGTTTAGTTTAGCAAGCCATTGTTGGTAAGTTCGATCCTCACCGGAACCTTTGTTGAGACCTCCCGAACTTCGTGAACAAAAATCATGCGAAAGCAGGCTCCACCGATATCCTTCCTGAATCCTGACAGAAAATCGACCATTCACAGGCCAGCATTTACCAAGAACAAAGGAATTCACATGAATTGGCTTTCTCGCATTAATGATGAGCTAATAAGAGGATAAACATATCTATGCATACGCTTGCATAACATACATTTACTAACAGACACATCAATAAACTGTAAGTAGCCTTTTCACTCACTTAATCCTTCCTAATATTTCAACATATGCATACACACACAACAGGATACGTTGTTCCTCGGGTACTGCTAGTGTGGCGACCCCTATATTTTTGTCTGGTGTCAGATACGGAACCCTTCTTTTGGCTAGGTTTCTAAAGCATCACTTCCTTCGACGACTCTATAAAAGCCCGGAACGCACGTGGTCGAACGCCCCTTTACCCCGGTCTTTGAACCGGTGAAGTTCTCCGTTTCTCAGTCCGTTATTAGGCCCCGGCATCTCAAGCCGGTTATCTTCCTTTGCCCATCTCTAAACTTGCGGCCCTATTTATTGACCGTGGCTATATAAATATATATTGTTTTGTCACTTTTGTTCCTCGATGGAAGTAATCGCAAGAACTTCATAGCTATCAAATGCAAACTTTGCGATTGCTATTTTTTGGTGACCACGCAAATGCTGCGTTCATTATTTTCGTCCCTCTAGCTCCTTCTTGCACCTATCCTGATTGACTGCCTTTTTTCTAATCTAGCTTGGTCAACTATACCACTCATTATAACAGGCACGACTTATCAGGCTCCATTCGATTGATAGACGGAACGACATTACACCCTTTATGTCACGTGTCCCTTAAATTCTTTCTTTCTATATTTCGTTTTTACGCATAGGAATAACCTAAACCCAACAGGTCCCTTTCTCTTCTCTACTCTTGTTAACACAATCGAACGTATTGATATCTGCATTCCATGTATTTCATTCATATTCTTCATTTGTGCATTAAATGTATCTCTCATTTTTCACAAGTAAATATTTGAATATGTCTTTTTATTCCATTTGATATCTGCGTCCACATTTGTACTTGGCGCGCATGTTCTCTATACATCTCCCTTCCTTCATCAACTTTCCCAGTGACGTCGCCGCTAACACCAGACTACGTCGAAGCGAAATCCTTTGTCTACAACTTCTTCGCGCTACCCATTCCTCGACGAAAACTACTAGAACTATCCGGGACCATTATTTCTACAGACAGTTCACATTCAACCAGAATATTCCCCACACTTGTTTGATTTATATATAGAGAGAGAGAAAAAAAATTAAAGAAAGTACTACTCACTCAGTGATGGTTAGCTAACTCTACACTTCGCATGCGTTTTAAGCTACAAGCTGTAGGCATGAATAGTTGCATGTATCTTTCTACATCGCTTAATAACCCATATAGCATTTAAATGGCATGTTAGAGCCTTAAATAGTTAGGAGGAGTCTTTGCTGGGATGTAGATGTACTGAATCAATTGTGAATTAGTCATGTGGATTCCATACGAGTTGAAACAAGCAACTCATTACGAAACAAAGACTCATTTACAATTTGCAGTTTGTTTTTTTTCATCTTACAATAATAAGCCATATATCAGGCTGTATTTGACTGCGTGAATCAGGAAGCAAACAACACATTCCCATGAAACTGCACGCGTGAAAAATGGGACAAGCAGGCATATTTTTAGTCAGTTTTTGAAATTAGAAAAAAACAAAACAAACATTAGTAGTGTGAGGTCTACGTTCGAGTTCATCCCTATAATATGATCTGATTCCGATCTATCTATCTATCTATCTATCTATCTATCTATCTATCTATCTATCCCATACTAGAGGTCTGATTCTGCTTATCCGTAAGTGGCCTCTGAGTAACTGAACTGGTACATTGTAACCAGCGGTATTGAATAAAGGTATCCCTGAATGCAATAACTTGAAGAATGCATGTCGTTTTGCAACTGAATAATATTAGTATGAGGTCTGCAATTGCACTTTCTGTTTAGAGTGATCAGATTTTTATCTATCTATCTATCTATCTATCTATCTATTTGATACTAAAAGTCTGATTCTGTTTCTTTGTATGTGACCGCTCTGCAGGTAGAGGTACTGAATTGAGATTTTATCTCCTATTGGGACCATTGTCCCCATCTGGATGTTTCGCAGGAGAAATGTTAAAGTAACCCATACTTGATGAGCCAATCCGTTTAAGGTTTACAGTAAGAACCAGCGACGCCTTCACGTTGATCTCACGCAATTGACCATTCACTTGAACTTTACACATGACCACAAAGATTTGAACTGGAAATCGTATACCTCTGCCAACACCATTGTCGGGGGGTAAATTGCGCTTAGATAGCTCCAAATTCAATCACTTTTTCCGTAGCCTATTCAACTCTCACAAAATTTCATTGAGAACTTTCGGAGATATCGTGTGGACTGACATGAAATTTTTGCGATTTTATGTGTTGCGGACATATAACTAAAACACATGAAATGTATAGAAAAAACGGAAAGACATCTCTCAATCAGAAAAAAAAAATTTCTTAAATTCGCCTCTGAATTCAACCAACTCTTCCTTACCATATTGTCCACTTTGCCACAATTTTATTGAAATTCATTTTGTACTTTTCGAGTCGTCTTGTGGACTGACAAAAAGACGTACACGACCGAATATATATACTTCTCAAACTTTCTCTGCTGGTCAGAGGTAAACTAATTGGCAAAATATGGATTCTCGAGTTTTTTGGGTGAATACTTATCAAGATTAGCTTAGTCTGGCCCATGGCTACAATTGAAGCGCTCGGAGAACTAAATTGACGAATTGTCTGCTAAATTAACCAGTAACTAGGGGGTCAGTCGAATTTTAGTTGAGCGAGTAGAGTCACTGAACCTTACTGTAAAAGATAAAGGACATCTTGCTGAGTGAGCACAGAGTATTTTATTTGACCAAAATCAGCTCATCAGATCAAAAGTTATGAAAGTTTCAAGTTACGATTTTTAAAAAAGAATAAGAAATTGGTGTAATGAAATCTTGAATTCCCACACGGATCAAAAGAGAAAAATGATGCGAAATGAAAATCTTTTTACTACAAAATTTGCCCCTTTTGAGGATGAATTTTGAGGGAAATAGGTAAATCACTATGTGGAATTCATATTACATATTTATATTCTCGTAAGACCCATGTTTAGATCATCTACCATTAGTTGGAGGTCGTGTTGGTTCTCTGCGAAAAGGACGATATCGTCTGCAAATCTAAGGTTGCTCAAGTCGGCAAGGTAGACCACTACATCTACCTAGGACAACGAATCTCTATGAGATCCTCAAAAAAAGAGGAAATCAAGAGAAGAATCACTTTGGGATGGCAAGCCTTCAGCAGAGTAAGCTTAACTTTCAAAAACCAGATGATCCCAATAATCCTAAAAAGAAGAGTATACAACCATTCTCCTGATAGTTACTTATGGAGCTGAAACATGGAACCTAACCAAGAGACAAACCTGCAAGCTGAGAAGAATGTAACGTGCGTATGAGAGAATCATGCTCAACCTCACATGGAGGGATCAAAAGACAGCACAGTATATAAGGAAGAAAACGAGTGTCTGTGACATCATACAAACTATTAAAAAAACTCAAATGGCAATGGGCAGGCCATGTTGCAAGAATGAAAGACAACATGGATCCCCAGAGATCACATAAGAAACCGAGGCCGACAGAACGCAAGAGGTGAACTAGACAGATACAGGAAATACTGGCTCTGCGACGCCCATGATAGAGAATTGTGACGAATCCTGGGGAAGGTCTATGTCCAACGACGGACTTTAAAAGACTGATGATTAAGACCTATGTTTTCAAGGTAATTGTTTCTATGGTTTGTCAGTCGAACAGGTTTAATTCGGCAGAACATACGTTTTGAGCGGTGTTGCCTTTTTAGCTTTTTTGGAATTGGATTTATTTTTCTTATTTAGCCACAAATTCAGAACCTTGCTTCTAGCTTCCAATCTTATATTAATCAATATTTACATTAATATTACAATCAAAATATTGGCTCCCGTCTTGTGTAATAGCAGTAGTAATATTATCATAGGTCAAGTTATTGCTGATGTTTCGTAACAAAAGGGGCTGAATTTTGACCAGAAATCAGCTAAAAAGACACCATTGGGATGGAGTAGTAAGATCCAAAGTAGGCGTTTGCAAAACTGTGTTCAAAAATTTCTCAAATAAGTTTATGAGAATGCTTAAAACATTAAATTTCGATGCTATTAGTTACATAATTCTGTGACTTTCATTTATCATCGATTATTTCGCTCATAAAATAGTAATTCCGTAAAGCGACATAGTAAAATACTCAGGGGACAGTGGCGTAATCTAAGGTAATTCCGAACAAAGCATGGAGAATTCAGATTGAAAGTTTCTTTCATTATTTTAACATGGAGGCGGTACGAGAGCTGAACAGACCAAGGTGTCTTAGTGAACCATTTGCGTGCATTGCAATGAGGCGATCTTTGCTCGCCAAAACAACATTATCTACCTACTTTGGAATTTAGAAGAAAAAAAATGAATATCTATCGACGGAGAATTAATCAAGGAACGAGTTATGATTATTTGGTAGAGGGAAATTTTTCATGAGAAGAAAATCTCGATTGATTTAAATGGCGTGGTAGCAATCTGGTTATTTTTCGATCATATTTGTCACGTGACTGACAGTTCCTGTATCCATCGTTTAATGGCAGGCATCCATCTTCAGTATGCATGCATCAGTCACGTGCTGTGAGTTATTACTCGGGTGTTGGCAGTCGGTCGACCTTTAAAAAGTAAATTGTGAACTAAGCTGATGCATTTACATGCCGTAAATCCACGATATATTTCAATAAAGATGAAAAGATGGTAAACGAAGCAGTACTTTATTTAGTCTATATTGAAATACAAAATGTTTCCAGTTCAGGACATTAACCTCAATTCTATCAAAAACTGAATTGATTAGAATTTTTAAAGGAATTAATCTTTTTGATATAAACACCTTTCGGTTCTCTCGGGTAGTTTTTGAGATGTCCTAAAATTAAATACGAAGGGATTCATTCATACAAAATCATGTCGACAAATCTTTTTATTTTTATTTTACAAAAGTAACTGTTTCATAAATAGATTCGTAATCAATGAATAAATAGTGAAAGTTTCATTGATTAGTTGAATTCTAGAATTCCAGTACAAATGCAAGTGTATATTTGGAACAGAAAATTTTCCAATTCTCTTCAAGGTGTCGCCAGGCTAACTCCCACGACATGGGAGCTAGCTCATCCAGCACCCAGCTGAGAGAGGGTGCCACAAGTATACTCCCCAGGGTAATTCTTTTTCATTTCATGGGCTCATCTTTTTTACCTCAATATTAATTTTTTGGAACATTACAATGAAAAGGATTAAATGTGAAAACCATTAAGGTACACCAATCATCTCCGTACCTGCGGTGAAAAAATCCCAGCAACACCATTTTAAAGCGTGTCGAACTCAACACTGATAACTCATACAAGAGAGTCAGGATCCACGATGCAGTTTTAAAAAGTGGAAGGGCACAAAGTTAGTTCTTGTCAGAAGCGCCCCATGATTGGTACCGCAGTGAACTTTTCAAAAATTGACTTTCCTAAGCTCATGGACGTTCAACTATCATCAGACTAGTTTACGTGGCAGTCACAAATGTCATTAATGGTCTCTAAATTTTGATGTAAAACGTAAACACCAGATAATATCAATGAACAATGCAACTATTGTACACAAGCTGAACCGACGTTTCTCTGTGCGTAAAGCGTGCAGCGTATAGAGCTGGTTAATCAACATCATTTAAACATCTATCTAAACAAACAGATAGTTTAATCATGGTTGTTTAAAGATGTAATATCAAGTGGAGTATTTACTTGATATTGGTTGGTCCAGTGAAATCTTTAAACTGGCAATGCTCTGAGAGTATCTAAACCAGAAAATCAGTGTCTCGATGTATGTATTTATTTGTATAAGTATTGTAATTATATGTGTTTATACTTAAAAGTGCACATTTATGCTGAAGCGTTGCTGGACCGTTATAAATACGGGGCCCGACTGTCGTATCCTGTTTTGTCGAGTTACATCTAATCCAAATATGGGTAATTTTGTTTCATCGTGTTTCCCCGTGTTCCAAACTTGTACTTGTATTGTATCCGTAAAGTTATCCTGAAAACATGCTGGCAGATGAGAAATAAGGAAATTGATAAGACTTACAACATTGAAATATGCTGTCCATTATCTTCGAAATCAATCTAAAGATCGATTTCTTAACCAGTTCAATAAAAGGGGTTTTAGGGATAAATATATAATTTCATATGACCCCAAATAGCTTTATATGTATAGGCCCGTGTGTATTTCTATTATTATTCGGACTATCCTCATCTTGGTTGTTTTTCATACAACGTTTCGGCAATTCAGAGATGGCCCGTGTGTAATATGGAACTTAGTAAATACATTACAAACCTTGCGTGTATGTGCTTTACTTTTAATAATGTTGCAAAGAAACCTGATCAACCAATGAACATAGCGGTGGTTACATAAGTCCATCATCGTAAATTTTTAAAAGAAGGTATTACGAAACCTGTTATCTATTTAGCAGCAGCATTTTTTTCTACCATAGTCGGGAGATGGGGTGAGGTTTGAATTGAGGCTGTTCATTCGATCCATCTTTGCAAATGTAGTATATCAAGTGTGTAGAGATTAGGAGACACCCGGTGATGCTGCCGGTCGGACTCTTGTTGTAGATTGATGAAGAAAGACGTGGTCATGAGTGTTATGAGAGCATTGGACCAGCAAGGATAGATGGATCAATCAAGTAAAATGGATTTTGACAGGTTTATTATGAACATCTAGATTCTCCAGAATCTAGATGTTTCTAGATATTTTTTTCACTCCATCTAATGTGTCTTCCGTGGAAAATACCTGTAATGTCATCAATAGAATCTATTCTGACCGTATTCATTCTATTATCATTATCGCTGCTTATCAATACTAATATAGTTTAACCTTACACGTTAAGGTATTGCAGGATATGCTCTTGGAAAATTTGAAAATTCTTTGCAGATATCCGAAGATATCTTAGGAAAATTGAAACACTTCACTTGTTGCTTATATGGTCAGCCCTGTTTCAGCAAAGCAGACAGCTCGCGTCAACAATTAAAGATAAAGTGTGATAACAATGGTAGACTAGATTCTTCAAAGACAACGGATACAACAAGCCTGCCTTCTTGTACCAAAAGCGCTCATGAAGCATATCAAGAGAAATTTCCAAGTGGGAACCCGAAAGAGATTCAATGGAAACTTCCAACAATTGCCAGGGACATGGATGGACTATGATTCGAGAGAACTTGGGGCCACTATAATGTGAAGGAGATATGCTGCCACAACAGATTGTTGAAATGTTGGTGTCAACTGAAATAAAATAAGTGACAATGAAGATGAAATTGAGGTACCCGATATGGACGTGTCTGGTGTTTCTGGAGCTGATTCAGAAAGACAGTAAATTAATGATGGTTGGATGTTTATTGAAATTTATGCCCAATTTAGCAAATAGTACACACTAATTTACTCTTCATGTACATTTGAGAGATTTTTTTTGTTAAAAAAAACAAAACAAATTATTTGTTATTCTTTTTCATATTCTCAAGAAATTCACATAATTGACTAAAATTACTGTTAGGATAAATGAAAAAGTTTTTTTTTCAATTCCTTGTGTCTGGAAACCATAATTCAGCCTTTTGAAATACTCAGACATATCAGTCGGAGTATAAGATATAAAATTCTAGATTTTTGATGGATGCTGGCGACCATTTTGTTTTTATGCAAATGAGGTAGTTCACCCCCAACTCTTTTTTTTTTCTCTGGAACATCTTATTCCTGAAAGAGGATATTCCAAAAAAACATTTCGATACCTTACTCATAGATTTTGGGGAAGTGCACGTTGGTTCTATTGACCCCAGGATTATACATATTGCGTCCCAGAGTTTCGCACCCTCCACTCTCAATCGCTTAGTTGCGGGGTCAGCAGGTACCACACGGCGCCTCTTTGAAGTAGTAAGTAGGAAAAAATGTCTAGACGCCAAACTGAACCATCAGGTTGAGAAAATCTTTCCAACGAAATACTCACATAAGCGACTCATTTTGATGAATGTGTAAGCACGTGTGGTGTGCACGACCGAGATGGTGTAATATTTTGCAAATTTCGTGAGCGCTTATTGAAGTGTGTCGGCGGGGGTGGAGTGCGAGAAGTATCATCGAACAAATGCAAAGAAATATTATAGCCTAGTGTGTGTAAGGGAGGGAAGAGAGAGGTTGAGGAAGAGTTTGAAATGTATATTTTTGCTTTCTTTTTTTTTTGGTTCTCAAATTCGCTTCATGTTGGCTTTTCGCCAATATTCTTTCTATTTTATACACTTCTTTCGTTTTTAACCCCCCCCCCCTTTTTAATGGATTTGAGTAGTCTTATTCCCCTCTCTTGCTCTATCAAGAGATATCAATGATATCCAAGACCGAGTTTGGTTTTGGATATCATATTATTGTGTCTTTGATATGTAGCCATTATTCTCATACACATACTCTCTCTATATATATATCTCTCACTGTTTTTCTCCTTCTATGTCGCTCTCCGGCTATGTCTCCTCCTTACTATCTATTTGTAGTTCTTAAATGTTTCAAGTAAAAAAAAAAAAAAATCTCATGACAAAAACAATCATTCCAGATCATAAGATTTCCCCATTTCTTTTCTTTTATATCGACGAAGTTAGAAAAAGTTTACTAATGTTATTTTTACATAACTGAGTCAGATAAGAGTTCATATATATGTGCGTAATTTATCTCACTTCTTTCTTCTCCGACTCGTAAATTAGATTACTTTCGATCTAAACGGAAAATACGTTCTCTTTCTTTCTTACTCAACTTGGTGGGTGATTTAATTTTATTTCTAAAGCAACCGGATTTTAGCACGTGCACACTTAATTACATTCAGTTCACTCGCTGCCCAATGTAATAAGAAAAAAAAATCATCTCTTACTTTTTCGTAGGTACATGAAATAGAGCCCAATGAAAAAAAAAAAAAAGCATTTGTTTTAAACCACAAATATTGCTTTTTCAACATAATCTCCGTTCTGCTCAAAGTTCTTAGATCAGCGGTGAGTATCAATCACATAAATCGAACATTCTACCATAGCGTCCAGTAAATAACAATATGGCTGACTACGGCCGTATTGATACATCCTTGTACATATACTATATACACTGAGTGCAATGACATACTTCTTCACTCGTATCACACTCAAGCACGCTCACTCTGTCCCTGTCTCTATCTCTGCTTGTCTTTCTTAAACTTACGGTAAAGGTATGCAAACGTATTTTCCCCCTTTGTTACGCCTAACTTTTGCCTATTTTCTGGCAACTGAAACCAAAATTAATACTGCGAAGGAGAAATTACAGCAATACGTTTTAAAATTCAACGAAGAAAAAGTCTGTGAGCGTCATGTGCGATAATAACGATGTTTTATCCTTTAAAGTTGAGTAATTTCTCTATTTTTGTCTGAATTTCTGAGGCGAATTGTAGTTACTTTTACTATAATACATTGACTCATTAGGACCAGTTTTTCTTGTTTCTGCTGTTTTCATCGGAAAGTAGAGATGCTAAAACGTTATGATACAAATAGCAAATACGAATAAAATCGATTTGAATGTACCATTTCTCTGCTGAAGGCACATTTGTATGCCAATACCACTAATAAGACATATGCACATTGACATACACAAAGATACATGCACGAATAACACGCTGCATTTACTTTTGTTAGTTACTGGAGGCACTAGTCATCAGCGTTCGAGCCTTGGTAAAAACTTACCAAAGCTGATTTTAAAGGCAAGTAAACTGTCCCACTTGAAGACTGATTCAACAAAATATCGCTCCTATTTTGTTGTAGCTGCTGGGAGGATGTTGAAGTGGGCATCAAACTGTCTTACGATGGCTCTACTCCTTGGTTTTGAATCGGAGTTGTCGGTCTATTGAACTGGTTGCCAAACATGACTGGAGGGTCCCTGTTTACCTTGCTATTTACACGTAGACGGAGGAATTAGTGCAAAGTGAATGCAAACTGTCTCAGTCGGAATTCGAACTCGGTCCATCGAGTCCACGTTTCATGCTACTCGTATAACTCCTTTTAACCATTATCAATTTCATTGTAATTGTGGCTGCGTTTTATTGCAACGGCTATTAGTCTACGCCAGTGAGTAAACAGCACGAATCTGAAGTACAGAATAAGCTCTCAGTGAGACGCGAAATCGCACACATTTTTTTATCCAGGAAGCCTGTTTTTTTTGGGGGGGGCAGAATAGCTGTCCTACCGCTTGAGCTACAAGAACTTAATGGCTCACAGAAGACCGTTTTATTTCACTCTTTATTTTACTTTGATCGATCCACACCACATTAGATTATTGAAACGAAGGAAATACTTGTCAAAAATTAATCATGGTTGAAAATGCCTCATCTAATTCACGATGTCATTGATTCCATTTAGTGCATGTAAAATAAACGAACACATACTAATAATCTAAGCATTATCACATTCATTTCCGATTACTGTAGTTTTCAAGGGCGCCCGAAAGATGGATGCGTTTGCAGATCTCTGGAAAAATACTAACTCTTATTTACTCCACTTACTTACAACAGTGAAATACTATAAGTAAACTACACAAAAAGACATTCCCGAAGAATAAGAATTCCAGAACTTGTGAATTAGACTAACTCCCTCCTATACTAACAACAGAATTAAAATTCTAATATCACTTCTTTCCCAGGTTCGAGACTTGTTTTGGTATATCTGTTGACTCTTCCGGGCTATTGAGAAAAAATTTTTTAAAAAGTTTCCAGTCCATGCTCTTCCAGAAAATGCAGTTACTCAGATTCTATAACCCAACGAAGATTTTGAACTGATCACTCTATTAACAACGCAATCGGAAATATAGGGTAAGCCTTCGCCGAATATATCCTCTTGTGCCCCCGCTCGGAAATATATTTTTTTACAGCTCCCTGAAAAGGGGACTGCGAAGACCTACGGTAATTTCATTGTCCCATACCCTTAACCTTGGGTTAGCTCTCTAAGGGAGAAAAAGAACTGATTTTTTTCTTCCCAAATCTGTCTTCTTTTTTTTTTTGCTTCTTATGTTTCGTGCATAAGTTGTGATAGGTTTGCAATATATCTATAACAACGCTTTTTTTTTCTCAAGTCTCACTTCTTACTGTTTGAGACAACGCCTGCGCCATTGTTGACGACGAACACTACTACTACTACTAATGATAATCTCCCCTCCCACAACTGAGACACTTGTTCGTCTCGGTCGACACGAGACGTTTTATCTTATTTTACTCTCTCTCTCTTTCTCTCTCCCTCCCTCTCTGTCTCTCTCTCTACATAATTAATAAAAGTTATTTCACCAAAACAAGATCTTCGAGAGAATTATTTATCTTTCTTTTCTTGCCTTACTCTCCTCTCTTTCTCTTCTCAACCCTCTCTATCTCTTTCAATCCTCTTATCTCTATCTCTCTCCTCGACTCCAGTTTTCCCTCTCGACTCCTGATCTATCTATGTCAGACCACCTTTTTCTGTATGTTGTCTGTTGTATCTACACCAGTGTTTTGCCAATATCAGGTTGTTTTCAGCAAATTGTTATCGGTAGCGTTTGTGCGTATTTAAGGTGATGTATCAATTACAATTAGTTACATAGATTATTGAACAAATTCACAGCTTGCTTGCCTGTTTTGTTCGCTACTTTTCATGGATATCGCATATTTCCCCAAGAAAGCACTCGATGCTTTGAAGATTTTGAAGTGCCTTTGTCTCTCAACCCAAAATAATAGGCAATTGAGGGGAAACGAAAATCGTGCCTATCCCTTCCAATGGACACATCCAGCGATTGATAAGAATAATGGAGACCCGAATAGTGAGAGAGAAGATTTATAAGAAGAAACGAACTGACATATTTCACGTATTAAATAGGTTGGTGTTGCTTGTAAGACTTGGGTGGCTAAATTGTGCCCTCCTCACCGAATGTTTTATTAATCAATTTTTTTATTTTTTTATCTCTAATTTGTTATTGTTTACCCGGTGAAATAAAATATTCATTCTATGCTATTCAGTTACGTTCATTGTTATCTAATCTTTCCCGCTTCAATGACGACTTTCTAACAGATATGGCAGCTGATCCTCGACCTATCAGAGAACGTTTTGAAGATTCAAACGAATAACTTCTGTCAACCGTCCGCGCGTTCCAAATGTAAAACATATTTAGGAGTGGTTTACTTAAGCTGAATTTCAAGGCGTCATCACATCCAACGAAAGGCAATGTGTGTTCGTTCTTTCTTTCTGTTCTCTTCACAACGTTTTTCTTTGTCATCTATCTATCTATCTATCTATCTATCTATCTATCTATCCAGTGACAGAAGTATGTGGAGGGTATGCATGGTTATGTCGGATACCTACTTCTCAATTTTGAGGGGGGTTTGTACGTTCAGTGCATATCAGTGGAGACATCACAGTGCACTCAGTTCCTCAAACCAACTGTTACCGTAAACTTAGTTCCCCAAGAAACATATCCACCACTATCTATCTATCTATCTATCTATCTATCTATCTATCTATCTATCTATCACATTTTCTCAGTGTGTGTGTGTGTGTGTGTGTGTGTGTGTGTGTGTGTGTGTGTACGCGCGTGTGTGCAGGCGTGCGTATTTACTAAATTTATCTTAATCTTGATGTGTGTTCTTGGTCTATGGTTGTGATCGGATAATATTTTCCCTCAATAACTAGTGGTCGTTGTTGAAGCCCAGCTAAAACGATTTTGAATGCAGGCACACCCAGTCAAACTGAATGACTGGCGCACCGCAATCTTTCTCTATCAGCCAGTATTCGCTACAAATCTCTCGTCCACCCATCTCTCTCTGTAAATATGTGTATACACACACACACACACACACACACACACACACACACATATATATATATATACATATATATATATATATATATATATATATATATATATATACCATCTACATTCAGTCGAATCTCTTCTCAAACAAACACACACACACACACACACACACACACACACACATATATATATATATATATATATATATATATATATATATATATATATATATATATATATATATATATATATATTCCTGTAGCTGCCCATTGTCTTTAATTGTTTAATCTATTTACCCTGTCTCCACCAAATGATACATTTACTGTGTAATAACGAGGTATCATTTCAAATAGAGTTTCAAAGTAATATAATGCATTTATACTTATTTCTGTCGGATCATATGTCCATTATTTAATAATATAATTGTCCACGTTGAGAAACAGATAGAGCAGATATAGACAGTGAATGAACAAAAATGAGAACTTGGTGTTAAGGCAGTTATTTTTTCCTTTGCCGCCGGTGATGTTGAATATTTGAAATAAAAAGAAGCGAAGTTGACCGTGGACACACAAAGGACTTGTATAATCAAGTTCTCGGTGTGTCCATTGTCTATTTTTCTTTTCTTTATTTCAAATATTTAACATATACAAAAAAAAAAAATAACTTACTACCATAGAGCCCGAAAAAATGACGAGATCATCCACGTTAGTTATGTAGATGAAAATGATAACTGGAAGGTTTTGAGGAAAATCTCAAGAGATAAGTGTTACATTGCAATTTTTTATCATTCCGTAGACGTATTTCGATGCATTTCGACAGGGGCCAGCCATCTTTTTCGAACAGAATATATTATCAGTGGTTCACAGAGAAAAAAATTGTTGTGTATGTGTTCGATACTGAAAGAGAGAATATGCAAACATTGAATAAATGTATTTAATGCAAAAAAAAGGAATCAAAAATAAAAACAAACTTGTAGCCTGTTGAAATTTACAATATCTGTAAGCTTTCCACATTTCTTCATATTTTTTCTGTTTTTTTTAAAAATCTAAAACGATAAGGCATAACAGAATTCGGTAAAACACAATTTCCCCATATTATATGACAAAAAACATCAGTTTCATTCATGAAAAATCAGAGATACCTAAGTTCATTTTCTCTCCTATTACTGACAGCATCAGTAGCAGAGATATAAATGCTAACACATGGACACATAGACAGCTTTGCACTTTAATTTGTCTGTCATGAAGAGAAACTAAGAGAATATTTTCATGAAATTTTACATTGAGACTTATTGGGTTGTTTGCTCAACAGGTCAATTTCTCTTCCAAAATTGTGTATTTCAATTATTCTACTCATACAATATCGATTTCCAATCTAGTACGTCTTTCAATAATGTCGAGTGGACGCTTGAATTTCGTGCAGCTCTAACACTAGTTCACTGAGTGGCCAAAGGTCAAAGCTATCTTTATTATTGTTAGGACTATCCTCATCTTGGTTGTTTTCCATACAACATTTCGGCCGTTGTACTCTACGGCCTTCATCAGGTAGGTGTGGGGAAGTAACGAACCGAACCCTTTATTTCACCAACGGGGGTATATAGACTGCACCCCCCCTCTTAGCAGTAGTAGTATTTTTTAATTATTATTATCTCATACCATTAGATTACAACTTCTCACACCATTAAATTACAACACCATTAGATTACAAATTAGATCGTTTTGTTATTTTGTAGGATTTTTGTTTTTCCTCTGCCCCGATTTCACATTCTAAGGCCTACCAAGTTGCCCCACTTACAATGCATCAACCAGTCTAACGTTTTTCCTTTAATATTCTGTTCCAAGGAAGGTTTTGACGGAAGATGTTTTAAATCGGGTATATATACTATTTATTGTAGTTTTTCATAAACAGCGACGGTACTATCATCAACCGCATGTTGCAACATGAACCAGGCAGTCGTTAAAAGTGAAAAACTTATTTACCAGAGTGAAAACCGTTTTTCATGCAAAACTGTTCATGCTTACAATATAAAGAAAAAAATTTGGTCGAAATCTTTCCTCCCAAAATGAGGCTTACAGTGGCACCATCAAGTGGTGGAAATGAAAATTAAAATTAATTCCACTCGCCCCTTGGTTCCAACTATCCCTATTCTAACTATATTATAAGTTCAAGTATCATTCAAAGCTATTTCTGAAATTATGAAAAAAGATTAGATCAGTTCAAAATATAATCAAGAAGTCACAAAAAGAATGAAGAAATTAGTAAAAACTTTTTTCTCTAGATATGTGAAATAATAAATCTCAGAATGTGAAAACAATCTACGAACAATTAAATATTCCAATAGATAACTCATGGCCGGTTGAATCAGTCATTCAATATGCATTCAACCTGCCGTAGTCAATAAGAAACATCGACATGGAGGATGCACCCAAAACTCAGCATGAAATGTGTTGTAAAAATAAAATTGATGGAAATTATCTAGGAGCCTGCCCTGGATCCCACAGCGAAAAATCCGTAGACATACATTGTGTACGAGAATGGGTGATCTTGAGAGTCCAATCTTGGGGAAGGAAATGCGCCTATGTAACTGCCAAATGTTGTATTTTTATCCCGTATGAACTTGAGATAATTTAAAAAAAAAAAAAAATTCTTTGTTTTTTTTTCTGTTTCTGAACAAAATTTCACTGTGCGGACAGTACAATTTTTTTTATGTTGATCATCGGCAAAGAGGAAGATTTTGCATTACAAATGCGAACAAACAAAACCCCCCACCCCGATCATCGTCTGCCCAGTTTATATATACTAATTAAGCTATAAATAAAAGTTACTCACCTTCTGTTTAGCGCTAACAAGGGAAGTCAAACACAGGATGCAATTTACGTTAATTCAACTGCAGTTATTATCAACTAAATTAAAATGATCCCTGTTTAAACTTGTAATCCTAATTTCTCACAAACAACCTGATTAATTTAACAGCTAATCTTGGGGGTGCAATTTAACTCAAACAGATGTATGAGAGTACTGCAGCACAATTCCTTTGTGTGCAGACTGTGGAGCAAGACTACTCTGGGAGGTTTAACCAGGAGAGATGATTCAAGAAACCGTTCTATCGCTAGCAATATTCAATTACTTTTCTTGAAGATACCCCCCCCCCCAAAAAAAAAAAACATCGTAAGTTTCGAGATTTTTTTTCAGATTGGAATATATTACAAAATGAGACGTAATCGTTACGCTTGAATACACAGGCATATCCCAAAACTCTCTCAAGTTCTGAAAAGTTACTTTTGGATCAGCTGATAAATGACAATTCCCACAAGGATAATATGCAGTATATCAATGTTCACAGTGACGCGAATAAGTATTCAACGCCCTTCATAAATACAGTCTATTTAGAAATTAAATTAATTCCTCATTGTCCGATATATTTGAAATTTTGTGTAGAACAATCTTCCAACATTACTATATTCGCGTAGAACCTCAACCTGCACTTCCACAGTCGTGCGACAACATCTTTTTTTTCCTCCAAATACGCACACATACATGTACATACAAAGTGTAGTATCTGTTCCCCGGCAGAGCCCGGCAGAGCCCGGCAGAGCCCGGCAGAGCCCGGCAGAGCCCGGCAGAGCCCGAGGCGCCGGTACTGACACCTGCCTGCCGAATGGGCCGGAGAAGGTGTGTGTCAAAGACCGAGTGCGCCGGTGCAATGCGTCAGCCAATGAGGTTATATTGAGGCTGCGCATTGCTACGTGCATTGCGAGCCTTCGGGTTCCCCTTCTATCACTCGGCCCAGCTACGGGGAATATGGCACCCCGGGGCAGCACTATTCCATTGCACTTAACGGAACAGGTCGGGCTCGTGCCCAACGCTTTCGTGGCGGCGGTTGCTTTGATTGCTTAGAAAACCAAAGCCGCGTCGGTTGGAGCTGTTTTTCCAGGGTGTCTCCTATTTTCCCAACGTAAAGCCTTGATCTTGTGTCACATTTTGCTGTGTTGGGACAGTAAATAAATAGCACACATACATGTACATACATGCGTACATTCATTCAGTGGATTCTGCTTCTGCGTAATACACTGGTACCGAATATTTCGGTTCCGATAAGGGGCAATTTCATTTGAACAGACTTGTATTAGGTTTGGGATTATTACATACGTTTGATAACATTCTTGCCCAGTTAGTCCAACTAATCGGCCATACCTTATAACCGATTGTCCATTTAACTGGGATTCTCCCTCTCTTACACACACACACACATATATATATATACATATTTCATTAAATAGTATCGACATTTATCGACCTTCTAATAAGCTACCTCAATTTTCAGATGTTGTCCTTTATCGCTGGTCTAAAGGTGTGTATGAATTTTCGAAAATTCATGTTGTATGTGTCATTTTTAGTTATCCGAGTACTTTCAACCATCGCTGGTCTTTTTCTCAAGGTTCGTTTTCAAGTAGCGCAAGAAATCTCTCTCTCTCTCTCTCTCGATATATATATATATATATATATATATATATATATATATATATATATATATATATATATATTATAAGAGCGCACGTACGTGTGTGAATACTTCCATTGTCTTCCTATGGCTCAAATCCAAGATAATTTTTCCCTGAGTAAGAACTCCCACCAACTTACCATCTTATCTCGCAACATCTTCAACTTGACTTTACCGCTCAGTGTATGGCTGCATATATTGTCGAGCAACAAATCAAGGAGATAAATTATCTACTCTCTCGGTGTGTACCATGGATTTCTTCCATCACCCTCATGAGAAACGTTGCAAAAATTACAAATAAAAAAAGTGTCCAAGATTTATTTTGAGTGGTATCCAGATCCCAGACCTTCTCAATGCAAAAACCAAGAGAAAAAAAGCCATGTTCCCGTCGGTATTTAATGTTGTCAGACGAAATTAAGCAATAACCAATATGGAACATTGAATACGTATGCTGATCATATCTTTCTCTCTCTCTCTCTCTCTCTCTCTCCCTCTCTCTCTCCCTCTCTTGATTCTCTCGATTCTCTACTACTTCCTACTGTGTATTTTCAATGATATAAGGGTGATAAAATCAGATCACCCCACCAATGTTTATTTCAAACGTTACTGTTTGCACGAGCTTGATTTTTAAAAACTTTTAAATATTTCCTGACTCAAGACAGATTTCCGGAAGATTTGAAAGCCTAATAAATTGAAATAACATGGAATTGAAAGAAAAAAAAAAGGTAAAATAAGTAAAAAGTATAAGTAAAAACCAGACGATTATTATTACATCGTTTCTAAACACTGGCGTATTGTTGCTATCACTGATTTTTCTAAGTAAAAAAAAAAAAAAATTTTCTTTGCGAGCGCAAACACAGACCCTAGTGAAATCAACAGGTTAATTTACGTAAAATTCGACCTTAAAAAGTGTGTTGTGGGTAAATTGTGTCTTGCTGATTTTGGATATGCCTTTCTTTTTTTTTCCTTTGTGAAGCCTCACTGGTTGAATCAGCACACATTCCAGAGCAGAACCACGTAGGCCAGCGTACAACCTTGGGCTAACTTACATAAGCAGGAGAGAGAGAGAGAGAGAGAGAGAGAGAGAGAGAGAGAGAGAGAGAGAGAGAGAGAGAAAGAGAAAGAGAAAGAAAGAAAGAAAGAAATTCACATACATAGTCGCCCATGACGAATAGAAATAACCACATAGTAAACGTAAACCTTCCTTTCACAAACCTGGCAATTTTCCTGGAGTTTTGAAGATTTAATAAATTGAAAGCACATGAAATGTATTTTTTTTTTAGTGCTTTACATAATATACACACAGCAATAATTGGACCATCGCCGAGAGAAAAAGAAATCGTATTCACAGTTTTCCATTGACAAATAGATAGTGAGGGTCCAGTTTAGAATTATAATTACTTCGTAAATAGGACCCAATCCCCTCTGGAACCTAAAAAAAGTACTTCATCAAAACTAACAAATTTCCCTGAGATTTGAAGGATAAATAGTTTGAAAGCACATAAAACCAAAAGAAAAAAAAGCTTCCTTGATCAGAACTTTGTCCACCACCACTACTTACCTTGGCCCTAACCACTCGGCTATTGAATCGCCATGCCTTATAAACGATGAATTACTTTCCAAAAAAAGGAAATTTCGAAGTAGCATCGAAACCCTAAAATTCAAAATGTAGGGAACCATTTTAGCATTATAACTACATCGTAAATAAAAAAAAAAACCTTCTAAAATCTGAAAGAATTGTTTTTTCAAAACTGACCAATTTTCGTGGAGGGTTTGAAGGTCAAATAATTTGAAAGCATGTACTATTGAAAGGAAAAACATCTTTCGTTGGAGCTTGAACTGGGTCCACCATCTCTATTTTCAGATGCTCTGAGCACTCGACTATTGAACCATCACGACTTAGGAGCTAAGAATTCCTGTTCAAAAAGAAATATAAGAAAATCATTATTGAACCCTCGTCATATGTGAATAGGTTCAACCGAATTATGAAAAAAAAATCCCCCGATGATGCTGATTCAAAATGTACCTAGTTTCATTATCTGTCTAACTCAAATCGTTTTGAAGAAATTCGAGATGAAAAAGAATTTTTCCCCATTTAACTGAAAGCCACACATCAAAGCAGCTAACATAAACAAGCTTGTGCAAATTATTATGCGCGCATGATATGCATCTTTAGAATATTTTGAACATTGATTATCCTCAAGTAATGTATTTTGATTGCTATCAACCTCAACTGGTCTACTCGACCGTAGAGAATCATTTCAGCACGAAATTTCGAAAACCACTCGGACGCAAGAGAAGCAACCATGAAAAATTCCGGGATCGTGTCCCAAACTGACCAATCCTTCCTTGCCCTACGTCCGCCCTCCCAGAAAATGTCGTTGAAATTCCTTGAGAACTAGGAAGATATTATCTGGACATGAAGCTACGATGCTGAAAATTAATTCTGTCCGATTCTGCAAGTAATCTAATGGTTCAATCCCAGTGTGAGATAACAAAAATTAAAAAATACTACTGCTGCTTAGAGGGGAGTGCGGTCTATATACGGTTAAATAAAGGGTTCGGTTCGTTACTTCCCCACACCTACCATATGATACCTGATGAAGGCCGTAGAGTACAACGACCGAAACGTTGTATGGAAAACAACCAAGATGAGGATAGTCCGAACAATAATAGAGATAGTAGGAAAGATGTTGAAGAGAAGTTCTTCCTGAGTGTACCGAGTTTGTCCGACACAGTCATAGCTAGCCCATTTCCACCAAGCCCATCTGTAATATAACTGACAGCTTCACAAGCGATTAAGGAAAGTCTGGAATCCTTTCAGTGTGTCAAGCTGTGTGCCTTGCCGGTATGTGCCGACACATTTTGAAGCAACCACCACCCGGTGAAGTGTTCTTTTCGGTCTCCGGTGAGAAAATGAGGAAGGGAGCAGGCAGGGATTTCCTAGTTGTCCCTCGAGATTTTGGTCATATGACCTTTTTATCAGGTGTTCTCACGGGACGAATTTCAGCCAATTAGAAAATTAAGTGTTTTTTATATGCAGATATCGGAATATTCTCAACCTGATTGTTGCACATGATTTTCGTTTTACTGAAGGAAGAAAATGGGAGTCCGAGACATCATAGAAACTATAAGAAAACTAAAATGGCTATGGGCAGGCCATGTTGCAAGAATAAAAGACAACCGATGGACATCACGACTCACGACATGTATCCCCAGAGATCACATGAGAAACCGAGGCGGACAGTACAGAAGATGGAGGGATGAACTTGACAAATTCAGGAAATACTGGCTCCGCAGCGCCCATGATAGAGAATTGTGGCGAATCCTGGGGAAGATCTATGTCCAACGACGGACGTTAAAAGAATAATGATGATGATGATGATGATGATTATGATCATCATCATCATCATCGGAATATTTTTCAAGATGGGGCAAATTAAGTTTTTGGTAGAAATATACAATAAAATTTCAATAATACTTGAGGAATCTGACCTAATTCACCTACTTACTCCGATTCGAGACACATTGGAAGGGGAAAATGACGTAGAGTTAACCACATTCAATTGCATTTTCAATTTCATAATAACGATCATCTCCACTCTTTACACGATACCATATTGAGAATGACACCGTTTTCCCAGGTTTCATATAAACTTTTTATTTTCCAAAGTGAGCTCATTGTCCTAAGCCAATATCAGAAGTAGGACCTCTAACATTGCAGCCTCGTTCGTCTTAGAGTTCAATATAAGTGCTTTACGACATCACTCAATAAACGTACAGCATTTGGTGTATGAATATTGTGTGCTTACCCGTCAGGTCGTAAATCACCAGAGTTGTGTCAAAACGCAATAAAACATCTTTTATTTCGTCGTTTTTTTTTCAACAAGTGGATGAATATCTTGTGACTATATGTCAAAACAAGATTTTACTTTGAACCGATGATTATATAGTCAGCGATTTTCAGTTCACTTCAACATTTTTCAGGGCCTACACCATAGATAAATGATTGGTGGGATACCTTCGTAGACCTTCACCATTGAGCGTTTTGTCACGACCAATGAATTGCAAAATGAAAGAATCGGAGTAACAGTAAAGAAAGGAGTAGTAGAAGATAGGGAAATGTTTTCAAAATGAATATTCTGAAAGTTCATAAAATAAAATAGCCACATTTCAAACTGAACGTATCAGGTGTATTCGATAACTATTACGCCCAGTAAAACAGCGTACTTTCAACAAAAAAGTGCTTTTAATCAAATCGTATCTACGACTATAGTGAAGGGTCCATTTCTTATCACATGTAATGACACGTTTCGTTTCAGAAACGAGCCGTCACTGTTTAGAGTAAGCAATGGTAATTTCGCGTAAAATCGATATATGTCTAATTCCGTTTATTCACGTGCAAATTTGCTTTTTTTCCAGCAGGGCAATACAAAATGTAATAGTTGGAAGTAATAGTTTCAATCTGAGAAGAATGCGAATGTATACGAAAGAGAATATATTCACCAGGAATATTCTGGATATCTACATCCATTTTAAACTGTTCCTAATATTAGATCTTTTTGTATTGTTGAAATACATGAATAACTTTGTGTTCTATTCCTAAGCTGAAACTATACTTAGCAGAAATTCCACGAATCTTCTTACTACTACTACTACTACTACTACTACTATTCGGTTATTTCCGGTGACTGGAGGTCGTTAGTCTCCTCTTACCGGTACCCTCCTCGGTATTCTTGTGGATCCCACTAGTGATGTGATTTGCATAGTCTCAATCCTTCGTCTTATTTACAGCTTCCCCAACCTTCAATGTCTTTGGTGCTATTCGCCATTATTGGCACAACCCTGACCCCCGTGTTTCACATCTTTCTCGGCTCCTATGCTAGATCCTGGTACATTTTCAGTCTCTCACACTTTTTATGTTCACTCTGTGGTCCTCAGGCACAGCCACGTCTATAATTTGTCAGGTTCTCTCCTCCGCATCTACAATTACTAGATCTGGTCTTCTTGCTGGGATTGGTGGTCGGTTCGGATGTCGGAGTCCCAGAACAATGTATGACTTCTAATTTCCAGGACGGCCTATGGTTTGTGTTGGTACCATTTGTCTGCATTACCGAATACTAGTTGTATACACAGTTCCCTTGTTGCCGATACTCTGTTGTACCTGTAATTGTCCTCAATCTGGGATAATTTGCTACATTCGCTGATTATGTGGTTTACTGTCTCGTCCCTCTCTCCACAGAGGCGACATTTGCTGTTTTTCTGGGTTTTGTTGATCTTCGCTTTGACATAATGTGTCCTGATGCATTTATTTTTGGCTGCCATGATGAGAGATGATATTTCCAATCATCCCTTGCGTAGCCATGTCCATGATCTTTCGTCAGAGATATCTTCTATCTATCGTTTGAATTCTCCATGGAATCTTATTTGTTCCAATTCTTATCTCCTTGTTCTCATTAATGCCTTTGTTTTCTACCTTTTTATTGTTTGCTGTACTGCTTCTAGCGCTTTTCATAATATTTCCACTGCTTACCTGTGCAGGCTTTTCAAATCTCGTTTTTGTCATTTGGATATAGCGTTCTATGCCGATAAGTCCTCTGTGCCCTTCTTTTCTTTCCACATACAATCTGTCTGTGTCATCTCTGGGGTGTAGGGCCTTGTGCATCGTCATAAATTTCCTAGTTGGCCGGCTCTTTGATTGGAGCTCACTCTTTGTTCATCCGAGAAATAGTTATGTGTATCTAACAATCGCTCCTGTCCATGTGTTCTTTACTTTTATCAAATATCTGCTATTCAACTTAGTTTCCAATATTTTCTTGTTCTTCTTATGCATTCTTTTCTTTCCTTTTTTCCTCTCATTTCTTCTTGTTTTATTGAGTCACATTCGAGAATCCCTAGGTATCTATATTGGTCGTGAGTGGTTAACAGTTTATGAAGTCCTGTTGTCAACAATGAAATAATAAATGCTCCAGTAGAAGATACATTTTTTAATTGTGACAATTGTTCATCATAGACAAAATACCACTTAACATTGCTTGATGAAAATAAGTAATAAATAAACCTTTTTTTTTGCAACTAATTCCTGGATTATCATTGACTTTTTTCCCCAGTCTACCACCCCTATCTTTGCTATTTTTATCACGATATTTTGTCCTGTGCACTCTCCGTCTCCAAAGCATATGAAAACCCAGAGAGCTCTGAATAGAGCTAGAGTGAATAAGATATTAGTTGCAAGAATTATCACTCAATAATAATTTCTGACCGACGTGTCTGGATAGATTTTATCCACCATGCATCTTTTACTCTAAGGAAGTAACAGTTATGCCGGGAATTACCTCAATTCCCTACAGCTTTCACACTCCAATGAAGAAAAGAAAATGCATGTTTGTTATCAACAACACTTTCCGTTGGTCAATATCAGGTTGCAACACGAAATTCAGATTTTGACAGGGAAAATAAAACACTCTATTTTAAACAAAAAGAACGTTTTGTAATCAAAATGTGTATTCCAGATCATTGCTAAGGATCAAATTTTCGCCACAATTATGTTTAAAAAATGGGCCGTTATTACTTGAGATAGGCATGGACCCTTCCATTTATGGGTAAATAGTAGAGCAAACTGAGCTCACTAGTTGGCAACCAGTCAACGGGACGCAGAACTCTAATTTTAAACCATCCTGAATAAGGCTGGGCCCCGTCAGAGTATCTATCACTTGATACACCTATTATGAAATCATCTGTGGTGTCCCAACGACCCTGCTTCATGTTACAGGATAAACAAATGTTTCGAATAGGCCGTGATGACTACACCCCAAAACGATGCAATTTTCTTATTTTCTCTCAATTGATGTGGAATTTATTTGTCTAATTTTTTTATCTCTCCTGTTGCAGTCAAATGACGCGAAACTGTCAGAGAAAAATTGTCAACTGTTCTGAGGTTATCTTCCACGATTTGTCTTATGTGAGCGTCATTTTTAGCATTTTTTTTGTGTGTGTATCTTCCTCGAAGTTCATTTCTTATCTTCGTCCCCCTCTCTCTACTACCCCTGCATTGTATCCCATAAGCGAGGAGAGTTATGATAGTAATGATATTAGTCAGTGTAGCCAGAAGTAGTTGCTATAGAAAAAAGAAGTCCATGTGTTGGGTTTGCCACTAGATATGTGACATCACAAAGAGGACTTGAGGAAGAGAACAGAAGTCGATTGTCCGCCATGACTGATCCAGATGTAAAAGTTCTGGTAGCCATGTTGCTTTTATTACAAACATGTGTGGACACATGTATGGACACGAAAATAAAGACCTCATTCAGCATGAACCAAAGAAAACTGTATATCAATACGTTTGTCACAATCTCTGCACGTTAAGCTCTAATTCGTGTATCCATAAAAAACTGACCAACCACGGAAGAGAGAATTTCGTAACGTAGAAATGAGGATGAAGCTGACGACAGAGGCGTTCGTATTTTTGTCAAGTTACAAATGACAAGTTTGTAAAAAATTGAGTCAAGATTCGGTTTTGCAAAGCAGAGTATCTTGTATTAAGATATACTATTTTTTTATTCAAAAAAATCAAATAAATAAAAATATTACTTATTTCATCAAAACATTACTAATTCTTTTTGGAATACTACTGATTCTAGTACGATAAACTACAAAATTGAATTATTGGTCATTTCATTTAGGATGTTCCTTATTCTACTTGAAGAAAAGGCGGAGAAAATTATCTTTGGTAGTTTACTGAAGGATTGGGAGGAGAAAGGGGGATGGAGAAAGGGGAATCGAGTAGTTTGATATGAGGGTAGGAAGAATGGAGAGGAAAGAAAGGTAGGACTTTGATTAGGGGTTGGTAAGAAATAAACGGAAGAAAAGAATCTTCGTGGTTTTATAAAGTAGGAAGGAGGAGGGCGGAAAAATGTTAGGATGTTTATAGAGGGAGTAGATTTATTTTTCATATGAAAGTAGTCCATGTTGGTATAACATTTAGATGAATCATGGACCAGAAACGAAGATTGGAAGGGATTAGAGAAAGAAGATACAGATATGCGTTGAGAGAAGAGCGGAGACATGAGATAATGGATAATCTTAATCATAAAAACCCGTAGGATTTCCATGGGTCTGGTTGGTTACAAATACTTTTCTAGAAAATATTTTTCCATATATGTTGGCATCCTGTGTTTTAATGAAGTGCATACTTCTTCCATTAAATTGAAGAACTTATCTGAATGAATACTATGTTTCACCTTCCTCTGATAACGAAAAAAAAAAAAAGTGGAACATATTTTCCTTAGTCGAGGTATTGGTGTATTTGTCTCTCAGCCCCACGTTCAGATATCATTAGACCTTTTCTTTTCATTCATTCAGATATGCGAATGAAAGATGATTTGTTACATTAAAAAAATCACCATTTTCATTTAAAATATCCAAGAGAATTTTCGGAGCTCAACATTGGGTATGAAAAATTAACACGTAAATCGAATAAGAATTTGGTTTTGACCCAGATGATCACCTGTCATCCGCGGATCGTCACGGTTGAATAAAAACGCACTATGGTATCTAAATATGTAGGTCAGGTGGCTTATAATCACAAAAGCGTAAAGTAGGACTCTGTATGGTTAAAAAAAAACAGGTATTAAATGGAAGCATGTTGGAGAGGAAAGTAGTACTAACATTTGTTTAGGGATCCAATGAACTGGAAACATAATTAGTGATTATTTTGGGACAGTTTGAATTGTACCGGATAGGAACTTGAGTGAGGCGCCTGTAACCAACTTATTAAGGCGGATGATTGCTCAACTTGGGGAAGAGAGAATTTTAATCAATGAAGTCAATATCTTTTTGCTACACAAATTGCTTTAATTCCATCAACAGAGTTGAATCTTCTTTTACAAAGCCAAGTCTCAACATAATAATTATAGTAATGATGTAGTCTGTCGAATGATCTCATTGTATACCATCTATTTTAGCCCGTTTATATACATTTTGATCGATCGAGTTGTGAATCACTTGATAGCTAAGACGGTAGTAATTTGATTTTCATTAGATTGGCTCAGAACAAACTTCCTGTTCCATAGTAATTGATGGACTCTCGCTTTTATAAATTCTGCAATAACCTCGACCTACAGTTGTCTCGATGGCTAAAAGGATCGCAACCTTGTCTTTGGAGTCAAGGTTGAAGCGAGCAATAACTATCTATAATTATACAATCATTCAGTTTGTTTGTTCATATGTGCGACCATTGCGTTTTCCAATTATTATTCATTCTGCTCACATCTTTCATTTTTTTTCTCCTCTTTCCTCACTCATCTTTGCAATTTACTGAACAAGGGGGATAACAGAAGAGGATGCTGCTGGGATAAGAACAAAACAAAATCAACCTTCACTATAACTGTGATTCATCCATTACTCCCCCCTCTTAAGTTTGAAGCTCATAAATAAAGCTATAGTAAGTAATAGTAGATCACAGGAATATAGACAGATACCAAGAGTATTCAATACTAATAATAATTTACATATTAGTTTCATTTGCACTTACAGGTATTTTAGTTAATACGGATAAGTTCCATAGGTAATGAATTATTTCAAACAAAATGAAATATTTTAATTGCGGAGATATTCATACATATGGAACCTAACCAAAAGACTGGCCCTTGAACTGAGAACCACGCAACGTGCACAAAAGAAAGGATCTTGCTCAAACTCACATAGAGAGATCGCAAGACAACACAGTATATTAGAGGAAAGACAGGGATCTGAGTTATCATGGGACCCATAAAAAACTCAAATGGCAATGGAATGGTGATGTAGCGAGAATGTCAGACAGCTGCTGGACATAACGACTCACACTGTGGGTCTCCAGAGATCACATGCAAAACTGGGGTCGGTGGAAAGGGCATGACGAACAAGATACGTTCAGAAAGTACTGGCTCCGTGACGCCTATGATAGAGAGGTTTGGTGAATCGTCGGACTGGTCTATGCCCAACCGTAGACACTAAAAAGCTGCTGCTGCTGCTGCTGCTGCTGCTGATGATGATGATGATAATGATGATGATGGTGATGATGATGTTAGAGTAATCAGTGATGATAACTTAGTTGTGAACTCCCGTGGAATTTTAATGAGCCTAACTAGTAAAAATGAAACCAGTAAAAAATGACTGTTTGATGAGCTATTTACCTACATTAGCACAAGCATTTGGGTCTGTATGCATCCTAAAGGGCTGCGTGTATTTTAATCTTTAGGGGAAGAGAAACCCATGCCCAGGTGCATATAAGCCTTTTATCTCAGCTCATATGGTTGTTTGCAACAGCAACTTCGATCGTTATCGCCATTTTTCCAGCCATTGATTCAATATCTGTTCTCATGGGAGCCTGGCCACTTGCTTACATCTTCCTCGATACACAGGGTGAGTATTCAACCTTTGCGTCTGTAATGAATGGAATTCGAGATGACATATTTACCTGAAATGAGTCTTTTGTTGGGCCCTTTTTTTTGTTTGAGATCTATGACCCAGAAAGTGAGTCATCATCCTGTCCCCGTTTGTTCAGCAGTCAGCCGAAAGGAATTACATTTTTATGCAAATTTGTAACCAACATATCATCAAAAATGAATAGGTAAGGAAGAATGATAATAGAAAGAGTGAGAAAGAAACAAAGACAGAAAGAGAGAAAGACTGAAAGAAAGAAGAGAGAATAATGAAACGGAAATCAAAGAGCAGAGGTAGACAGAAAGATATTAGGTGAGCATGTATTCAGTGTTGCCAAATCAAGTTCGACTGCCAAAAACGCTAAATTGAAAAGAAATAGCCAAAACACATCGATAAGATACCAAAATAGTCAGAAACAAGCCAAAATGTTTGAGCACGCCTGCGCTAATTTAGCGCCTCGCAAAAACAAAAAAGACGCACTGAATTGACAACAATATCTATAAAAAGGCTTTACCATGCTTTGTCTGGCACTTGCTGCACAGATTAGTCCACCAATGAAGCCCAGACTCACTGCAGTAATAATGGTCTGTTGCTTTATTATCAATTTCGACTAGCTTTTTACTTTCGTCATTAGTTGCCATTCAACACAACTTCTAAATCGGATCGTAATTCTACGGCAACGATTAAACAGTGCAATCAGAAAATAAAGAGCAAGCCCACGGTGAGAATCGAACTCACACCCTTTAGCCAGAGGTGGGGGGATAAGCATGGCTGCTTTAAAACATTCGGTTACTGGGACCTTATAGTTGAACAGAGGTACAAAAATGGCAGGAAAATCTCATCACAATGAATAATGAACTAGTAATATGCATTTAATGGATTTGTCGTCCATCTTGAAAATTTTACCTTTCCAGTGGCCAGACTATGATACAAGCACATTGATGCAACGGAAAAAAAGAACATAGGAAAAAACTTGTCTTGAATGAATAATGAACGAGTAATGGGCATTTTAAGGATTTGGCGGCCATCTTGGACACCATCTCGAAAATTACACCTTTCAATCCTCAGACTAATATCATGAGAAAAAACTTTGGGGAACATTTTTTGGGGGTAAAATATTTTTTCATAAATGCATCCGACTATGCGACAAATATGAGAATATAATGCAGGTGATAACGTGATAGATTATGGTCTGTAAACTACCCATCTTGTTGTGGAAAGAATTGATATGTTTTTTCATCTCGTCTTTGCATGAACTTTGATATTTCAGCAAGATATAGACATAATGTGTTTATATTTCAATTGATAGCATGCAAAAATCATCAAGAAAAAAGTACTGAAGATGCCTCACAACACAGTCTTGTTGGATGCGTCTATGCATCTCTATAAGACACTTTTCGGTCAGTCGGCCAGTCTATTGGTCCCCAATATGTTGGATATCAATTTTCCCACCGTATCATGTTCAATTGAAATGAAACTTGGCCCAGGCCTTCAAATTAATAGTATTCCCTTATTCTTTTTGGTCGATATGGACTCCCATTTGAGCTAAATGCCACCACTGACATTTGCCTCTATTTCTGAAGATAGCCCAGGGGGTTGGATATAAGTAAAATAAACCAAAAATATACTCACAAAATAAAGAGATCACTAATGTCTGCCTCAAAATTTAATCTGGTTGTCACGGGAATTGTAATTGCTTTCCTGCGATTTCGCGCGAATCAGAAAAAAAAAGTATCGTATTTGTCGTTCAATATGAAGGCAACAACACCTAGAATAGCTATAAACCTCGACTCAGATCACAATTGGACATTCCTCATGTAAACTTATTTGTATGGTTCTTTCACAAACTATCCAGCTTTTATTGTGTATTGTTACGGTGGGATTCGCTTAGGACAAAGCTCGAAACACTTTTCAGCTTGCCATACTGGTTTGTCGACTAATTCATTCATTCATTTATTGTCGTTCGCAGCTAGGCCAGAGGATTCAGGTGAGGGTGGGGGACTTTGACTCCCGTTATTGAGCGTAGCGTAGAGATCTATGCCCCCCTTGGAGGATCAACGGGATCTCCACAGGAAGCTCGCTACATGATACCCAGCGGTTTGTACCGTCTAGTATATCCAAACGATCACCTATCTCGGTACTGACCAGACTCGACGTTGCTTAACTCTAGTGACCGTACGACGACCTGTGTATCCGACGCAATTTGGCTGTAACTGTCAACTAATGATATCTGGACACATCTGAAATCTCGGTTCACCGTCTCGACAGAGAACTCTGGTGAATGAGGAATTTCTGTGTAATAGTTATATCGCTTAAAATTCAGCCTTACTGACCGTCCAGTTCCGTAGTCCAGAGGAAGGATATCGGCCACGGGTCTGAAGTGAAGGTTTCAATTCTGCCTCGTGGCCCTGGATGGGATAATGGAAAGTCTATAGCCACACTGAAGAGATGTAATACATCGAAACAGTTGTCTGTGGATGACACAATAATATGTATAGTAGTCTTATGCTTTTCAAAAAGTAGAAGATTTCATCAATCATATATATATATATATATATATATATATATATATATATATATATATATATCGAAAAGCCTACTACTAGAAAAAAAAAAAGGTCGAAAGACCAAATGACCGTAAAGGAATTTAAATCAAAATGACATGGTAATGAGATGGTGTGACCATAGAAAATCGTAAGATCCTCGAATGCCTAAAGATGATCACGGTTACTGAGACAGTAATAAAATCCATAGCTCACTCGATGAAAAACGCTGGAAAGTGAGATGGGCTATCAAAGATGAATCTCTGAAAAGAGATATCAACACAGGGATCTTTTAAAGAGACTTGTTGTCTCCATTCTTATTCATCGTATCCATGATATCACTGAATATAATCTTGAGGGTTTGTGAAAAAGTTGACAATGCATGAATATCAACCAAGTACAAGTATTGATTAAAACAGTTAAAAATAGTAGTGAAGACATGGGAACGGAATTTAGTTCAATGTCAGTGATGCATATAGGAAAAAACCCATGGCAGCAGATGGGATTGAATTACTGGGTGACTAATCAATTAAAACATTAAACGCAAATAGCCGCTATAAATATCTTAGAGTACTTGAATGCGAGTCAGTAAAACGGCGGTAGACGAAGGGACAAATAAAAAAGGAATAAAGAGTAAATGTTGATATTTTCAGCCCTGTTGCTCACTTACTGCAGCCTGTATGGATGATACATACAAAGCCTACCAATCAGACCATCTTAAAAACTGAAGAAACCTATGTTAACATTTTGGTGAGAGTTTCTGCAATCTCAGGAACTGTAATTAAAAGGGATGTATACAGTATCGATAGTGAGGTACTAGTAACACTTCTGAGGCTCGACAAAAAGGAGCTTGAATGGAAAGATCGACAGACTAGAATATTAGTGACGAAGCACAAGGTTCGACATCCTGAAGATGATGTATGAATCGAAGACACTCTCCAACCGGTTATAAACGGGACTTTCAAAATTCGTAAAAAGAGAGGGATGATCTCGACAACCGCTTGTTGTCTCAGAGCAATAAAAGAGCAGCAAACAAGAAAACGGTGGCAAACTCTGGATCAAAAGAAAAGTAGGTAGGGAGTGAGAAAAAACTTTTGAAGACAAATAGAAACGGTTGCAGATTGAACGTAATAGAGATGATTTTGTGGAGGACATTCAAAAGGAAGGACGAAATCTCTAATAATTGCCGCCCACAATAAATGTTTCAAAACCAATTATGTTAAGGCAAAAAATAGTTGAAACAGAGAAAATCAGCAAATGCCTTTTGTGTACAAAAAAAAAAAAAAAAAATGGGACTGTAAACCATATCTCAAGTGAATGCAGAAAACTGACCCAAATGGGAACACAAAACAGGCACTGTATATTAGGTGCATTTATGTATTGCAAATTGTGCAAACGACTTGAGTTCAACAATCTAAACAAATGCTATAGAAAATAAAAAAGAGTAAAATAATCTGTGTTCTAGATTGACTATCCCATCCAAGTAACAAGACTGGATCTGATTCTTGTGAACACGGAATAGAAATTATAGATGTGACTGTTGCAGCGACTCCTTTATTTTTTGTTAAATCTAATCTAGCCACATATGCAATACGTCATTTCCTTTATCTACTATCTATAAAAGACCTGGGTCCACGTGTACCAGCACTCATTTGCCCAAACCTTCTTAGTCGGTTACTTTCTCTCTATCTTCCTTCCCTTCTCTCTGACCTCGCAGTCGGTATAGCTTCCATTCTTTGACCTTGACTTTTGGCCATAAATCTTCCTTGATGTGAGAATCCGTAAAAGATTCATGGGGACTCAATGCAAACACTGCAATTATTTGACCGATCTCATTTCGACCCCTGTCAACTCCTTGCTGCACTAGCCTCCTTTTGATAGACCGACCTAGTCAACTATACCACTCATTATCAAAGGCACTACTAATCGGGCTCTATACGACAGATGAACCAAACAACATTAGACCTTTTATGTCACGTGCTTCTGTAACTAATCATTCTCTCCCATATTACATCCTGATGTATAAGAATAACCTAATAACCAACGCTCTTCTTAACATCTCATTTTCTTTAAGGTCATTACGTATCATTCTATTCTAAACAGGCACTTTCAATCACGATCGATCTTACTAATGTTTACACTAATGTTTCAGCTTTACATGTATTATAAATGTCTCATTTGTCGAATCATTAAATGCGTGTTCTATTTGTTTGTCGAAGCATCTGCATTCATCTTCATTTCGATTATGAACAATGCTTAATCTCCTACATCAATACCTATCGCAACGTCAGCATGTGGTGAAAAATTTCAAAACACGTGGGACAAATTCTTTTGTCCATCATTAACAACATATTCTCGCAATACAGAAACAACTGTCATTACTACTCTCCCTCACATAATATAGGAACTATTACTATACTGTGCCAGCAGACCTTAGGATGAAAATAAAGTAAATCTAAAAAAAATATCAAGTTGTGACACGTGCATTATTGTGGTTTAAATGTATCCTTCTAATTTCTGCGCCACGGAGAATAATACTAAAAGTGAAAGATTTACTAATGTAATCATTTTGCAGATTCAAAGTGAATAGACTTATTGGATGTCAGTGAATTCTTATCAGCAATGGCGCCTCTCTAAGAAGACTAATTTTCAAGTACGATTTCAAATTAGGACATAATGCAGCTCAGTCACTCCCAATGGCCCGGAAACCATCGTTTAATGACAGATGCCTTTTTATAGATACTTTTTAAAGCCTAGGTTAGTTTGGCATAAAACTGAATTTGGATAGGGAATTCATTGAATCATTAATAAGTCAGGATTAAGATGAAATATTCAAGAGTGTCTTGGATCTAGCCACTGTTTTCTTTTGGATTTACATGATTCATTTTTCATCACCAGCGACTATTTTGTCAAAAATGTCTTCTTCTGCTCTCCTACTTTCTAATATTCCCAAATAGAGAAAACGGGCACATCTTATTAAAAATCAATATAGCTTCAACAGGACTATTCTCGGTGAACAAAATCTGGGAACGCTATCAAGCTCTTGGGGTCAGTGTCTGGCAGCTAATGGGATCATTCACCACCCTGAAAAATGAAGAATCTGGATGTGAAGGAGCCGACATAGCAGGAAGTTTTGAACGCCATCTGGAAAGCCAAATGATCCTATCCTCTAGGCCCAAATGATATACCCTACAAGGTATTTAAGAAATGACTCAATGAGGTTGTGTAAGATAATGAGAAAGATCTAGACCAAAGGCATAATCCCCTCTAGTTGGAAGTTGGTTGAGGTCTGCTTCATTCCAAAGAAAAATTCCAACTACAGTCGCCCAGTTTAGAACTATCTCCCTCTTGAAGACAATGTTGTCACTTGGGCAATGCTGTCGTTAAGGCTAGTTAATCCAGATATGTGGTGATGAAGAAGGACAGAGTGACCAGCCTCAAAAATCAAGGAGAGATCATTTCGTCTATTGTCGATAGGCCAAAAAGATGCTTAGGGAAAGTGGCACAATGGGTCTTCAATAGATGGAGCCAACACCACCAATCCTGTAAAGTAAGCTGAAGAGTGTCGGGAAAAGATTGAGGGATCAGAACCCAAATGAATTCAAGCCCTACTTGTTCCAACACCGCTTTGGCTTTTTCCTATCTACGAATTCCCCATGACAGCGGTGGGGGGGATTGAGAGAGAAATTAACGAACATTTGAGGAGATGGTTGGGAGTTCACCGAAGCTTCTCTTCGGCTTCTACATCCAAAGTGACGTAATGTAGAGTTTTACTGCACTTGAGAAACACAGATAACAGACCTTTAAAGCAGACAGCCATTGCCACCAGATCAACATGGAGTAGGCTGTGACCTAGCTGAAGCAGCGAGACATCATCATGGGAACTGAGAAAAGTTTCCCCTTATATTGTGCAAAAGATGGCAATGGGTCTCTAAGCATCAATCTATTACAGTCATACCAAAATCAAGGAAGGTACAGTTACAATTTATTTTGCATTTTGAAGAAATATTTTCCGTACCGAGAGATAGACCTGCACATTTTTCAGTACACTATTTATTCATGTCAACTAATATGAGTTTAAGATGAGCAAGGGACAAAGACATTCTATCTTCCAAAATTTTCTATTCATACTTATATCTATCATAATATTTTTAATTGGTAATGAGTTTTCTTGTTTCACTGTCATCAGTGGTAACGCCGTGAAAAAAAAACAAAAACAAGTCTCTCCCGATTATACTGGGTAACAAGAAAACATGTCTTTTCAAAGCAAACCCTGAGAAGTTGTTCATATTCATTTTGTTGAATGCTTTTTAATCACCAATGTATTTTTAGACCCTACACCAAAGCCGTGAGAAATTCTTGTATATTAAATAGTAGTAAGCTAAGGGACATTGTAAAAACACAAAACACCCATTTACTTTTAAATAAGGTATTCGCCAGTCTTGGCGGGGAACGAAAGAAAAATATGTTAGTCCTGGAACCTACCTATTACTAAATAAAGGGGAAAAATAGAACGGAATGTGACTAACAGGCGTAAGCGTGGGTGTTCTGGCGTAAGCGATTAGGTTTTATCTATTTTTAAATGAATTCTAAGAGAGACCCCGACGGACGTTTTGGCTTTTGGAAAAAATAGTATATGATTCAATACTATTTATGTCAAGATGAAATACTATTTTCTTAAAATGCTTTAAAACTATAAATGTAACTGAATTGAAAAATAATAACAATGAATCTATTAATAATTGTTTCATTTTTATACTCCAATTTCCCTTCATTTGATATTTCTGTCTAAACTTGAACTTGGCAACAAAATATTAAAATGGGGGGAAATAATAGCATAAGCATTAAAAAGATATTATTAGTAATTAGTAATCTACAATACTTCATTGACTGATAAATAAATAAATAGATAAATGAATAATCTGTTAATCGCAAAAAACGTAATGCAGATTTGTTTAGATCAGGGTTTCTCGACCTTTTTTCCATATACTGCCCCTTTTAATATGCGACCCCTCGCTCACTAGAAGCGATAGGTGCTACTTACATTATGAATATTTAGTCTTTAACTGCAATCTAATATTAGCTAAACACAGCTGAACAATAACAAAAAAATGTCAGATATGCAATGTATTTATAATGTATATTTTACGTTGTTTTAATAGGAAAATGAATTACTTTTTAAAACGTAGCAAGAACTTTATTTCTTAAATGAATTCTAAGAGAGACCCCGATTTAAATTGCTAGGTAATCATGAGCAATGCTTTTGAAATACTAAAAAATTCGTTGAAATTTTACTGAATTTTTGAAAATATACAGAAACAATTTGTTTTACGAAATTATGTAACAAAAGCTGAAAAGGTGACTAAGAAATATGATACTTATTTTTCCGATTTGAAGCGTAGTTTCAACCCCCATCGTATTTGTTTTTTTTTGGTTTTTTTGCCGTAAGATGAAAATAAACTGACTCTAATTATCTAGGGATTAGTCTTTTAAACGACATGAGACTTTTTCCAACCAATGGCATTTTATTGTGATCTCAAAAATGGAGGATATTTACTTGAAAAAAATATTTCTGCTCATTATTTTTTAAAAGAAAGCCTATTTACAGATACGTTCGATCTTAGATGTTATAATTACAGAGAGTCTTATTGATTTTCAATTATTTTTTGCATTTCAGCTGATCCTTAGAATAAGGATTCAAATTCTGATTTTTATCGAAAAATTTTCAAGAACTGAAAATATTCCAAACAATGATTGGCGTTCCTATCCTTGTTTCTGATTCACCATTCTAAGGTGAAAATTCAAAACGTTTTAAAATTCCAATGTAACTTCATTAAAAAAGCAACAGCATTAATTCTGTTAATCACTAAAAAAGATTGTTTAGTCCATTCGGTGATGAAGAGCAATGCTCCTCGACTGCTTGACAGCATCTAGGTTTTAAAATCCAAGAACAGCTCTATATAAAAATATTACTTGTTTTATCAAAATTTCTATTACCACACAAACATCCCATTTCATTTCTTGCTTTAAAAAAACTGAAAGTCGAAAACTGTAAATTCAATATAAATATCAAGGCCAAAATTAGTGGATAGCATTATCCTGGAGTGTAAAAAAAATGATTACGTTTTTGCTGTAAAATAACAGATATATTGTAATTTGCTTCCATTAAAACTATTCATTCAGTCGGATTTATTATTAGCATAAGAACAGCAAAAATGTGTCTTCATCAACTTGATTATTATGGACGAGCAGCCAGGATTAAGCCCGTATTAGCGACGTCTAACATTAATAAGAGGAATGAGTTGGCTTTTCAACAGAGCACGAATTTTTTTTTTTGACGAAGCAAGAATTGCTCAATTTTCTGATTCTGCATCAGATCACTTCCGTGGTCAAGTCAATCCCCTGACATCAATCTCGTTTAGAACGTGTCGGAAATATTAGATAACAACTTGCTTAAGAAGTCTAAAAAGCCCGCAACATGTTCAGATTTGCTGAACTCTTATACCAAGCATGGTCTGAAATACTTAAATCTGCAATTTTAGAACTAGTTAATTCTATGCCAAGACGAGTTATTGCTCTTAAAGCGGCTAATTTAGAGTCAACTATGTATCAAAATAAGATATTTTTTAAATGATTAAACATGATATATTTTCGAAAATCATCATTTTGTTCTGTAATGCTCGGATAGAATGAAGGAAAAATGTCTGTGTCCATTTACTTTTTGCTTGTCTGTGTTCATACATTTAGCTTTGTTCGAAGAATTGTTTGTACTATTGATCCTATCCTTTGTTGTGACTACAACGATTGGCTGGCCCATTCAAAAACCTTCCTCAGGTGTATAATAGAAGAGAAAGTAAACCGGATTAGCTGAAACGTCGTGGCAGCAACAAAAGCAATGATATCAATAGTCCGAGCAAAACTTGGAATGACTCACCTTTGTGCTGTTGAAGTTTTGTTTTTTGTTTTTTATCAGTTTCGCTTGATTGTTTTGTCATCCTGATGGCTAAATATTGACGTCAACTCATAAAATAGAAAGAAAACTTATCACATTAATCGACTTTTCGACCGATATTTATACAAATGATTGTATGGTGTTATCAAGATTTATTTATTCATTTTGCTTCAATAAGTTTTGATTATTAATTACAAGGTTCTGATCCCTAACACCGTTCTTAGTCCATCTTAGAACGTTATCGATGTTGATATCAGATTGTAACGAAAGTTCTGTTCGGGGTTTCAGTTGATTTGGAAACACAAATATAGCGATGATTAAAAATTCACTTAATCGTTGACATACTTTCCTTGCCTTTCGATAAGCTCGTTCCATCAATAGTTGAATGATAGCGGGGTAGGGACAATGGCGAGGCGCTTCTCGCCTGAATCCTCCCCTGTAGGGACCGGCCGCCATGTCCTCTAATGTCGGCTGCGTGTTGTCTTCAGTATGCGCGTTTACAACTTGCAACGGCACCGGAAGCATGTAATGTTCATATCTGGTCACTTTGAAAGATGAAGTCAAATCAGCGAAATAGAAAAACGCTGCATGTGTGGAGAGGGGTAAACTAGTTCCATACTGAGAACGAGAGGTCTGATTATGAAAATAATTCATGTCTCATTCTATGTCTCTCCCTTGATGGTGTAATCAGATGAAACGGTATTGAAAGATTTCTATTCAAGTTCGCTCCTTTTCTGGGAGGCGTAAAACTCTCCGGCCGGCTGCAAGGACGGCGGATGCTAACTACTATCCATTCCCCAAATTGCTACTCTAACATTTGTCCTTACCCCCCCCCTTTCTCTGAATGCCTACTATTCCTGCCTCTCTTTCTCTCCAAGTTCTTGGGTTGACGCATACATGCTTTCACATATATTTGTGTGTCACTTATAACATACATACACACACGCATGCATAAATCCACACACTTTCTCTGGTCTCTCATCACCTCCCTCAATACTAATCCATATAATTGTCGTTTCACTGGCCTGCTATCTAGGCTATCTGGCTCCATTCATCTTTTCATGGGAAAGAGATGAGAACAGAACAACAACACACATAGCCATTTCATAATCCGACTCAAAAATTACTGATCTTGTGCCTCACATGCATCTAGTACGTGATACTATCAACAAGTTTTTCGATACTATAATTGTAAAATGACCTCGATTTTGAATGATTTTCAATCTCTTCTGTTGAACAGAATCTATCTCTATCAAAATGGTTTTGCAAACTCCTGAACAAATGATAGTTGGTCATGAGAGTATAGTGGATGAATGCTTTTTCAACAGCCAAGTGCCTTAGTGAGATATTTGGTCAATAAAGCGGCACAACGACGTGCATAATCGTGTGAAATGATCTCTTTTTGTTCACTAAGGACATTCTCTGCCAAAAGCTGTTTTCAAACACCGAGAATGTAATCAGAAAGCTTCGAAAAATGGTAGTGGATGATCCTTGCATATCTCCCAAACACTCAATAAGATCTTCGAATGAAGTTTGTTTCTCGACCGAGCCACTGAAGATGACACTTAACATTGTGAAAAGGGATCCATTTCTCATCCCCTGTAACAACTGTGTCCCCCCCCCAAAAAAAAACGTGCAGGGCTGCTCATAATGTTCTAACTTAGAACAATTAGCACGTTGCTGGTGATTAGCTGCGGACAGGTCACACGGGACCTATCGTCTAATCTTCGACACTTTTCATAGCGTCTTCAAATTGGAATGGACTGTCATTTAGCTAACATTGAATTGTTAGCCTGGCTTTCTGATTGTAACGGTGGGATAAGGATGGCATTTGAGCTATATTGTTCAATCACTATCAGTAAAAAAAAAAAAAAGAAAGGTTTTTAAATAGTAACAGAAAAAACAAAACATTCAGAACTTTCGTTACGATTAAACACCCTAGTTGGTTATTTTCAACTGATACAGTGATAAGTTCCGAGCAGTTTATTCACTGTAATCAGATGAAACGCTTCAAATGTTGCATCGCCACGTATTAACCTGAGAACTGCACCTAGTTTCCCTTATATATTTGTAAAACAGATGTGTTATATCCAGCACTCCTCATTTACTATTGTGATTTGTTACCAGGGTACCTACAGCATTTGTTTTTCTCCGAAGTCCTGTCAGTGAGGTCATGTGTAGTGCCCACGCCTAACTTCAACTGACGCACAGATTTTCCATGTTTTTTTCATTTCTTGTTTACTTATTAACAATTGACAGGATTAGTTCTTCGCCAATAGTATGTGGCTTTGAGGATACGGCAATCAGTGATGAAATGTTGCAAGAGGCGCCTAACCCATCTTTGTCTTGTTCTGATGCACATCGGTTGTTTGCCAAATTTGCCTTGAAGTGCTTGAAAATAAGATAAATCTTTATCTGTTTTGTCAAAAGTGATATTTTTCACGTCTCTTTTAATCTTGAAGGTTTCATAGATTCATTGGAAAACACTTTTTGGTAAATGAGACGCATAGGTATTGACTTGCTCGCAGATGACGGAATGAAGCCATACTTTAATATCCGATGCTGCCCTGTGCACATGCCTGCCTGATTTGGTTCAAAAGCGGTCGATCGATTTACAATATTCGTATAGTATAGTATAGTTTAGTAGTATATTGACATTGCTAATTGAATAGGAAGACATACACCGAGAAAGGGTCAAGTTTTACATTATATGTACATTGTAAATTGATCACCTACATTAGAACCAATTCACTTGCTTCTACTTTAAAGCTTAAAGAAACATTTCCGGTAGAATTCAACCTAAGCAATTCAAATTACATAGGAAAATTATGTTTCCATAAAAATTTACTTCGGTTCACGGATCATTAACAAGCTGTCATCACATTGCACTTGTCTTGTCCACTGGTGTCATATGGTTACGACTTGCATGTTTTTTTCGCCATATTACATCGGATGCTATGTTTTACAATAGAGCTGCTTGTCATTCAATATCAAGTTGTTTTTTTTTGTTTCACAATGAATTTATGTTTATGTAGTTATGATTAAATAATTCCTGTAAGTTGATAGAATTCTTTAAATCAGAAAAAAAATGGCTAATATTTGAACTACAAACAGCTCTTGTGTAACATCAGATTTTCAAATATACGACTTTATGCGTATGAGGTATTGATTTGTATTCTCTGCCCTTCTCACCACCCTTTATCTCCCAAAGCCCCTTTGAATCTTTCAGTGCCCCTTCGCCACTCCCCCACCGTCCTTTGCCTTCCAGTGCCTCCAAGAGTTTTCTAGTTTCCCCCATGGGGATGATGGCACCCACTTTCAAAATCACTGTTCAAGAAGAATGTGCATTTATTAGGACACACTTGTTTGTGCCATTACGTCACTGTACTGCCAGGGGCCTAGCCAAGTCCTAAAGTTGGAGGGGTGAACTTAAAAAAAGGCGCCAAAATACGTACGAGATAATTTTAAATTCATTATTTCTATATTTTTGTTTTGTATTTAAAATCAAAACGCAAGGATAATAGAGTTTTGAGGGGAGTACTTGCTATTTTGTATCTTAAATAAAAGCATAAGGAATATATTTGTGTGATTCGTGTGTAGCCTTTGCTTCTGTGGGTAGTTCAGAAGCTGATTTGTTTTATCTTACCATCCAGAATTCTTTGTAGAGCGACTGCTACTTCTGGTAAATTCCGTAAGACTATCTCTGCTGCTAACTTCATGGACACCCACCTTGTATCTCAAAATGGATTTTAAGTCAGTACGAAAGATTTCACTTGATTGCATTGTTTTTTTTTAGTACTGAAAGACGAGGTGAACTGCCAGAATTTTTTTTTTTCAGAATTTCAAAAACAATTTGTTTTGAATATTACTTACTGCATCAATTAGAACCAAATTTAAATGATGTGTGCACCAGTGCATAAAGAGTGCACCTGGAGCAACTGCACTAACATTCGTTTGGAAGCCAGGTATTTCACCCGACTGAGTGCTTGCTCCATTTTAAGACTGACCGTAACATATAGTTATTGACAGCCCTAATTTGATTACTGGAAGAAGAATGCTGGAAAATCATCAGTCCTTGCCCCAGCTAATTCGATGAATCCAATAAATCGTTCCGCTACATTACCTTTTACCTTTCTCATGTCACACGAATGAGTCTGAATGAAAAGCAATTGAACGAACTAGGCTACGATATTGCAAGGATGTAGAAAAATGATCAATCCTTCCTGCTTTTCTTCAATTGATGTAATTTGTTTGAAAACAAATTCGGGTAACTTTGTCTCTTCAGACGGTCAGCGACTACAGGTGACTAAACCAGTTGAACTAATGAACAACAATTCTTCATCACCAGTATTAATACGCAAGGGATTAATGAGATGTCACTATACTCGGAAACGAGTTACAGCTATAAAAAAAAAATATCTATCGTAACATGAACAGGTAAATCTTTTGATTACTTTGGAGTGGAGTGAGACTAGAAATATCTATTGGGGTTTTCCTATTGCTAAAACTATTAGGTTGGGAGGCAAAAATACATTCGTTTTTTCATTTTGAACCTTGATGCCTCTAACTATGCAATGTACTAAGTTAAAGCATGCATTTTGTTCTATTCATTCAAGCCTGACATTTTCTTTTCATTTTTCCAGGTGTATTAAAACTGTCAAATTGAAGATTGATAAAACAAAACAGTTTTGTTGTATGAGTTGAGAATGGGATTCAAACCGACTGCGGTTCCTCGCAATATCAACCAAGGTTTTTGTCCAGGGAACCGTTAATGAACACAAAACTCATCATTGGTTCCAAAGTTTGTTTTTTTTAAACGGAGACGAGAGCTTTGAAGATGCGGACGTCCTTCTGTGATTGTTTTCATTAGGTTGGGGGGATATAATGAGGGAGGACTCTGGCAGAACAACTTGAGAGGACATTTGCACCAAATTGGAAAAGCAAGAATGCTTATCACGTCACGCGAATAACCCTGAATAAAAAGCAACAAAGCTCCCACGTCGCGAAAACGACCCTGCAGAGATAGAACAAACTAGGCTACGAAACTGAACCTTATCCAGCTTACTCACTCTCTCCAATCGATGATCTCTTTTTGAAGCACATCGATCACTTCCCGAAAGAACAGGTCTTCAACAACCAGGCAACAGTTCAAAACGACTTCGGAGAATTCAGTGGCTGCAGGACCCCAGAATTCTATGGTTTCGGAACAAACGAACTTGTTCCTAGTTGGCTAAAATATGTACATTCTGAAGGTTCTCATTTCGATTAATAAAACTTAATCTAAGCCGAGATATACTGCTTTAAAATTAATGGTGAAGTTATGTATTAGAAAGAAATCCTCGTATATTTTTTTCTCCACGACACGCCATCAAATTGTAAATGAAGCCAACAATTATATCCCAGTAGAAATAGACCATTATCAGGCTGAACCTGGAAGAATCGAGGCCAAGCTGAATTGTGCAGAGTCGGTAGCCTACAAAAAAAAAGATAAAAAATCCGTTCAATTCTGATCTTGAGAAAAGTTTTATAAACATGTGAATAATAGCTGTTTTTACTAAATACATGAAATGTGACGACCCATTAAGTTTGTTCGCGCTCGTTTCACGTCAGCTAAGTTCACCAGTGTTACATTATGAATAAAATCGATTGGGATTAATTCTATCTGACTCCATTGGTCACTTTGAGACTTAACCCTACCCCGTTAACAATTAATATTGAACTAATTACGTAGTTTGGTTATGATGCAAACTATAGCAGTAGGAGCAGTAGAGGTAGCATTGCTATGTCCATTTACATATGCTAGTCATGTTGCTTGCAGTTATTATTTCAATGAACCAACTCAGGAGAAATGTTTCCACCTTTTGCACTAATTTCACTGCACCTAATACAAAAAAGTAAAAGATATTTGATTTTAAAAGACCTAAATACAGTTCGAATTTCGGTTGACTATAAGCTGACTATCTCTGGCTAACTTTGGGTTAAAAAAAATGGTTATATTCCTGGTTGTAATATCAAACTCGGTTTAAACTCAACAGACGGCATGGGTCCCTTTACGAACATATATTGTCTTGCTATACCATCAACATTTCGAATTTTAGAGATTCAAGCTGGTGGTTTGGGTCCACAGGATCCTTGGTCTGAGTATGTTCCTCCCTTTGGAAAGGGAGTCGAATACGAAAACGTTTCGGTACCAAATCCAAGCATCAAGATAATTCTTTAGATAAATGGCATGAAAATTTAGATAATTCTAAATATGATTTGAGGAAAATGTTTGTAATGAAAAAAGGCTCTAAAATAGCGCCAAAAAGTGTTTTATCGCACTAAAATAACGCAGAAAGTGTTAAATCGGTGATACTGGAAAGGAGATATAAAAAGGTTAATAACTTACGTTTATGGGACGTATACACGTTTTGTTTTTCTTTTCCTACGAGTTGTCGGCAAAATATTTGCAATTATGTGGAGGCATACAAGAGCAAATAAAGTTGTAATTTGCATTTGAGTGAAAGAGATGAAAAAAGTGATATTGCACGCAGAATGAAAAATGTAACGTAAAAAGGAATATATTTAATGTGCGTTAACAAGATAGATACCATTCAGAGTTCTTATTTGTAGGGAGAAGAAATATGCTTTTGCTGATTAGTTCACTACGCTATTCATTGAATAAAGTTGTTGTTTTTTTTTTCTTTGTTCTTTTACTGTACGTCGATATGCAAAGTTGAATAAAGTGCCTAAGTACGTATCAGATGGTGTAAAGAAAGACCTTACGTGATTGTTAGTTTGTGTGCGCATGTGTACGAATGTATCGAAAGGGATGTGCATATGTTAATTTCTTAGAACAGCCTACACTCTGTAATCTGCAGGGGAAGCAGAAACAAGACTGAACGAAGATTGAACTGTATTTGTGTCTTTTTTTGTAGTAAAAAGTGTATGTAAGAGATAAATTGAAGGAATCTTGGCTTCAACAGCATATCACACCTTTAAAACTTAATTAGAGACTAAAAATGTGGTCTTTTGCTTGGTTTTTGTCGTTGAGCATCATATTACATTATTTCGGAGAGATTGTGGGTAAAATGGATTCTGTTATTTGAGGTGTACTAGCGTTCAAATGAATTATTTTAGAATTCAACTTTCTGTTTAGCCAAGTTTATTTTTGTTATTTTGCTCGTTTTACTTGAGGAATGGAGATAATCTTATGTCGGGTTTACTGTGAAACTATGAAAGTGACATATATCACTCAGATTTGGAGCTGTTACCGGAGAACTATTTTAATAAAATCTCTCTTGCATTCTATCCTTCTATACTTTCCACCTCCCAAACCTCTGAAGACTCGACCTTACATATGATCATCACCATTTTTAGGGTCTGGGATAACTTGAAGATTTTCCCGTTGTAAATGATCGGTAATTACCTTTTCGCTTTACGCCATTTCGGTTCATGAAAGGTGCTTATAGGAACATTACTTTCGGATTGCAGGGGAATCCCGTAATTACCAATATGATAGAATTTTGTCTGATTTAGTTATTTAATCTGCACTTGTATATAAATATAAATCGACGGAACATTACAGAGAATTAAAACACTTTTTTTGCAATGAGTTGATTTTGAAGGGTTGCCAAATGAAAGGAGTTTTCTATGCATTCTATATCATTTTTATGTCTGAAGTACCAAACATATTAATATATATATATATATATTTATATATAATGAGAGCTGTGTCTGTCACACTTATAATATGATAAGTAACCATCAGCCCCTCTACTTTCCTAAACACTTCTTGAATTACCAAACTTTCTTTTATCCACTCTCCACCCTCTTATTAGATTGAGTAATTCTTTTCATCCCTCGCCTTCTTACCGTGTATGTTACACTAATTGTATCAGCAGCAGCCACCAGCTGAGACTGTTAAACATTCATGGTATATTGTTTCACTTATATTTTCATTTTGAAAACTTTAGCTTATGAATTGATGAGAATGGTCCCATATGATCAGTTGAATTTTGATCTGAAATTCTCATTGTATAGTGTCCGATCTATGTGGTTAATAGTGTTAAGTGACTAAGAAATAAATTACGAATTCTTTCTTTCATCTATGAAAAAAAATAACTTACATAAATAAGAACAGTTTATAATGTAAGGCCCAACAGTTGGAAGAAAAGCAGTAACTTTGGGATACTTGAAAAAGATTTCATTCTTTCGTAATATCACGGAGAGCGAGAGGCAGATCGATTTAGGAGACAAACAATTCAGTTTCTTATTTATAACCATTGTCGTTGAATACCACCCACGGGAGCGAACGAGCATTATTTTCCAGCGTCTTGAATTTCTATCGTATAGCCAGCATCGCAGACTGATGCTGGTTATCGCTCCGTTTTTGTTTTTCCCGGGCCTTTTACCTTCAACACAATAAGCTTCAAACCCTGGTCTTCTTCACCAAAGAAAAAAACAAAAACAACAACAACAAAAAAAACAAAACAACTGCCTTCCTTCTCGGCTATCCTGAACCAAAAATGACACATCCTACTTCTGGTCAGAGGACCCTCTCGAATGGTCATGCTCTCGGCCAACCGTAACATTATTAAAAGTTTAGAACTATGAACAGAAAGTTCTGGAATTTCTCTTTGATGTTTGGCCGGTTAAATTCATTTTAATGTATCAGCCTAAAATGAAGCAAAATTTGGGTTAGACTTAAATTAAAAAAAAAGCAAAAACATTTCCACAACTATTTGTCTTATACTTAGCTCTTCCAGGATATGAACATCAGCAATTATAAATTAATATGAAAATTTACCGTGAGGAGTAGCTTATTGTGGTTACTTTTGTACAGGGTCTTTTGAATAACAATATTATGACATTAATTTAATAAAATTATCAGTGATTATATTAGACGTCTTCTTGTGTACTTGTACAGAAGTTGTCTTTATTCTTAATCTTAGAAAGATGTTAATCCATTGGATACTACTTTTGAAAGTGTCAAATTTATGCATGATCTTTTTTTTTAGTGTTTGAAGATGATATTTCGAGTCTGGGGGCTGTGTTATGCAATTGCAAGAAGCTTTTATGGCTGAAAGGGTAAAGATATCAGAAGCTTTACAGTGATTAACAGTAGGACAGAAAAAGATTAAGTTGTTGGTGGGAACTTAATCCTCTTAATTATTTCAAGGAAGGCACGCCTTCTATATCCCTTGTTATTGCACTTATTCTTCTCCACCCACTTTTTCTTCTCCACTGAATTCTACTTCTCATTCTTTTCCTTTTCTCTTGTTAATCACCCTCATCTTCTGTTTTTCTCTCCTTCGTCTCTGGTTACCCCCTTTATTTTCATTTGCCATTTTCTCCTTGTTCTCTCCTTATTTCTTTCTTTCATTTGTTCTGGCTTCTTTTTCTTTTTCTTTTTTTTTTTTGAATTGATTTCATTTTCTTTCTTTCTTTCTTTCTTTCTTTCTTTCTTTCTTTCTTTCTTTCTTTCTTTCTTTCTTTCTTTTGTCTTGGCTTCTTTTTCTTTTTCTTTTGAATTGACTTCATTTTATTTCTTTCCGTCTTTCTTGCTTTCTTTAACTTTGTTTTGTCCCTACCCTCCTTTACTTTTGGTTCCCTGTTACTCAATCATTATCATACTTTTCGTAAAATTGCACTAGAAATAATAAAATATTGATTTCTTTTCTTTTTTATCATTTTTATTCCCCTATTCTTTTTTCTCTCTCCATCACATTTTGCTCTTCCCTATCTTTTTATTTTCCAGTTCGTTCTTTCTTTTTTTCTTTCTTTCTTTCTTTCTTTCAAACCTGAGTTTTTAAAGCTGAAATTGTGACTTTGGGTCATGGTGATCAATTGAAGACCGATCCCTCTGATTGGTTTGAAAATGAATGATTGAACTTTGGCGCCAATATCGAGAGATATCATTTTGATTCGATAAGAATAGCGAAATTTCTTTCGCCATTAGACTTCCGGTCTTCATGGTGAGAAACCATTCGTCACATATTCGCTTATAGCATCTCTCCACAGCTGAAATGTTTCCCACGTACTAATTTTCTTTCTTTTATCGCTCTTTTCATCATCATGGTGGTGTAACGAAAAAAGTCTTCTGTTCATAATAAGATGAAAACTGGTTATGGTCTTTTAACGGTTTCAGTTGAATAGTGTATATTTTCTCTAGTAAACGATCACTAACTATAGAAATTATTGTTGTTGGTTGACTATCTTTCTGATGATGTCTTCGAGTGTGACTGTACTGAGATTTGCATAGTAACGCGTGCATGGATTTTTTTCTATAAAATACAAAGGTTTTTATTCAGTGACGTTACCGCAGCCGGTTCGTTTTCCAGTGGTGAGATGAGAAGTCACAACTTTTGGGCTGCAGAAGTCGCCAGAAAAGTGGTTGACTTTACCACTAGTCTACCTTGGGAGTTCTAATCCTGGTTAGTATTTTCACCAGAATAACCTTCTCTTAATTGGACTTTCTTATAGGCTTAAATGACTCTAAGGGCACCAATGTGAACGCATGCAGCTGAGGTCAAAAACTGATTCCGTTTCCTGAGCTGGTTACTGTCACGCCAACCTACGCCTCCTGGAACGCTGTCGATTATTCTATTTCTTATCCAACTGTCAGGAAATTCGAGGCCTTTCTTACCTCCGTTGGATATTATTTCTCGTGCTGTTCGTAAGATAATCTGTCATCTGTCTTGCGTGTGTGCACAAAGGCAGCCCTTTTCTTTCCGTCTTTCTTGTTTTCTGCTCTGAACAGACGCGAGGATGTTCAGCTCTTTTATTTGCTGTACTATCAACCGCGTTCTCGAATATCCTTCCACAGAAATCAATCAACTATGGCCTCGAGTAACTCAAGTAAGCGTGTTTTGTGCACTACCTGCGGGTAGATTAAGGAGCCGGGTTGAATTGCAGGAAGTTACATGCCATCCAGAATTTCCTCGTCTTCCGGCTTTGAGAGAATCTATACTTATTCTCGAGCAAGTAAAAAATTAGGGCGAGTAAATCATATAATCGAGTTAGCAAATGAAAAAATTACAACATGCAAATTAAAGACTACTACATGCAAATAAAGAAATATCCTCACAACAAAAAACTTAATTAATTTTTTTCTCGGTGAAAGACACCCAAAATGTTGCATCTTCATCGTTAGACCCCAGCACAAAACCTAGAACCCCAAACCCTACACCTGCCTCTAAGCTGGGGGGGGAGCTAACGAAACCAACTCAAGATATCGATTCCCATCAGTAATGTACATTTTTCTTCGGAGGGAAGTAACGAAAAAGCCCTAAAATACTCTTTGGTATATTTCAATTTTTTTTCTCTTATTTCAAACTTTTGAGGGCATCAGCTCCTTCTTCGTATAATGCTTCAAAAATCAGACATCTTGACTGATCTGGAATACAACTAAAAAGATCTACAAGACTGTCTTTTTTCTCGAACAGTCAGTCTTGTGATCTGGAACTTAGCTAAAAAGATGTACGAATCGGGCATCACAGAAGAAAAGTGCAATTTTTTGTGTGTGGGAGGTTGTAATGTTAAATCATGGGCGTTGATTTTTGTGCGGATTAACGGAGAAAAAAAAAGAAGTTATATTCGGAGGCAAGGTTCAACTGATTTAACAAAAAATTAATTCTTCCAGCTTTGAACCAGTAAATGTGATTATTTGATTATTTTAATATTAATCGTTTCAGTTTTTGTGTCGTTGTTATTAATCTGCACACCTTTTCTTCAATTTGCTCGCTGTATTTTAAATTTTGCTAGCTGTATCTTGAATCGCTCGCCTTAGTTTTCAATATGCTCGCAATAGTTTTCAACTTACTTGTAGTACTCTTTAATCTACATGACGTGGTTTTTTATTTGATTATTTCATTTTTTCAATTTGCCCGCTTAAATTTTCAACTTGTGCGGAAAAAGTATCAATGGGACCGCTTAGCTGGAAATGTCAAGCCAATTGTGAATTTTGAGATAGAAGTATATAATTTGGAACAATAATGGCTAAAGGCACCCCCCCCCCAAATTGAGACATGGATTTTCAATATGTCGCCCATGGCAGCAATTTCAAAAAGGCTGCCAGTGACAACCGTTTGCAGATCAATTTTCGTATCAGCGATGGATTTGATGTGATATAGAGGTCATGATTAGCCGAATTTTGTACCACACACGGTTCTTTGGAATTCCGATTTGAATAATGCTTAGAAGTCATACAAGATTCCTGATGGCGGCCATGACAGGTATGAAAATAGTCTGATATGGATAGTCTCGATGTCAAATCATACATGACTTATAATGCAGAATTCGAATTTGGAACTTTAAAATTGCTCAAAAGCTTCCTTGTGTTCCACAATTGAAGATGGTCACCTTGTATGGGGTCAGATGCTGGTGTCCACACCAGAATTACCTTCCCCGGGTAGATGGGGCTGTTCAAAGACATCTGAAGGTTACTATGGACACTTCTGGACATGGCTACCAGATGTAGGCCAGTCCAGTTATTTGTTCTTCAAATGTAAAAAAAAGTTGTGTTATGCAGTGCAAGCGCAAAAAGCTATCTTAGACTGCACCACCCTCTATTACTGTGAAGGATGGTGCTGAGCAGACTTTCCTGTGATAGACCCTAGGTTTGGATTGTTATTGTTCTCACTTATTTTGAGTTTGGAATAATATGATGGCCACCATCTTGAAATATAGCTGCTATTTTGAATTTTCAATGGCTTTCATGTATTAATGACAATGACTATTCCCTAAAACTATGCATGGTAAATGAATTCAACTGATTCTGTCCGCAATATCATATTATATCCCTTGCCGATAAGAAAATTGACCTGAAAACAGTTGTCACCGACAGCCATTTTGAAATTTGATTTTATGATTTATATCACCATCATTACCACTACCACCACTTCTATCACCACCACTACCACCACTACTACCATCATCACCAAAATTAGTACCACTACTATCATCACTATAATCAATATCACCACAACTACGACCATCATCTACATCATCACTACCAGCATCATCACCATTACAACTGCCACTATTACTATCATTATCACCATCATCAGTATCATCACCACCACTATCATCGCCATCATCAATGATATTTAATAAAGATAATTCTTCATATTCAAAAATAATAGCCAAAATAACGTTAGGATGATATATGTGGGGCCATGAAAAGCATTTCAAGCTTATCTCATAGATCAATACACTTATAGAAGACGTCTAAGATTCCGAAGGATGAAAAATAAAACCAAGATTAAATCCACTGCAAATGGTTGCAGTAAATGAACTTATCTAAAAAATTAGCTAGAAAAACTGAGTACTGCACTGAAAAGAAGAAAACTGGCTGCCTTGGGTGACTTATTGAAAATTGGTAGCTCAATCTTTTTTGGAATGCCTTTGACTATTGGTAAAATTATGGAACTGAAACATGGAACTTAACCAAGGGACAGACCCGTAATCTGAGAACCATGCAACGTGCACATGAAAGAATAATGCTGGGCCTCACATGGAGAGACCACAAAACAGCACAGTACATCCGGGAAAAGACAAGAGTTAGAGACATCATAGAATCCATAAAAAATCTTAAATGGCGGTGGGCTGGCCATGTTGCAAGAATGGCAGACAATCGATGGACATCACGACTCACAACGTGGATTCCCCGAGACCACATGCGCAACCGAGGCCGGCAAAATGTTAGATGGAGAGACGAGCTAGACAGGTTCAGGAAGTACTGGCTCCGTGACGCCCATGATAGAGAAGTGTGGCAAATCCTGGGGAAGGTCTATGTCCAACGACGGACGCTAAAAGACTGATGATGATGATGATGATGCTGATGATGATGATGATGACACCAAATTATATTCTTTTATCACAAAATATACAATTGGTTTGGCATTTTCAGCTAAACAGTCTAACTACTTTATTTCTGCTTGGCAGGGTTATTGAGTAGACTTTCTTACGATAGACCCTAGCTTGAGGCAGTTATTGTTATCACTTATTTTGAGTCTTGAATTGTGAAATAGAAGGAAACTTCTATCAATACCATTGGCTGTAAGTGTACCAAATTATGTGTTTTTATCACAGTATGCACAATTATTTGGTTTAACTGCTCCACTGCATCTGGTCTCTGTAAAAATGAAGCTGTGAAGAAAAATACTTATATCACAGTTTATAAGGTTATTTGGCTAAACTTTCCCACTGTACATTTTCTAACAGGGGACAAAACAGAAAGGGTTGGTTATGCTTATATAATATTTTTTCTTTCGTTTTTTCAAAATACTTTTAAGTTTCTATCTTCTATGTTTTTTAATTCGCTTTCTTTTCCAGCTTCTTTCTTCTCTCTTTTTTCTTTTAATGTTTTCAGCCCTTTCTTTCTCTTTTTCCTTTCTTTTATCCCCCCTCCCCTTTCGCTTTTTTCTCTTTTATTTCTTCGCTTATCTTTTCCGTTTCTCTTTTAGGAGTTTTTTCTTTTTTCTTTCTTTTTTTCACTATTTGACAACGCAAAAGAATCCACATTAATAATGTACCAAATATGTACCAAATTTGATAACCTCCTCTTATAAAAGAAGATGAACCTAAAACATTACATAATCACCCACGAATTGCTACTCACACTTTCGACAGCTTTAACTTTCACATCATAATCAATTTACATTGTTATTATTTCCTAGCTACTTCATCATCATCATAATCATCAGTCTCTTAACGTTCGTCGTTGTACATAGACCATCCCCAGGATTCGCCACACTTCTCTATCGTGGGCGTCGCGAAACCAGTACTTTCTGAATTCGTCTAGTTAGTCCCTCCACACAGAACTCTGACAGAATCTGTTGCGCATGTGATCTCTGAGAATCCATGTTGTGAGTCGTGATGTCCATCGGTTGTCTGCCGTTCTTGCAGCATGGCCGGCTCATTTCTGTTTGAGTTTTTTAATTGATTCTATGATGTCTCAGATTCCTGTCTTTCCCCCAGATATATTGTACCGTCTTGTGGCCTCTCCATGTGAGGTTGAGCATAATTCTTTCAAGTGCACGTTGCATGGTTCTCATTTTGTCTCTTGGTAAAGTTTCATGTATCAGCTCCATAGGTGACTATCAGGAGGATGCATTGGTCATATATCCTTCTTTTTAGGATTAATGGGATCTTCTCGTTTTTGAAGGTTGAGCTTGCTTTACCAAAGGCTTGCCATCCTAGGGCGATTCATCGCTTGATTTCTTTTTTTTTTTTGAGGATTTCATGGAGATCCGTTGTTCTAGGTAGATGTAGTGGTCTACTTTCTTCAGTTCTATGTCTACGTTTTGTTCTTATTTTTGACGTGATTATTGCACATGACCTTTGTTCTGCTGAAGTTCGGGAGATGGCTGACTTTCTAGCTTTCTTCATTTGGTTCATCTATCATCAATTGAAGGTCATGTAGGTTCTCTGCAAAAAGGGCAATGTTGTCTGCAAACCTGAGGTTGCTCAGATATTTGCCGTTTATTTTGATTCCTAGTCTAGGTTTCAGAATATCATCTCCAGGCAGGCCGGCTGTGAAGAGTTTGGGTGAACTGGTATCACCTTGTCTGACCCTTTTTCAAGCTGGAAGTGCTCTGGGTATTAATGTAGCCTGATGAAAGGCTGTTGTGACTGTGTATATGTTGCAATACTCTGATGTATACAGGGTCTATACCTTGTAGAGTGATGGTCTTCATGACCATGAGAATTTCCCCCAACTCAAAGCTTTTTTGAAGTCTATAAATGTAACAGCCAGTGGCATTTCGTATTCTACTACCTTTTCTTTCTACTTGACTATTGACCTCCTGCATTCGATAAAAAGCGAGTGATCAATGGTCAAGTAGCTTCTTCTAAAGTCAGCTTGCTCCATTCCTTGGTTTTCATCTTGTGCATTTGTGATTCGGTCGGTGATGATTTTTGTGAAAAGTTTGTTTATGAAATTGAATAGGCTTATAGGTCTTTAGTTGTTGAGAAGTTTATATAAAAGCATTACGATTACAGTGTTCCAATCTTACTGGACTTTACTTTGGAACACTGCAATCATAATGCTTAATTGCAGTGTTCCGAAGTCCTGGCTATTTAAAAAACATATAAACATTGTTTCACATATTCCAGAATGAATAGCCATCGGAAGTCTGTGATATTTCACAGATTATTTATGATCTTATGAATGAAATAATTAGAACATAAAATACATTTCATATTGGTATTGAAATCTGTGTACGAAGTTTAAAGTCGCTAGATGAATTAATCGGCACACCAGGCAGTTCAATGTCGAGTCTGGAGATGTTTGGGTCAGTGTTTCTCGATATATATATATATATATATATATATATATATATATATATATATATATATATATATATATATATTCTGTGATTGTTCAACAACTGGCCATTGTACGAAGTTAACATTCGCCAAATATATTAGTCAGCAAACGACGCAGTGCAGTTACTTGGACTAGTTTAAAAAAATTGTTTTTTAAAAATCTGATGAAGATAAAAAATGATGCAGATTATAGATCTCTTTCTATGGTTTCTATGAATGACCTCCCTTGACTTCTGCTCTTTAAAACTATCTTACATGACAATCATGGCAGGCTTCTCCACGATGATTGTAAATTGTTCCAATTTTGATACCCTTTGCTTGATGCTATCTGTTCCAAAGGGATAAAAGTAAGCGGTTTCCACCATATTTCTATATATATAAGTCGGTCGAAGTCCCTAAAGTACGATAGAAATACCATGTCGAGACCAAATTCAAATAACGACGTTTGTTAGGAATAGAGTGAGACGAAGATTGAGTGTTTCTATTATTATTCGGACTATCCTCATCTTAGTTGTTTTTCATACAACGTTTCGGCCGTTGTACTCTACGGCCTTCATCAGGTATCATCTGGTAAAAATTCAGAGAAACACGAATATTGAGTGGTTAAAGGAAAATAGATAGCGTTCTTAACAGAGAAAGAAAACTGTTATCTTGATAAGAGGGGGGCATAATAAGAGAGTGACAAAGCGTTAGTAAAGATGGACATGTATGATATAGAGAGTGGGAAAAAAAAGGGAATTTTTTTTTCATGTCATGTCAAGTCATATCATTCCTTTTCGAAAATCAATTCTCGAGATAAATAAATAAAAAAATAAAATAAAATATTTGAGAGAAAGAAAGAAAGAAAAAAGAAAGCATGCTACAGAATGTTTATAACTAATGTATACACTTCATGTATACATTTATAACTTTTTCATTTCCCAATGATATTTTACATTTCGGATGATATTTTTCGTTTTATTTTTGATGCGATGATAATTCATTTTTGTTTCGGACGTTTCAACGGAAAACATGAAAAAGCAATGGGATATAGTTTCATACATACACAAACGTCGACAAATATGTAGACAAAAGCTATCAAAAATTATAAATGCAATGTAACAGGTTTTGAACGGTGTCAATTCTTTTTCTTGTACTACGGCAGACGTTTGAACTTTTCACCAGAACCAATATTCGAAATTTAGAAATCAATAACGCGAACATAGCCTTTGAAATGTTTAACGCAATGAATAACAAACACGGAGTGTTTCTTTTGAAAGAACCACACTTTTTATTTTTGGTAAGAGGAGGATAAATCTTATATCCAGACAGCCATATTATCAAAATAACATTACAAAACGAATGGACATTATGATTCTTTCTATAGATTGATTGGCTTCGTAACAGCTGGAGTCATTTAACAGTTCTAATTATTCAACTTCCAAGTAGTTGTTACCATCTGTCATGTTTTGTTTCGTGGTGATAAGTAGGTCATAACATTAGCATGAATTGACACGATTGAGATCGAGATCGATATATCACACACACACACACACACACACACACACATATATATATATATATATATATATATATAATTTTCGTTGGTATTTTATTTTGTTTTTATATAATTTTGCCAATATTGAAAACACGTAGATTTTCGCAAGAAGTTGTTGTGTAGTGTTGTATTCCTAAATTAGTGCCGATTCTGTGATTTGTCGTCTTTTGTTTGGTCCTTCCTTTATCAATTTTGAACCTTTCAGGTTGAGATTAGGGTACTCCTTGTTCCAATGGACGACCAGTGCATTTAGCGTGTCATTTATCCTTTTAATGTTCGTAAAAAGTCGGCCTACACATGAACTTCCGTAAAACGAAAATCATGTGCAATAATCATGTTAAGAATAAGAACAAAACTATCAAGATAGAAGATGCAAAACTCGGCAAGGTAGATCACTATATCTACTTAGGACAGCGAATCTCCATGAGACCCTCAAAAGAGGCGGAAATCAAGCGAAGAATCACTTTGGGATGGCAAGCCTTCGATAGAGCAAGCTCAAACTTCAAGAACCAGATGATCATAATAATCCTAAAAAGAGTATACAACAAATGCATTCTCCCGATCGTCACTTATGGAGCTGAAACATGGAACCTAACCAAGAGACAGACCTACAAACTGAGAAGTACGCAACGTGCACATGAGAGAATCATGCTTAACCTTACATGGAGAGATCACAAGATAGCACAGTATATAAGGAAAAAAACGGGTGTCCATGACATCATAGAAACTATCAAAAAACTCAAATGGCAATGGGCTGGCCATGTTGCAAGAATGAAAGACTACCGATGGACACCACGTCTCACAACATGGATCCCCAGAGATCTCATAAGAAACCGACGCCGACAGAACACAAGATGGAGAGATGAACTGGACAGATTCAGGAAATACTGGCTCCGCGACGCCCATGATAGAGAACTGTGGCGAATCCTGGAGAAGGTCTATGTCCAACGACGAACGTTGAAAGACTGATGATGATGATGATGATGATGATGATGATCTTTTCTTGTTTAAAGTTCTTGAAGTTTCACCGATGTATTTCTTATTGCAGTTTTTATATGTTATTTCATATATACCGGCTTCACATGAAGGTTTATTATTTGTCTTCTTGTCGATCACGTTTTTATAGTCTGGTTTGTTCTGTTTATAATTTCGATTTCAAATTTTTCATAAAATCAACAGCATTTTTTTTTTTCGTTGTTGTTCGTGAAATTAGTCAGGAGTATTATGCATCTGGTTATATCATTGTTATTATTTTTCTTTGAGTATTTTATAGGCCTTTCTTTTTGCGCTGAGTATGAATTATATGGGGTGGTGGAGGAACTTGGGGGATCATCATATACTTGTAAAATACTTGACCCCGATCTGAAAAACTTCCACATAATAGCGAACAACGTAATCGGGGGGAAATATATGAAAATAATTCAGCATTTTCCCCTCAAATTGTCGAATCATTAAACGCCATTTCAGAGTCGAAATCACTCATGAGACATCTCGTGATCCGTCGACAAAAGCTATTCAGTTCGGTAATCATAAGAATGTAGCCCGCTCAATGCCGCAGTCTATCGGGAACGTACAAAGAAATTTAATGGGAACGATATCTTTACAATCTGTGAAAGGTACATTAAGAGCTTTGGTCGTTGCTGCTCCCTACTTCTAACTGATCGCTATCGCTAAGGAGAGATATGATGAAACAACTTATAGGTCACTTACGCTTTGTTGATAAATATGACCCGCACACTGAAAGCGCTCTACCGGATATCATAACCGAACGGATATGGAACGTTGAAAAAAAAAATGTCATCTAGTATGTAGAACGATCCCTCGGGATAAAGGAAATAGCTGTGACTGTTGACAAAGACGTCGTGGCTTACCATCCACAACGTTAGTGGTCAAATTAGACCACAAGAGATAGAAGAAATATTCTCTATTGAAAAGAGCAAATGTCTCGATACAGCCGTCAGACATTCGGAACAGGGTGCATTGACTAAGTGGGAAGACATCAGAGGACGACCACTGACATAACACAACATCAAACAGATCGGCTTAAAGAGAACATTTCCTTAACAAAGGCATCATACAAACACCAGATGATAAAATCTGACCGGTGTAATAAATTTAAGAAAATTGCTAGCTCCAACACATCCTCACTGGTTGCGAGTTTTCTCAGAGAAGTTACTTGAGGAGACACTGCCTAGTGCTGGAGGTCCTAACCGTGTTAACAAAAAAGATGTCGTGACGTTGCTAATAAATTTTTATCTACAACTAAAGCCATGATAAATTTCGTAAAAGAAGGGAGCGTTCCAGAAGCCTCTTCTACGGAAAAGTGTAAATCATCGTTGTTTAATGGTTGCTCGGGCTAGTGCAGTGAAGTAGATTTGGGCTATTGCATTACCTTTCCGGCTGAGATCATGTCCTTGTGATGTGATCTGCTCAGTTGATTTTTAAAAAATCTCGTCGCTGAATCAACCGTTCCTTTTGGGAAAAAAATGTCGACTGCACTCATAAATTTAAGCTGGAAAGCACTTACATCAAAGAAACCAATGCATATAACATTACTAGATGACCAATATATCTCCTATCGAAATCGGATGGTGAGGTTTTATTGTTAACGGCAATCTAACTATAGTAGGGTTGTCATCAAGAGATAAGAGGAAACAACTAGCTCTGTTGCTGTCTCATACACATATAAAGGGAAATAACCTCCATTTCCAAAATTTATCTATTTGAGAGTAATGTCCCTTTGAATGAAATTTTTTGCGGGTCAATTCTTTCTGTATGATGTGAAAGATGTTATCTTAACATCTCTAGCAATATAGACTACATAATCTTACGACTCATCTGAACGAAAGTCGAATTCAGATTGATATACCATCAGATAATGACTTAGTTTTCTGTGATGTTGATGTGCAAAAATAATTACCATTTTTAGCAAATGCATTTATTTCCCCATTCTAAACAAGATAACCTATTCATGTTATGCGTGCTTTGGGAAAGCGTTCCATTTTACTCAATTGATGTACTGCTACACTGAGTCAAAAAAATGGTGTTTGTGGAAACATGGCAGTATTCGGGTCCAGGTAATTACCGAATGACTACTTCTATGGTAGACTTACTGTGTTTCGAATGACTAGTGCTATACAATCTTAAAAAAAAAAACAACAACAAATTTTTGTACAGAAAAACAATAACGATTATGGCTCCAGGCGATCATGGAAAAATGAGGAATGGGTTCAAGCGTTAGACTGTTGTAAGAAGTCTTATAGCCCAATCGATAGTTGCCGTACATAGACAGTTTTCCCGCGGTAAAAGGAGTGCGTGTCCTTTGTCTAGAGCTTATCATTTGTTTCTCATCTGCCCTATAGGCTGATGGTCGAAGTAGTTCCGATGAAAAGTGACTAAAAATTTGAGATGAAACCAACAAACTACCCACAAATTAATAATGGTTGACAATGTTTCATCTTGAGATAACATTATAACTTTGTATCTGTTCAGTATTGTTCCACCGTTGGCTAGAGAGTAGTTATCCTGCATTGAATTAAGATTGGTAGTATAATTTTTAGTTGAACAACTTCATCCTCATCCCAGCATGGCAGATTTCATTGAGAATCTTTTCCGAATAACGAAAGGAAAGTACTTGTCCTTTTAAGCAAAAGAGATATATTTACATTATGTTTCCTTCCGTAGTTGGAAAACTCAATCCAGAATCATCTGTTTCTGAACATAGTCAAATTGAGAATTGTCAATTTGGGACCCTTATTCGAATTGGCTGCCATAGTGTATATTTATTTGTTTATCTACCAATACAATTTATAAATTTCATGAATTATGGCGTCAATGTTTTATGTCATGGAATCACATATTCAAAAAAAAAAAAAAAAAAAAAAAAATTCATTTAGTCATTTCATCTATTATTTAAATTTTCTTCATAATTAATTTTGATGCATTTCTCCGTCAGTTTCTTGTCATTTGTTAGGAAATATTACAATTTCTCGTTCGTGTCTTTTGGTCTCTTATTTCAGGCTGTAGCATAGCTAAAGATGGCTTCCTCTCCAACATTCAATGCAGTGGTTCCTTACCTGGGAGCCGCAGATCCCTAAGAGTCTGTGAAGGTATTACTAGGGATCCGTGGGCAGATCTTTTAAAAGCTTAGGGTCTTTAAAAAACTAATTCCAAGAAACGGAGTCTTTGATAATGAAAAGTTGGAAATAACTGATTTAGTGAGATTTGATTAACCCTGCTACGCTTATGAGGCTAATAGCGGATACATAATGAAAATTATTGAAGGCTGTGACGTGGTTAGATATTTGAAGGCCCTACTTGGCCCCTGAAGGGCCCGTTCAACATTTAGTGATTTAGTAATTGTATAATGAAATACTGTTAGTGAATAACGGTAGATCCCCAGAATAAGCTGGATTAAATGAAGATAACTCCTGTTAGCCAAAAAAATGAAGGATTATCTGCCCCTTTATAGAAAAGCAGTTTGCTATGAATAAATAGACATTGAAATTAAATCAAACTGTTGCGTCATTTTTAATATCGAGTGAGCGAGTGTTTAATTCTTCTTTTTTCCTGTTGTTGAAAAGAGTGAGATAGTCCTTGCTTTTTACAATAAGAGTTGTTTCTTTTTTACGGATGCATTCTTGGAATCAACATTGAACTACTATTTATAAAGCTTTTGGGTCCCTCCTTTATGGGAGGGGAGGGGGCAAAAAGTGCGATTTAAAATCGGCTCCACCTCCTCCTACTACGTGCCTGCTTTCAGGTAAGAAAATTTCTTTCTCATTAAGTTATACTTTTAAATTCTGAAACACGTTTTAGTCAGTTATACATATCAAGAATATAAATAACTTCCACTACCTAGCTAGATATCAAGAAAATGTCCGAATATCCTATGTGCTTTTTTTTGTCGAAAACTCAAGGGAGATAACTTTATAGTTCCTAACATGAAAGTAATTTTGTGGTTAAATCGTATATATTGTATTTTCTCCAGAGCCAAGAGAATTTTTATTAGTATTAAGTTGTTCTTATTTTTTAATCGAGCATTTTCATTATTATTTTCAGATCTGCTTCCCATTCAATATCATTTTTTTCTGCTTTTCTTGCAATGCTCAGGTTCTTTTCCATTCTTTGACCGTCGAGTAAGCTGCATGAAACGGAAATAAAGAAATACGAAGATTCGAACTCACATTCTTAGAGCTGAAATGGATGACACCTGGACGATAAGGCCACGGAGACTCATCAGCAGACCCAATTCCAAGTTGAGTCATGGAATTTTTTTCTCTCCAAATTTGTTGAAATACATTGTAATTGTCAATAATGAGAACCAGGGCGGCCATCTTACACTGTAGGGAATAGTTTTATGATGCATTTACTACAAGCTCAAATCTGTGTAAAGAGAGGATAAGGACAGAAGAAAATCCAAGTATCAACATTCATCTCTTGTAAACAATTTAGAGGGATGCGTCTGACCAATCAACATCTAACACTCCAAAGTCTTTCTTTGAGGCTACCTTTGTTTTTTTCTTCTTCTCAGATAACCTCTTGTTGAGAGACATCGAATCTAAATTACTCACGATGCATGCCAACCTCAAACTATAGACAGATAGCAGCAATAACACCAAAGATGATGGCTATGTCATTGTTGTCAATAATTATACTTATAATAGATCGATTTTTTCAATTATGTTTGCCATAATTCTTGACCGCTGACATTCCATTTCTTCCTGATTTTCAATGCGTAACTCACAGATTGGTTGCTGGAAACACAATTTAGATAGGGATTTTCAAAATTTGATACCTATAATTGAATTATTCCTCGTTACCACCTTATGTACCTTGTTTATCATAGCAGAAAATGACTAAGTTGAGCAGTGAAATAGCGGTAAAGTTAGCGAGAAGCAATAATAAAATAAAAAATCTCACTTACCTGCATAAATATAAATGGAATCGGTGCTAAAATGCGAACGTGATTATTGTTTCATTGTTTTTCTTCTGTCGACAGAATTTGATGCTACTATATATGACCATTACAACGAACTAGTTTCAATGGTGTATGTTTCTTTATGGTGAGCACGTGGAGCAGCCCGCTGAAATTTTCATGTAAAATGATTTCCCGTTCGTCGTGCGAAACTACAGCTCCGAAGTATTTTGGGTTCTCCTCTTTAGTGCTGCCAATTCAGATATTTCATATCTAAATCTAGATCATCCTAAATGTTTAAACTATTTTCTTAGGATTTCTCGAGAACTGCTGAGCCAAAAAAGTTCAAACACGACACTGCATTGCCTTGTGTGCTGACTAATGTCAATTTTGTCCGTTGTATTGTAATTGCAACACACACACGTACACACAGGCACACACACACACACATGCACATACATTCCTTCATTTGCAGTCAGGAGAATGTTGTTGTGAATTCATCTAATCTGCCGACATAATGAACAGTGTGGCTTATCTCTTTGTTCCACTGTACATGCTTGAAATTAGTTTTAGAAAATTTGTAATCATTTGAGAAAATATCTGCTTGAAGTCTGCTTGAAGCTTACGCAACTTCCAGCTTTATTTTTTTTTATCAAGGTAAATTGATTAAAAAGATAATACAAAAAAACAAAAACAAAAACAAACTACGCTTAGTAAATAATTCTATGAAATGAGGAAAATCTGGCAGAAAGCCAAAACGGAAAATTTAGCGTGTGATTCATAGTTGTATTCGATGACCGATTCACTCAGCATTATTCCCTTTTACACGGTACGTCATTCACAAAAAAAAAGAAAAAAAAAAGAACGCCCTAACACCACAGACAGCATTCATTTGGAATTAATTTAAACTCGGACTGTATTCACCAAATATTGACGACCAAATGGTCGTTACGGAATCTTCAAATCCAATGGACGATGAAAAAGTAAAGAACTAATTTCTCTTCCCAGATGATCGACATCGCCATGTTGTATGATTGCATCTGAGATAACCGAATCTGCCTATGGTAAATTTTGCATCAAATACCTAATATGAATGTTATGAAATTCAAAACGTAGGATTGAATTTCATTCATGCATACTGAACATACACACACATGAAGGGGGCGAAAGAGGTTGTGAATTATTTTGTTTTCAAAGTTCATCTCTGAATTAACTTATCCTGACATATTACGCCTGATGGTGAATCTTTTTAACAACATTGTTTATCTTCATTCGTTGTGGTCTATTATCTAGCACATATTTCAGAAGACAATATTCAATATTAGACACAAGGGCTTGACATTTTTCATTTATGTATTATCAAATGTCAAGTGCAACCCATTATCATTTCTTCATTTTCTTCATTACATCGAATTTAATCATATACTAATTCCATTAGTCTACAAAGCAAGAATACTGCATTAAAAAATGACAAAGGTTTCAGTACTGAAACCGGAAAATATGTTGCGCATATAATTTGTTCTTCAGGGGTGCTGTTCTGATTAAGTGGTGGGTCTGTCGTTGAATCAGTGTTCAAACTAGCACACTAGAAAACTAGATTCCCAACTTCGGGATAGGTAACACCATAACCGTCCGCTGTCACACTTCCAGGAGAGAGTGCTACAAGAGGCAAGGTGGAGGGTACAAGGATATATTTCCATGGTGCGGGGGTGGGGGAAAGGTTATATTTTTAATATATCTTAGCGGCAAACTTGTGACCAACGAGGAACTATGCATTTTTTATATGGGTACATTAAGTTGGGGTTACATGAAACAATCGTACATTCTGATATTGATTATAAGGTTCCAAATCTCAAACCCACTCACTCGAGGTGAGAAGGCCTGATCCAGGGGTGGGTTCCCCTTTTGCCCATGGGTACCACTATCCCACTAGTTATCAGATCAATTGAATAAGTGAATGGAAAAATGGATTAAGCAAAAGCTTTCGGAAACGGTTATTTTAATTGATTTATCATCACCCAGCCCAACGAAGCTAAGCAAAGCGCTTAACAATGATTGCAGGGTAGATTCAGAATTTTGAGCGGGTGTGAGAGGGTTCTAGGATTTTGAGCAGGGGTTTCGAAAAAGTATTTTTACAAATAAATACGTGTAAAAGAAAAGAAAAATCAAGCTATGTTTGAGTCGTAGCTTTTCTACGCAAGAATTCACAAATCAAATAAAAATGATTCATTTTTAGTTTTAATATATATTGAGTGAGCCACAAGCTGAATATGCTCTTACCAATATTAAAGACTTGAACTGGTTGGTCTGAAAAAGTAATAAATCTGATATTTAGGTTGAAACTAAAAATGAATTATCATTTAAGCCAACTATACCGAGAGACAAATATCATCTAATTTCACTTGAAGAAAAAAAATATTTGCAGCATCTGTTACAATAACTATATAAATGCAGCTATTCTTGTTCATTGGTTCACTTCGTTTGCTTATTTGTTTTTAATTTGCTTGTCGTATTGTTTAATTTGCTTGCCGTGTTTTTTTCCCATTTTGCTTGTCGTATTTTTCAATTTGCTTGCCTTACATTTTAATTTATTTGAAAAAAAGTATAGATCCTGGTTTTCTTAGAAACGTCTTGAAACTATTTTTTCTTTCTAATGTTCAGACGCATAAAACGGTCAAGGCTGTCTTTTTTTTCTTCTTCTTTATTAGGTAAAGGTTTCGCCCGCTCGGCTATACAAAGAAGAACCAGTTTACAACTGACATGAGGTAATAGTGCCTGTACTTACCTATGTGTGTCAATTATAGGTAGTCAGTGATTATATCACAAGAAGAACAGTTGTACAACAGACTCGCTAGGAAAGTAAATGTAAGAAAAGCGAAGAAAGAGCGGCATTGAAAACACAATGATGGCTTACCAGCTATAGTCAGGTTCACTGACTGATCCTAACAGGACTTTCAGTGCTAGATTTAGACTTGACGAGACCCTAAGCTAGTTGAAACTTAGAGGACCCTAGTACGAAAAATACGCTAGGTCTCTCAAAACTTGAAAACGTACATGCCTTTTGGTTTTTGTGACCCCGTTCCCCGCGTGTAGATTTCGGGACAATTGCCTGTAGCTTATTTAGCTTATGCCTAAATCTGGCACTGATGACTTTCATGGTCTTGTCTTGTTAAAGGATTTCTGTTCAAACTTGTTATCGCTTGGCCTGTTAGCAAGAATTTAGGCCTAAGTTAAACCATTTATACACTGTCCCTAATGCCGTAAATAGACTCGCGTACTAACAAAATGAAGTAGTTCAAATGAGATCACTTGCTGTTGTAACCTGTTGGTAGGACATCTTACATTTACTTTTTCATGTTTTTAGCACTATAGCAGAAATGGTCTGTAAGACTCGCTCACGCGGTGACCACTATTCCAGGAAGAATAGGTAACTCTAAATGGCTTTTCTTGACCGCAGTTAACCCATTTATGCCTAAGTCTAATTTTGGTATCATTATAAATATGATGTAAATTAAAGTATATTAGCCTGGTAATGCAAACGTATTTGTAAAAAAAAAAAAAAAAAAAAAAAATCGAAAGCGTGTATCTGATCATCATTAGAAATTTGATTTGTTTCCTTTGGTAAGTATTTCTTCTGAGGCAATGTTTTGGTGGACTAAATATAAGCTGTAGGTTTGTATGAATTTATTTCGTCATTAAACCAGTTTCAGTTTAGTTGGGGTAGGATTAAACTAAATGGATGTGACTGTCTTTTAACTTCGGCTATTCCATGCGTTTGCTGATCTTGTCAAAAAACAACAACAACAACAAAAAAAAAAACAACTTTCAAACAAGTTAAGGTCTAAATTTGTTGTTAATGACTGTGTCCTCTGGTTACACCGCGTATAGATGAACTCAGCACTTCTTTATCAGGACATTTTGAGCGATGAACTTCAGTATCCACTCTATATATGTGGTTCCGAATTCTATAGACTTCCAGTAGGTCAGTAGGTTTTCTTCTGTACTCTCTTTCTCTCACCTTTCTTAGCTCCCCCTCTCTCTTCTGACTTAACTCTGTCTCTGTCTCTGTCACTCTCTCCTTTCCTACCTTTTTTTTCTCTCTCTCTCTCTCTCTGGACGTACCAGATAAAGTAGGAAACTCTCCCCATCGATGGACTTGAATGAGTGCCTCAAGTAGCCGAGTGTTTTATGGAAATCAGCACAACATTTGGGAAAAACATAAGAAATTGAAATGAAAAGACAGTCAAACCCACTTTTGCAGCCCGTAATAGCCCCTAACCAATCAGCTGAGATGATCTCCGGTCCATCCTTACGAATAACACGCTGTAAAGAGCACTTTCGATAGCTACTGAACCTCACTTCAATCGGCCCCTTTATTCTATCGGAAAACAATAATCGCTTTCCAGATCTTTCTATGCATTCTTTTTTCGGTTGAAGAACTAAATAAATCTCTAGTAAAAAAAAAATCATAAAACCCCAGGCTATGATCAAATCAGCAACAAGGAACTCAGATACTTGTCACCCACATCAAGTAAAGTCTGGACTTCTCAGAAGATACCCAATGATTGGTCAATTGGAGTGATTACGTTTGTTGGCAAAAAGGCAACACCTCTTATTATAATTTCAACCCGATTAGTAGCATTCAAACTGTTTCAAATTGAGCAGACTCTCAGATGGAATTGAATCACCCCTTCGGGAAAATCAATGCAGTTTCAGAAAAAGACCAGCTTTTCACACTTTGAGACATCATTATGAAGCCCAGGAATACAAGCTTCTTAAAATCAACTTTATTCATTTTGAGGTGGTATTTGATAGTGTAAATCGTAATTATACGTGGACCGCTCTTCAGCAGTAGGGTCTTCCGACACAGATTTTCAATGCATTTCACTCTGGTACAAGAAGTGCTGTTCGTGTTAATGACACTGACTGACTGATTTAAAGTAGCAACGTAAGCATGAGAGAATCATGCTCAACCTTACATGGAGAGATCACAAGACAGCACGGTATATAAGGAAGAAAACGAGTGTCCGTGACATCATAGAAACTATTTAAAAACTCAAATGGCAATGGGCAGGCAATGTTGCAAGAATGAAAGACAACCGATGGACATCACGACTCACAACATGGATCCCCAGAGATCAAATGCGAAACCGACGCCGACGGAACACAAGATGGAGAGATGATCTGGATAGATTCAGGAAATACTGGCACCGCGACGCCTATGACAGAGAATTGTGGCGAATCTTGGGGAAGGTCTATGTCCAACGACGGACGTTAAAGGACTGATGATGATGAAGATGATGATGGTACAGGACACGGTGACATCCAAGGTCCAACTCTTTTCATCTGTGTTCTGAACTGGGTTCTAGTGGGAGCTATCAACTGAAAGAGAATATCACACAGTTTTACCCTGAAGAATCCAACAAAAATCTTAACTGGTGTTGAGTGTGCTGATGAAACAGCTGCTATTGGCAATAATCAAGCTGGTCCCATGGAAACTAATAATCTCGTTGCAAAATCAGCGATTGGCGCTAATTTACACACGGGAATCTCAAAGACAAAAGTGATGCTCATCAACAAATACCCCATACAGTAGCTTCATCCCCTCAGTTCCACTTTAGATGTGTATATCGATGAGATATGTTTGGAACAAGGGAATAAATTTCGATACCTTGGCCAAATGATGGCTCAATTTTAAATGAAATTAATACTAAAACCAAGAAAGTATCCACTGCCTTCAACATGATAAATAACGTATGGAATAACACTAGTTATCATATGGTATCTCAACCTGGTCGACTACTCAATGTATTTTCAACGCCTTGAACGATTCCAACAGTCTCCGAAGATTACTCAATATTAGATACTTTCACCATGTCACCGACTGAGAAGTCAGAAGAACTGGCTGCATTCTAATTCACTTTCTTGTGTCTGAAGCACATTTTAGATATTTTAATCATGTTGCCTGCTGATCGAGTGAAACATTACTATTCACTTTACTGGAACCTTATGCATGGTAAACGAAGTGTTGGTCGTAAGAAAAAACTCTTTAATCACTTGTGCGAATGAGGACCTGCAGAAATTTACAGACAATAATGAGATAGATATTAGATTCGGAATCCAACCGGCTATGAACAGATATAAGTGGCGAAATCATCTACGTACCACAAAGATGCGATCGGCTATGAACGAGCAGGTAAATCTATTATGATAATGACTTGATGAGAAAATTTAGTTAACAGCAATTTCCTTCTCACCACCCTCTACAGCTAATCATCGCTACTGACAGCATGATAACCCCCAACCCACATCATGTAAAAAGAAAAAGGGAGAGCCAAAATGAAGAGAAAGAAAGAAGAAAGATGAAAGAAATATATTCTCGCCTGACTTTTTTCCCCACTATGTACATTAAGTGGGTTGGGGGTTGCTGTATCGGTGGAGAGGGCGCCCCGACGGTCACCGCCGAACAACACCCTCCTGCACAAGAATGGCAACCCCTGACCCAGCCATGAATATCAATAAGTCCGTAGCCCAGGGGTTCTTAACTTTTCCGTGTCGAAAAGCACATTCGCGACTTGCCAGTAATGTGTTTGGCACCATTTCCCTTTGAAGTAAAATTTGTATTTTGGCAATAATAAAAACATACACTATAATATTTAATTTGTATTCATTGTATTCATGAAAACGCACAAAACATTTTCCCGCGAAACAGCATGTTTTTTAGAATTTGTTTATATTATAAATGGGATAAATTCCTTGCATTGTAGCTGTATGAGATGATGAAATATATTTTTGGGCAAAATGGGATGGGGCCAAGAGTATCTGACCCCTGCCTTATTACGGCCCTGATGAAAATTCAATGCCACACTGGTCCAAATAATTATGATTTTTTAAAATCCTTATGCAAAAGTTTGGTAATATCAAGCAAATATATAGTTAGTTTGATAATGAACATTTAATCAATTCCTGTACAAGATGATCACACAATTGCGGAAAAAAATTTCCTGCGTAAAATTCCAAAATTTATCTTCTTACGTAACACAACTACCTGAAAATCTTGCTATCAATGTGGTTTTGACGTTGATCTTCAATGAACAATACCTTATAATTGTGAGAGTAGGATGATAGTGCAATCATCATTTTCAAGGCAAACGGGCCCTCTCCACTTGACCTTACAGACTCTTCCTACACCCATTTTCTTAGATTTTGGCTTGTGATGTCATAATTTAAGTTAGTGGATGAACATGAATTCATCGTAGAGTAATGATCAGCATACTGGCAAATCATTTGTGAAGTCGATTCTTATAACCTGTGGGTTTCTGTCTAACCTAAGCTCATCTTTGTGAATGATTGGAACGTTTTACCTGTGCAAAACCCTCACAAAGAAGTACAATTGTGAAAGGAAATATTCGGTGAGGGCTTACTATTCATTTCCGATTTTATTGGGGTGATTATTTTAAAGTTTGATATGGGTTGTAGGATTCCCATTAACGCATTTTCTGAAAGAGCACTTATTCTTTCCCTACTAACACAAAGGAATCAAAAGTTATACAAAAAAAACAAAGGAAAAACAAAACAAAACTAAAAATTGGGAAGTAATTTTAGAATTTCAATTCTGTTTTTTGGATAATGATGAGAATAATACTCGATTTTTTTTCTCCATTTGTACTAACTTACGGACATCCGTGCTTATTAGTTCAGCCCACAACTATCTCTCGGACATTGTAATCGTTTCGTCACCCCTTTATTTCAAGGTTTCCATCAACCCTTTAATTTCATTATAAATGGTTATGTATGGCTGTATTCCAAAGGAAAGGTTCTCAAAGAAAATTAAAAAATCAAAAATAAAAACATGACTCTTTTTCGTCCTTGGGTTTCCCATTTAACTGTTTTCCTATTTCACGGAAACCCTTCATCAGAATTACTATGACAAAAGAAGAGTAGGACATAATAAAATATGAATCTCAAAAACGAGAAAATGTAGTTCCTATTGTAGGCATTCATTTGTTGCAGTAAGAACTACGTTTTCGTCAGTTGAAGCATTTTAATTGACATGTCGACGGGATATCTACTAGAGCAACTCCGACAGTAGGCGTGAAGCAGGGGCGAGTTACTTCCCTTGGTTTTAGCCACTCTCCTTAATTACCAAGCAGTCATACGGCCGAACAACCAGATAATCAGCAAAACTAAAAACCACGAAAAAAAAAGAATTTTATTATTTTTATCAACTAATCTATTTATTATTTTTTAACGGATTCGTTGGCGTTGCCCAGTCTGAAGTCCTGGGAACATCTACAGAGAAATTTTAGCTAGAATATCATGTCGGATAGCCGCAGGTAAGTTGTTGTAGATGTGATGCCACTTGTGTCCAAAAATGAAGACCCGGTCTGAATATTTTGACATGAAAGAGAAATACAAAATAATGTCCCTGAAAAAAAACATGTTTTACCGTTGTTCTGGTTAGAAAGAGTAATAATCATGTATTCTATATTACATTCCCGTATTGTGTTCGTTGCACAATTTATAAACATATAAGTAAATAACTATGATATTTATTCATTGACGTATTGTTTAATAAGTAAATATACTGTGTTGGTGATATTCTAAATTAAGTGGAAAGAATGAATGAAGTATTAAATTAAAAAAAATCTTGGCCGATGTTATTCAACTTCATTTATAAAATACCTGAAATTACTGGCTTTATTCATAATGTACTTAACCTCTTGGTGTAACATTTCTTTTCAAGTTTTGTCTTTTTGTGTTACTACTATATTTTTTGTGGCCAAGTTGGTATTTTTTTTACAAGTTTTTACATGTTTGTTCCTCTTATTGAAAAATAAATGCATAAAAATTATCATTTAACTGTACATTTTTAGAAAAACGAAAATAAATTGTAAATTTCAGTAAATGGAATTTCTAAACTTTTTATTTTATATTTCATTTGTGATTATTATTGTAAATTTATTTCTACATTTCTTCTGAAGTTCACTGTACAAATGTGTTGTTTTTTTTTTTTTTTCATAAAATGTGAAATATTCAAGAATTGAAGAGGAAAATTTTGACGTTCATTTTGCCATAAACTTGTTTCGACTTTATTTTTTTATATTACGAATTAAGCCCTATCTTTAATTTTTATTTTATCAATTCTTAACGTAGTTGCATTGTCAATAGCGACACTGACTGTTGAGAAAACATTTTTTTCTCTCTATTCAACAAATCAATTTTTGTGAGTCATTAAGATTTTTTTTTCACAAAAGTACAATAACTTTTAATTTAGATCGTAGAAAAGGGAGCGTACACTTCGTACAAAATTAAGAGTAAGAAAAAGACATTTTTTCCGTCATAATCCTTCTTAAATTAGAAGGGTTTTTGGTCACATGAGTACAAATAGTGTATCGTTAAGAGATCTTGAGAAGCAGGAGAATTATTAGAATACTCCAAGTTATTTTCTTTCCTAATGAAAAACTAATCAGTATCGTATTCTTTTTTTTTCTTTCTTTACAATTGAAATATTTATTTCTCCCCTCTCTGAATACTTATCTATCGTCAAATATTTAAAAAAAAAACCCATTTGCAATATGAAACAAACAATAATTGAAAAAGTCCGCCGTAAACCGCGCGTTCATGGACACCGATTTTTATTGACAAATATTAATTAACCCAATTGTCTTGAAAATCTACATTTCTCTATTTGATTAGTTTTTTGGCGATGCTTAGAATATACGTGGATTATACGAATAAATGTCTATGATGACACTTCAAAATAATATGTGCGTATGTGATTACTAAGCTCATTTACGTTTTTAATTCCCACTACCGACGTACATGTATATTGAATTATTCTGAATTAAATTTCGATTTCCCTACCTCAACATAGTTACTTGAGATTTTAAAAAAAAATATGAAATCCTTAATTACCTTTATCTTTTACTATGATTTTTTTTCTTTGGGAATTTTTAATATTGAAAAAAAAAAAAATAATAATACAAGAATAGGCCTTTTGGAAACCAATACACAACACAGCTGTTTCAAAAGCTTAATGCACAAGAAAATCTGTTCCTTCCTAGCTTACATCATTGAAGCTTTCAAATATTTTTCAAGTTATTTGTGATACCAACAAAAAATTAAACAATGCCTTTTTCAAGTTAGTTTATTGAATCAAAATGTCCTTCTTCAAGATAGTGTAAGGAAAAAATCGGACTAGTAATATACTTTTGAGTGGTTAACATGCTACAAATCCCGGGTGCATAATAATTTGTTAGAAAATCAGATACAATATATGCTGTCTCTGCTTCAACGCTGATATTGCTTTATTTTCGCATCTCGTACTCCAATAACAGTGGTCCCGAATTACCTACCCCTAACCCTAACGTTGAATGTCGGTAATATTTTGACCATATTGTTGCACATCTCCAAGTGGTATGCTACGCCTTGAATTGTAATAAGATAATCAATTACCCCTTCAAATTGATTTTATGTGTAAACTTTTAATTGTTTTAAAATGAATTTGTAAATCTACGCTTGTAACACAACACCCTCATTGGAGTATGAGATGCGAGAATAAAGCAATGCGGCTAGCTCCGTTTGAGGGACCGCGCTTCTTTTCAGAGACTACACTTTTTTTTACGTTTTATTTGCATAATCGGTCGGGAAATCAAATGGAAAAAATTTTATCTATATTATAGAGACTGAATTTCTTTGAATGCACTTGAAATATTTTCTACAGTTTCTGACTCAGATGAGAGAATGTCTGTTTAGATTTTTTTTATTAGTATTGACCTAGTGACATTTTGCCATCCATATGAGTTTTGAAATTTTGGTTTGATGTCATTACATTTTTGGTAACGCTACAGTTCCACGACACATCTAAACTATGCATTTCTAAGGGTCATATTCTTTCTTAGAGTATTCCACATGTCATGAAAGGGTAGAATCTCTGCTATTTAACTTTTTTTTATTACTTGCTGTTATTGTATTAGCGTAATGGCTGCCACGACCATCATGGGTTCTGGTGATGCTTGTAACTGTGTTGAATATGATCTGCTGTGAGATGTGGACCAATAAAATGTTCTTGATTGTTTTTGAAGATGGTTTTGATCTGCTAATTTTGAAAAAATAAAAGAACCCCATAAATCAATCAATATAACCCTACCCCTACCTCCCAACCCTAATTAACACTACTCCTACCTCCCAACCCTAACTAACACTACCCCTACCTCCTGACCCCAACCAAACTTGCCTCCTAACCCTAACCCCTACCCTATGCGAATTGACAGAACTTTTATACAAAAGTCAAAACTGATAAAAGCTTTTTTGTCATTCTTCATTATCTTTCAGATAAGTCTTTCCCATATCCATGTCTTCGATCTTCTCTTGACTAACTGTGCAAAATGCACCTCACACAGCAATAGCAGCAAGTGGTTAAAAAAAAAAAAAAAAGCTATTGTTCTACTCATAAAAAAACAAAATTCTACCCTTAGAAATGCGTAGTTTAGATGTGTCGCAGAACAACAGTTTTACCACATTTTTTTTCTTATAACAGAAAATAACTTTGGAAAGGAATCTTTTTTTTTTTTTTTTTTAACCAAATTGTTTTTGGCAGATGGTCATGCAATCTGAAAGTAGAGAGTGCCTTGAAACCTTTTGTAAGCTGCAATGGTGTAAAGCAAGAGGCAATTACTACTAATTTATGGGAAATTTTTTGAGCGTTACAAGAGTCAGAGAGTTACCGTCTTTTATGTCTGCCAGTGTCATGTTAAACTCTTGCCAACAGATGCATAAAATAAATTGAGATAAACCACTGATGCTAACAGACACAGTTGAAATTATAGCAGCTTGAGGTCTTTCATAAGAGCATAGAGGCATGTACAAACTTTTGCAAAACAGGATATCTTCATTGTATAATATTCATATTAAGTAATTATAGTTGCAAAATTGTTCTATCTTATTGCTTTATTTTACTACATCTTTAAAATATCTTAAAATCCTTCTGATGAACTTCCAGTTTCCAATTGTCAAAGTATTTTCTTTTTACTTGACAAAAAATAGTATATGTTAATATCCTATCATTGTGTTTCTCAGTATGTTTTTATTCTAACCATCATTTTCATATGAGAACATTTTAAATTTGTACAGCTTTCATATTCTCACTCTTTCTCTCAATAAAATTGTAAATAAAAACCATAAGTTAGAGATTCCAAGAACATGCAGAATTTTGGTGATAGAAGTAAGAAAGGTTTTTTTATTTTTAACAAATGAGATGTTTTGGTGAAAGGAACAATGTTGGTATGATAGGGTCAGTAAATGAGACTAGCTAAATTAAAGTTAAGATAGTGATGACCAAAAACCTTCCCCACTCCCCCATCGGACCATGTGTCCAATTTTCCTGGGAGGAATGTTTGTAATTTTTTTTCATCCTTTTCAGGAAATAAATAATTCAGTATGCTTTTATTCATTCTCATCTTCATTAACACAGATATTGACATGAGTCTTCAGAAGAGCTTCAATGATCAATGCTATCTGCATGAAAGATGCAATAACATCCCAAAGGGTATCTAGCTGTAAAAATCATATTCTCTGAATTAATAGCTCGTTATAGAAATACTGTTGTATTATCGATTCAATGAAAACACTTTACAGTGGTACTGTGTTACTAAAAAAAAAGTTTGGAATTCTTGGTTTTCTAAACCATCTGTCATGTTAAGACTTGCCTGGTATTTTGAAGAAAAAAGAGAATGCTATTAATGAAAATAGCAGCCTTATTTTATAGGAATTCACTTTAGGGGGTCTTTTCTGTTTTAGGGTTTACTGTAATCAAGAGTTTACTGATGGTATTTTATTTTTGAATGGTTGATGGGTAGTAACTTGTCTGAATTTTGTAGGACAGGTTGTTTAAATTATTATAAATGGTTTATTCACATTGTGACTCCTCACCCTACATACAAGGGTTGTAACTTGCTAATATTGTCACTTTTTAAAAATCTTTTACATTAAATGTAAAATCTCAACCCCCAAATTGATTTATATCGGGTGCAAATTTTCAAATGACACCATATATGATGTCACATGTCACATCAGAGTGTTAATATTGTTTCGTAGGAGGTCTTTTTTGTAATTCGGGATGGCCTAAAATTTCATGTAAAAGAAATTCATAACATTAATTTTATTGAACAACATTTTTGACTGTTTTGTTCCACTATCTCCTTCAGCTAACTTCATAATTCTATCCTCCTACATCTTTTTATCTTTCTCTGCAAAGAACTGCTCTAGGTTACTTTTGCAGTCTTCCAGAGAATTGACATTTTTTTCTTATTTAGTGAATTCTGTAAAGATTGGAATAAATAGTAAAACAAAGGTGCAATATCTAGTGAATATGGCAGAGGAGTGAATACCTGCGACACTGGTAACAGTTTTTGCCTGGTCTCCAAAGAAACATACTGTCTAGTGTTATCCTTGATAAAATATTATGTGACTGAATAAAATAAGTGGCAAAGAATTAACCCATCAAACCTTTCTGTGGCCAATTCTGTATTTGAATAGGTTATGAAACTTGGCTACCCACATTTTTTACCTTCAATCAGTGAAGCTGTGTCTATTACGTTTTCTTTTGTTTCACAGTGTAGCAATCTCCCATTATATTAGTATTCCATTGGTCTTGGCATCTCTTTTCCATCTCTTTGATGTCTTGATGGGAACCTTTTCCCTGTCCGTCACTTACTACTAGATTTTCTGGGAAAAAGTGCAGATGAACCTGCAAGAAATGAATTTGGGTACTCATTGAGTTTTCAAAAGCTTTGAATGTCTCTAGTATAATTTTAACAATGAATGCATATTCAGTGTCCTCTTTTTCTACTTCAGTCATGTAGACAAATTTTCAAAATCTCCCTAAGCTAATGTTTTAATGCACAGAGGATCTTTTAATTTATCCTGAAACAAAAATAAAATGTAAGTTTTTTTTATCATAACTTTTATCCAGGCTGATTAAAAATATATATAAAAGTAACAAAAAAATTAAGCTGAAGGTAAAAAATAGTCATAAAAATTGATAATAATAATTTATAATACTTCATCAAATGAAATTAAATGAAAAATATCTTTATTTGGCACCCAGTTAGTACCCTTTCTTTCAATCTAGAGCTTTTGAGTTCTGCAGATTCCTTAGATAATCTCAAACCATTCAGTACTAAATCATTTGGTTCAGATTGAGAGAACGACCTGGGTGTTTTGACTTTTTATATGGTCATTCCATGTCAAGTGGACCAATTTTGGGAAAGTGTACCCCTCAACCAGCTCCAATTTTGCTCAAACTTTAGTCTTAGTTTTTTGTTTTTTTTTTTAATGTGAAATGAAGTCCTGTAAAATTCTAGCTCAATATCTTTACTTGGGCATTCATTATGGATTCAAGAATGACTACTTTGTTCGATGCATCAGCTACCAAAAATTTTTTTCTTTCAACTAGCCACCATTCCATAACAGGAAATTCTACTGAACTGTCCATTTGTTGTCAGGGGAAAATTTTTATGAAGATTCTTAAAATGTTATCAGCTTAGTTCGAGAAAATGTCATTTTTTTCAGAAGGATGTGTATATTTCTGGAAAGCCATTCTTAAGTCATCATAACTCGGGGCCTGGCCCAACTCAGTGTGTCACGGAAGAAAATAGTGTCAATACACTACAAAATGTCACACTTTGGTCACAAAAATGGCCTGAATTAAAAAATGACCAATGTGCCATTGTTTTAGGTAAAAATAACTGTGGTACAAGCAGTACCATTTCCTAACAAAAACCACTTAGAAGAACATGTTTAAAAATATTTGGACTTGTTTTCCAGTTTAGTCTCTTGATTATCTCATCTCCTAATCAATGGGGATGGGGATACGAGAGGGTATGGTGTATACCTCCTCAATTTCCAGGTTTTTTGTATGTTCAATGTCTACTAATGAAGACTTTACCCTGTACCTAATCCCCTAATCCCAGCGTTAGTGTAAACCTAGTTCCCAAAACTTATTTCCATCACTGGTTTGTTGGGAAATGGTACAGCTTACCCCCCACATTAGTTGATCTCCCTTTGCTTATTGCTGACATCTGTCCACATTCCTTTTTAAAGCTCCAAAGCGCTTTCTCTCAAAATAAATCGAGAATGTCATCCATCTACTGGAACACTGCATAGTTGTACTTAATTGTAATGATGGTTCACATTTATCAACAATGAGGAATGACATTTGAAGATTACTGAGTGCAACATAACATTCACTAGAAGAAAGTGAGAGAAGACATTAGATTGAGTTATCTCCCTTATCTTATTGCTGGCTTCGGTCCACTTACCTCTTCAAAATACTGAAAAGCACTCTGTAGGGCTGCAATGATGTATCGCGATATTTTACACTTCAGCGATAATCAGTTCACAAAATTAAAAAAATTTTTTTTTTAGCTCATCTACAATAATTTTTTTTTTTTTCGATAGAATGGAAAAAAGACAGAATTTTTGTCAAAAACAAAACGAATTTAAAAAAATTACATCGTAGTACTGACGGCCTGTAGTAAAGAAGGCCGATCTATTCACTGTCCCTCTGTTCACAAATTTAAAAATTCTACGGATGTTTGTAGAATCCTCTTTAAGTGTTGAAGTTGTAGTGAGGGAAAGGGTGTAATCTTGTTGGTTATACATTTTATCGACTAACTTCTGTTTCTTTTGGACGTGTATGCATTTAACTGGAATGATTTATAATACAGTGGTTTTTCAATTTCTGTCAAATCATATATTTCCAAATTTTGAAAATATATAATTTTCTTGCATCATAAATGATAAAAATTTGAAAAAAAATGTTTTTTTGAATCGATTGAATTCACTTGAAAGAAATCCTTGTAACTATATTTTCTTTACTATCAAAATAACATTCTAGATATTTTGAACAAAAACGTTTTCCTTATTATAAACTAATCTGAGTCATTTGATATTTTTCATTGAAAGATTCCTCCCACATTATTTTCCATGTCTTGAACCATTATTGGAAATTTTCACTGAAATATCATAAATGTAAACTTCATTCTGCATTCATGCTTTTAAAACATTGTTTTTTTTTTGTTTTTTCATGTTTTCATCAAATTAAAATTACTTTCATTTTTAAAAAAAAAAAAAGTCAAAATCTACTCATTTCTTTACAAAAAATAATGCAGTTTTAATATGATTGAAAATTAATGTAAAATTAAGTGAAATCAAACTTTTTTAAAAACTTTATACATAGTTATTTTTTTGAAAATCTTTTCTAATTCAGCACTATTTAATATACAGTGGATAAATATGATATACGAAATAAAACCTGTACAAATGCATATCCCATCAACCTTGAATTTAAAAAAAAATCTCATGCACTCATTCAAAAATGTGTCCAATTCAAAAGTAACTTCAACATAGAAATATACTTTTTTAAAAAAGTGATAAGATTTGTTCTGCTGTAATTTATTCAATTAATTATACAAAATCTTTTCTCTAAAGAAAAATTATGCTGTTTGAACAAAGAAAGAAAAATTATTCTTTTTAAATGCTGAAGAATTTGTGCCAAGGTACCTTCGACGAAGAATGGCCAGTCTTTTTGGTGGAAGCAGAAAACGAATTTCTGGACCAGAATTACTTGGCAAATCTTGTACTGTGTATATTTGATAATCTTGGCTTAGTCTAGCCCCTAGCTGAATAGGTGTAGGTAGACTGTGTTGTGCCAATCTTTCAAGTGGAGTAAGTCTTGCCTTTAGTACATACAAGGATAAAATGTTCGTGTGTGCTATTTATGTATAAGATATGAGTCTTATTAAAGACGAAGTAGGCAAAGAATGTTATTATATGTAAATGGAGAGTAGCAAGACATAATTCCATGGTAAATTCGTTTATATCAAATTTCAATAATTTTTAAAACTTTAACTTTCTCTATTTAGTTGAAAATCAGACTATTTTTTTTTCTTGTGTGAATAATCCTTTTCTCCAGTTTCTTTTGCTCTTGCTGCAAAATAGGATAACTGTTTTGGATTTATTTTAATTGAGAAATGTTACCTATTAATTAATAAAGATATACAAAGGAACCTTGATTATCTGAATGAGACAGGTAGGGGAGTATTTTGTTTACATACCTGATCTGATCATAAAGAAGGCAGCCATACTGAACACAATTGAGGGACCCTGAAATCTTGTTTGGATAGTCCAAAATTTGAATAATTGAGTTTCCTCTGTATATTCATACTCCCTTGAATATTTATCACTTGATGAAATCACGAAACATTAATCATTATAGCTATAATTGTAAAAGGGAAAACTTCTAGTAAATGTAAATAAGCCTCAGTTACCTGGATCCTAAAATTGATATCTATCACTAATTCCACTCAATAAAGTTTAGATTGTAAAGATATTTTCAAAATACCATAATGCAATTAATTTATTCAAGTTTTTCAAATTTCAATATTTCATAGTTTGACTCATTTTGGCATTGGCTCCCTGCTCTGTGTCCAGAAATCTTGGAAAGGATCATCACCTCGAAGTTGTAGATTCACTTTTTACTTCATTTGATTATTATCTTAACATGCATGACTTGAAGGTTTTTTAAGGAAATGAAAAATGACAAACAATATTCTCTTCCTTGAAATAAAAATCTCGATATTTTTGCTTAAATGAAGGATTATTGTTTAGAAAGTATGTAGTAAAAGAGACAATTCCGGAATATTAAAAATCATACTTTGTCAGATGAACTTATCACTATTTTAACTGGTATGAGTTATAGCATTTTCATTATGTACGGGTGTGTTCTATTGTTTTTGTCCCTGAAATTCCATATCAATTTATTATTCGATGTGACATTTTCAAGCTGGATGTAAAATATTTAACTTCGTTACGGTAAATAAATTCTATGATGCGCGGAATTTAAACCAAGGGAGGCAACATTTCCTTTTTATTTACTGCACTGAAATTACTTCATAATTGACTTTCTAAATACCGGTGTTGTTCCCCTTTGCAGAGAAAATACAAATACGAAGTGCGTCAGTGATAAAATCTTTTCAGATTTAACCGAAGAAATTTAAAATAAGTTATTTTAGGAAGATGAAAGAAATATGTTAGAAATCAATAATGGCTTACCATGATTTATCTTATAAAATTCAAAGGAATATCATTAACACGTAAAACAAATAACATCTTATACTGTGGCCAGCGATTGAGGAAAAATTAGCTCAGAAGGTTAGATTTGATTGTAATGCTCTGGTAGCTCAAATGGTAGAGCAGTTGACGTACGTAGGAAGGTTTCCTGAGGTGAAAGGGATGCAACTTCTTGCCTTGAGCGGTTTCTCTATTCCTGATCTGCTTTGGTTATTTATGGCCGTAGACTGATGGCCCTGAGTGAGAAGCAATTAAAAATCAAAAGGAAAGAACTATCAGTAAAAAATTAACCATGCTTAGAAGTCATTTGAATTTATATTGAATTCTTGCTACAGTCAGTAATTTTATAAATTTCTAAGATTTTAACAAACATAGAAAAAGTTTACTGGAAACTGCCTGATATACATCTGTGAATGTTTCATATATAAGTTAAAAGAATTGTTGAAAAGATAGCCACATAAGTGGCACCAAAACTCCTATTAGAAATGATTTATGAGACCTGGTGCCATATTTTAAATAGCTTTTTGCTACATATTTACCAACACGAAGAAAGTAGATTCATTTGCCAAAAAAAAAACAAAAAAAAAAAAAAATTGATTTTTATTGATTCATTCTCAAGTTATTCGAGGTTTTATATTCTCCAATACTCTGTTCACATACACCTGATATGATAGATTACACTGACTTTAGATGCAAGTTTCTGCCAACTTTTAGCTGTGTTCTTTTTACACAAACTAATGATATTCTAAAAGTTATTGTAATGTCACACCTCAGCTACACACTTGGCAAAATGAGATACATGTACCTACCACTTTAGCTATTGTTGTGTAGGTATAGCCTGGTCCACTGCTACCTATAATTATGTTAATTACCCCTTGCTGGAAGACTTGCATAATGCAAATTTTCTTTTAATTGTTTGATTCACAAAAGTGATGTGTTGGTGAGTGCACGCCATTCACCTGGGTTTTTCATTGGCTGTTTTATGTGGCTACCTGCTATCATGTTATGTCTGAAATGAAATGTAACGGCTTAGTAAGCATGTCCTTATATTTCTAACCATTTTATTGGAAAGGAAATCAAATCTTTGCTGCTGATGATGTAAAGCTGTTCTGAAGAGTGTGTGTCATACTTTCAGCTTTTATTGAGGTGTGGCAAGTAACCTATCTTAGTGTTCAAATATTTTCTGATTGATATATTCACCTTTACATGCCGTATATATTATACGTATATATAGTTTAGAAAGTTTTACAGCTTTAAAGACTAAACGTTTCCAATGGATTTTTTGTGCCACTTCAATTACCCATTTCCTAATATCTATCAATGCAATTCATCGAACCCTCAAAAAGACTTTTTCTCTTTTCCCTATACTATGCATGAAATGTCATATGATATATATATATATATATAATATGTGTGTGTGTGTATATATATTTGTACATGATATGATGAGGATCTCTCTGAATTTTTGAGATGAAGTATTATTATTTCTATTATTATTTGGACTATCCTCATCTTGGTTGTTTTTCATACAACATTTCGGCCGTTGTACTCTACGGCCTTCATCAGGTATCATATCTGGTAAGTGTGGGGGAAGTAACAAACGGAACCCTTTATTTAACTGACGGGGGTATATAGACCGCACTCCCCTCTTAGCAGTAGTAGTATTTTCAAATTATTATTGTCTTACACTAGGTCATGCCCTAATGCGAGATACAATATGCCACAACAGATGGAGAAAAAAGCAGCTACAAGAGGAGATCGTTACTCGAAAGTAAGCACTCCTAGACCAAGTGCAGACTGAAGACGGTGTTAGAATCGAGAACTGTCTCCAAAATTCATATGCGATAGAATGGAAAAATGTGAAGATCCGACAAATGAGGAAGCTAGCAAAGCTGAAAGAACGATGCTCAAAGTCCAATGGCAATAACCCTCAATCCGTAAAGGCAGTAATCAACCTGAGTCAACGACTGCTATCAAACTCTGAAGAATCTCTACTAAGCAAAGGTCTCAACTTCGCAATTCCGAGTAAACGAGTCCCTTACTTGGACATCATAGCTCCAATTGAGGCAGCAGCCTTGAATAAGCATCTCCCCAATGCCCAGGGAGATGAGCTAAGATGGAAAGCGAGACAGGTCCTTGAAAAGGCCAGAGCCTCCGAGCCAAATATAAAAAAGGAGGAATGGGTGGCCATCAAGACCCATCGGAGTGATACAAGCATAGTAATACTTCCAGCGGATAAGGGAAACGCAACTGTAGTAATGGACAAGCTAGCATACAGTGAAAAGTTGGCCAACATAATTAGGGAGGGTGGTTACTGCAAGTTAAAAAGAGATCCAACTCTGAAAACCGAGAGGAAGCTGTCGCAGATCCTAAGCAAGAACAAGGATCACTCCCCCCCCCCCCAGTAACCTACAGACAGTTAACTCAAAGATATAGTAAGCCACCACATATGTACGGCTTCCCAAAGATTCACAAGGTGGGTACTCCATTACGACCTATAGTAAGCTGTCGGGGCTCAGCATGCCATCCACTGAACAGGTACCTGGTGAGTATAATCAACCCGCTGGTGGGTAAGACCTCATCCTATGTAAAGAACTCAACTGACTTTGTAGAAAAACTCAGAGGGGCTCCAATTCAAACACAACAAATGTTGTGCCTAGGCGTGGTGAGTCTTTTCACACAAGTACCTACATCTGAAGCGCTGTCAGTAGTTAGGGATAGATTAGGTTCAGATCCCACATTGGATGAACGCACCAGCATCCCTCTTAACAACCTAATGGAAATGTTGACCTTCTGCATCGAAACAACATACTTCCAACTGGGCAATGAGATGTACCAACAGGAAGAAGGCTTAGCTATGAGATCACCGCTATCACCAGTGATGGCAAATATATACATGGAGTACTTTGAGGAATTGGCCTTAAGAACATCACCACTAAGGCCAAGCGTGTGGCTTTGATACGTAGATGACACCTTCGTACTATGGCCACATCCAGAAGACCCACAGTTACTACTTGACCACGTGAACTCAATCAGAGCTCCAATACAGTTCACAATGGAAAAAGACAGTGACAATAAATTAGCCTTCCTGGATGTACTGGTAACAAGATCGGAACAAGGTTTCAATACATCTGTGTATCGTAAGCCAACTTTCACTGGTCAATATCTCAACTTCGCCTCTAACCATCCATACAGCGTTAAGAAAGGGATCGTCGGATGCTTACAGCACCGAGCAAAGCTAATAAGCAGTGACACTGACACATACCTCTGTGAGATGCGTAACATAAGCAAGAATCTCCAGGACAATGGTTACCCCAAAGGTTTAACTGTCACAACTAGAGAAAGGAAAGTGATAGAGGAGGAGGATGACAATCATAAACCAACTATAGTCTGTCTCCCCGACCTAAAGAATGTGTCTGAGAAGATCCAGAAGATCTGCGCCCCATATAATATCTGGTCTGTATTCAGAAGTAGGTCGACGCTACGCAGCTACCTCTCCCACACAAAACCACCCACTGAATTATCAAACACCAAGAACTGTGTATACTCAATACAGTGCAGCTGTGGTCATGAATACACAGGAGAAACATGTCACCCCTTGAAGGTTCGGGTGGAAGAACACCAAAAAGCGGTGAACAAAGGTGAAACTTACAAATCAGGTATAGCTGATCATGTATGGCAGGAAAAGGGAGACCACCTACCCCTGTGGAACGAGGTTGAAATAATTGATCGAGAAAAACACTGGAAGATTTAAAAATTCAAAGAGTTGGCCCACATGCTAGGCAAGAAAAACTGCCTCAGTAATCCTAGCATTGAAATGCATACCATATGGGAACCTCTAATAATGAAAGACAGAAAACAGTAACATCAAATACCAAAAACGGCCACCTGAGGTTTAAGGCTCCTAAAAATTAGCACATAAACGCATAGCGTAGAGGTTAGAGAATCAGACAGAATGACGAGAAGTAATCTAATGGTTCGAAGTTCAATCCTAGGGTGAGACAATAATAATTCAAAAATTCTACTACTGCAAAGGCAATATACCCCCGTCAGTTGAAAAAAGGGTTCTGTTCATTACTTCCCTCCTACCAGATATGATACCTGATGGAGGCTATAAAGTACAACGGCGGAAGCAACCAAGATGAAGATAATCCAAATAATAATGAAAATGTTGAGGAACTCATGTATATAAATATATGATGATCTCATATATATATATATATATGTATATATATATATATATATATGATGAAGATCTCGTATGTATACATATGATGAAGATCTCGTATGTATACATATGATGAAGATCTCGTATGTATATATATATATGATGAAGATCTCGTATGTATATATATATATTATGATGATCTCGTATGTATATATATATATGATGATCTCGCATGTATATATGTATATGGTGATCTCGCATGTATATATGTATATGGTGATCTCGTATGTATATATGTATATGGTGATCTCGCATGTATATATGTATATGGTGATCTCGCATGTATATATGTATATGGTGATCTCGTATGTATATATGTATATGGTGATCTCGTATGTATATATGTATATGGTGATCTCGTATGTATATATGTATATGGTGATCTCGTATGTATATATGTATATGGTGATCTCGTATGTATATATGTATATGGTGATCTCGTATGTATATATGTATATGGTGATCTCGTATGTATATATGTATATGGTGATCTCGTATGTATATATGTATATGGTGATCTCGTATGTATATATGTATATGGTGATCTCGTATGTATATATGTATATGGTGATCTCGTATGTATATATGTATATGGTGATCTCGTATGTATATATGTATATGGTGATCTCGTATGTATATATGTATATGGTGATCTCGTATGTATATATGTATATGGTGATCTCGTATGTATATATGTATATGGTGATCTCGTATGTATATATGTATATGGTGATCTCGTATGTATATATGTATATGGTGATCTCGTATGTATATATGTATATGGTGATCTCGTATGTATATATGTATATGGTGATCTCGTATGTATATATGTATATGGTGATCTCGTATGTATATATGTATATGGTGATCTCGTATGTATATATGTATATGGTGATCTCGTATGTATATATGTGTATATATATATATATATATGATAGGGATCTCGTGTATATATATATGATAGGGATCTCGTGTATATATATATGATATGGATCTCGTGTATATATATATGATAGGGATCTCGTGTATATATATATATATATGATAGGGATCTCGTGTATATATATATATATATGATAGGGATCTCGTGTATATATATATATATATATGATAGGGATCTCGTGTGTATATATATATATATATATATATATGGTAAGGATCCCATGTGTGTATATATATATATATATATATATATGGTAAGGATCCCATGTGTATATATATATATATATATATATATATATATATATATATATATGGTAAGGATCCCATGTGTATATATATATGTATATATGGTAAGGATCCCATGTGTATATATATATATGTATATATAGTAAGGATCCCATGTGTATATATATATATGTATATATGGTAAGGATCCCATGTGTATATATATATATATATATATATATGGTAAGGATCCCATGTGTATATATATATATGGTAAGGATCCCATGTGTATATATATATATGGTAAGGATCCCATGTGTATATATATATATGGTAAGGATCCCATGTGTATATATATATATATGTGTATATATATATATGGTAAGGATCCCATGTGTATATATATATATATATATATATGGTAAGGATCCCATGTGTATATATATATATATATATATATATATATGGTAAGGATCCCATGTGTATATATATATATATATATATATATATATGGTAAGAATCCCATGTGTATATATATATATATATATATATATATATGGTAAGGATCCCATGTGTATATATATATATATATATATATATATATATATATATATGGTAAGAATCCCATGTGTATATATATATATATATATATGGTAAGGATCCCATGTGTGTATATATATATATATATATATATATATATGGTAAGGATCCCATGTGTGTATATATATATATATATATATATATGGTAAGGATCCCATGTGTGTATATATATATATATATATATATATATGGTAAGGATCCCATGTGTGTATATATATATATATATATATATATATATATATATGGTAAGGATCCCATGTGTGTATATATATATATATATATATATATATATATATGGTAAGGATCCCATGTGTATATATATATATATATATATATATATATATATGGTAAGGATCCCATGTGTGTATATATATATATATATATATATATATGGTAAGGATCCCATGTGTATATATATATATATATATATATATATATATGGTAAGGATCCCATGTGTATATATATATATATATATATATATATATATATATATATATGGTAAGGATCCCATGTGTATATATATATATATATATATATATGGTAAGGATCCCATGTGTATATATATATATATATATATATATATATATATATGGTAAGGATCCCATGTGTATATATATATATATATATATATATGGTAAGGATCCCATGTGTATATATATATATATATATATATATATATGGTAAGGATCCCATGTGTATATATATATATATATATATATATATATGGTAAGGATCCCATGTGTATATATATATATATATATATATATATGGTAAGGATCCCATGTGTATATATATATATATATATGGTAAGGATCCCATGTGTATATATATATATATATATGGTAAGGATCCCATGTGTATATATATATATATATGGTAAGGATCCCATGTGTATATATATATATATATGGTAAGGATCCCATGTGTATATATATATATATATGGTAAGGATCCCATGTGTATATATATATATATATGGTAAGGATCCCATGTGTATATATATATATATATGGTAAGGATCCCATGTGTATATATATATATATATATATATATATATGGTGAGGATCCCATGTGTATATATATATATATATATGGTAAGGATCCCATGTGTATATATATATATATATATATATATATATATGGTAAGGATCCCATGTGTATATATATATATATATATATATATATATGGTAAGGATCCCATGTGTATATATATATATATATATATATATATGGTAAGGATCCCATGTGTATATATATATATATATATATATATATATGGTAAGGATCCCATGTGTATATATATATATATATATATATATATATGGTAAGGATCCCATGTGTATATATATATATATATATATATATATGGTAAGGATCCCATGTGTATATATATATATATATATATATATGGTAAGGATCCCATGTGTGTATATATATATATATATATATATGGTAAGGATCCCATGTGTATATATATATATATATATATATATATATATATATATATATATATATATATGGTAAGGATCCCATGTGTATATATATATATATATA
>OY735207.1:34699815-34729815 GCA_963457665.1 Thysanoteuthis rhombus
ATCATTACAAACTCTTGAGAAAGATTTCAAAACTGAAATTTCTGTTGTTTTTTTCCTCCCTATTTTGGTGTCCGGCCTTCAAAATTGAAAAAAATCTTACAAGTGGGAAAACGTTTTTGTTTTAATTGTTGGACCCCACTATTGAATGTGCACCCCAAATTCTAATTTTCCTAATTTCTGTTCCATTTTCATCATTTTAATTGTAACTCCATAATTTTTGGGATATGATCTGTTAATCTATGAAAAGCCCTGTCTGAACTTAGTTATATTTATTAGTGTATTGAGTAAGCTCTCAGTGGGTCATACTTTAGTTCATGGGTTTTGATATGGCTTTTAAAAAAATTTTTTTCTGATTGAAGACATTGTTGAAAAGTAAATGAAAATAACAATTTGAGGTATAATCTTTAATTCAAAGATTTTGGAAGGTTTGTATTTTGTTTGGAATTTGCATGTAACTTTTGTTTTTGTCTCCTGTAGGTGGTTAGTCCACAGTGTTGCTCCAAACAGTGAAAGTCGTATTCCTTGTGGGAGCGGCAGTGAGCAAAAGTAAGTATTGGAAAAAAGTTGTTAGTTGAGTGATATGGTTGTCCTTTCTTTTATTCTTTTTTTCTGTTATTGTTGTTGTTGTTTTTGTGTGCGTGTCTCTGTTATTATGTTAGAATTAATTTGTCTTGTCTAGTAGATTTGAAAAGATTTTTTAATGAGATATTCATTTTTCTTTTTCATTGATATTCACATGCCAAAAGATAAAGCTTTTTTGATTTGTTAGAAAAATTGGAATGTTTGTACATACATTTTTTGACAGGTGAAAGAAAGTTGCAGCTGAAAAGAAATGTAGGTTAAAAAAAATATGAAGATATAAATTGAAGACTTTTTTTATTGTAAAAGTGCAAGGAAAAACTATTTTGCGTTTATGGTTGAAATATCAATGTATTAATGTTTGTAATATTTGTGACACTGGGTTGGGGTAAAAAGAAAAATGAGAAGCGACTGGAAGTAATAATGTGAAGCAAAGATATATTGTTTATCAACAGTAACATTATTTGATTTAATCAGTGAATAACTCTAACCTTGAATCCTTTGATTAATCACCAAAAACCTCTATATAAGCTTTCTAAATTGTAATGTCTGTTCAGATAGTGTAATAACACATCTGCCTCACACACAGATAGACCCTAGTTTGATTCCCGGTATGAGCAAAGAGAAATCAGAACAAATTTTCCTGTGCACTCAGCAACTAAGTACACCATATGCTGTATGATTAAGGTGAAAAAAATTGGGAATGGAGTTGCCCCCTTCCCACACGTTCGTAAGGATAGCGAATAGAAGAGGAACCTTTGGGTCCCCTCTGACTGTCTTTGACCTGGACTGACATTTGTTTACTTAAATGCATGCAAATACATTCCCTTTATTTCTTGTCACAAGAAACAAAGGGAAGCAATGAGAAATGGAGCAATGATATCAATCATTACCAATAACAATTGCCCTGATCAATGATTAACCTTAACCATAAGTTCTTTAAGCATTCACCAAAAACCTGTTGAAAATTTTTTTTCAACAGGTTTGGTTTGTTGCTTAATAGAAATCGTTTATGAGACCAACTTTTTTTCGACAGTATGCCACGTTTGGGGTGATCAATTGGAAAAAAAAAATGGAAGAATCCATGTATTCAATTGAATATTTAAAAAAAAAATTGCACTCATGAACATTATTGAAAATGTGACCAATGGATAATTTCATGTCATTTTTAAATTCAAAATATTGTTGATCTTAATGTATACTTAATAGAGTAATAAGATTTGTTTCATTTTGATTTGTTCATTTAATACATCTTTTTTTATATCCTGCACAAAAGCTGACACAAAATTGTGCCCCCCCCTCAAGTCATCTAGTGAAGAAGAAACTAGTTCATAACTGCAATTTGCTCTAAATTTACATCTTTTTATACTAGAAACTTTGGTTTTTTTTTCTTGAGTAAAATGATAAAATTGATTGAATAGAAATGAAAATCTAATATAAATTATTTTTTAATTAAATTGTTGTTTCATTTTTTTTTAACTTCGAGTTTTATTCACAGGGCAAAAATATTTTTATATATCTTCGATAGAGAGTGGGAGAGTAAGAGCCTACATCTTTTGAGATGGGAAGAGTAAGAGGAAGAGGAAGAAAATGAAAACATGACTTCCTCTCCTCTCGAAGAGTCAGTAAATGTCAATCAGCAGCCAAAGCCAATATGGCGGACTACCTACCTCAAACATTTTTTTTTTTTTTCAGAAGGGGGTGATTTTCAAAATCAAACTTGTTAAGGTCCTTCCTAGGGCACTTAAGAGTATCAGCAGAAAATTTCATGGGTTTAGGTTCATTAGTTTTTGCAGTAGACTGTCATATATGGGTGGACAAACAGATGTTTGGTTAATTATGATAAAATTAGAATTGTATATTGGAAGGACAATGAGTTTATACAATTTACTGCCTTTCTTAAAAATTCAATTATTGTAAGACAAGTGGAAAAACACCTTTGACAAAAATATTTTAAATGCAGGGTACCTTAAAATCTTCAAGTAATTTTATTTTGCAAGACAAATGCCATAAAACAAATACTTGACCTTTTTTAGAATTTTTATATAAATTTGTGTGTGTGTGTTTGATTTTTCTCTGAGGTATTCAGCTCCATTTATTCAAACTTGGTCTATGGTTCTTGAATAAGACATTACCTTCATGTATTGTGAAAGTATATGCATGGTGTTAGGGAACTTAGGTTAAATCTTAATCAGTAAATAAAGAGGAAAGAAAAAAAATAATATGTTGACTTGAGTTCTTCAGATATTTTAGGGAATATGATGTATTTTGTTTACCAGGGTTGATTGGACCAGTAAAGATAATTTAAAGTGTTACTCTCCTAATAATATGTTGATAAAGAAATCTTTCCATTAACTAGAATGTTCTCTTCAAGGTGAAAATAACATATAGTGTAAATATTCAGCATAAAATTAGGATTATAGTCAGATATGTAAACAAACGTAAATAAGACATAGTTTCTGAAATTTGAATATGTTATGCCACTCATTGTATTTTGACTGTTTTTTTTTTTTTCCTCTGAGCTTAACCTGGGTTTCCTGCCTAAACCTAGATTATTACTTTGTATTTTGCTACTGTCTGAGAATCAGGAGTCTTCCTTGTATAGTACTACCCCAATTTGGATGTTAAACCTGGATAGATGTATTTTCTTAACCCATTATACCAAAGGAGTATATCAAAGTGCAAAATGAATGGGATAATGTATAATCAAATTCTATAATGAATTTTGTTTCTCCTGAAACAAATCTGATAATTTTAACCATTTGGGAGGGTATAGCATTGTTCTTTTGATGCTCCGAGATACAATGGGTTAATTTTGATTTTATTTTCTTGATAACTATTTTATGCTGTTTTAAATTGAGTGTGTAAATATTAGACTGTTCACAAGAATAGACACACATACTGACATATGCATGTGCAATAATGGATACTTGGAGAGCTCTGTAAATGGTTTATTTTAAGGCTTGCACTTGGCCATCTTGAACTTTTTCTGGTATTATCTCTGGCCATTTAATGACAATCTGTCTTCTCCTGATTGGCATTCTCTTCAACATTGCCAGAATGAATGGTGCTAAGCGCTCCAAGCCGGTCAGCCTGAATGTTGGGGGTGTGATTTATACCACATCTTTCCTGACCCTCATCAGTTACCCAGACTCCATGCTGGCTCGCATGTTTGAAGGAGACTTGCCTTCTGCTAAGGATCGTGACGGAAACTTCTTTATTGACAGAGATGGTCACCTCTTCCGGTGAGTATACCCTGCGGAATTTTTCTTCATTTTTGTTATGCAGCTTTTCCTATTCCTGCCCAAGTAGCAGGTTATTTTGCTAATGGGCGGTGCTTTGCAATGGCTCATGATTAAGTAAGCAGTTCATTGAAACATTGGATGATTTTTGTAAAGTAATTGTGCATTTGTGGGGTTTTTATCTTTTCTTTTGGTTTTTAATAAGAAGTTCCAGTGCATCACTAGAAATGTTTAGCCTGTGGATCACACACCTAACTTTCCACCAGATGTAATAATCTTGAATTTGATGAAATAATTGTTACATAGCTATTTTTATTGTAGCTTCAGAGATACATTAAACAGGTTTTTTTTTCATTTGAAAATTCAATTTGTATCATAAGAACCCCATGACAGACCACTTGCCATATATTTTTTACTGTTGATATAACCACAAGTGTGAGCTTCTATGTAATGATTTGCTTGGATAGGAATGATCAATGCCACATCTAAATTATCTTTTAAGGCATTGTGTTATTTTAATGTCTTGGAATTCAGATTTATAATATCTTCAGAACATTCTTGATTTTTAGACATTCATTTTCATTAAACCAAAACATTAATTGTTACTGTTGTTTTTTTGTTTTTTTTTCCTCTGAATTTTTTGATACCTCAAACTAGATCTGCTTATTCTTTGCTGGCTTATCATACAGTTGCTCTATTAAATCATTAAATTGTATAGAAACTTCAGAAGATTTCGATGAGAATGATATAGAATCCAAATAATATTTGACAGCTTGAGTCTTGGTTATGAAAAGCCTTTAAAAATTGTATGAAGAATCTCTCTATTTAATGAACACAGTGACCTTTTCTTTGTCCATAATTTCAGCCAGAGCACACTGATACTACACTTTGATCCTAGACAGAGCACATAGATACCCTGATCCTAGGCCAAATAGCTGATCCATACTTGAATAATCATGTCATACTTGACAAATACTATATGATCAATCTAGATAATCAGGTTTTGGAGCCCTGCATTTTAGAACATTCAGCTGGTATCTGGTAGTTCAATCATCTAGTAAATTTTTAAAAAAATGCTCTCTGCTTTGACGAAACCAAGTGAAAGAATCTGTTCAATACCATCTATGTGGAGTTTCTAATATACATGGTAAACTTTTAGTAAAGAATTGCTATTGCTAAGATGGAATTTTGGAAAAGTGAAAGATATTCTATTAGGGGATAGGGTCTGGTTAGATTGCTCTCCCACCCACTTCAAAAACTGAAAAGTTACCCCTAAAAAAACATTTGTTTTGCTCATGTTTGGCCAAGAACAACATGGCAGTAAATAAGACCTAAGGCAACCCATGGTTGATCCACACCATGCAAGTTTGTCTCATGTTGACACAACATACTGGTATCTCTACTGGTTAAAAAGTCAAGTTAATGGTCTACCAAATACATAGTCAAGAAGTTAACTTGATAGTTCCCAATGATTTTTGATGAGAGATTCTATAAGTTTACAGCAACAAAAATACCTAGTGTTTTTATCTTGCATCAAGAGAAATATGAATGCAGAATTTAACCCAAACGATTCCTGATGGTATCTATTGTTTGTATATTTGATTATATAAGATTGTCGAATGGGAACATTAAAGATCGATTTATTATTTGTCTTTGTATGATTAAGTATCAGTGATCACTCTAATTCTATTAGCATTATTGGCATTCATTTATTCAGGCCACTGCCTTCCTTAACACTGATGTCCTCTACTTGATTGATTTGTAGGGATAAAAGAGCATCTCATATCATCTTAGATAAAACAAAACATCCCTTGATTTGAATGAGAAACCCAGATACCCGGTTTTTGTATCTCTTAACATAAGAAATGAATTTATAAATTATAGTGGCCTGTCTGCTGTCCTCGACAAGAAAACTTGTCTTAGTGAGTTGTCTGTCAAGTGCTAGAGACAAAATAACAAGTTGTTAGTCTGGTGCCATGGACGGGATAACTTGTCTTAAGTTAGTGTGTTATTCTTTTGCAAGATGGCTGCATCTCCTTATGTAAACAGAAGAAATTTGTGTATTTACTTTAGTGATATGACAACTAGTGAATGTTTGCACAAATTTTCATGCAAATGCAGTTTATCAAGCATTTAACCTGTTTGCTACCACAGATGGAATAACTTATCTTAGCAAGTTATCAGTCTAATGCCATGGACAAGAGGAATCAGCACAAGAGTTACAATTTTAAGATATTCTTGGCAGCGAACAGGTTAAACTTTTCACATAAATATTGTTGTATGAAAGTTTTGTTGCTTACTGGTATGAATTTAGTAACGGCTATACTGTCTCTTAAAATAGCTTCTCACCTGAAGATGATTCAGTTCACGGAATCAAATATTATAATGTTAATAAAACTCCTAATTCCTATTCTTTAAAAAATTAAGCCATATTTACCTGCAGGTATTCAAGAGCTTTTCTTATTAGTTTTGTGAGAAACTAATTAATAACTCACAAGTTTTAGCTTAATGTTGATTTTAGATTTTTTAATTATTAAATTCATGTAATTCTTTATGCTATTATCTCTTCTCAAGCTTTGTAAAAGCCAGCAAAAGAACAAATTAGCAATAATGATAATCTTAAATAACTTATAACAAATTGTCAATATGTAGAAAATTTATCAGTATAGTTATATATGTGACTTCTAAGAGGTATTGCTTTGTCAAATTTTTCTTTCTGACATATTTCTGCTTGTTTATAATGATGTTTCATATCTCTTATGTTTTATATTTGCCATCTGTGTTTGTCCTTTCAGTTATATTCTCAATTATCTTCGAACTCGTAAGATTCACCTGCCTGAGACACTTGTGGAATTACAGCAACTGAAAGATGAAGTGGACTTCTACCAGATTCCCACCCTGAAAGAAGAAGTGTGTATGGAGCTTGCCCGGCGCCATGAGGAGAGCATGGTCAAATTGCTGCCCCCCAACTGTGATTCTGATGGTTACTTTCTTGATGTGATTGAGATCAACACAGTGAAGGCACATATGAAAAGTTTGCAGTTGATTGCTCACGCTGATATCATACGAGTTCTTCCACTCAACCCTGAAGACTATGCTATTCTGCAAGCCTTGATGGAAATCGTAAAGTGCACAGACTACCACCCACAGAAGAGCAACACTGGCCACATGTGGTATATGGGCAAAGGTTGCTTTGAGATACAGGACATCACTTACTTGACAAGAGTTGAAATTGCTGAGATTGTGAGGGTCCATGGGGCCCGACTGATCTCTTCATCTGTGTCCTTTTCTAACAGCACAGAAACAAATAATGTACAGACAATTCTGGTTATGGACAAGTGGCATGTCCCAACATTCTGTGTGCAAAAATTGCGAGAGAGCTGCATGGCCTGTAAAGCTCTGCCTCCTGGCCGCACTGTTGGGTTTTTGGACTGGAACCAAGGTGAGGTGTAGACCTCATCTGTACATATGTGGTCTGCCTCAAGAACACGCACACATACACGTGCGCATAAATGTGTGCATGCTCAAACACATTCATGCTTGTTAGTCAGATGTTGAGCCGTTATTGTCGGGTTTTTAGGCTTTGGAAATGAAGAGGTTGAGTGTTTGGTTTACAGTGTCAGGACGAGCCTGGCTGTAACCAACCCTCTTGTTAATTCTCCAGACCTTTCTTTCCCTGGCCTTCCTGTTCTTGCTCTATGATGACCACACCCCTTATTTTTAAAAATCATTTATTTATTTCTTATATATATCTGCCCACTGCTTTCCAGATTTCTGCCTCTACTGAAATTGGTTGTAATAATAATAATGATGATAATAATAATAATAAAAAAATACAGTACTGCACCATTTGTCTGATAAGCTTGGGGCTGGAGGTGACATGGATCTCCGGATTTCCGGACCAATGCTTAATACATACTTATAATATTATATAAAAAGTAAAGAACAAAACTGTATATAAAAGATTCAAATACACTTCCTAAGCAGGGGCTGTTTGATCTTTATTTAACCACTTGAAGTTCTTAGAATATACAGACATAAATAAAGAAAAGTAAAGAACGAAACAGTTTATATCATAGATTAATCAATCAACTTGAAAAATAGGATCTATTGAATCGATATTTATCCACTAATCTTCATCTGTAGACAATTCAACCATGCCACGAAAATTAAAACAAAGAGTGGCTAATTTACACACTGCTACTACTACGATGCCGACGAGTTAAAAAATAGGGTATTTTCAGGTAATTCTGGCTTTTAGGAAGCCAGATAAATGGTCCAGTACTGTAATAATAATGATATTTTGTAACAGAATACATTAAAAAAAAAAAAAAAAAAAAGAATCTCAAAATGCATCAACATTTTCTGTAGGATCTGATTTTTTGTTCTCTTTTTTTTCATTTTTATTTTACTGATTTGTGTTTTATCAAAGTGTTCCAGTCCAACCTATTATCCTTTCTTTTCCAAAGCATCTTTATCTTTATTTTGTGATCTATTTTTATTTGGACCTCCTACTCTTCTAAACAGTTAATAATCACAGTGTTTCCAATTGTGAAAATTTCATCTAGTCGAAGGTATGAACACAAATAAACAACCTCTTTTTTTTCTCCTTATTTTCATCTCGTCTAATACATTTCATTTTACATCTTCTGATTGCTACTTTCTTTTAATTAAAACAATTTTCTCATTCTCTTATTAATTTATTGATTTTTTTTTTTCCTTCAAATGATTCCAATCATACAATTTGAGCATTTATAGATAGTCTTTCATACTTTCTATTATCGCATGGGGAATCCTTTTGAATACGAGTTCTTTTTACATTCATTCATGTTAGGGATTGAAGCATTGTGATTATAAACTTCAGATTTAGATGAGTTTAATCTAAATAAAAATGAACTTTACCTCAATGTTTGTCATTTTCTCATATCTGGAGATCTTTACAAATTTTGCTTTTCAATGTTATATTTATTTGTACAGTCCCCACTTCTCTTATGATAAAAATCAAATTTTTACCTTGGGGTGGGAGAAGATGCATTTTGGCAGAAGGCTATAAACTTTTCTTTTCATTCTATTTTGTGATGAGATTTTATTAATCCATAGACTGGAATTTCAATTGATTTTTGCAGGACTGAAATGTCGCCAATATTTTCAGGTTTAGGGCGGTGTGTGAGACAGGCTTTTGATAGGCGAAAGTCTGCTCAACAAAATAATGTAAATAGACTCCGTATCTTATCAATTTTAACCCTCTGTCTTAACTTCTCACTCACTCTCTCACACACACACACACACACACGCACGTCTTGCTAGAGACTGATAATTTTTTGTTAATTCATGCTGATGTTTTTATCTTAACTTTTGCTTTTGTCTTAAAATTCTTTGTATTGTTTTCAGTTATTATTTTCAGTGCTGGATTTAGATTTGGTGATGTTCTATGCTATATAAAGCTTTGAGGCCCTTTGTTATAGCGATCTCAAAACTTAGAAACATATATGCCTTTTAAATCCTGAAATATTTTGAGGGCTCTCTTGGATTATGATGCCCTAAGCCATAGCTTGGTAAGCTTATGCCTAAATTCAGCACTGGTTTTTCTTCATTAAGTTATTAGTTTGTATTGTATTTTAATTTTTATAATTCTTAAGAGCTCAACATTTAGAAACTCCTGAAATTTGCTGGATCACAAATTGAAGTAACATTATTAGGGATTGATATTAGACAAATAATGGGCTGTTAGAAAATTCTATAACTGTAAACAAGAAATGAGCAGGGAAAATTAACCAAGCCATGCCAAACTCAACAATGAGAAAATATACATGGAAGTGATCCGTAGTTTTGACTATAAACTTTTTTAACCCGATTCAAAACAAGAGGCAACTTACTGTATTTGCCATGTAAGAGACACATTTAGATAAACAAAAAATCATGTAAATATTACAATGCATCCAATGTGCTGATACTTTGACTAGGTGGCCAACCACTGAAGTCTGAAACGGACATCTATGTGGCCTGGATAAATTTCAGTAGTCACTCGTCCTCTAAATACCATGGTGAATCATGTGTCATTTGCTGGTAAATATGGTAATTCCAATTCGGTTTTACTGATGACCACTAAACTGGCAGTTTGTAATGTACGTAGAACATATCTCAGTGTAGAATATTCATTCACAAACATCTATGTATATTTGTTTTTGAACTCATGGTCAGTCGACAAGTAAAGTGAGCTGATGAAGCAAAAAGTGAAAGAAACATTCATGAAACTGTTTTGTTTTTCTTTGGACTACTATTTATGCTAGAGTCACCAACACCTGTTATAGTTATGGTTAGCAATGCAAGTCTTGTTGATCATTGTGTAGTGAGTTTAATCCTTTTTGAGAATCTCATTTTGTGGCCTTGTGTCAGATTGAGCTGAGCTTAGTAAATATCTAAGATGTAAGAGAAGCAAGAAAAGCTTGAATACCTATAAAATTAGGTTTTCTGTTAATAACCATCATTAATATAGGTTGTGGTGTATGAAAGGCAGTTTTTGATTAGCAAGATGGAGGGTGATATCTACAATATTGAAGATGCAGGATCTCCTATCTCAATCCTCTAAGGTTAGACATGCTCGGGGTGTGGCATATGGAACTGTCATAGCGCATTTCATTCAGATCATGTTGGACCCGTTTTTCCAAGTGTTTAACCTTTCCTATTGCTTTAAGGTGATGTGATATGGTTGCCGTTGTTGTCCCCCCAGAAGTGTTTGAACCATTGTTTGTGAATTTTGACCCCTGTTGTCAGTAATTCTTCATGATTAAGAACCGGTTTGGAACTTCCTCAATGTTTATTATTGATATCCATAAATCCAAACCTGAAGTTATTGAACCATTGCTGAACAGTCCACACTGCAGTAGTGTTCACTCCAAATGCTTTGTTTATGTTTTCAGCAGCTTGAGTAGAATTATCGTCCAATTTGAATCTGTACTTGAGAATTAGTCCAACTTTTTTGGTAGACCCTACTGCTGTTGAGGGCTCAAAAACCACCTATAGTTAAAAATTCTCTTATTCATATTGAATCTACCCCCCCCCCCAAAAAAAACGCAATTACTTTTGTGAATCTTTCACTTTTAGCATTATTCTTGATGTAAGAAAAAATCACACTATTTCATGTTCAACAACCTGATATAAAAGTGCATTGAGAAATGAGATACTGATATGCCATTTTTTTTTCTTTCTTCAAAGGGCTTATGAATACCCTAAAGTTTTAGTTTTAAAAAAAAATTTCATTTCTGAAGCTTGATCCTATTTTGATAGATTTCTATCGACTCTGTTCATTGAATTAGTGTTGCATGCCTACATAATCCTACTATTGGTTGAATTAACAGATCTACATGAAAAAAAAAAAATTAACACATCTACAGAAAAAATCAACTGCATCAGATGCTACGATTGCCATAGTCACAGTAAATGTACAAGCTGATAATATTAGAAAAAAAAATGTTGAGCAGTGCAGACACTCAGAATTATCCGGGTTAAAACAGCCTTTTTGGATTGTCATTAAACTTTATTTGATAATATATTGCATCGAAAAGTTCACTTTTAATGTAGATAGAACTAAAAATAAATGAATGTTATTTAGGAATTGGTGGAGACATTTAAATTTTTCATTTTAACTCTATGTGGTAGAATCTGTCCTTCCTAGTCTTGAAATCTGTAGCAGGTGTTTCTGTTGAATGTTTGGGAACTCAGTTTTCATTTCAATGTCTAAATGGAAATGAAATTAACCCATTTATAAAATGCTGTCATGAATCTATTCATGAATTATAATGAAAAATTACATTGTAGTTTATCACCTTTTTTTAGTAATAGATAAAATGATTCCCTCAGAATAATATTTATTCTCTGCATACTAATAACAAATCAGTATACTAATAACAAATTTGACAAAATCTTGTTTAAGTCCCAAGACTTTCATTTCCTGACATTGTGCTGTTCCTCATGATTCACAAGACAGTATAAAAACACTCTGCACTGACAAGGTTTTTGATGTCAAAATAGACATGCCGACATAGATTTGAAGAAGGGAGGTAATTTCCCCAGATGATAATAAACCACCCATTTGAAATATAAATGGTATTGGTAATATCCTAGTTGAAAATGTTTGTCCAGTGCACAGATAACTCTTCAGTACTTAAATGAATGAAGCATTCATTTACCCAGACTAGTGAACAACCAGTTGTGACTTAAAAATATGTGTACAAAAATTTGAATTAAAAAAAAATTAGTTCTAAACATTTTTTGAAGCTAGATACTTACTACAACTTGGTTATATCAATTGGTTCTTATGAAAGTTTTTTTTTTTGTTTTTTTTTACCTCCTATAAATCTCCTTATTTTAAACTGAAGCCCCACAAAGGTTTCGGGGAAGAAATTTTTTTTCACTTTTGAATGGAACATGTTAGCCTTATTTTAACTATCAAATTATCCTGCATAACCATAAACCATAAAATTCATTTAAAATATTTGGGAAAATTTAATTGGTAGAAATATCCTGGTTACCATTGCAATAAGCATTGCGTTGTTGAAAGATGTAAAGAATTTTGATTTCTAATTAAAAAAAAGAATTACATGGTAACTTAATTTTTAATGGCTGCCTCCAAATTTCTTCATATAGGATTTGATGAGTTTTGAGAGACTCTTTCATTTTAGTATGTCATCTGTTATGTATTATTACTTGAATTTCAAGATTTCTTGAACTAGTTATTAATCGTAGACTATCAGTGATAGCAAAATTCTAGAATATATATATATATTTTTTCATTTCTGTGCAAAGCATATGAAGAAATGCACCATTTAGATGCGCTGCAAATTTAAAATGTTCAAAAATGCTTGTCTGCAAATAGGACTACTATTACATAAGTTTACACTTGAAACTCTTCCTTATGGGCCAGTGTTTATGATACATTCCCTGAACATGTATCGACTGATGTGTATCCATGCAATATACCGGTTTCTTCACCATTAGAAAAATGTTTATTATTAGATACTGATGAATCTCTCTCACTTAACTGTTATCTACTCCCTATACTATTAACATAGTAACACAAATCCACAATTGTAGCTGGTATTTTCAACTCAATTTTAGCCTTTTTTTCATGTTTATATATTGTGCTATGCCTTGGCTGTGCATAGCTGTAAATATATATTTTCATATTTTTTATTTGTTTTCTCTTAAATAAGAAATTCAAACAATTTCACATATTTGTTTTACCAGGCCAACTTTTTTCTTTATAGATCTCTTTTAAAAGTCTACTTGGGCATTTTGTCAATAGTCTTGAAAGCATTAAAATGTGCTAACCACTGCACTATGAAAAGTGATCTTAATTTGAATTTAAAATTTACTTCCAACTCGGGGATGGAATGTCTCTTTCCCCACTGTAGCTTTTGAAGAAATTTTCCCTCAGCATTTCTGTTTTGGAAAAGAGTTCTCTTTTTTAATAGTTGATATCTTAGCTGCCTTGTACTTAAGAAAATAACTCTGTAAGCCTTTGCCCAACAGGCCAGTCCAGTCATTATTTTATTAAAAAGAAAATTTCAGCAGAGGAACTTTTCACCAATTCATGAAATTTTCAAAATCTACAGTTATTGAGACGTACGAATTCCCTGACATATAAGTTCTAACATGTACAAACATATTATTAAATTGTATTTGATGGTATATAAGACACCCTTTTTTTTTTTTTACCCCAAAAGGTAAATCCAACATTTCCCTTTCAAGGCCCACTTTGGCAAGAACTTGAGGAGGTATTGGAAACAATTGTGGGATAAATGAGAGAAATGCATTTCAATTTTTAATAAGGTGGGGACTTATATGGTAGATGCATTGACATGAATGCTTAGTTAAGCTTTGAGGATTTTTAAGTTCTTCCAAAAAAATCTATGTGTTACAGTGTTTAAAATATTGGCATATATATAAACTCCCTAAATTCAGCGTATGAATTTAATGTTTATACCCATTGTTTTTTTTGGGGGGGGGTTGTTGTTTTTCTAAATTTTCCTTTGTAAACATATTAGAGCCTATGCATTAAAAAAGTACTTCAGTAAGCATATCTACACATACTCAATACAATCGTGTACTTCTGAAATCTGCTCTCCCAAACACACACACACACACACACACACACACACACACACACACACACACACAAATATATATATATGTATATATATCCTGCTATTTATGAAAAAAAAAATTCTATGTTGCCTTTTAATTCTATCATTGCGTATGTTTGCAAATTTGTGCATGCACTCATGCACTTTGTTCATATCAGCGTGATGTGCGTACAACTTTTTTTTGCCGAAGTCAAAATAGTCCCTCTCCATGCTGAGATACACCTAAAAGCGTGTCGGTCTTGAAATAATTTCCAAGAATTTAAATGAACCTTATCAATTTATTTCAATTTGACCATACCTCATTATTTCAGGAATGTATTTAAGGTCATTGTCTAAATTCTCTTTCTTTCTCTCTTTTCTTCCCTTTTTTTTTTTTTTTTTTTTTTTTTTTGTAGCATAGGTTCAGTATATAAATAAAATGAGATTTAGCATTTGTTTCAACTTGGCTTGCTCTCTCTGTCTCTCTCTCTCAAGTGATCTACTGGCTTCCTCTTGGAAATTCAATGCTAATTTCTGTTCTCCTTTTTGTTCTCTTTGTATCATTAGTGTCTTTCTTCTCTTTTCTTGTCCAAGCCACTGGAAACCTTTCCTTCTTGTGTGCTGCATTGACTCTTTTCTTTTTTGCATTTCCTGTCCATTGTTTCCTTGCACTTATCCTCTTTCCCAATTTGATCAGTCACTATTTTAAAAAAATTTATTTTGCTTTTTGTGGGGGTGAGGGTGACATGGCATGGCCCGGCCCCTGTAAGAGCTCCTCTCAGATTCAAATGTGCCAGGGCCCGTATGGTTACCATATGGTCCCTTTGTTGAGAATGGCTGTTCTAGCACATCTGAGAATTCTCTTCAATTTTACTTTTCTGTTTGAGTCTGACAAAGCATCCCCCCCCCCACGTATTTGTTGATTCCCCCCTCCTATCATAATCCGTTCTCCACTTGATAATCTCAATTCGTTTTAAGAAAAACAATTATTTAAAATGCTTTCTGTTTTTCTGTGATATTTTATATTCCAATTTTGGTCTATATATATATATATATATATATATATATATATATATATATATATATATATATACATATATGATTTTGATATCTTTTTATTTATTTTTTCTTTTTTTATTGTTATCATTTTTATTTAAGCACTCATCCATCATCTGTTTAATGTAATTATTTTTATTGTGATGTTTTACTTTTGATTATTTCTGATATTTTTTTTAAATACAGAGGAAGCCTCTTATTATAATCACCGATGATATTATCAAATGGTTGATGTTATCAGAATCAATCAGTCCCAAACACTTATTTTCTAGATTTTCAATTCATTTTAAATAAGAAAATAAATTTCTTATTACTCTTTTATAATATAAAGTTGTTTATAACAATTTATACCGATGAATGTAAATTGATTTTTATGTCCTTTGCTTAATGTTATCAGCTGGATATTGTTATTTAAAAGACCTTGTCCCCCCCAAAGTGATCACGATAAGAGTCTTCCTCGAATTAAAAAAAAAAATTTCTTTTTCCCATGGAGCTTTTATCAATTTTTGTTTTCTGCATGTACAAAAGTACAAAAAGCCTTTTCTTTTTGCTTTTATAAACAAGTAAAATAAACTTATAAAAAATATGTGTTCTTTGAACTCCGAATGGCCAATTTGCTTGACACTCTTGATGAGCTGGTCATCTTTTACTTTATCTTGATGGCATGACTTGAAATCTTCCAGAAACCTTCTAATGAAGGACTTTTTATGCATTTTTAATAATATTAGGATCACTTGAATATACTGTATCCTGATTCTTCACTGTACTGTAAATAAAACTAAAGAAAGAAAACTGAGGTTTTTTTTTGGTTAGTCCCCACCAAATATTAACGTTCATAATTTTTATAGTACAGAAACCTAAAAAGAAAAAATGTTTTTTTTTTTTTTTTTTTTGTTTTTTTTCTCTTCTAGATGAAAAATACCCTAAATGCCTGATCTTATTCATTAATCACCATCAACAAAAATACAAACCCTGCCCCCTAGCCATTAGAGGGGAGGGTAACCTTTATGGAATAATAACAGTAATAACTGATTATCAGCATTTTGGTTTGGTTGATACTTATGAAAAAGACCCAAAATGCTATGCCCTGTATTGCTAATTCTTTTTTTTTTTGTTTTTTTTTTTTTCTTCAAAATTTTGACGGCATTAGCCCTTTTTCTAGGTTAAGCTGCAAAGATCTGACTGATCTAGAATGATGTACAAAACTGACCATTTCGCTTGAAATGTTCTGAATCTCTAACATCCAACTGCTGTTGAAATCTGAGCCCACATTAACACCACAAATTGTATTTCTAGTTGAAGAGAAAAAAGAAAGTACAACAACCTGTGAAAATTTTTTTAGGATTCTGTACTTTGAAATTATGAATGTTAGCTTTTGTTAGGGACTAGCGGTAAAAGCCTTGAAAACTGCTTGCTGAAGACATTCAAAGAAGCAATGAGAGTAGCTCTGGTTGAACAATGAAGCTGAATATACCTACAAGTTTTTGTGATTAAAAACCAACAAAGATGGTATCTCTTCTTAGTATACTGTAGAATATTGCCTTAATGCTTTTTTTCCAATGAATTTTACCCTTTAAGCCAGTCCTAAAATGCTGAAAGATGAGTCTGACCCCTTTCCTATCCAGACATGGTTATGATAAGGTGCTTGAAGTTCCCACAACTAGCAGATAAAATTAGAATAGATCACTAGCAATATCTGTGGCTCTGTTTTGTAATTAATTTTTTTTTAAACATTCAGATCATCTAAGAGCTTGTAACACTAGCTAGTATGAGGATTTTAGAAGTTTCTAAGATCAATGGCTGATTACGATTTTGATTCTTGTAAAATCCTTTAAAAAAAATAACAGAGAATTAGTATAAAAGCACTAAACGCTAATGTTCTTAAAATAAGAAGACAGTATAAAGGATCCAACTTTGAAGCGAATGTCCAAAAGGTGATGCTTGTTTTTTTTTTTTTCTTGAAAATGTGATTACCTGGTAGGCAAGATTACTCCTTAGTGATTGGTTGGCATAACAGGTGAGGAGATCTATATAGTCCCACCCATTCAGTGAAATAGTGGGAGGAGACTGGCCCATGAAATTAAAGAATAGTAAAGTGGTGGCGGGCCAAATTGTTTCAGTCCTTACCAGGGGTTCTTTATGAATACTCGAGATTCACCCCTTTAGAGCAGATGGCTGGTGGTGGCCCTAGAAAGCAGTGAGCGGACTTGGCGACTCCTTGTCTTCGTGAGACAAAGAACTGGCAAAGTTTGCAGTTTCAGCTAAAGGCCCCAGTCAAGAGCTACAGGGAGAAGTGCTGACTATTTGTGACTGAGGGCTTGACTCCGTTGTTCCCTTTCAATGCCGACTTTGCTCATCTTTACCACTTGGGTACTCTGATCTCAGCAGATTAGCCTTAGACCGATCACATATCTATTTTCTTTTAACACCTCAGGGAGGATTGAATTGAAGTTTGTTGCCCTAAAATAAATTGCTTCTTGTTATCATTAACCTTTACTTGAGCATTACCCTCTGTTCCTCAAGTCACCAAGATCTTTGGGTTGGTCCAGTTGCAAAGTGAATTCACCAAGCTCGAAGATGTTTCAAGCAACTTTGCCAACAACACTTCAGTGGATCTTCAAGCACAACATGGGTGTGGAAGGATTGGCGGGTTGTGACCAGACTGAAGGAGGGAAACCTGTCACAAGTGATACAACTTAGTACTGGTGACAAATGGAATGCTGGGTATAAGGCGTATTATAGAGGAAACTGTTTATTTTTATCATAGATGACACTATCAAATGGTTATTGATATCGAAATCAGTCAGCCAAAAACAATTCATTTAAAATGAATTGGAAATTGAAATTAATATTTTTCATAATGTAAAATTGTTTGTTACATTAATTGCTGCAAACAATAAATATATTTCTATGGATTGCTCTATAAATGGAGATGAATCCATCGTCTCATATGATGCATAACACTGGAGAAACTGAGCCTGAAAATTGTTTATATCCATGAATTAAATTTCATCACGATGAATGTAAATTTGTCCAATTCTTATATCCTTTGCTTAATGTTATCAGGCTGTTATTGTTGTCTAAAAGACCATGTGCCAAAGTGATCACAATAAGCAGCTTCCTCTGTATTAGTATTTACTTGATTCTGGTTTGTATGGCAAAATTACTAATCTGGCATAGCTTTGGAATCGAGCAATAGGTACTGATAAATCTGTTTGAATAAAAATGGATGAATTAGGCACCTTACCTTTTTGTTTTTAGTCCATGAACTTGGTATGGATCCGAATGAATAAGTTGAAGAGGGGTTAGTGTTGTATACATGGCATTTTGAATATGATGAATTGCATCTGCCATTATGATTAATGAAGCCTCTAAAAGAAATCAACTAGTTTTGACCAATCAGAATTAATTTTATGAGAAATTCTTGCTCTTGCTTACAAAAGCTTGCTGAATGTTGACAGCTTTTAGGAATCGGGATGATATTAATGGCCTAAACAGCCATAACACATTCATCATAAGACGTTCAATGCATAAGGTGGACCGGTATTTATAAAAATTTTAGGAATATCGAAATTTTAAAGTTTTTGAATTTTCAGATGAAAAAAAGAACAAAAAATGTCTAGGATACAGAAACTGAAAGAAAGTATTCCCATTTTCATAGTTTATCGGGGTGAATGTATTTGCTAATTTCGATATGTTCTAAACAGGTTTGCCGTTTCAGAGTTTGACTCAAAAATTTCATTTTATTTCATGGACATTGGGATAAACCTGATTCTGACATTATTTCTTAGTGGGTTAAATGATGGCATTAGTTTGAATATTAAAGACTGTCTCTAAACACTTCAACCACAAATTTATTTATTTCTCATATGAAGATTGGAATTTATGAAATCTGATGTTTGCCTTGTCTTCTATATTATATCAGCAGAATCTTGGTTGTCTGATTTTCTACTTATGTGCACTGTAACTCCAGATCACTAATACGTTGCTCGTGAACCATTTGCATCTTCATTCCTGTTCTCCATAGCTTTGACCTCTGCTCCCAGAATGAGGCTTTACTCTAAATGCGACTTCTTGAATAAGAGGTGGTAGGAGGTGATGTCACAGTGATAGTGAAACTATCCTGCAAAATCATAACTTGATCAGTTTCAAATTAAATTTGTATGAGGTAAGATTAAGTCTAACAGCCCCCGGCTTTCTCCCCTCACATCATCAGAACTTCTGGTAACAGTGGATTAATCTCTAAACCTCCTACCATTTCAACAATTTTTTAACCTGAAATCAATTCTGTGAATACCAGACTAAAAGACATTGTTTATAAGGGTTTTTAGTGGACTATTGTTCAGTATAACTCATTCAAGCCCTAAAAGAGTCCCTGATAGTGAAACCAGCATACTGGACTCTAGTGTAATATTTGTATGTTACTTAGAAAAAGAAAAGGTTAAATTTTTTCTCATTACTTTTAAATCCTTAGATTCAATAGATCTAGCTTGGTATTCTCGTGAAATTTTCATTTAGATTGTTTGGCACATGGTCAAATTACAGAGTGGTCAGAGATTCTGAACTTGATATTAATTGTTTTATGACCAGCACACACACTATAACGCACTGAGCAGATGTTTGAAGAAATTACTTTGTAAATCACAATTTAAACCTAAAATTTGCCAAACTTTTAAAATCCTGATAATATAATCCATATCCTTAATTGAAAATCATTCTTGGAATCGAAACTCATTAATGCTGATATCAGACTTCGATATTTCTATTATTTTACAAGTACATGAATACAATATTTGGGAAAATCCTAGGGGCACTAGTCATTTGATGGTGCTTCTATTAGAAAGTACCGCAAGAACAATTGTGTTGGCCAGTTTTCTGCCCCTTGAAAACTGGCTTAACGAATTAGTTCTCTCTATATTAGACATTTACTAATAAATAATCATTTTTTGATGAGAGTTGGGAAAGCATTCATACAATTCTGAACTATATCTGGCCGGCTTAGGAGAGGAGTTGATTCAGATTTCAGGACCATGGTTTGGTATATAATTAAAACATAGATATGATTTTCATTCTTTATTCCAACAGATACAATTTGTTACATTTCTAAAGCAGGGCTAGTTTGAATTTTATTATTCAATGAAAATTCTTAAAATATTGACCATAAGATATATAATGAAAAGTAAACTAAGAAAGATAAGGAATTGAACTGTTTATGACATACAAATTATTCCACTTGAAAATAAAAAACGGTCTGTTTTAATCAATATTTATCCACTGATCTTCTTCTGAAGCCAATCCAACCACGCCATGAAAATCGAAACAAAAAGCTGCCAAATGTTGGACCACTATGATGCCAGCCTGATTCAAAACTAGACAGTTTGAATAAAAAAAAAACTAGCTGGTTTCCTGGTAATACATTTAGTCTGGAAACTGGATAAACAGTCAGGTACTGTATGTAGAAAATATCATGTGAGGAAGAGGAATCATTAGATACATACATACACTAATAACATATTAGTAATATATATATTCCTATGTACAAGAGAATTTTGATTATCAGTGTACAGCCCAACCGTTGAATAAAAAAAAAAAAATCTCTCTCCCATATTAGATTGGTCTGCCTAGTGTAATTTTAAGATAAATGATGAAAGTACATGAAAAGAATATACTGAGGCAAGTCTCAACCATCGTTACCATGTTCCCCTTCCCTACCCCTAAAGTAATTTATTACCTATGGAATATATCTATATCAACTATGATAACCTGTGAATGTAACTAGTATATCTGCTATTACTATCATTACTGACGAGTTGATCTCCGTGAAGAGATTCCTGGATATATTTGAATTTCTATGATGTGAATTTTTCTTCAAAAGAAACTACTGATTTTGATTCAGCGGAAGATTCCATCGTTTCAACTGATGGGTAGGAGGTATTTTTATCAGCAAAATTGTTATCCCTAAATGAAAAAATCCATTCTACAGACAGAGCAATAGAAGTAAAATCATATTGTTCATTATATAAGTAGATCATTTTTACTATCCGTGTACATCCCTGTTTTGGTGGACTTGCATCCTGCCGGGGACGTTGGTCATAAAAACTTGAAGAAATAAAGTCCTGGTCTCGACCAGACTTGAGAATTGCAAGGATCACTAAGCTGATGCTTTCTACAGAAACCAGGGCTTCATAACTGGTTGTCATACTCCGTTGGGGATTGTTTCTTGAGAGACGGAATGCTTCAGCTATATTCCCCTGATCTATCACTAAAACCTGATTTTTAGGTATCAGACTTGTGAGGGAGGAGTAATAAATGAATGACTGTTACAGTGAAGATTTTGCTTCCATCCAAGCAGTAGTACCCTCTTTCATTCTTACCCTTGTTCATTACATTACAAGGGTGGATGAGTAGGAAGGAGAGAAAGGATCAAATACATATTGTTGCCATGTATTATGCCTTAGTTCGCGTGGTTGCCATTGACTCCTCCCCTCTTTTCCCCACTTTGTAAGCAGTGAAACATGAAAAGGGGAAAGGAGTAATAAAACTCAAAAATAAGATATATTTTTGTGAGAAGATCCCTTGGAAAAACGAATAATAATCAGAAAGCATATGATCACATATACAAACAGGATAATAGTAGAGATAATTTTTCATTCGTATATTGAAAATGTTTTTTTTTGTAGTAAACTTCGAATAATCTGTTTAAATTAGTTTTTAATGATCGATTGGAAAGCATACCAACTTTAAATAAGTTAATAATTCTGTCTTTCCTCACTGTTAGTTGATCTCTGTTAATTCCTCATCTTTTCTTCTTCCGTAGATTTTTGAAAATTATGTTTCAGTTGTTCTTATATCTTTTTTTTATCGTACATTATCCTTCAGCTTTCGACTTCTCCAATACAACAAACAGCCAGGATTTCAGTAGTTCAAGTTAGTTGAGATATTCCAGAACCTGTAATGTCTACAAAATGATTGTTTATTTTTCCTCGCCTTCAATACTCAATGTGGTCCTTGACACATGTCAATCAGTCAGTCAGTCAAGGGGTAAACAGGGAGAACCAGGACATACCTAAGTATCTTTCTGCCATGTCAGTAAGCAATAGTAAAGACCCCATCTATATTTGACACTAGTTAACCCATTCTATCCAAAAAAGATGGCAATATTTCGATAATTTTGCAATTGACTGGATTTGAAAAAATTTAAAATTATCACATTGTTTCACATTTTCTCATTTATATCCAACCAGAATAAACTCTGATTTTTTAATGTATTCTGAAAAAAAAATGTGTAAATAAAAAGGGGAGGTTACTCTTTAATTAGCATTTAATAGTTACCCTCCTTGACAAATATTACTTACAAAAAAATAGACCACCACATGACATACTACATGAGTAGATAAGCCGATGCAGGCACTTGTGACTGCCTTTTGTAGAAGATATATGCATCTATGAAGGATTTCTCAAGGCCAAAAGATGTTTGTTTTTCTGCTTAGTAATTCACTAATTATACAAACCGAGTATGGAATAAATACTGACAGCCTATAAGTTTTTGATTTCATCCAAGTGAATATTTTATTTGCATATCAAAGTTTTAAGTCTGACCTGACCGCAGAATTCCCACAAGTTTGTGAGTTTAGTGAACCTTGCTAACAAGCTCTCCCTCATTTGAAATCAGATTTACTAATTGGTTGTGTCTGAGAAATCTACTGTTCCCAAAAGAAGTAATCAAATAAATTCGGAGAATTAGAGTATTTCTTTGTTTTTGTTAGGGGGTCATTTTTAACATTGTTTGTGGTTTAACTTCACAAATATATGAGAGCAAGCACATTTTAAAAAAAAACTTAAATTGAAATTTTATTTTATTTCTTTTCTCGGTGGGATTTTGGTCAACTTTTTATTTTCTTTTTACATTCAGAAAGTCTATTTTGAGCATGTAATTTAAACTTGAATTAAAATTATCCTAGTTGAATCTAAGCCTGTTGAGTCATGAGTCCGTGTTGCTTAATAAATATTACACTTGCTTTTTCAAATTTTCTGTCTTCATTTGAGAAATGATGAATTATCAATCATTATTGTACACTGACTAGTTTATCTGTGCCATCCAAAATAACAGCATTTATGAAATATTTATGTACACATTGCATATTTCATACATAATTAATACAGACCTGTATTGCAGTGAGCTTGGAGAACAGCATTCAGTTCATTACAAATAGATTTTTTATTATTTTTTGTTCTTGTTACTTTTTCTATTTTTCTATTCTTTAAATGCAGCATTTTTATTACCTCATTATAACATGAATGACATTCTATTCTACTACATCAATTGCATGAATGAAATTCTATTTTACTATGTCAATTGCATGAATGAAATTTTATTTTATTGTGTCAATTGCATGAATGAAATTCTATTTTACAATGTCAATTGCATGAATGTAATTCTATTTTACTATGTCAATTGCATGAATGTAATTCTATTTTACTATGTCAATTGCATGAATGGAATTTTATTTTACTATGTCAATTGCATGAATGGAATTCTATCTTACTATGTCAATTATGCCCCTTAGGATGACAGAGGACAGCTACACATTGCTAATTATTGTACGTGCAGATTTACTCAGACCAATGTCTTCATCTTGGTTGTTATAGTCACAACATTTTGGCTATCATACCTTCCAGCTCTCTTTGGTTGTCCGTTGTAGTTGGCGATCTTCTGAGGAAATTGAACCAAACCCTTTATTCTAAAGGAGGTAAATTATTCTCATTCCACTGTCTGTGCGAGAGGATATCTTGCACCGGTTAATTTTTCGTCATTTATACGTCTTTGCAATATTTCTTGGGTGCTTCTTCCAACGAATGAGAATATATGAATGATACACTTATATAGATAAACACCTGCCTTGTGGTCATGAGTTCAATCCTTTGGTGAAGTGGTACTAAGAAAAATGTCATATGCTCAGTTTCAGTGAAAGAGCCTGACAAGTAACATGATATGGATTAGCACAGAAGAATTAAGAGACAAGATATCCTCCAGTACAGAGAACAGAATAAGAACAATCTATCCCACTAATTAGGATAAAAGGATCAGTTCAAAATTCCCAGACAGTACAATAGTTAAAACATGACCATAACAAGCAAGGAGGGGACACTAGTCCAAGTAAATCACTTAGCTTTTTTAGACTCTTATCTTTTACGCTCAACATACTAGTTTACTGAAATAAATGTATAGTCCATATGTAATGGTTAGATTCAACAGCATTCCTTGCATACCTAATGAAATCATTCAATTGTTGATGAAAGCTGAAAATGGTTTATCATTTGCTGATGGTTGGCCATATTTTTATTTGTTCGGTGGGTTACTCCTTTCTCTTTTTTTTTTCTTTTTTTTTTTTCAAACTCCTACCCAGGAGTTGTCTTAATTTTCCCCTGGTAACCAACAATGACTCTCACCAGAATGAGAGCCCTTCGGCCCAACTGAGGACACTTGGCATGCAAGCTTATTTCAACCCCACCAGAGCAATAGTTTTGAAACTAGGGGTCTGAAAAATAGCGCAAGGAGGTCCACATCACTATTCCTTCTAAACATGGCGTTGCAAATCTTGTGGTAAAGAAACATCATCCATTGCACATCTATTAAGGAGCATGATTTTTGTGCACAGACCCCTACCATACATTGGAATTCAAATAAATGTAATCCATTTAGAGTTAATATGACCTTTAAAGGTCAAAAATTATTTGTTATTATAGTTCATTGATTACAATCTAAAAACTAAAAACTAAAGCTAAAAATCAGATTCCACCAGAATATTTCCTTCATAGAAAGGGGTCCTTGAGTTTTCAACGTTTCAAAACCACAGGACTAGATGAAATATGAACAAAAATTGAGCTCACCTGACTTCTATTCCCCCAAAGGCCACCTTATTTTTTCTAGTTTATATCTAGAATTACTTCAAATTATATCTAGATCTTCATGCCAGTGATCTAAAAAATATCAAGACACTATTTTAATAAATTCCCTTACATGGCCAAATTTAGTGATCTTTTTCAGCTGATGAAAAACTGTTTTCATAAAAGCTAAAATATTTTCAAGACTTATAAGCCTATTCATGCACTGTAAGAGTGAAGTTTGACCCTGTAGCAGAAAGATAGAATTTTTTTTCTATTTAGAATACCTCAGCTTATTCACTTTATTTAATTTCAAATATAGGATAATCCTCTGTCATAATCCAAATGTTGATTTGTTAATCTTTCATCAGATTGATATTTACACAAAATTTAAATCAAGCTATAGATTATCATACCAAAATAAGGATTCAACTATTACACGTGTGTGTGTGATAATGATTATTTGGTTTCGGAAAATAGTAATTTTTGGCTAGGGAAGAAAAGCATAGGAAAAATATTTTAATAAAATAACTAATATTGTAACTTATTCAAGTTATAGTGATAAAATGAGTGATATTTTGATAAAGTAAATGTTAACGATTTAATTGCTATAATTAGTTATTTTATTACTATAAATTAAATGAATCAGAATATTACTTATTTTATTCAAACATTTTCCCCGTTCCTTTTTCCAAACCAGAGACCAAAGTCATGACTTTACATTATGATCTTTTTTCTTATAACTTTTTTCCAGTCACCAATTTATTTACAGAATTTTATGATTTATATGAGTATCATGCTCGTAATTTATTCAGACTTGCCAAGTCCCCTACATTTTGCAGAGTTCTCCCGCAATATTCTTGGTCTTCCATTCTTCCCCACAATTTTTTCTGAAACCTGTTTTCCCTGAATTTTCTTTGAGAAAAAGTTTAGGTTAGCTCATCATTCCATCCCTGCTGGCCTTAGATTGTACATCAACGGACATCATAACCTTTCAGGATGAATAGACCACAAGGGGAGCCGTGTTACAAATATGATCCACCTAAATGTATAATTGAGAAAGCCAAGAAGGTAACATGGGACTTCAATGAGCATTCTAACTGAAGATTTTTTGGTGATTGTTTTGTCATATATTGATGTCTAATTTTTTCTTGAAGTTGTGTACATCCCAAGGTGTCATTATTTATATTTCTCAAGTTTTCTTTTCCAGTCTGTTCCACCACATGTAGATGTACAAATATTTGGGTTATAGTATTTTTAAAGACATTTCTAGCATCCTTGCTGTGGCTTCTTATACACTAGATTTTATGCAAATAAATGATGTCATACTCTAATTTTCTATGAATTTCAGTGGGTTTGCTTGATACATGTTTTTCAATATAAGCTATTTGGTTGCTTAGGGCCGAGGCTGAGATTTTAGCCAATTTTTTTTGTCTATTTTCCAAATATCAGCTCTTTTAGAAAAATTGTGCTAGAAAAAGGGGCTTGCCCTCATAATCATCGTAGGCATACAATGGTCGATTGGGCCAATTTTGGAAATTTTATATTCAAATTTAAGCAACTCTGGGACAGAACTAAAAAAAATAAGTTACTTATATAGATAAAAACATGTAAAGGTTAGGTACTATGAAATATCACATACTTGCCATTTATATTTGTCTTTAACAAAAGTATTGGATAACTCAGTTCTCTCTCGATTTATAAGTAGTGTTAGAAAATGTGCACTGTCTCTGCTGGTGTTTGAACTCTGTTTGGCTATTCCATTTTCCATGCTCCTTATCATTAGCTCTCCTGCCCTCCACATTGTAAATGTGGAGCTTTGTTTAATTTTCATTTTCTATTTTTTTCTTTTCCAAGATGTTGATTGATTTCTTTTTCTTTTTGTTCCATGAAAGGGAAATTGTGTCCAATTCTGCTACCAACTTAATTTGTACAATTCAGTATTCACATCCTTCTAAGAGATGACTTCAGAAATGTTTATATCTCTCTAAGAAATTATATAAAAAATATTCATATCCTTTGACTTTAAAATAATTATAACCTTCTAGGAGATAGTATAAAAATATTTATGTTCTTCTAAAAGATGACTTTAAAATAGTCATAACCTTTGACTTGAAAATAGTTTTAACCTTCTTAGAGTCGACAATAAAACTAGTTATATCTTCTAAGTGATGAATCCAAGATATTTATATGCTTCTAAGAGATGATGTAAAAGTATTTATATCCTTCTAAGAGATGACATTTAAAAAAAGGGTAGTTGCTAACTTTTTTCTCTTCTCAGCCAACTTAATAAAAATGGTTATACTCAATTACAAATAAAACTTATGCATTTTAATCAACTTTACTTCTATTATGAACATTAATAACTTCATTCATAACTATAACTATAAAAAGAATACCGAACTCTGAGAACATATTTCTACCTCTCTATTAATGTTAACTTCAACTGCATTGATCTAGTTTATGCTTATTCTCTAATAAATAGCTTTTTGTTTAGTTACATTGTTTTTCATCATCTTCATTTATATATGTAGTGATGCTTATTACTTTTTGCATTTGAATGCTGCATGTCATTTTTGTTCACTGTTTGAATTATACATTCACATTATTGTTATTTTCTCTGCCAATAACTTGAAGGGAAAAGAGAGATATAAGCTTGCTTATGAACTATCACTCTTTCTATATAGTCTATGATTAGTAGCAGTGAGAAATAACACTCCTTGCTTATATGTTAACATGATGTTATAATACTACTACTAACAGCCATAGCAATCACTACTATTTTGTTTCATTTCCAATCAAAATTAAGTAATCAGTTAATATCAAATGTAACAAGGTAAGACTAGATTTTAAAGTTAGCAATGGAGTCAAATAGATTTAGACCTAATTAATTCAATCCCACGTCATTACAGAGTTGACTTAAAAATCGTTATATCCTCCGAAGAGTTGATCTTAAGAATAGTTATTATTCTAAGAGATGACATTTTAAAAAAGGGTAGGTACCAACTTTTTCTTTTCTCAATCAACTTTTTTCTGATTGTAGCTCTAGGCCTGACTTTTATTATTTGACTCTTTATATTGGAATAAGATAGAATAATTTTTGATTAGACACTTTTATAAACAAAAACCTTGTATTGTCTTATTATCAACAATCCAAGTGCTTACTTCTGTAACTTGGGCATTAACTTTCTTCAGTATTCATGAATCATAGATGCTAAAAATTTATACACGTATTGCACATATTACAAAACATTGTCTCTTAACCCTGTCAAGACTCCTTGTCTGATCATGATCATCATCCTCTTCAGTCTTTTATCGTCTATTGTTAGACGTAGGCCTTCTCCAGGATTCACTACACTTCTCTATTGTGGGTGTTGCAGAGCCAATATTTTCTGAACCTGTCCAGTTCATCTCTCCATCACATATTCTGCCTGCCTCTGTTTTGCCTTTAATCTCTGAGTCATGATGTCTATCAGTGATCTGCCATTCTTGCAATGTGACCAGCCCATTGCCATTTGAATTTCCCTAATGGTTTCTTTGATGTCTTGGACTCCTATTTTTTCCTAATATACTGTCTTGTGGTCTCACCATGTGATGTTGAGCATGATTCTCTCAAATGCACATTGCATGGTTCTCAGTTTGAGGAACAGTCTCTTAGTTAGGTTCCATGTGTTAGCTCCATAGGTGACTATTGGGAAGATACATTGATTCTATACCCTTGTTTTTTCAACCAATAGTATTTTCTTGGTCTTGGAGGTTGAGCTTACTCTACTGAAGGCTTACCTAGATTGATTTTTTGCTTGATTTCTTCTTCTTTTGAGGATTCGTTGCCCTTGGTGAATGTAGTGGTCTACTTTCTCCAGCTTTGTGTTATTGATTTTGAGCATTCATTTCCATCATTTTTGTTGTACATGACTTTTGTTTTGATGAAATTCACGTGAAGGCCAACTTTCTTGCTTTCTTCGCTTAATTTAGCATTAGTTGGAGGTCCAAGAGGTTCTCTGCAAAAAGGACAATGTCATCTTCAAATCTGAGGTTCAAAAGACCCCTAGTATATATATATATATATACACACACACACATATATATATATATATATATATATATATATATATATATATATATTATTTTGTCATCCACAGACAGCTGTTTTGTTGTATTACAACTCTTCAGCATCTTCACTTCAAACCCGGAGGCCAATATCCTACCTCTGTGCTAGGGAACTGGACGGTCAGTAATTTAAGCAATATATTTATTTTGCTTAAATTCTCCATCTGCCAGAGTGCTCTATTCCTATGGAAGAGCATTGCATAAGCTTACAATGAAGGAATTACCTCACTTAAAGAGTGCTCAACCCTGAATAGAGGAGCGTTAATTATTGTGTCATCTACAGACAGCTGTTTTGTTGTATTACAACTCTTCAGTGTGGCTATAGACTATCCGTTATCCTATCCAGTACCAGGAGGTATGATTGAAACCTTCGCTTCAGACCTGGAGGCCGATATCCTACCTCTGCGCGAGGGAGCTGGACGGTCAGTAAGGTTGAATTTAAGCGATATATTTATTCATGTGTATATATATATATATATATATATATATATATATAAATAATCTGAGGTTTCTATGACTGCCAGGATATATATGTTATATAGATCTCTTGAAGAAGTCTATTGTGATGTGTGTGACACAATAAAGTAAATCAGATTTTCCTGGGTTTCACAAACACAAACAAGGACATCATCCTAGAATGAGATGCATGCAGAAATTACTTTGCCCTACATGACTGAACAGGCAAGACGTGTAGGCAAAAGGATCTACTGGTCACGGTATTTTTCATCTGTCCTAGAATAAATATCTAATGGAACAAAGGTTTTCACCATGATTTTGGCTCTTCAACATATGAAAAAATTTTGATATGCTAAAAGAATAGTTCTCTCCAACCATCAGATAAAAATGAACACATTTTTGCCTTTTATAACCTTTCAAAAATTCAGGCATCAAGCACCTTAATTGGTCAGTCTTAAAAGGGTTAAAGGGGTTATAGAAATGGACTGTAAGAGTGAAACAGTGTAGCGTTGCGATCTTTTTGCCCATTAGCTTGATTAAATAAGAGA
>OY735207.1:34734815-34924815 GCA_963457665.1 Thysanoteuthis rhombus
TACTGTGTAGTCTGACACTCTAGCTGATCTCCTTTCAAACATATCCGGCCTAGTCACTTGCTGTTTAATTACCTCACTTATTAAAGATTACCTTTATCTTCGTTTTGTCGTCTGTTGTTCTTATGTGTCTGATTTGTTGAATACAACCTTTAATTGGGCCCGGCCATACCCGACTTAAACTTTGAAAAAAAAAAAGTGGCTTGTTTTCTTCTATCAAAGGGATCTGGATCTCTTCACCGACTCCCAGAAGTTGCGCTAGCTTTGTTTGACAGGTGGGGTGAACGATCTGTAAATGTTCTGATATCAGAAAACTAATCTTTGTACAAATGATTGAGAGATGTTCTGCAGTGAAAAAAAAAAAAAAAAAAAAAACAACAAACAACAAACTAACTCTTTGTTCAGTAAGCTACAAGCAAAGGTTCTTGTAATTCTGACCTTACTTTATGATAAAAATAAATGATCTTTTATGGATTTTCTCTGGACTTAGCTGTCAAGGCTGGCCATGGATATTATAGCTTTTTGTTGTAGTTGCTTGCTGGGGTGAAAAATCTCTTTGGTGTGCAGATTACCCTATCAATTATGATAGCATGTCTAAGACTTGATCAGGGTTAAGATAACTGATGCATTGAAAACACAAAGAGTGCTGGGTTCATGACTTTACCTAAGGCATTAGTGTAGCATTACATGAGTAGTTGAGATTGTTTATATTAATTTTGAACTGGAATCTGGATTCAGGGGATAACTATTACGCGAGCACACGTTTTCTGTTTTAAAATATTTTGAAAGCCTTTTCTTTTGCATTCTTCAAGTTTGCACATTTTAGGGGTATTTCATTTCAATACCAAATTTTTGTGTTTTTGGAAAATGATATCTTAATTAGGCTGTGAGTATTTCGATTATTTTGTCGTAGTTTCGTCTGACGGACGGAAAGGAGAGAGAGAGAGAGAGAGAGAGAGAGAGAGAGAGAGAGAGAGAGAGAGAGAGAAAGAGTGATAGAGAAAGAAAGAGTCTAATCCAGCAGTATGGTCACAGCGTAAATTGAACTCTTACATCCTTCCAAAAAAAAACTTCGTGTTTGGGAGAAAATGATTCACAAATGAAGTAAAGGGAAGTAACCGAAATATTTCAAAGTCCTGGTTTACATAATGGTTACATTGCAAATAGAACTTGCTTCCAAAACATGTAACAGATGCAAATCACAAGATTCTTTCCATTGTTCAAGTTAGCAAGGGATACTTAGATTTAATACCACTGGCTACAAGGCTTTAAAGGGACAGACGTATTATATAGATCTATTTTTCGTGACCAATGATGGAGTTGATGCTATTGATCTCATTACCGACACCAAACAACTTAATCTCCTAGAATGTGTTGTCTAGTGGAAGCATTTTTGTGTGCCATGGATTTTCCTCATCTTCAAATCCTAGACAGCAAAAAGATATGAAGGAAGATATCAAATCTTGATCATGAAGAAAGAAAAGAAATGGTGTGAGATGCAGAGTTGGTGATATTATTAAGGAAGCACGAAGTGCTCTGCGAACCTATCAGCTGACTAATTTCCCCCAAACCCATTTCGGGAATAATACTATGGTTGCCAAGGCCCCTTTTTACTCTCGTATAGAATTCAGGTAGTGTTCTTCAGTCTTAGGGGTCTTGATCAAATATGACATGAAACCTTTGATCATCCGCTTTATTCTTCTCAACCAACCTTTCCCATTACTACCGTATCAGCTGTTTATGTAACCCTGTTCATCTATGAGTTGTTTATGCATTCCAGATGTCACAAGGAGAGGCGTAGCTAGGTTCTCAAATTAGGGGGAGCGAGCACATAAAAAGGAGTCACAAATCAAAAAATCAAAATACAACAGAAAGGTTTTACAGTAAGCTCATAAAACTACTTTGCATTTAAAATCAAAATATCAAAATATGCGTTATATTTTTTACGTTTGAAGCGAAAAATGTAGACAAATATGAAGTAAAAATACACTCAGAGGGTGCATCTCACTGCGAACGTCATTGTCACAGGAAGTAATTGTGCATGCGTCTGCCCAGATTTAATCAATTCTTCCGTAGCCCATTGCCAAACCTTCCACAAAATTTCATTCAAATTCATCGAGAACTGTTGGGAATATAGTGTAGACAGTCATATGCGTTTGCACAAATGTAGAAGAAAAATAGGAAAAATATCTTTCAATCAATAAGATCTTCCTGGATCGATCCCCAAATTTAACCATTTTCTCCTTACCCCATTGCCAACCCTTCAACAAAATTAATTCAGTTCTTCTGGGGATATCGTGTGGGCAAACAGACCTGAAGCCACGACTGAATACATGTACCCCTCTAAATTCATTGGCCGAGGTGAAGCAGTTACAACCACCTCTTTTGTCCAGGCTTCATTCTTGCAAAGTTATCTTCATCATAATCCAGCTCAGTAGCCAAGTGCCTTTTAATGGAGAGCAAAACTAACCCAGACAATCTATCCTCACCCATTGCAGAACGAATTTACGACTTCATATGCTCGAACCGGTTAAAAGATCGTTCCACAACAGCGGTAATCAATGGCTGGTTCAGAAAAAAATACTCTACGGTATGGACGGGTTAGGATAAATGGAACACGCGTCATTAGCGATCATGAATTGTGGTACATTGTTGATGGTCAGTTTTTTTTACGCTTGAATATGCCATACAGCCAGTGCTCACTATCTCTTTGTATATGTCTTGAAATGAAAGAAACTCTCGTTCGGGTTGATTTTGGATAACGCCTGAATATGTGTCCGGTAAAATTTCCAATTTCTTTGCATCATCTATCTGCGTTGTCGTACGCTTTGGACCTGAATCACTGAATTTAGAAATAGTATTTTTCAAATGCTCATATCTTTTACCTGTGCTATTTAAAGCAGGATCTAAGGAGACTCAGTGGGATTCAAGTATGAATTTCTTTCGAGCATCGGATATTCCTTCGTCCTCGGCAATTCCATCATGAATTTTTTTTCTTTAACCTTCTTTGTGTTGCTTACATTCCATCTTGATACATTTTCGATCCTACTCAGTTGCTCCATTCTTTATCTTTTTGAATTGAGATTCATAATTATTTCACTTGTTTGTTTTTTTTCCAAATCTTTTTCAAAAAGCTGAATCAATCGAGGAACCGTTACCAAATCTAGACTACTTATTTGTAAATATACGAATAAATTGAAAGCATTGTGTTGCACTTTACTCCAGAATATAAAAACAACTAAGAATTCGTAAATACTGAGTGATTCTATCATACACTTTGCCTTATCGAGCTGTTTTAGAGTAGAGTTCGTTTTATCTAACCATCAAGAAGCAACCATTAGTGCTATAAAATTCTGCAGGACTGTCTCTACTACTGACTCTCTGGACGCACATCTACTATAACAATGTTTCTTTAGAGTCAGTGCAAAAGATGTAATATGATTGCCTTGTCCTTCTTCAAGTCCTGAAACACATTGTGAACTGCCAGCAAAAAAAGGTATATGTACTTTGCAGAGTTACTGCACTAATTAAAAACAAATTGAAATCATATGGACAATAATGCGTGAAGGGTTCATTTGGAGCAACCTCCTTGATATTTGTCTGGAGATGTATGATACACTCGATATCGTTCTTGCTCCACCGTAAGACTGATCATAATCCCCAATTTTTGTATGTTGGGCGAAGCTTCCTCTAAGCAGATATCCTTTGGGGCTCTCTCTTTAAAAATTCTGCCTCCCAACTATTTCAAATGTTCGGACAAAGAGGCGCCACTCCATTGAATGAGACCGTTTTTTTATTATTGGTTACTTCTTTGGTGATACGATTAGGTCAGAATCTGAGATTTTCTTTTCAACATATCTTAATTTGAAAAGACAGGCCATGATGAAATCTTTTATTGCAAATATGATTTGGCGACCAAATCTGTCCTTCCTAGTGGGAGGTTGATGGAATGAAATAATAACTAACGAAGGTTCTCCTGAGGCCATGCAACTGAGTAAAAAATTCTGCACAAGTGAACTAAACAGTTGAACGTTCTTCAAAAGGCGCCACTTTTACTCCCTATAAGATTTTTTTTTAACAAAATCTACATTTAAGAGACGATCCGTGCTCATGCTTTGTATCATGTTCATTGTTATGTGATTAAATTTACTGTTACAGATAACTTTACATAAAAAATTAGAATGTTTGATATTAATGTTTTACTATAATTTTCAATCCATTTTAGATGAAGTGTTTTGGACCAACTGATTAAGAAATCAATAACCGTTCGAAAACATTATCCAAAAATTATGAAAAACGGCTTTCTCCGTAGTTGGAACGTTTGTTTGGCGAAGTTAACACTTTTTAAGAGCGGTTTTGAACAAGATAAAAACAAAAAAGAGCTTCTATAGCGTGCGGTATACTAGGCTTTTTATAATGTAGTATGAAGTCTACCGAGACATTACTACTCAAGCGTGCAGTCTATACGGAATATTTACTCTTTAGGATGATGAAAACATTGCTCTGCAGAATTTATCAATGATCAGCGTATAAACAAAATGAATAAAACATCCCTATAATAATGATTTGCTTAAACTCTCTGCAACGACGTTTCTCCCTGAACACACATACAAAACGGTTGTAGGCTTCAGATGTTTTATTTTAGATAGTTTTAGACTATAATTTCTAAAGGATTTCGTGATTTTGGAAGCAGAAAAACACACTCTAAAGGATTAAAAAAGAAATGTTTAGAATTTTCACGTGACGAAGGTTCTAACCGCTATCGTTATCCTAAGTATAATTAAAACTAATAAGGGCTTATTGTTCAACGAGTCGAAATTACTATTTGTTTTTTTTTACATTGACTATATATTCGTATTTAAACCAAATAAGATTAAAGCAATGATTAATTACTGGAAGCAATCCTCATTATAAAAGGGATCTTTTTTCTTTCGAGAAATTAAAAAAGGCAATTGTATGGTTTACTCTGAATTATATTACTTTCTCAAGAAATTTTCACTTTAACCCATGAAACTAATCCACTTCTATGCTCTCCACTAATTAAATCCGAAGGCCCGCCTTTTAAAACTATTAGAATTGATAACGCGAGCGTCATTCACTTTTAATAACTTATCTTGGTTATCCCCAGATATATGGAGCCTTACTGTCGTAAAAACTCGAGTCAAGTAACGGTTTAATGTTTTACGACCGTGGATTTCATATCGCTGGGGATAACCGCCCGGATGGCCGTAAAGTTTGCTAATAATGATTATGACTTACTGTGAAATTTCTATGTCATAGAATTTATTAATGATCAACGTATAAATAAGGATTTACAACGAAGTACATGTTCCCTACCTTTGTCACTTTTTCTGTTTTCTTGTACGACACAACTATAGCGACGGTGGGACTCAGCTTTCTTGCAGTGTGTTCAGAAGATTGCTTTTACGTAAAAAAAATGCAACCGCTGTTTCCTATGCGCACGTCTGTAGTAATCTCCCAACAGCATTAAGGGTAAACTCGTTTAGACTGCTGTTTTCCGCTTGAACTTCAAATGAACTTTTGATAATTTATTTGCCGTGCTAATCGAGTCAGTTGGATCAGGTTTAAAATGTACAAGCCCCTTGCTATGGTACACACTTAGTAATTGAACCAGTCGGGGTAGATGAGATCTTGGCAGACCGCAAATTACAGTACTGTAGACTATGAATACCCCAGTAGTCGAAATATAGATGGGTCTGTGAAAATTCATTGATGTATCTTCATCTTTCCAACATTACCAGTTAAGAAAAAGATACAAAGTTACTGGAGTGCTTTGAATTTTCAAATGTCTACTTTCATAGAGAACGTGAATGCATCAATAAATACATCAACAACGGTAGCAGTTTCTATTGAGAGGGAAGCCAGTCACATGGGATGCTTTTTAGTATCTCTGCCACAATAGTCCTTTATTCAAATATATCCACTTGAAGTCACTCAACGCAGACTTTACTCTCAAGACGTTCCTGGATTGATTCTTTACGTACGCAGACTGTAATTTTAATTGAATGTTTTGAACTTAACGATGAAGTACATATTAGACGTAGAAAGCACTCGTTAATTGGGCACAAGCCTTGCTTCATATGTTTATTCTTTAACGAAGAAGCACCGTTCTGTCATATTATCATTATTATTATTATTACTATCGCAGACACAACTCCAGTGTAAAGAAACGAGTTTCAAAGATAATGATTATGAAATCATGTGTTCATTGTTGAAGATGACACCTCCTCAAAGTTAACCCCTTTCAGTGCACACTTGTTGGGTAAGCCCTCCTAATCCTTTAACGATGTGTGGGTTGTGAGTTCACCTCCCATTAGAAACGACCTCAGTCCTGATCGTGACTGATACATTGCACAATATAGAGCTAATGTTATATAAAAGCCCACAAAACACACATAATTAACTACGAGTACAGTTTGTATCAAAACAAGAATCAGTTAGACTTTCTATCTGATGGCGCCAATTGCCGTGTATTTCGATTCTCGAGTAAAAGCTGCAAAGTGATTCACCTAGACACTGGGGATCTTTTCCTCAGAGAGCACCTCTTCGTTGCATTCAAAGAGGGAGAGTAGAGCGTCATATGATGTCCGTACTTAATATCTAGGAGCGTCAGGAATTGTTAATTCATTTTCGGAAGATTCTCCGTTAAAACATATCCCTGCTTCGAATGTTAGTACGATGTGGAGATGCTGTAAATACAATGTCACGAACTAAGCTGAGGTTTGTTTGAAACAGTCAACATCAGTTGAGCTAACTCCTGGGGGTATGCTAGGTTAGTTGTACTCGTTACCATAACTTGATATGTGAATTTGTATGCGTGTACATGTGCATGTGCCTAAGAGATAGATAGATAGATAGACAGACAGACAGAGACTCTTACCAACCTTAACAACGACCTCTTCTACTTATGGTCAGTCAGTATTTCAAAATACCACGACCACTCCGCTACTTGATACAGTTTGGTAATCTTGACCGTCACATATTCATTAATGTAACTTGTTTTTTTTAAAACTATCATTTACATGAGGCATGTGAGAACTACAACATTCCAATCAATAACTGAAGATTGATTGTACTCACCTATTGCAGGCCAACAAAACAACCCGAAGAAAAAAGTTGAATTGTAAATTCCGCTCCGAAATATGCACTAATAGTATTTAGCGTCCGGTTTAGACTTGGATTATTTTCTGAATCGCATGAATCAGTGTTCAATGTGAACTGCCATGACAGAAAGCACACGGATATGGGAAACGGCCCACATACCCTAGCAAAGATAAATCAAGCCCCATGAATCTATTTTCTTGCTCACTCATTTGCTCGCACGTGCGCGCACACACACACACACACACACACACACACATGCACTTACGCCTGGATATCCCTTTTTTGTAATCTTACACTTGTTCTCGAAATGTCGTGAGGAGGTGGAAATGACGGTCGCATTATTTTGTCCAATTGTTTTTATTCTCCTTTATTTCACTTGGGCCACTTCCGGCTTGCTAGGCCCGTGTAAGCTTCGACAGATTTCCGTTAACCGTGAATTTCGAGAACATTTTCCCTACCCTATCCATTGCCTAACACATTGCTGGACTAAGGTTTGGACTTTCCTGGTTTGAATTCAGAGTTGTCCGTCTTTTAGACTAGTTGCTAACCAAAGCTGAAGAAACCAGTCTGTCCTGCTATTTACTCGGAGCTGGGAGAGGGGAAGAAAGATGGATCCATTCCTTTCCCTGCCAGACTCAACTAAATTGAGTAAATACCCACAGGTATACATGATTTTTCCCGGACAATCACTTTTTGGCCATGAGAATACACACACACATACATATATACATATATATATATATATATATATATATATATATATATATATATATATATATATATATATATATATATAATGCACGTGTAACAAGTAATTACGTAAGTATTTGCGTAAAGCATTCCCGTAAGATACGAGCTGCACATCATAAAAAAGAGGGTGGTCATTATTTAGACATACATTCAGAATATATATACGATGCGTTACCTCCCCAAATTCATAGATTCTGATCATAAAATTACTCATTTAATATCTAGTTCCCACCGTCTCTTTCGAAGTAGTCGCCTCAGGCATCTATGCAGTAATCTCATAAAAAAGCAGTACTCACAAATGATAGCAACAAAAGCCCGCACTATATTTGTTTCGCGCATGCTGTTTAAATCACCCAAATTTCTAGATCTATTAAGAAATACACATCTGCGATGCTCCTATATATACATTAATACCGCTAGCAACATTTTCACAGTTAGTCCTAATTTATGAGACGAGTGTCCTTATCGAAAAGCCGTATTCAGTGAAGAGACTATGAAGTCATACATGACTGATCACGTGAAGCAGTCACCAATCTCTGTGGAATGAAGTTAGAATGGAAGAAAAAAAAATTCTGGAAAATATGGCGATTGAAAGAATCAGCACACATGCTATGCTAATCACATCTCCTGCAGGCTAAACATAAAAATGAACACTATGCGAGCGCCTTTGATTAGGAAAGAATAGACACTAGGTTTAAGCCCCCGCCCCCCGCCCCCAATCCGCAAAACAAAGGTTTAATTAATAAAAGCGTTTGTCAAGTACATCCAGATACCTGATAGTCGCGAGGTTAATTCCTGGATATGACAGTGAAAGTCGTATATTCTGGGTCAGTCGAAAAAGCAGAAATTATATCCTAAGGAGGAAGTAGTTATGAGGAAGTAACTGATACGAAATACCCCCTGCCATAGATAATGAAATAAGAATAATCTCTCTCTAAGAATTGAATGAAAGGTTTGATTCGAAAATCCCAGAATGTTTCTATGTGCAGCTGATGAACACAATAGCCTAAACGGTGTGACTGTAACAGTCGATATGATAGATTACTTAGAATGAATTATTGTATAATAATCTTTATAGTTATTGTTGCAATCGAGACGAAAAGATGCAAATTTGTTTTACCTGTTTTGAAACCAGGATGCTAATAGCTGTTAGTACAAACTCACTCAGCCCTAAATCTCACAAGACTACTCGTGTTTCTGTATATAAAATTAATTTTTAGTTATTTGAAAACCGAATCCATCTTCTAACTATGTAATGAGCTTATGTGCAATTTTTTCTGTTCATTCATTTGTTTGTTTGCGCTCAAACGGGATGATCTCATTGGTTGATTTATCATCCTATAATGAGATGGTTAAATAACGCCATAAAAACTCCGAAGACTTCATGTCTGGTCATCACGCATTAAAACAGCTCGGGATGAGTTGACACTTTGAAAAAACTTAAAATTTGGACTCATAAATTATCAAAAATATTCTGCTATCGCAGGCACTCGACATGCTGATGATTCAAGTCTCAACCTTGCATTTTTTGTGGACAAGAAACATACCAACCGATTGTTCAATAAAGAGACCAATTGAATGTATAGATACTATTGAAGAAGCCCAAACAGGACAGAAACATAAACGTGTTCGTATGATGAATCCTTGCTCCATTATAATCCAAGTTCTACCCGAAATCAACCTAATATTTGATGTTGAATGTATCAAGTAGTTTATAAAATGAACTCATCATATATCAGATATTGTATTATTTTATATTATATTGCATTCCTAATTTGCATTGTGATATGTATAAATATATTATCAAGAAATGGATATATGATTCGACAGACTGATTGTATCTCCCGTTATTATATGGCGAATGCATTCTTTGGCCTAGATAACGTAAATAGAATAAACAATTGAAAAAAATCGGGCTGCTGCAGGAGATCAAACCTGCGACCGATAGGGTAGCCGCCATGTAGCGTTGCTCTTACCATTGAGCTTATCATTGCATTACCAGCGGCTGATGGTAAGAGCAACGTTGCGTTGAAGCAGCTACCTTATCGGTCACGGGATCGATTTTTGCAGCAGACACATTTTCTTCAATAGTTTTTTCCCCCATTTATGTCGTCTTGGCCAAATGATACATTCACTGTGTAATAACAGGAGATCCTTACAAATAGAGTTTCCATATAATATAACGCAGTTTATAATCATACACATACACACTAGATTGGACAGTTTAGGTCCAACAGGATGTGATAAATGTCTCTAGAAATTATTCGGAAATATATTTCGTTCGGCACCGAAATTAACCGAGGAGCAAATCAAACAGCCAACCACGTAAATGAATAAAGAGAAAGGAAATGATCGCAGTGCAGGGTTGTACAGATATATGTGTATGTAAGGGTTATCATCGTGGTGCAGTGGTTAGCATGTTCGTCTCGTAGGCAAATTTGCTGGTGCAATGAGTTCGATCCTCAATATGACCTTGTGTCAAACTAAGCTAAACTTAGTGAAAAAAAAAAAACAAACTATGTAATATGCATGTATATCTCGCTTCACTGGAATCTCTTTCTCTCTTTCTCTCTCTCTCTCTCTCCCCTCTTTCTATGCTTATATATATCAAGAGAGAATGATAAGTTAGAAGAAACACAAAAGGACAGTAAATACCTCATACCCCAACCGATGAAAGGCGTGGGGTGTCAACAAATCACTTTATAAGAGACTGAGTTATTTGTTAAATACACTGTCAGATTGTAAATCCCCACCGAATGAAGCCGGAAGGCGGGCTTTGTGAAAGACAGGAACGCTTTGCCATTGTGTGCAATTGTGCTTTGCATTGAGCTTTACACTTTTAGCGAAAGAGCGACTTGAAGAGATTTGAATATGTCCCCGGGATTATAACTCAGAAAAATTAGAGAGAGGTAGGAAAAAAAAGAAAGAAAGTAGAAAGGAAGAGCGGGAAAAATGAGACGGGATACGACATAGAACGTGTGAGTAAGAAAAAGAGAGAGAGGGAGAGAGAGAGAAAGAGAGAGAGATAGAGAGAGAAAGAGAGAGAGAGAGAGAGAGAGAGAGAGAGAGAGGGGGGTAAGATTTTCTTGTATATATGAAAGAGAAGAGGGTGGAGAAAAAGTAGATTAGAAGAGAGTGTGTATTTAACAGACAGAGAAGTGAGTATAAAGGGGAGCTTAGTGTATACGGACAGGATACTGATGATGATGATGATGGATGAGAAGAGAGAAGAAGAAGAAGAGAGTGAGAGGGAGAGGAAGATAGAGAGAGGGGGCGTGTAGGTAAGAGAAGAAAGTGATAAAGTATTTGTTAAGCTCAGCTTAGTCCGTCTCAAGGCCGTTACAGTAGAGTACACTGTGAGGAACAATCTCAATAGCAATGATTTGCAGAAAGAAACAAAAAAAAACTTGCTAACCACCACCCAATGGCAAGTGCTCCGTGTGATTAAGGATGTGTTCAAGATAGGAGTATATACATATATATATATATATATATATATATATATATATATATATATATATATATATATATATATATATATATATGTGTGTGTGTGTGTGTGTTTGTATGTATGTGTGTGTGTATGTGTGTTAATAACACAAACAAAAGAGAGAGTGAATATTATTTGTTTTGTAAGTACACGACTCCAATCATTGCTAAGGAGTCTAGAAGATCGTGTTGCACTGATCTTCCCAATTTGGGAGGGTCTGATTGCTTTTTGATTTAGTATTTTACAATTGTAGTTTTTTTTATACCTATACCGGTGGGAAACATATAAATAGCCAATGAACAGATAGGTAGGTAGAAAGATATGACAGATATAGATATATAGATGATCGATAGATGTGAACGGACAGGGATGTGTGTGTGTATTGATTTAAATATGGACGGATCGAAATAGATGAGAATAAACTTAGATAGATATGGAAAGACTGGTATTACATTTGTGTGTGTGTGTGTGTGTGTATACATAAGCATATAACATATGTGTATGTATATACACATATTATTAAGGAATGGTTATATAATTAGTCAGAAATATTTATAAATGCGTTGTATTACTTTATTTGAAATGACCTATGTTTATATATATATACATATATATATATATATATATACATATATATATATATATATATATATATATATATATATATATATATATATGTGTGTGTGTGTGTGTGTCTATGTGTGTAGATATGAACATGCACACGTGCAAATATGTATATATATTTATGTGTGAGTGTGCTTATATATATGTATAAATATATGTGTGTGTGTGTGTATGTGTGTAGATATGAACATGCACATGTGCATATATGTATATGTATATGTACGAGTGTGTGTTCAAGTATATATAAGTATATATATATAAATAAATAAATGTATATAGATATATATTAGTATATATGTATATGTATATACATGTACGTATATGTGTGTATATTTTGTTTGTGCATGCGCAGGTAGGTAGGTAGGTAGGTTAAATATGTGTGTGTTTGAGATAGAGAGAGAGAGAGAGAAGAAGAGAGAAAGCACAAGGACAGACTTACTGAACATGAAGAGAAAGAAGGTGGAAGCTTATAAATATTAAAAAGAATCCTAGGAATTAAAGTATTTGTGATGGGGTGCTTGCCCGTCGAGCACATCCTACCGGCAGCTTCTTATGATCGGACACTTTGGAATAACTCGCAAGACACGAGCTTCTCCGTCACTGGCAGGTAAAAAAAAAACAACACATACATCACTTGTTCGATTGGTTATTGATTATCTTGTTTCTAATTCATTGATCAATTTTTTCTTTTTCCTGTCACTTCAATATATATATATATATATATATATATATATATATATATATATATATATATATATATATATATATATATATATAGACCCATGTATCACATTTGTCGAATGGCTTATTTTTTTATTGCCATGTATTGTTATGACGCTACTTCGCAGCCGACTGTTGGCTAAGATAATTTTTTAACACATTATTCTGCCGTGGGATAGGATCTAAGAGATATCAAATCTATGACATTGATCTATGACTTGGCATTGCTAAAAGATTCTTTCCTTTATCATTCTATTATTATGTAGTATTTATTTTGCTACCTGAATCTATTCTCGTCCATTTTGTATAACACTTCTATTTAGTGACTCAACAACAGAGATCCAGTTTCAATATATTTTCATAATAGTGCGCATTCTATCTATCTATCAGTATTTCTATTTATCTCATTTTTTTATATCTATCACACTTTTATCTCTACCAAATTCTTCTCTTATCTATCTATATCGACAGACAGACACACTCCACATATACACACCCATATATATATATATATATATATATATATATATATATATATATATATATGTAGAGAGAGAGAGAGAGAGAGAGAGAGAGAGAGAGAGAGAGAGAGAGAGAGAGATTGATTACGCGCCATATAGCGGTTATTTAAGGGTTAGTCCTGCCACCCACTGTTGGTGAGTTCGTTCCTCACTAACTGATCCATGAATCTGGCTTAGTGGCAATATATATATATATATATATATATATATATATATATATATATATATATATATATTTCATATAATGTAGGTATGTTCAATGTTCATGCAACTATTCCTTCGACTCGGTCTCTTTTCTAAAAAAATCTCGGTAAGGTTCGAACTCTGTTTTAGTTCCTTACGAAAACAAATTCTCTAATCTATTATATATGTATATATATGTATAAAATGGGGCTGCTGCAGGAATCGAACCTGCGACCGATATAACAATTCTGCAGATTATGACGGTGATTGCTATGACTGTGATTCTTGTAAGAGTTTATACCCCACCCAACACTTACATTTTCATTCCTGCAACTATTTTGCATTGAACACTTGTCCGGAGATTTCATTGTGATGAGTCCCAACTTGGAAATAACTCAAATAAGCCTGGCTGCTTCAGGGTCAAACTCCACTCTAACTTCATCAGTGCAGCTTATTCATAGAACGCATACATCGATAGAAAAATGCTGCTTTTCAAGTCACTTGTCCGAATGTTAAAAAAAAAAAAAGCCCAAAGACCCGTTTTCCCTACTTTCTGAAGGGAGTGTGTGTGCGAAATTTCATTTTTTGTACTATGGAGGGATACCCAGATGACAAAGCATTAATGAAAAAATGCAACTATCTCTGCCACTGGGTAAAATTTTCAAAGAACGAACGCTTAGGGATGTTCACGTGACAGATACAGAGATGGAAAATGTTACTCTTTCAGCCACCAAGTCTAATTTTGAGGAAAAAAAAAAAGATCTACTCATACGTTGAATTGGTCCTATTCACGTATATTAATGAAAATGTTTAAGCATCTTGTTCTATTCATATAACTTCATAGTATCACTATTCAGTTATCTAAGTATTTTCCTTACGCAGCGTTTCTGCTAAATTGTGTATTTCATCATGAAAAAAATAAACGATTCTGATTTTGAGTCGATGAATTCTTCGATATCTTGAACTTGGTAAAAATGCTGACCAGATGAACAGTATCACATGGGGCAAGACAAGTTATAAACTGGAGGTAACAGGCCTGCTAAACCCCTCTTGGCTGCCAAACCCCTCTATTTCGTTTACCATGTTAAGGGAGTCTCTGTCATCCAGCAAAATCACCAGTTAACTTCCTTGCCCAGAAAAAAAGTCCTTTCTGTTTTAATTTGAAAAAAACAACAACAAAAAAAAACAAACAAGTCAACTGGATAGAATCATTAATTGGTATGTGGGTAGTGAGATAGATTTTGACCGAGTTAATGTATGTTGTTTGGATATAAGAAGTGTTAAATTCCTGAGCAGATAGGTATGTTAGTAAATGTTTAAGTATTTACTTACTTGTTGAGCATTCAGTGAAGTTCGAACTCGCGACAGTAGTGATAGCCTTCATGATTAGCTCGCTAACCGTTGCGTTACAGTAAAGCGCCCAAGTGATTTTATGTGTACTCACAGTGCTATTTGCTTTGGGATTAGGATGAAATCCGATAAAATCGATTATCCACAGTTCTCCTCTGACCAATCATTGACTCGTAGAATGTTGAGTCTTTTCTTTGATGTATAAGCTGCACCAATGAAGTCAGAGTGGGGTTTGACCCTGAAGCAGTCAGTCTTATCTAAGTAATTTCCAAGGTAGGATTCTTCACAATGTAATCTCCAGACCAATGCTCTGTGCAAAATAGATGCAGAGATGAAAATGTAAGTGTCTGATGGTGTATAAACTCTCACAAGAACCACAGTCATAGCAATCAATGTCATGATCTGCTGAATTATCATGTTGGATGCAGGAATGAAAACGTAAGTTACGGGTAGTAGCCTTTCATCTCAGTAGAATCATTTTATAGATTGGGTAGGTGGTAAGGTCACTTGTGTGACAGTTGAGTCAATTAGTTTTGGCGGAGAGCCGAATGCATCATGCACGGTTTGTTGGGAAGAAAGTATTAATGCTATATATCAATACCTACGTGTAAGGTTGGTAGAACGATTGGTTGTGAAGTAACGTGAGATAGAGTTCAGGTAGACCTTACACACTGATCTCAGCGTGCACTTCTCAAAACGGTATACAAAGTCCTCTTTCGCGATCGCCATCATGCTGCTGGGTTGCATTCACTTTACTTTCGTTCACGGTCTAAAATCTCCTTTTCAGCGGCGATTTAGTCAAAAGGAGACCAAATTGGACTGTAGAAAGTTGACAGAACCAGTTGATCTGGTTTTTGACAAAAAAAAAAAAAAGCTTGATAAAGATGGCGGTCACGCAGTACACAAACTCACTCAGTGGCGTGTCATTGTCTACTGAGTAACCCTACGGGATAGTTTCTTTTCTTTCATGCTCAGTACAGTTCCCCTTTGATTAGTTGCCAATTTATATTAAGGTCGCGAAACTGGTTCTGGACCGGCCTCTTGTCTCTGTATGTATATGTGTGTGTGTGTGTGTGTGTTCGATTATTTATCTAGAGATGTATCCGTTTTCAAATAAAAATGCAGATTAACCTATGCATATAAACACAGATTTGTGAGTATAGACATATGTCTATATGTAAGTTAGAGTTTACAATGATCCACTTCTCATTGACCTGTTTAGGTTTTATCCGTTTTCCAAAAGCCTCTTACCAGGATTGAAACAAACAAATCCGGATTGCAAATGAATTTAATGATTAATTAAACAAACTTGCAAAATAAAACGATCAAAGACGCTTATGAGTTCAGATTATACATTTTGTTCGGTTTACGCTGATGAAGTTGTTTATTCATTGACAAGACATCGTTTTCTATTCCGATACTAGTGACCAATGTATCCTTTAATTTTTTGTAGTCAGGCATTTATATTATCTGATAATTTCTAGCTAACGCAGCGTACCTAACTTACCTGATGTATCAGTTAAAAAACTGTAACTATTTTAGGAAACGATTGGCTTTAGATCTCGGCTAGATTATTTTAGCTGTAACAACACTCACTATCATCACGCTGAGAAAAGATTTTCACGAGCGATTCTCTAGTTCATCATTTCCTCTCTTCCTACGATCCAAGTATTATTATGTTCTCCTTTTGTTTTATTCAGACAAATGCTGAAACAGTCTCCTCATTTCCGAGACAATTACCCAACAAAACCGCCCCGGGGAATAGACATACATTCCTTATATTGTTCAAAGATCGCCATTTTGTTTTGAGACGAGCTTTGAGCATTACTAAACATTAGAGAACAAAGCTGATTTCTCGGTCAGTAGCAAGTTAGAGCATTAGCTTTTCTTTTTGGATTATCTTTTGCCGGAGGCATCATTAGCCTCCATGAGATTTTTTTTTTCCCAACCGGTTATTTTAATTTTTGTTGCTTTCTTTTTCCGTAACTGTCGCCATGCTAATCAGTTTATGGCTTTTAAGTCTCTCTCATGCTGCAACTTCCTTTGTAGAAATTCTCCTAGAGATTATCATTATCAATTGTTGACTAGTATTTCTTTCGGTCTGACTGATTGCGATGAAGTAACTAACATTGAACTAGAAGAAATACTAGTCAAAACTTTGCTCGACTTAGCTTCATCTTTTCAAAAATGAAATCAAAATGATGTTGCTACCAATACTGTTTGTGTAAAAATGATAACGAATATGGTGCTAAAAGATCGGGGAAAATAAAGGTCAGGTTTGAAGATCTGATTTAGGTCTTCTGTCAACCGTGGTGTTCTCTTTGCTCAATTTGTAAGATCGGCTGGTACGAATAACCAGGTTTCCTGTGGCAAAAGAAGTGTGAGCTCTAGTTTCACCAAAAGCGTATCCTTAATTTCCGATCTGTGCTGTTCACTACAGGCGGTAGACTGACGTTCTGAATCATCATCATCATCATCATCATCATCATCATCATCATCGTCATTCTTTCAACATTGGACATAGACCTTCCCCGGGATTCGCCACACTTCTCTATCATGGGCGTCACGGAGCCAGTACTTTCTGAATTTGTCTAGCTCGTCTCTCAATCTAATATTCTGTCGGCCTCGGTTCCGCATGTGATCTCAGGGGATCCATGTCGTGAGTCGCGATGTCCATCGGTTGTCCGCCATTCGTGCAACATGGCTAGCCCACTGCCATTCGAGCTTTTTAATGGATTCTATGATGTCCCTGACTCTTGTCTTTTCCCAGATGTACTGTGCTGTCTTGTGGTCTCTTCATGTGACGCCCAGGTTGCGATAAAAAGGAACTGAAATAAGGTAGAAGAAACACTACTGAAAAATTATCAATGCTTGACAATGTTTCATCACACACATAAAAATCAAAATCATATTGCTCATCCCACAGAGGTTACTTTTTTCTATTTTCTCAGTTCAAATTCCCCGAACTGCAGTGTTTTCGTTTGATTTGGGAGACGCTGTTAGCTGTAGATTTACAGGTTGTAGCCTGTTATATCACGAGTAAGATTTATAAGAGAGATAACTCTGATTCCCTGAAAGGGAAATTCCAACTCCTCGACCAGTGCCGTCAGAGGCGATCGACGGAGAGAGTAGGGAACGTGTTCCCGAAATGTACGGTCGATGGGGCTCTGTTGATGCCTCGAGCAGGAATTCATCATCATCATCATCATCATCATCAGTCCTTTAATGTCCGTCGTTGGACATAGACCTTCCCCAGGATTCGCCACAATTCTCTATCATGGGCGTCGCAGGGACAGTATTTTCTGAATTTGTCTAGTTCATCCCTCCATCTTATATTTTGTCGGCCTCGGTTTCGCATGTGGTCTCTGGGTATCAATGTTATGAGTCGTGATATCCATCGGTTGTCTTTCATTCTCGCAACATGACCAGCCCATTGCCATTTAAGTTTTTTTAATTAGTTTCTATTATGTCTCAGAGTCCCGTTTACTTCATCAGGAAGTGGATACTAACAAATTGCAGAAATGAAAGAGAACAGAAACAAATGGTCGAAATAACGCTACCACCACCCTCTCCCCGATTCCTCAAGTTCAAGTGGAAGAAAAAAAAAAGATTTGACGAATAAACTACTTCGTCTATACCGTAGAAAAAAATGACGACTGTATTCAAATAACTTTGTACTTGCATTGTAATCAAAATACGTCCAAAACTTTGTTGCTGTACTTTTTTTCGTTGAATTGGCACCCCAGTCCATCTTGACTGATGGTTAGGACTTTCCTTCTTGCTGTCCGTCGATCTTACTGTTATGCAACCACTCCTCCGCTACACTCTCGATATTTTTAATGGAGGCATGGACGAATTTTCAATGATTGATAACCGAATTTCGCATCTTTTTTTTCAGTTTTTTAAAGAAATTTTCAACACTCAACCTGTATTTCATGCATTGAAAATCAGGAAAAGGGTCTTGTTCCCGATCAGAAATCCATGTCGGCCATTAAACTCGATGTCAAGTTATTTCTTTTGTATCGAATTGATACATTAAATATATATATAATTTCTTTTCATAAGTGCCCAATCTCGGGTTGGGGGCGTATTGCGCTAAAACGAACTGTGTTATATCGGAGGATGCCTGTGATAATATTATCGATGTATCATTGATTTATACAGTATATACCGCGAAACGCGCTATAACGGGGATGGGGGGGGGCGCCGGTACCGATATGATAATTATGCCATTGATTTGTGCTATATATTCGTATATATAGGAAGTGAGGGGAAGTGACTGGAATACTTCAAAGCCGAAGTTCTATACGACGGACGGAAATTTAGGGCCCAGTCCAGCATTATAGCAACATCGTAAATAGAACCCCTCAACCCAAATCCGTGTTTTTGAAAAAATGATTTCTTAAGGAAGCAAAGGGAAACAACCGAAATACTTCGAAGCCGCAGTTTAGTACAATAGACGGAAATGCATAGTACATATGTGCAGTGGAGTAGCAATACATCAACGTGGTGCATAATATGCACGGAATATACTCATGCGATGGTGTATATTGATTCGTTCAAGATAGAGTATACAGTCATATACCAATATACATCAGTTTAGTTATATATATATATATATATATATATATATATATATATATATATATGATACACGCTTAATCGTATACGCAGGAACACACAGTACATACCTAAAATGAACGCTTGCATACATCCATTCTGGCATGCAAACGTTTCTGCTTGTACTCACACATGATTGTAAGTGCATATATGTCTATTACGATATAGCTAGCCTACGTCTATCGTCTGTGAAATTGTTTGTGTTGAGATCGTTCTGCAATGTCATTACTCTTGCTGAGTATCTTGATATGTTGAAGAAGCCAGGGCATTGTTTTACGGTGTTGTTCGTTGCTGCTTCTATTATCTGTCGGGTCGTCCTGCGGTTCATGCGATTTATTATGGTGTTTTTTTTTCTGATTAAAAGTATCATTTGTTTCTGGACGGTGTTGTACTAGTGTTTTTTTATGGTCGTCCTTTATATGGGCATGTTGATGTTTGGATTTCCTCATTTCGATATTTCTGGACGTTTCGCAGATTGCATGGTATTAAGAACATGTTTTTCTCGGGCGGAAAACTGCTCAATGGTTTCCTTATCATGTGGAAGGTATTTGATGTTTTAATTGCAATTTATGGGCCTAATTTTGTTAGGTGTTTGGCTAGTGTGGTAGGATTATATATCTTGCAGTTTTGTTGCTGGTTGGTGTGGCGTTTGTTTCGGTTAGGTTTATTACAGTGAAGAGGAATATATATTCGGGGTCGAGCACTCTTTAAGTGAGGTAACTCATCCATTGTGAGCTTATGCAATGCCTTTCCATTGGAATAGAGCATTCTGGTGGATGGTGAATTTTTGCGTAAATAGATATATGGCTTAAATTCAGCCTTACTGACCGTCCAGTTCCGTAGCCCAGAGGTAGAATATCGGTCTCTGGGTTTGAAGTGAAGGTTTCAATCCTGCTTTGCAGCACTGAAGAGGATAATGGAAAGTCTATAGCCACAGCTACCTGTGGATGACACAATATATATATACACACACATATATATATATATATATATGACAGTGTTATTTATGTATGATTTTAAGGATTCTAATTCTAACTTTTTTTTTAGTCTTACCTCAACACTAGCTGTTTCAAAGGGTTCTAGGTCATGAAGTTTTGAAACAAAACATTATGTAAGATAAATCATGACTCTCGTGCGGCATGAAAAAAAAGTCACAGTAGGAAACCTTTATTAACAATATAACTGATTTCATTTCAGAAGACACTTAGGAGAAAAGTCGGGCCAGATTTAACAAATCTGTCTTTTAAAGAGCATTTAGCTGTGAACATTTTGGTTTGGCCATATTTAAATTTTGCGCCGTATTGACTTTGTTGCAGTGGTAGTTTTAATATTTTTTTAGTATCTGCTTACAGTAACGCAATGTTTTTTGTCCTTTTTTTTTCCGGATATTTGACCATAAACGTCTTCAACTATATAGCAAATATTCATAAGATTGGCAACAGTTAGGAGAGAGAGAGAGAGAGAGAGAGAGAGAGAGAGAGAGAGAGAGAGAGAGAGAGAGAGAGAGAGACTCACTCACTCATTAAATGGTTCTTTAACTCACTCACCAACTGAATGACTCTCTTTTCTTCAGCAGAGTTTCTTTGACACGTCGTCTCTTTGACACATTAAAATATTAACGTAACAGACTATCACATTTTATGGCAACCTCTCTATTTATTTATAGCTCTGTTAATCTATTTTAACATGTAAAATTGACATAGAATTAGTGTTTTCTGAATACAGAGCCATGTAAAAAATCTTTCAAAGAATAAGCGTAAAAGGAATGAGTGTTCTGAAATGACATCATGACGTCTTCCGATTCGTAACACAAACCTGATTCAGCATCATAGTCATGTAGTAAATAGAAACCCCCTCAAAACCACTTGAAATGTTATAAATCACCCTCGATTTTTTCCACGCTCTAATCCTGACATTTCAGACTTATCTTGAATAATTATCTCCGGCTGTAATATACCGCCGGGGAGGAGGAGGCGAACTTAATCACAAACTTTAACAAATATATGTAAAGTATAGAAGATGAAAAAAAGGTTTAAAATTCTAAATAAAATCAAGTAGCCTTTTTACTTATCAGCCAAATAGCAAGAATCATACCAGAATTTTCTTAAAAAGATGTTCATTTTGCGCAACTTTCAGTTATATATAATCACACACACACACACACACACACACGTATATACTTCTCTACAAATCGTGAGGTTGTAAGTGGAATAGAGGTAAGCAATGTAACTGCCTCTTCAAATATTTTGGCAATATCGTCGTTCTCAATTGCATAAATGACCTTCAAAACGTTTTTTGCCACTCGAACATTAATCAACATTTCGATGTGTTTAATCGCAACTGTTTCGAAGAGAGATTTTTTTTCCAGCTATATGCCTAGACATCGCTCCTGTACATTAACCAGCTTCCATTCATTTGCTCAGGCTAAAACGATCGAAGTTTGAAGCGTGGAACATGCAATCAAGCATTTATGTTGCAAGTCGGATGACCCCAATTATTCTTCAAAAATCTTCTTGTGGGGTCGAAATGAAGTCACACGCCAAATTTCAGCCTCTCCAGTGGCCTTGAAAGGTTTTTATTTTGGTTAGAGTCATTATTGTCGTCATTGTCATTGTTGGTTACGAGGGGAGAATAAAGTCAATTCAAGAAGAAGAGTTTGAGAAAATTAATAAATAAAAAAAATAACAATCATGTTTTTTTTAGCAGGATATCCAACGTAGAGGGATGGTCAGAAAGCAGGAAAACCGAATTATTGTAGTTTGATACAGATCCGTTTTTTTGTGATTTTTGTGATTTCTTAAAAAAAAAAGCTGAAAAAAACCCTAATGGATAAATGGTTAGATAAATAAATGTAGCCCATATTAAATTCATGGTTAGCATATTTGCAATGTTTTGTGATCGCTTCTTCTTCAAGCTAACGTTTTGTATAGAGAAAGAGGGAGAAAGAAACAATGTCGTACTAATATTCATATCATGCTAATGCCTCTTCGTTATTTGTTTTTTTTTGCAGACTTCTGTTCCATCATGGGCGTTTCCTATGTCATATTCCACCTTGCTGTTTTCTGCATTCTGGCCATGCTGTTGGATCACGTGACAAGCTCCAATTTAAATCATCTTGTCACTCGCAAGGGTAATTTGTCTTATTATTTCACTACTGGTGCCCTGTCGGGTCGTATTCCATTTTTATACGTAAACATTTAGTTAGCTTATTTTTAGCTCAACGTCAAATCATGGGGAATCAGAGTTAGAAAGGTTGTGTTTTCCCAATATCCCAAGTGGGGGAGGGCCCGTGTTGAAAATCATTATTCAAAAACATGGGTTTTGACAGGTTTCGAACACCCTTCACTGGTGTCAGCATGTGTAAGCTCGCTGTACTATTGCATAAATAAATCGAGAAAATATCTCTAGGTAACATTTTTTTTCCGCGTGACCAAGATAGATATTGAATAAATATTTGCTAGACTTGGAATTAGTTTGGCACAGAGCCGATGGGGGACAGAAAGACTGCGTTACACTATTTTTTTTCTAGTTTTAATCACCTAATTGCCTTCAAAATCAGCATTCGATATCCTAGCTTTTTATCTGAGTTCGAACACCGATTACTGGCGTCAATTAAGATTAACTTAGTGTGGCACAAGACTAAATGGTGTAAACTTAAGATAGGGAGATTAGGTTACACCAATCTTTCAAGATGGCATACCTTGAAATCCTGGTTTATTACCTGGGCTCCAACATCGTACTTCTGCTCTATAACCATTTATTCTACATAGCAGCCGATACAGTTGAGATTAGGGCTCAAACGCAATCTAGGGATCGTGACGCCCTGGGGTTCGGATAAGTATTTATTGAAATATTTGGAAAATTCAACTCATAGAAAGATGAAGTACAAAGTGGCCCATTTGAAAAATTTTCATCTACCGATTCTGTTATTGTTGAAAATCATTTTGCAGATGATAATTTATCATCTGGTAAATATGGTCTAAAACTTTGAGAAGAGTTTTTAACGTATCAAGGTTTGTTTAGACAATTTACTCGCTTTTTCCCATCTCTTTGGGCGAGGGATGTAATAAGGTAATCTCTCCTCCCTCACAGATTTCGCATTTTGCACCCGTAAAAAGTCGTTGAATAAATTGGCAGAAACTATGAGACAACAAAAAAGATGGGAAGATGAGATTAAGCTGTGCGAACAAAAGAAAGTATGTATCATTAGGCATGTTCATTTCCGCGAATATTTCCTAACGGAATTAGACAATGATTGATGAGGTCAGACCCTGAAACTCTTAATCTTAGAAATGGAGCAGATCAAAAATCTCTCATTGAAAATTCAGGAAGAATTTGCAAAATTTCTGTGTAATTCAAAATCTCTAACACGAATTTTCCGTAAAATCATGAATGGATTTTGGTTAGGTGTTGAAGTCAGATCTCTAAAGCTGTCTGAATTAGCGATGGTAGCTCTCTTACTGTCTGTTACCACATTTCCGTACGAATCAGTGGTATCGAAATTTACGGTATTTAAAATGAAACACCGTTTGAGTCTTGATAACATCTTGACTGTTTAGAGACCTATAGTTGAATTTGTTATTAAAAATGTACAACTTCTGATACTATTTCTGTTTTGACTACTGCTTTAGGTTTTTATTTCATACCCCCCCCCTCTGAACTCTTGTGCCAAAAAAATATGAAGCTCTGAAATAGTTACTCTATTACAATTGGATTCGTCTTTCTAACGGTATATAGTACGTTCAGATTTGACATATTTTTCGCTAATTTCAAAATTTTGATCTCGTAAACTACCTCACCATTATTGGCGTATGGACCATAGACCACCAGTGGCCGAAGGAAATTGCACCTTCCATATTCTTCTTCAAAACAAAGCGACGGAATCATTTCAGTGAAAAATCAATTTGTCGATCAAACTCAACTACACTATATAATTCGATGGTAAATCCATGCGATTTTGAATAATAAAAAAAACGAATACCATCTCATGGAAGAAAGCCAGATAGTATTTTAGTAAGGGTTATGTTTGATGACCGTTCTTCAACATAGCCTTTGCAACAATCATTCTTTCGTGAAGTGTTGCCCTAAAATTTAAATGGTTATTGTTACGTAATACTCTATTAAGATGGCGTTTTGATCATTCGACAATACAGGGTTTTGCCGGCCAAGTGTCATGCTAAGCCACACACTTGCACTGCGTATTTTCTTCTGAAAAAAATTGTTCTACTTTTGCTACTAAGATCGTATAAATGCCCAATGAAAAGAATGGCGCTTCGTAGTTGGTCTAGGATGCAAAAGACTTGTCTAAGGCCCAGATGGTTTCAGTAGAATTGACTATGTTTATGGCTGCATTATCAATTGTATGGAACAACATTTTTATCGAGAAGCCAGCTAGGTATGTATATCACCAAAGAGTTTTGCGAATAAATTTGCTGTGTCTATTGCAGGTCGAGGAATCACAGAGCCGGCTTACACAGCAGAGGATTATTCATTTTCAGAGGAATCGAAAAGTATAAAAACTCCCTTCATGCAATATTGTAAGTTGTAAAGAATACGAATTTTTTGTCTTATTATATTTTTTGTTATTATTTGCCTTTTATATCTAAATAATTAAGTTTCAAAAGTTTCATCAAAATTGTTCAAAATTAAGTAAAGTGCCTCATATTGTGCCACTCTCTCGAGATTTTGGTGAGGCACCATGGAAACCTGTTGAAATATCAGGGTTTTGGGGAAGTTAACATAGATTCATTTAAATTTTCATGGTCTTAGGAAGGTACCATAAGTTCGGTTAAATTTTCAGGATTTAGGGAAGGTACCATAGATTCGGTCAAATTTTCAAGGTTTGTGGAAAGTACCAAAACAGTTAAATTTCAATGACTTTGGTTGGGGAGAGAGAGAGAGAGAGAGAGAGAGAGAGAGAGAGAGAGAGAGAGAGAGAGAGAGAGAGAGGGGGGGATTCTTTATCGTTTAATAAAATTAATTTATTCACTGAAATAAAGTATAAGTAATCTTATATAGCAATTTCCAATTGCAACTCTACATATACAAATACATATGTGACATTGCGTAAGAGATCAAATATCCTTGGGAGCAGTGAACATCTTGAAAACAATTGTTCACCCCACACGCATAATCAATGTCTTTACAAGGTGCTCTGTTCTTTCGCTGTCCTTAAAGGCTCAAGCAATCGTGAACTGACGTATAAGCAAACCGCCCAGCCCAACGGTTGAACTTACGACTAACCACGAACTGACTGGATTGAAGAGTTTCGTTTGAAACTTCGTGTTGATTAATGGATACAGCATACCCCCGACGAAAGCCAGAAACGTTGATTAGAAAAAGGGAAAAAATTATGAAGATGAAGTTTATGTCAGTCTGGTTAAATCATTGTAGAATTTCCAAATTTTCTGTCTTTTCTCCTTTTCCAGATCCAATTCGTTATGCAGGGCAATGTGGTGATTATTTTTTAGTTCCCACAAACAGTACATTCCGAATGTCAGTCAACTTTGGTATTCATCATCAGGATTTGGGGGATCTTTATTGTGTTCTCACTTTCATGGCTGATGGAGGCAACGGTAGAAAGTTTTGTGTCAACTTCACCCACATTAATCTCAGGGAGGATTCTTTTATCTATATCTTCGAGGGTGAAAACATGGAATATCCAGAACTTTATAAGCATATTATTAAGGTGAGTATTCGAACGAAATTTTTAAATTGCTTCTCTTAGACTTGGGAAAATAAAACCCCAAAACAACCCTTGCTTGCCGTTTACAAGAAATAGCCTCTAGATTCATCTATGCATATCTTTAAGACACTTTCCAGTCTGTGAATCGGTCCCCAATATGTTGAATAACAGAAAGAGGAAGGTTGGGTGTAATGGGATTTATATACCAGCAGCTATGATGTCAGAAAATATGTGTGATGTAAACCATAAGAACATTTATTTAACTAGCTCTTGAAATAAAAAAAGAGAATGGCACATTAAGTATTCATTTTCAAGGTAATCTTTGGAATGACGTTCTATGGAGAACGACCATTCTGAATGGCTGAAAGTGGCTAGATTTGTCTAAAATGGATATGATTTGGAAGATTTCATTTCTAGTTAATTGTATATGCTCCAAGACATCACACAAAGTTTTAAAAGTATAGATAAGTAGAAACAAAATAGATATTTGTATATAAGTATAAAGAACGGTGACTTTAGAGAGAGAATGACGCTATTTGAACATAAATATCTGTTCATTATGTTGCATATCTATACTTTTTGGAGCCTTTGTATTAGTTTTTGGAGAGTATGCATTTACCTGGAAATGAAATCTACGAAATTGTTGCCATTTAAAAAAAGTCTGTCACCTTTAGCCATAGAAATGCCTAAAAGGCTGAAGGGCTCCAACTTCAACGTTGTTTACTTAAGAAGTAGATTCATTACTCCGAAGTGGATGCAAACTGCCCCAGTCAGAGTTTGAACTCGGTTCGCCGATTACATTACCTGTGTTTCTAACCACCAGCCCACCCTCTGCACCTCCTTTGTTATCAGCGGTGTGGTTTGTTCAACAGATACGTCAACACCTTGCTCTAATGATTACATTTGTGACACAATTAGAATCTGTCAAGGTGAGAACTGGAACAATGTGTAATCGTTGTATTTTTGCACCGATTTAACTTCGGTCCGCTTTATGTAGGCAAGGTTTCAACTTTTCTCTTGGCTTCTGATGACCGAGCGCCGATGCTTGCAATTTTTTACCAAAATATTATTTCAACAAGTTTTTGCAATCGATGTATACGTCGTACATTGTTGCCTAGGTTCATGCCGTTGATAAGTGGCGACCTTGTAGCACCCCCCCCCCCCAAAAAAAAACACTAGTGGCGAAACTGAATGGATTAAATATTTTAGGAAGTACTGAGACTGGCTAAACTACAGAAGAACTGAGGTCAGCCAGGAGACTAAAGAAAATGTCAGAAATTAGAGGTTACTAGCTGTCACTCGAATCCTATCAATAAACATTTGACACATCATGTGAATTTGCAGACACTTGAATAAATAAATAGAATAAGAATTTGAATCCATTCTCTTATTACCGAATTTTACATAATCACAAAACGTTTCATTTCATTGTTGTAGCGAATTACCAAGGGCGGGCAACCTCACATCTTCTGTACCAACACCAACACTCTCAGCATCAGAACTGAATATCCGATATTAAATGGAACACAGTCCCCAGACGTACAGTTTGACGTCATTCCAACTGACAATGGTAAGTCAAATGTTTTCAGTTTTCTGCGAACTTAATCTTTGGCTGCTTAGCTCTCTATCGTAGAACTGATTAGGGTAAGTTAGTGACACGCCTCTTAATTGGCCCGTGAATAACTGGCTTATAATCAGTCTAGTGACTTCTCGAGAAGCCGAAAATTAGTCAGATTAAGACAAAAGCAATAAGTATGCAAAAAGGTATACAAAATAGATAACCAAAATGGAAAGCATTAAAAAGTATGGGAAAAACTTTTTGCAAATAATCGGCTGATTTTCAATAATCAATCTAATGAGACATCCAAAGTCCGAAACGTAAGATCGACGGAATAGAAGGCTTGGACACATTAAGTATTCTGTCTAGCAAACCTGTTTAATGAGTGAGGTATTCAACAGCAGAATACAGAAAAGCCAACTAAACCAGGACTTGCAAAAATATACCCTTAGGAAATGAAAATCAAAGAGGAGATCGATATCAAAAATGGCATTACGCAAGCTTCAGTCAAAGACGATGCAGGACTCTAATTATATGTGGTTATATAAAAAATTATGATAATTTATATTATAATGGAGCCAAATACGATATATATATATATATATATATATATATAATTATTGTGTCATCCACAGACAGCTGTTTTGATGTATTACATCTCTTCAGTGTGGCTATAGACATTATCCCATCCAGTACCACGAGGCAGAATCGAAACCCTCACATCGGACCCGGAGGCTGATATCCTATATATATATATATATATATATATATATATATATATATATATATATATATATTCAGGTCATCTCCAAATAGTTGAAACTTAATGTAATAAGCAAAGACTAAATTCTTACTTTAGAGAAGGCTATATGTTTGCCTTAGGACAAGCAGGATTGCAAACAAGATTTGGTGGATAAGCAGTTGCAGAGTGACAGTTGCTTTATAGAAGTTGAAATGAGCTCCAGTGTGTTTCCTAGTGATTATTAATATAAAAGCTGTCTCATTAGATTGAGGAATACTTAAAGTACTAATAATACTATTAATATTTATTATAAAGTCAACTTTTTTAATCATATATATATATATATATATATATATATATATATATATATATATATTTGGAATGTCATAGAAAAGAATTCGTCCCGAATTTCATCCTTCAATCATTTCTTGTCTAGTATCTTCATCTAACCCTTTCTTGTTTTTATCATAACCTATGGTGATGGCCTCACAAACTATACTAAACTAAATCAGCCATGGTTCTGGGTTAGTAAAAGAAGGCAACAAGACGGAATTTCGTTTAAATGTTTTATATAGAATATTGATTATCAATATCTCTGGAGACGGGAAATGCCTATACGCAGTTGAAAAGAGAGGAGGCCGATTTTCATCTAAGTCAAACTGACGACTGGTCTCTCATGTCACGAACGGTACTCTACTGAATGGTAGCAGCGGTTGATGGTTACTAAGGGCGGCGTGTAACACGAGAGAGACTGGCAGCGATTCTCTTCTCCAAACCCAATTTTACTCTGCTGCTGTTACGAAAATCCCTCCTATTTAAGCCCTTGGTATCAACACTGTATTTCTTTGTAATTGACTCCCTTTCTTTCTTTTTCCTGTTATCTGGGTCCTTCCAGAAAATCACAAATATTGACCCTCATCTATCTCGCGACGCAAGTTCGTCCAAGATCATAAATTAGTCTCCCCCTCTCTCAAGGACTCTGCAAATAACTTTTTTTTCATAAGCTTTACTCTTTCTTTCAAGACCCCAGACACTGGCCCCATATCTGGCGATCTAACCAAGAGGAGGACTTCTCTAAAAGTACTTGTTTTTGCAACCCAGGATTTGACAGAAGATATTAGATTGAGAAAGTGCAGGTGATTCAACTTCCCATAATATCTCGAAACACACATAAAGCCCTTATCTGGTCATCGAATCGGGAAGAAAACTTTCTCTAAAAGTATCTGTCTTTTGCAACCCAAGGATTTGACATAAGATATTAGATTGAGAAAGTACAGGTGACTCCCACTTGGAAGCACATAATTCTCACTTTCCACATCCTCAAAAAACACATTATCCCTTTTAACACAGATAACTCCCTTTGTAATAACCATAGTAATTACTGGTAATAACCATAGTAATTTTTGGTAACAGCCATAGTAATTTTCAGGACACGGGGGACTCCTGGCCCCCTAGTGTCACACCAGCATTATTGATTTGTGACTAATTTTCCTTTCATCTAATTTTTGTCGCCACGCCTGGTCTTTTCCCCCCATATTTTACGACTACAAAGCTAATAGCGTGGACTGGAAATGAAGAACAACCTCTAACTCGATCTTGCATTCCTTATCCTGTATGCTCCCATTGATAAGAGATGCGTTGAAAACTTTTTTTTTAATTTTCGAGGCATGCTGCTTGCTCAACAGTCAAAGAATTTTTAAAATGAGCGTTGCGATAAAAAGTAACAAAATAAGATGACAGAAAAAAAAAATAATGGAAAATTGATCAAGACAGTAATTCATCAAGGAATTTTGGACAGCTTGAGTCTATTACTTACAGGCATATTTTCAAATTTTCTAACTGTAGTAATTGGCTTTATTCCTTGAAAAGTCCCTTTTTTGTGACTGTGAGCATTTGTCGATGTAGTCTTCGTTGTTTTTGTTTTTAAAAAAATTCAATTTCAAATCTTTTTTTAATTTTTATTTTATATCCAGTTTTCTTGATGAAAGGAAATGATTGTTATGAGACCTTCCGGTTTGATGATCGGACCCATTTCCGGGTGAAAACATGGCCGGACGGATCAGACCATCGGGCTTCATGGAGTGGCTGCTTCCTTACTTTTGTTCACCATCGGTCAGGTTTAATGTGCGTTGACTTTAGGGAATTCTACATTGGTGTAAACAGCAGCGACGTGAATCTAACTTTTCTCCTGACAGAACAAATTCCAATTGTGGTAAGTGTTCTTATGATGTTTTGGCGCGAAGTAAGAACAATGGCTTTTTAACGTTTGATACGCTTTTGATTTCTGTAGAAAATAGTTGGCAGGATTTTTACTCACGGGGTAGTATCAATTCCTAACGATATTTTTCAAGAAAAATATTTCTCGTTTTATTGCTAACGACTCGTCTAAAGGAACCACGTGAGTAGCTCGCCGTGGAGCGACGGTTAGCAGACCAGTCTCGTAGACAATTGCCACCGTTGTAAGTTCAGTCCTCACTAGTTCCTCGAAACTTTTGATTTTGTGATTTTTTGATTTAGTAAGCTAAGCTGGCTCGATGTATGTAGCATTCACCGTAGCGCTATAATGAGCAAGATATTTCCGCTAATATATCGTTTGATTTTCATTACTGTGGCCATGTACTGGAGTAAGTTAAGCTTAGTAAATGTATATAGGCATCTGCGATAACGTGACAGTTAGCCAGAGTGTCTTGCAAGCTAATTCACCTGTATATCAAGTTTAATGTTCACCAGGTACCCCTCTAGTGTGGCCTTGTTCCAGACTGAGCAAAGCTTGCATTGTGTATTCCAGACTAGAGGAGCCTAGGCCCAAATCAGAACTTCTGCTCAACATCATATGGAGAGATCGTTAAACAGCACAGTATATTTGGAAAAAAAATCTGGAGACAGAGATATAAAATCCATTAAAAATCTCAAATGGCAATGGGCTGGTCATGTTGTAAGAATGTCAAAGCAGAGGTCATATGCGAAACTATGGCTGACGAACTAGACGAGTTTAGAAAGTATTGGCTCCACGATGCCCATAATTGATAGTTTTGATGAATCTCGGGGAAGGTCTATATCTAATGACGGACACTAGAGGGCTGATGATGATGGTATCAAAAAGATACCTCAAGATACGAGACCAGGGAGCGCCCTAGTTGCTAAAATGAACGAGATAGTCGTAGGAGCCATGTACCTCAGAGAAATACACGGATTAAATACACGGTGCTCTTTGAGTATAACGAGAAGTGTTAAACTTTTGGCGAGACGCTCTTGCTGGGTCTTTCTCGTTTGTCCTCACTAAACGGTAACAGCTATAATTCTGAAGTGCAGAAGCCAGAAAAGAAGGTGCATCTTATTTTTTCGCCGAAAAAAGCCCACAAAAAAAAACAAAAAACAAAAAAAAACTATAATTGTTATCCCAACCCCTCGGAACTGACGGAGTAAACTCAACAAATCAATTCTCACTTGTTATGAAGATTTTGTTATGGTGGAGACTAATGAAAAAGCCGTCATCTTATAAGATGTAATCCAATTTCACTATTTGGTCCGTAGTTTTTTTTTCTGGCCCTGAGCTCATCTCATACACAGACAAATATATATTTTTGCGTGCTTGTAAACTAATTCATTATCTTTTCAGACGCTTACTCTCAACAGCAGTTTCCCAAACGCTACGTTCTGTACTAGAACAGAATTCCTGTTCGTTAAACTACATCAAAACGTTTCCTTCATAAACAAAGAACGAGACTACAATTTTGTATTCGACGTGACAGCCGAATCGTCTTCAGGTAAGTAACACAAAAAAATTGCGTGACCGAGAGTTCCGCCCAGAAATATTCCGACCAGAAACTGGTTTTTAACTCTCCACAAACGAAAGACTGTTGTTATTTTGACCTTTTTTTTTAAAGAATTGTTTGCTAAAAATTAGCCAATGTGCAAAGAAAGGATTCGAAAGATTTTCTTTTTATTAATCGTGCCCATTATTATATGGATGAAAGCAATCGGAATTTTCATGGTTTCACTTACTATTTATGTAATCTGCGACATCACAGGTAGAATTCATTTGGGACCAGAATTTCTTCTTAGTCGTCATATGGCGAAATATCTCATCAGCTTGTCCAGGCTGATCATAATTTGCATTGCTTTTATAAACATCAACGAATTGTCTTGAATTACCATCCGATTCACTGCCAAAGCAAGGAGATTCAAGACAAAGACATCTCTCGTAAAATATCTCGTCAACTGCTGTCAAGTGGTTAAGCTAATACATCAAAACTTCCATTTAATGATTGCATATCTAGTGACACAGTGAATCTTGGAAGTAGGAGAAACAGATTCGTTACTCATTGTGAAGCTGACACGTGGTTAAGTAATCGGCTTGTAGAATGACTTGGAAAAAAATCATTTTAACAATTCTAATTTCCAAGTAATGCTAAAGAGAAAGAGGATCACCGAATCTAAGTAGAATTTTTGTGCCTTGAAATGTATTTTTTTACGTTTCTGTTAATTATTTTCAAAGCATTACTTGGAGATTGGAGTTGTTAAAATGGTGTTACTTGAAAATGTCTCTTGCCAAGTCGATTGCTCAAGTGTGTGTCTGACTTGCTATGAATAGCGAAGATTTCTGTTGAAATATGGTAGAATTACTGCCTTGGGGGAGTTATCTCAGTTATTGCTAAGCTTGTCATCGTGCATAAGCAAGGGGAAGAGTGTAGAGAGACGATTCACAAAGCTAAGTATAGTATAGGGTGAGAACTTATACTAAGTTAAAACATCAACATCTTATGCAAAAAAACCCATGATTACCGTCTTCCGCATTTAAAGATAAGAAATTTGACGTTAACCTGGAACCCCTTCCTGTTGCCATAGCTTCTCTTGCAGTCTCAGTGGAAGAACTTGCTTGTGGACCTTGCCAGCCATTGACGAGCGTGCAACAAACGTGGAAAACTCTCCTACATTTTCATTCTTGAAGTCAAGCCATGATATAATCTGTGAATTGTTCCAATTGAAAAATGAAATTAAGCAAAAAGTAACTATGATTACCAGAATCAGCATATACTGATGAAGTCCAGAGATTACATTAGTCGATACTAATTCTAAGAATTCATACGCACATTGAGAATACCAGAGAATGCACCGGTCGAAACCCTATAGTGAAAAAATAACGACGATAAGTTTACCAGGATGAATTATTCGGGAAATAATGAGAATACTTTACTTTCAGACAATATCTATTCTACTTAGCAGCAGATATAACCTTTTGACCCTATCGATATTAAGTACCTTATTACTAAACCTCAGAGTTTTCGGAGTGTCTAATGTCGTTTTTTTTTTTATTGTTGTTACAGATATTTGCCGACTTGATCACTGGAAATTGCTATCCGTAGTTCTGGCAGCATTTGTCGTCCTTGTTGGACATAGTCGTCCTTGAGTTGGTGGAAACGCACTGAATCAGCAAAGAGCCTTTTCAAAGCAGTGCCTTTCTCATCACACGACAGCAGATGATGGACTTCCTGTTTATCCGCAGTGAATGATATGCAGACTGTTTCTATCCACACTGGATTCACAACCATTTGTCCAGCTTTCAAGGAGGGACAAAGCGTGCAAAGGATAGTCGGATTAACGGTATTACTGGATTAGCAGAAACCAATACTATTAGTTCCCCCCCCCAATCTGGTTTATGATTCCATCGTCGCTGATTATGACCAAAAGACTTTTTCAACAGTTCAATCTTGTCTTGGACTGATATGGACTAGGGTGTACGCTTTACACCGCCAATCTCTTACCAGACATTGCAAAGATTAAAAATGAAAATAAGCGAAAAGTTTAAGAAAATTGAGGGATCACCAGCGACATCAGTGTGGTTGCAGGAATTTCAAATACCCTCTCATAATTTTTGTCTTTATTGAGTCGAGTGCCGGGCTATCAATGGCCGGGATGTCTGGGTTGAGCCTGTAAATATTTTGAATTAAAAAAGAAATTCATCAAGAAATTGCCGTAGAGGTATGAATCGTCATATTATAGGTGAATTTGAATATACCGTGATTGCAACAAAGAAGAACTTCTCTTTTAAACCCAGATAATGTCGTCAGGTCTGCAATTCAGGGGTGAGGTATTATTACATTTTTTTTTAACTAACATCCCTATTGACATTTATTAAACACACACAGACGTATTCAAAGACCAAATCAAAATCTTCGTTGTTATTTACTAGGGTTAACTTAGACCCAAATCCCAAACTAACATCTTCATTGTTAATTTGTGAAGTTAGCTTAGACAGGCCATTGGCCAGATCATCCTCGTTGTCATTTACTAAGATAAACTTTCTCGACCCAGCCTTTGGGTTTGGATGCCAGTGTAGTATCTGTTCTGTAGTGTCCGTGTCTTCGATCGTGACATAAACGAAGAAAGCATAGTACTGTGGATTCTAATGCCCGGCCAGCAACTCCCGATTACACAGGGGTGGGTTGAAAGGACATTTCCGACGCCTCCGTGACACTGGTTGCGAGGAATTTGCAATGTTTGTCCTTAACCAAGCGTGTTGGCCCCTTTGTCAAACCGATTTTGTGTCACATTCCCCTCTCAAGGGATGGTGGTTTAATCACTATTCAGACAACCATAGACTGGCCAAAATCCCCAACGTATATCCCCATTGTTATTTAGAAAGGTTATGGACATAAATCAGCATCAAAGTATATTCTTCATTGTTAACTACAAAGATTAACTTGAACCCAAGGTCCCAAACTTACATCTTTGCTGTCATGTATGAAGGTTAGCTTCGACGATCTTAAGGCCCAAACTAATATTATCATTCAATAATCGGTTTGTTATTTTCCTTGGCCGAAACTTTGTAACAAAAATGAAGCCTGGAACGATTATTGACTCGTAAATATACCTCATCTCAGTAATTCAGTCAGAAATGAACAGACACATCACAGTTATTTTGGGTTGAGTACGCTGCTTAGTGAATCTTAAAGGGCAACAAAGGATTAAGCCCCGTTCATGAAGTGATAAATGTGGTCCAATAAGAGCGGGTAATGAAATGGGACAAGGTGAGTTTTATGTTCAATCTCAAGGGCGCGTGTTGAACTTGATAAAACAAGGAATGAAAAAGAAACTTCTGTAAATAGCAGTAAGAAGTCCCGTTTGAAACTCCTGGAAAGTTACTGGATGCGACGAATATCCGCTGGAGGCTTGAAAGCACATGACTGAGATATTACATTATAAACAAAAATGCTCCTGCAAAGCCCGACAAATAAATCCATGAATGATTACATGATGTAATCATAACGTTACCACTCTTGCCTCTCTTTTTACTATTGTAATTTGAGATATTTTTCATCATATCAAAGAAAATTGTGGTTTAACTTACACACATTGCAGTAGCGATTTGTTATTTAAATAAAACCAAAGACTGGTTAAAGAGTCCATCCCAATACTGGTTCTGATATCAGGATTTTCATTTTCTGTTGGGTGTCACAACCCTCATGTGCCTCCATTCAATTAAGATGAAAAAAAAGCCGAAAAAATGTGGTGAAATAAAAAAAAAAATCCATCAATGCGATCAGACAATAAATAAACCAAAGATGGTTATTTCACTGGAACATTACAGACATATCATCCTGGAAAATAATAAAATCTCGTCCACGAGGAGCAAAATCTTGTGCTTTACCTACAAGGTAAAGGGAATCAATATCCCACAATTCCCTGTATTGAAAAAATATTTTGTGCAAAAACAAATAAAAAATGTGACGGAAGGTCAATATATTTGAAAACTTGGTGGATAAAAAAAAAATATAAATATAAATATATATATATATATATACAATGAATAAATCAATTCTCATTAATAATAGAAAAACTTGTTTTTGTTTAATTTCATTCAAGCTTTACAGTGGTTTGTAACGTAGAAATTCGTAATATATTTCGTTGGAATTGGTCAAACGGAGGAAAGAAAATGCAGGGGCAGTATTATCAATTGTACTCATCCGGCTCTTGCAGCAGCTTTGGGATTTGGGGGACTTCTAGCAGTTGAAAGAGTTGGAATTTTTCATCTTTCTTTGCTAAATAGTTCATCTCCGTCTCCCGGCAACAATTTACTACTTGGATGTGTGTCTTGAATGTAATCTAATGTTTTTTTCTATTTTCAAAAAAAAAAATATTTTTATGGCCAGTCAAGCCCCGGTCAAGGCAGTGGGGGGGGGCTAATTTTTTCCTTTTCTTTTCTTCAGTTTTGGGGGTTTATTGGAATATTATGTATGAAATTTGTGCACATTGAGAGATTTTGAAGCTGTACTCTTGTTTATATTTTTGACAGAGGTTTAGCGCAGGGGATAGTACAATCAAGCTACATGGAGCTGGATGAATGAACAAGGCATTGAAGTATATGATAAACAAATAAATAAGTAAACAAATAAATAAATAAAAATACGGCAAATTCAATTGTACTCATCCGGTTCTTGCAGCAGCATTAGCATGCTAATCACGAAACCCGATCCCTGTCTCTCTCTCTCTCTCTCTCTCTCTCTCTCTCTCTCATATATATATATACATATATATATATATATATATGGTAACATGTTTATATAACTGTTTTGTTGGTAAAATCTTCGAAACGGTCACATGGTAAACAACTGATGATCCGATACCAACAAGAGGAAATTTAAACATTGTACCACAGTAACAAAATATATAGAAAAGGGGGAAAACACACTGAAAAAAATTATATAAATTGCATTGACAGATATTTGGAAATAAGTGACTGGAGTGACCCCTCCCCCACCCAAAAAAATTCGAAAACGTTTTTCGATGTTTAGTGTCTAAAGCTTTATATATATATATATATATATATATATATATATATATATATATAATAAATGCGTTATAATACTAGAAACTCTATTTGAACATGAATATATCATTTGGTCGAGACGGTATAAATAGAATAAACAATTAAAGAAAATTGAATATATCTAAATTACTATGAGATGAGTTTTCTTTGGTAGAAAGAAGTACTGAACTTGTTCAAGTGAAAAGAATCCAATGTTTCAAATAGTGGGTAGGAGATATTTTTTATCAGCAAAATGGAAACCTTTAAGTGGAAGAGTCCATTATTACGGATAGAGGAACAAATAGAAAACGTTACACTGTTAATTATATGAATAGATGAAGGGGCTGCCGAAACGAGGAACTTCGGGCGTGAAATGACTTCTTTAGAGAAATATATATATATATATATATATATATATATATATATATATATATATATATATAAATGAATAATATGCAAATAATTTCGTGAATTAAAGTTTATTAATTGAGCCAGTATTCAAACCCTACCAACTATTTTGAAAACTCTTTGTCCTTTGAAAATGCTCTACAAAATCGTTGATAAAAACAATACCGAGAAGATATCTCTTTTGAAAATTTCTCTCCGACTCACACTCACACTCACACACACACACACACACACATATATATATATATATATATATATATATATATATATATATATATATATATATATATATATATATATATATATATATAATGGTAATTAATGTGAATGAAGAAAAATAGCTTTAGGAAATAAATTTTGCTCGAACCGTATAGTTTACGATAGTGAGAAAAACAACGGCGATGATCAGAAAATAAAACCTAATCCTAAAACTGCTTTTCTTTATCCACATTGTCTGATATTGATATCCATTACTTATGATACTGTCGACATAGGAACAATAATACACGTAGAAATACGTAAATACGAGTTGTTCCGTGACTAATAGAACATATAAACAAAACTAGCCAGCAATCGAAGAAGAGAAGGGAAGAGTTAAAGGTATTATTTAGACCTCTGCCAACTATCATGGTTCCAGTGGCTCAATCGATTTGTGCAGACTTAGTGTTACGTTAGTGCTCCAATGGAAAAGGGTGTAGGTTCGAATCCTTTTCTGAGCGCATTTTTCGACCATCATCGTTGTTTTGCTCAGTACCATAAATGTTCTTATTACTGACCTTTATTATTATTATTATTATTGTTGTTGTTGTTGTTATTATTATTATTATTATTATTATTTGGAATCTCACACCAGTTGCCTGGTGGTAACCGCTGGAGTTTGAGTGACAGCAAGTCTCCTCAAGTCTCCAGCCCTCCTCCCCCAGTACTCATAGGTCGCAGTAATTCTACGATTTACAGTTTCACACCGGTTGCCCAGTGGTTATCGCTGAAGGCTGAGTGACAATAAGTCTCCTCAGGTCTTCAGCTAACGTCACCTCTCTCTTTCGCATATCATGACAGAGCTACGATTCGTTGCAGTACTTATATCTCTAGTACCTTCCTCAGTATCCGTGCAGTTCCCAGTAGTGCTGTGGTCTGTACGGTCTCTATCTTTCCCCTAATCCCGATCTCCTCCAGTCTCTCCCTCAGCGTTTTGGGGACAGTTCCTAGTGCGCCCACTATGACCGGTACTACCCTGGTTTTCATGTTCCACATCTTCCTTAACTCCCTTGCTAGGTCCTGGTATTTTTCCCTTTTTTCACCCTCCTTCTTTTTTACTCTATGGTCTGCAGGCACAGTATCATTATTATCATTCAGGATCTTCTTTAACGATTCGCAAGATTCATAATATTGCTTTCGTAAAAGTCTTTGGCTTTAATGGAAATGAATGTAGAGAGGACAGATTCCACCTCTTCATTGGTTTCAAGAACTAGTCTATCAAGATGGTTCTGTCCTAGTTGGTAATCAGATAGGGCAAGATTTGGAGAATATTGGCCATGCAGAATTTTTTCATGAATTTTAGGCACGTTTCAAAGTTGGTGCAGAAGAAAATGAACTGTTGAATGACTTGAATTCAGTTTTTGAGCAAAATCTACGACTATCGAGTTCAGACAGAAGCAATTTTATGGTACCTATAGTGTGTAAGGGAGATTAGTAATGATAGTTGTTTCTGTGTAGCGACGAGATGTCGGAGTTGCCGAGGGTGAAGGAAATTGTCTCCACGTTCTTTGTTTTTACCGCCACGTACCGATGTTACTACAAGTGTTGATGGAAGAGGGTAGTCTATAGTCAACAGGACAGAACAGAAAATATGCGCCCCAAGTAGAGATATGGATGCGCAGATTAAACAGAGCTCGTAATAAAGACACATGATAATCTTCAGACAAACAATACGATGTACATCTAATGATGAGACTTATTAGAATACATATAAAACTGAAATAAAAGTACATGTGAACATTAGTAAGAACGATCGTGATAGAACAGGCTTGTAGAGGTGAAATAACGACGTAATTAAGGAGGGAGATTAGATGCATGATAGTATGGGTATATAGAGTAAGTTTGTAGCTACGTAGAAGAGGATGATAGAAGATAGCGTCGAAATGAACGATAGGAGCTCTGTGCAAAGTAGTCGTAGTAGCCTTGCATTAATGAAACAGAAATAACTGTAATGCTTTCAATCCATAAAGCTTGATATTTTGAAGCCCAAAGAATAGTTATGGAGACTGGGTTATCTGTGTTACGCTGAACTGCCAACTTTGGGGCCATCTACAACACCTGGAATTGGGATCACCGATGGGCAATTATGAGCCATTCGCAGATGTTGAAAAAACACGACGGAAAGACTATTTGTCACAGAAAATACGTGGGGTTTAATCCAAGTGCGTTTTCTGAAGTAAGAAGATTTAAAAAGAAGATAATCGTGACTGCTGTGTAGTAAATGCATTGCCATTCCATCCACGGGAGATTAAAGTGTGAATACGCGTTTTTGAGCTAGAGAAGAGGACACAACTGAGCAGCTGAGCTTATGAGAGATACTTCAACGTGTGAAATGAAATTGGCAATGTCTAGAACAGTGATTGTTCATGGTGAGAAAATGGTGCAGTTTGAATCAGCTGGGAGAACGAAATAATACTAGGGAGAAGGAAATTAAGAGAGAGAAAGAGAGAAGTAACCGACTACGAAAGTTGGGGCTTCAAATGAGCGAGTGAACATCTGCGTTCAGAGCTCTGTTAGACTGTTGATGAAGGAAGTGACGTTTTGCATATGTGGTTAGATTTGAGGTTTCGTATCTAGAGCTAATACTTATTTATCTTACTGTTCAATCTTAACCAAAAAGAAGGAGTCGCCACAGGTTAAACTCAACGGCATGACCTGTTCGTGGACCAACTTCTAGGCTGAAGTCATTTTTTCTGACCCTTTCAACTTAGGTAGTTTTGTTTCTTTTAAAGAATCTATCCCATAAGCGCTGTAAATATTTTTGGTTGCTTTTGTAGCATCAATGCCTCTTCTAAACTCAGATAGCATTACATGTATCATTTGTTTCGTATAGGTGTTCAACTTTAGAAAGATCAAGTAACTAAATCGTACTGTGAAGACGTAAATTACTCGTATTAAACTGTATACATTATCATTTGGGTATGTTAGAATTGTGAAAATATCATTCGATCTATTACCATCAGATTTCGGAAATTACTTATTGGATGACGTGACACTTTTCAAGGGTTTTCCCCTCTCTTGTCGCTAAATGACTTAAACTTGCGCATTCAAAGAACATGAAGAGGTTACAGAAGGCTAGATTAGCACCGGGAAAATTTGCACTCTAAAGGCTTCGAATTTCCACTTCTCGGATGCTCTCACGGTTTTCACTCGCGGGCAAATACTTCTCGATGTGTTCGTAGTTGTGTGTAATCTACCATGTATATTTAGAACTTTGTCAATAGGGAAATGTCACTGGTTGACACACAGTACGTGAAGATTCACCTGTTCCCGTTGTTTTTCTTCCAAATAGTTTTGAAATACTACATTCACAAAACATCCTTGCGACTGAATAGTCTCCTTTTGTAAACCAACACAATCTCACGATGGTTTAAGCATGCGTACCAATAAATCAACACACACACACACACATACACGCGCGCGCGCACCTACACACACACACACATTGATCAAAGCTCTTTTTCCTTTTAATGTTCGTACAGAATGACTCATGATATATATATACCTATTAAGATTAGTATGGTACAAGGCCATAAGTATGGGTATAGTGGGGATCGAACCCATTACAGTAGCAACGGTCTGTGATGATAGCTTGCTAACAACTACTTTGAAGAAAAGAAGAACGAAATGTGGCGGGTAAGGAGATCCGAACGAGATGAAAAGGAGAAAGAAGTCAATAATCTTGAGGAAATAGGGACAAGAAGAAGAAGAAGAAGAAGAAGAAGAAGAAGAAGAAGAAGAAGAAGAAGAAGAAGAAGAAGAAGAAGAAGGAGGAGGTATGGAAAGAACGATGTCGAGTGGGTGTAGAAGAAGGAAGAAGATAATGAGGGAAGAAGAGAAAAATAAAACGTGAATGAAGAATAAAAATGTGAAGAAATTGAAAAGTTGAATGTTGAGAGCTTCTTTTTAGCTCAAATCTGTCTTTTTTTTAAAACTGATATTTCTACACGTAAAATTCTACACGCAAAAAGCAGCATAAAGTTATACGTGGTTAAAAACTGGATAGGAATATATAGTCGAACCATGTCAAAATTCAATGGCTGTTCGAATTTTTCCATTCAACAAAATCAAATTGCTAAACTGTAGATATTTCTGTCTATTTTAGCTCAAGGCTTCATTTGTATAGGAATCACAGGGTATCGAACTCACTAGTATTAGGATGTGGGGCTAACACAACAAAAAAACGTTGCTCTGTTGGGATAACTCACTGAACTGACAGCAAAATAATTCTCTAATATATATAAGTGAAATAATAAATGAAAGATTTGCACCATAAACACACACACACACACACATACACAAACACACACATCTATATATATTACTCAATACACGTGAAAAGATTCATGGATAAATTTCAATTTCTCATATACTTCTTGAATTAAATGATAGCAAAATTGTTTGTGAGGACAGGTGTTAGAACTCCGACTGCCAACGGGCAGATCGTACGTTCGAAGTCATGAAGAATTTCAAACATCTATTTGCTTCTATTTGGATCACGTGTGCACACAAACATACAGAGAACAAAATTTATATATAAGGATATATATATATATATATATATATATATATATATATATATATATATATCCGTGCACATATGTATACACACCAATGTGCTGAATCTTGGGTTTAGTTTTAAAAAGACATGTTTGTATAAACACGTTTGCATACAAATAATGACATTTTAGCATCACACGCACTCGCGTTATATAAACAGAAAATGGTGACACATACCATTGGCCAAAAGAAATCACTTTGCGCAGAAGTCAAACACTATTTATCACGATTTTACTTGCCGAGTTCATTCAACGAAAAGACACTGTCATGAAGCCGTCAGCTTATCAGTCCAGAGTTAATTTCTCGTGGTTCTTCTTCATTTTCTCTTTCGTCTTAGGCGCTGGTGTTTTGGTTGTGTCTGAAACCCACAAAGCTGAACCGTTCGTGAATGTTACAGATGCCTTCAATCCAATCACAAATGACAGCAACCGAATCGAGAACCTGACGATCCTGAGCCTGAAAAATGAAGTAAAAGCGCCTCGTCTGCAAGCGTACCAAGGTTCCGAGTCAATTCAGCGCCAAGGCTGTTCGTGCAACGAAGAACTGAGAGCGATTCGCGAACAGTGGAAATACGAGAGTTCTCAAAGGACGGTCATGAAAGGCGCACTGGAACTTTTTGCGACCGACCTGATGAACCTTAAGGCGCTTGTCAATTCAAGAATCATCAATGAGAGTACAAGTAAGTCCGACAGAATTTCTCATTCAAAAACTTGTCCTTTTTCTTTTTTTTGAATGCTTGTTTGCAATATTAACGCTTTTAAGACTAACTAATTAAGGTGCTTTATGCCTGAATTTTCAGAAGGATAAAAGAAAAGCCAAAAACGTTGATTTATATTCAACTGCCGAATAAAACTATTCTTGTATCAAATCGATTTTTTAAAAAACTATTTTGGAGAACAGAGAAATCCTGATGTGATATGTCTGTCCCACGAAAAAAAAAAAAAAAAAAAAAAAAAAAAACACGGAATCAGCAGATCACCTTGCCTACATGTATTCTGTGTGGTTTTCATACTATGATAACCCTCATTTTCCATGGTTTCAAAAGCCAGAAAAAAATCACATGTACTGTATTTTCCATGACACCTACGTTCTAACCTTCTAAAAGAATTACACTGATTTGCCCGGACTATAACATGTTAACCCATATTGGGAGAAGGGCACTATCCCTTGAACCCCTGGCTTGTATGCGTATCGTCTTAGGAGACTCGTAAGGTCAAGTGAACTAAAAATCACCTGAGATGAATATTTTTTTCTCTTAAAGCGAAATTTTCAATTCTTTCGTATTATACTAAAACCTTCTTCAATAATATACAACAGAAATAAATAAATAAATAAATAAAATTGTCAATGAAAATAAATGTTTTATTTTAGTTCACAAATATCTTCTTTAGCCTCCAAGTTAACATCTTTTTGAAGGGAAGATTATCAATGTCAGTCACTATAAGCTACAAAATAAGTCAAGGAACGTTGCTTTCCTATATTGTATTTCCTTTATTAGATTACTAGCTATAATACCTAGTGTTGCCTTGGGGAAAAATAACTGTAAATATGATATCACTCTTTCCCCTTGCTTTAGCCCACTGAAATAAATATCCCTCACTTTTGATCTCTTGAAGTGAGGTAAAGTTCCCGGTTGCTTTTGACCTCTAGATCTAGATTTTGACCTTCAAAACTGAGAAGGAAATGCCCCCGATCGATTTAGGCACCCAAAAATAAAAATAAATCTTCCCTTGCGATTTTGATCACTAAAAGTGTAAAAAAAAAAAAGATATCCTCCTCTATTTTGATCCCCAAAATCGATTCCCTTCGATTTTGATGCATGAAGATGAAAAGAAACTTCCTTCAGAATCACTTTGAAAAGAAAATCTTCCCCCTCAATTTTGACCCCGAAGACAGAAAAAGATACCCCTCACGATTTTCATCCATAAAGTGAAAAGAATCCACGCATCGGTTTTGACCCTTGAAAGTGAAAAAGAATCCCCTTCAATTTGACTGCTAAAACTGAAAAAGAAATTTAGACCACTAAAATTGTAAAATGTCCCCTAGAATTTGACCCCTAAATATGGAAAAAAATCTTTGAATTTGCCTCTAAAAGGTGAATATATATATATATATATATATATATATATATATATATATATATATATATATATATATATATAAAGAGAGATAGATAGATAGATAGATAGATAATTTAATTATCATTATAATTAACGCGCCCTTATTCAGGGTTGAGCACTCTTTAAGTAAGTTAACTCATTCATTATAAGCTATATGCAACGCTCCTCCAACTTCGCGACAGAGCAATCTATTTCCAATGTTGTTATCTCGAGTTACCTCACTTGGAACATTGTCTCAGTCTTTCTACCCATCTATTCATTTCTTCATATTCAACGTTGTATCAGACTGAGTAAAATATCTGCCATACTGGTAAATCTTAGCATAATCTGACAATGCATTGTTAATGGAGTTAATTCACTTGAAATACTCCATTAATATGTTTTTTTTTAATTAAAAAAAGAATCAATCTACAGGAAGTCATCATTTCTCTTCATATGTGTATACCAATATGCGTGTATATGTAGCCAAAACTGTCAGCCAAGCTGTCAAAATAGGCTTCTTCAGTTTTCAAGTTGCTCTATCTGTTTGGATGGGTATATATATATGCATCACGCATACAGGGCACACTAATAAAGTCTAAAAGGCTGAAACCTTAAACAGTTATGCCTTATTATGTCTAATGAAAAAAGTTTTTAATTTCTGCTAAATCGATCTTATAGTTTATTCCCGTAGTCTTCGCGCTTTTTTGTTGTTGAAAACTCAGAGTCTTTTTACAAAAGGTGAGAGAAGTAATTTATCCATTAATCAGCATTTTTTTCTAATTGATCACCTCCAATAAGGAGTGCTACCAAGAGATGGTGGCCACAAGATGGTTTGTATTGAATGACTAACCAGACCAGTTTACATGTATGTTCATGAATATACGCAGATATATAGATTCTCTAAGCCATCCTTATTTCTCTCCCTAGTAATAATACAATTATATTTTGCAACAAGATGAAGCATTTTCACTATTATATCGCGCAAATCGATTTTTGTACCTTGGTCGTGGGTGTTATTTTCTAATTACTTATGCGTAAAAAGTATAGAAAATCAGTATTATTCCTTTCAAATTGTACTTTAGTGATAAGGACTGAGATATTTAGAAATCTGACCATTTCCAATGGAACAATAGATCAATTTGCATAATTTTTTATATACGTTTTCAAAATTCACAATTTTCCAGAAAAAAAGGACAAAACAAATGAATCGAAATTAACATGTATTTACACTAATGTTAAACAAAAGTGAGTAATTTTATAAGATTTATGATAGTACTGTAATTCACTTTCACGAACAAGACCCCAAAAAAGAAACTCCCATCATGTTCTCGTTGTATGTTCATTGGTAAAGGTGTTAAAAAAATTCAGGCGGAAGCGCTCTTCTTGCTCTTCCAAATACGCCCCTGTGTTCTCTGTGAATTTATCGTAATGAGTGTCAAGGATATACACAGCCTGTAGCCCCTTTTATCGTAGTTCTTCGCCATAGTCTTCACCAGTTTCACTTGGTTTCCGGTCATATGATTGCCCTGGAAGCATCGAACCACCGCAATAAAGCTATACCATACTGATTTCTCTTTCTTAGACAGCTTCTTGGGGTAATTCCTTACACCCCAGTATCTTTTACATCTGTAGTTCGAGGAGGACACCAACTCGAACCTTTGCACCATGCATTATTCCATGGCAGTATCTTTTAGGATGTCCAAGACTTATAGGTATACTTCAGTATGCCTATCGGGGATCAAGACAAATTCTGGCCACATTTCACCTGCGAAACCTTCCTAAACGCCTTGAAGTATGATGAGTGCGACCGGGAGATAATCGTGGACTTCAAAATGGTGGCAATCGTAATGGGTCTTCAAAGCAGTTTTACTAAGTTTCTCACTTTTGCCTTTGGGGCAGTAAATACACCTCAGCGCTTTACAAAATGCTGGAATGACCACAGCTGTCTAAATGCTATAGGGGGATAAACGAATGGGAACCACTGATTAACCTCTGAAAGATATTGATGCCACCATTGCATATAAAATAGACCTCATGAAAAAAAATTGGTCATAGCTTTAGATAAGGAGTTTAGAGCCTCCAAGTACCTACCCAAAGCTGTCAGTCGTAAACTGTAATTATTACAGTATAATAATTATCTTGCTATGTAAACAGATCTTATCAGATAACTGTATTTAGGCATTAATTAAAGAAAATATTTCTCCAAACGCTGAATCTGACTTTCATCTCTTTCGGAAGTTTGATAACAATTAATAGGTACAGAAGTTTCCGGCAGGACTAATTTTTTGAAAAATTCATTTTAGTCAAATATTCGAAAAAAAAATTGATATTTTTTGCCAGATTTGTCTTTGCTTTCAATCGATAGCACTTCCAGAAATTTGTAAATTTTCAGAAAAATTTTTTTAAAGCCTCTATGAGATTGTATTTACATTGTAACTGCAATGCTAAAATGGACCCTTACTTTCCGTCCATTATCCGGAAGTGCTCATACTAAGTATTTGGTTACTTTCTTATTTGTAAGAATAAGCATCGAGCATTCCTCTGATTTGTAAACGACTGTCGGAATCGACTATGGATGCACGTAAGAGCAAAAACTCTTCGGTTACACCAGGTGATATTCAAAGCAATAGCAACATGATTTATGCATTAATTTCTATTTTCCTTTCATGAATTATTCATACCCTCACTCATTCGATGAGTGTGGCACTGACATTTTACAATCGTTACTTAACCCAATTTGTCATTTGTACGATTGTGCATCCGTAGGGTATTTTGACGATGGTTAAAAGGTTCACCAAATATCGTTCAGAGTTGAAAGAATTCTTTTTTATAAATTTCATATTATCGGAATCTTCAACCCAGATTTCCGCTTCCAACCATTTCAATAAAAGTCACACGAAAAGCTTCGCAGACTTATTTGGCATGTCCCATGCGCAACTGAGGCCGGCAGAATATTAGATGGAGAGACGAGCTAGACAAATTCAGAGAGTACTGGTTCCACGATGCCCATGATAGAGAAGTGTGGCGAATCCTGGGGAAGGTCTATGTCCAACGACTGACGTTAAAAGACTGATGATGATGATGATGATGATGATGAAGTTGGTTGTGAGCCTGCAGAAGTCTTCACGGAGAGTATGTGAACCTGTCTGAGTGTATGTCACATCCACATTATGATTCGATCGCACGACCAGCAAGTTAGTTCACAATACACTCAAACCATTCTTGTTTTTTAAGATGATAAATCGAAGAACATGTTTCAGTTCAGTTTTGTCAAATGTGCAGTTATTTTTCCCTCCAGGCAACACCGAGATTCCGTGCTAGTTTATACTAAAGTATATATTTGTATAATTTATCCAAACGTAAATCATGCTGCAATTTTTTTCGGGTACTATGCCAATGGAAAAAAAAACAACAACCCAACGATAATGATAATGTGTTCTACAGATTGTTTATTTTTCTCTCTTTTTCAGGAAATAAGCAAATAAAAACCTTGGCTGATATCACTGAGGTGGCCTTTTCAGCTCGAGTGAGTGACCATTTGACCGATTTACAGCCGCAACAAATCATTGTTTTCGACCAGTTGATCACGAACGTTGGCGCAGCTTACGATCCTGCAAGCGGCGTCTTCACGTGTCCATTATCAGGTACATACCAACTATTTGCGACTGTACTGTCTGGTTATAATACGAAGGTTGAATCAGGACTAGTCGTTAACGATATCGAAGTGGCAAGACTCTATTCGGGGGCTCAGCATGCACATGGTTCCAGCACAGCAGCCGTGATTCTTTTATTAGAGAAGGGAGATCTCGTTTCTGTTCGTGTTCTATATCAGCCGAGCAGTAACGTACACGGCGTTTACACTACTTTTAGTGGTTACCTTTTACGGTCACTCTAAAACAGATGTGTGTCCTCTGTCTCGTTATTGGACGGATATCATTTTCTGTCTGCAGACGACTTCATTTCTCATTCTTACGAAACAAATTTTGATCAATCATATCCTTCTATTCTTTTTAGCTTTCTTGATAAAAATTAAAGCATGCATAGAGAAAAAGGCACATCGTACGCACTCTGATACATAGGTTGTCTAGTTTGAGTGATAGATTAATCGTGTAACGACGGGAGGTCATCTCAAATAGAAGTTTCTATATAATATAACGTAATTTATAATCATCCCGTCGGACCATATATATCCATTTATTAATTCAAAACTGTCTCATCGAAAAAAACAAAAAAACAAAAACAAAAAAAAAAAAAACAACGTGTAGACCGAGAATAGACAAGACGAGAATTTGGAGTGAAAACATTTATTTGAAGCTCTGCATTACCTGTCGCTGTTGAGCTCAATGGCAAGAGAAACGCCCCGTTTGGAGCGGTGACCTTATCGGTTACAGGTTCGATTCTTGTAGCGGCCCGATTTTCTTCAATTGTTCAGTCTATTCACATTATCTAGACCAAATTATACATTCACGGTGTAATAACGGGAGATTATTTCATATAAGAGTTTGGATATAATATAACGCAATACATAATCATACAAGATACTTAAAAAAAAAACAAACTTTGTATACGAGGTGGATCAGCTGAATTTTTTAAATTCAATTATTCATATAGATTAAATCTGATTGGACAGTTTATGCCCGACAGAATATGATAATTGTAGAGACATTTTATCAGGGAACATATTTCGTCCGGCACCGGTGTTAACCGAGAAGAAAATCGAACAGCCGACCACGAAAATCGATAAAGAAATGAGCGTCGTGGCTGCTCGGTTGAATCCAATGCCGGGCGAAATATGTTTTCGAATAAAATGTCTCTACAATTATTACACACACACACACACACACACACACACACACACAAACAAGGGACTGCATTGTTTTTATTTTGACATGGATCATGAAAATGGACAAGGACACGAAGCGATTATTTGAACTTTCGCCTTTCCGTAGGACTGTTCAACTCAATCGCTGAACGGGACGCCACGTTGAAGGGGCTACCTTATCAGTCGTAGGTTCGATTCCTGCTACAGTCCTATTTTTCTTTAATTGTTTCTAATTACACGGTCCAGACCAAGTGACTCATTCTCCGTGTAGCAACGGGAGGTCATTTCAAATAAAGTTTCAAATAATGTATCACAGTCATAAATATTCTGTCGGATTATATGTCCATTTCTGAATAATATATATATATATATATATATATATGTATATATATATATATATATATATATATATATATACATATATATATATATATATATAGAGAGAGAGAGAGAGAGAGAGTAGTGGTTGTCAACCTAGTCTCGCAGACCACAACTACCGTATGAGCTTGATCTTAATTGCCCCACAGTTGTGGCCCTGTGTTCGACTAAACCAAACTTAGTAAACGTACACAAACATACACATAGAACACACACACACATAGAACACACACAGACACACACACACACACATATATATATATATATATGTATATATATACTGGGGTACATCAGTAAATCTACTGCTGGAATCATGATTATTAGATGAATTTTGATCTGATATTACCACTGTATAATGTTCAATCTATGTGATTGATATTCACTACTGAATTAAGTGCATCGATGAAGAAAGAGATTATGTCGAAAAAAGGTTCATTGTATGAGATAAATGCTCTTTTCATCATTAAACTGTGGATCTATTGATTTATCTACGTATATAGCAATATATATTGATATGCATGCTGTTGAGTTAATTGCGTATTCCCCATCAATGCCACATTCCAGCTCATAGGTTATATCAACAGGAAAAAAATTTAAAGATTCAGCATATTTCTTATGAACTTACTCATACTAAGTAACATAGTCATGTATACGTGTACACTCACCAAAAGTATTTTCATTCCATTAACATTTCTGAGAAAAAATATTATTCCTGCTTTTTTCTCAAAAGGAACCATTCAATAAAATCAAAGAGAAGCGTTGTTCTTTTTTCATGATTTCAAATAAAATTCTTTAAAAATGTCTGTCTATACTTTAACTTGTTTTTATTTTCGTGTCGTTCTCAAACAATCTTTTGTAGTAATTCTCGGGGCGTAGCTCCTCCTAACTATATATTACGCCGGTATTTTGATTGCCATTATAGCTTCCTCAAATGTGGTATTGATCAATCTTCTGGTCCTAATGTCCGATGGTGTGCGATGTGTGAAAATAGATCTCTTGGGCAGGCAATAACATCCACGCAAACGAAGTCCTGAATTTCTATTTCAAGTATGTCAGATAAAGAGAGATACAGAGAAAGGCAAAAAAAAAAAAAAAAAAAATCTCAATTTCTGAATCATCCTCGCACTAATAATACTGCACACACCTAACATCAGCAGCTCAGATGACCGAATGTTCAGCATATGATCTCCTACAGGTCATGGTATATTGCCACTAAGTATTCCATCAGCACTCACAGAACAATAATGTGAACAACCAACCTACATGCTCCTTTATTTCATTATCAAATACCCCGTACCAAAAACATGCCCTGCTAGTAGAAACGAATTCCTCCACTCTTTTGACATAAATTCTCACATAAATCAAATTCTTAATTAACCTCATACCAAGTTATATACATCTACCACCTGATTAGTCCGGCAGTGCCGATGACCAAAAGTACCAAAATACAGCCAGTATTTTTCCTAAAGTTGTGACACATATCACCACTAAGTTTACTCTAAGGTCATGTCACACATATCACCAACATGATACCATCCATATGATATATCAACCCACCACCTCTACTACCCACCACAAACTCACACCCTGTTTCTTGAGGCATCTTATTTTCCTTAGGCCCCAGGGTAATACACCTACCGAATTTCAACTTGATACAGTGTCCGGTTCCCGACTTAGAGTATTTTCATTGGGGCAAATGGCGGCTATTTTGAATTCCAGGATTTTCCCTTCATGCAATTTTTGTAGACTTTTACTAAGGAAGACTTTGGAAGCAGCAGGTTGCACGGCTGTCCTTGCAAATGGAGACGCAGATGTTTTGATTGTGAAGTCAGCAAACAGAAAAGAGATAGTGTTGATGAGAGATGAAACAGACTTGTTGATCCTACTATGTTACCATACAGAGACTGATAGTAAGAACATCTATTTCAAACCGGAACCAGAAGCAAATGCCCGGAAGAGGGGTTTTGGGATATTATAAGGACAATAAAAGCCTTATGAGATGTTATTTGTGATAATGTCCCTTTGGTTCATACACTTTTAGGTTAGGATTCCACACCAAGACTTCATCAGATAGGAAAAACAGCAGTGCTCCGAGAATTAAAGAATAATAAAAAAAAAAAAAGATCTCCAAATTAACAATGATGCTTGACCAGGAGAGTCCCGAGTCACTACAACTAGAGAGATTCGAAAAGATTTGTGAAGCACTTTAAGGAAACAGTAGCCAGAAGCTCAGAATACATTGAAGCCAAATCTTTGCCACTCATAAAAGCCGCCATTAACTTCAGTAGCCTTTGGGTTTATCACCAAGTTAAAGAATAGGAAAGTAGAAATTAGCTGAAACACGAGGAGTAATGATGGAAGCTTAAACGTGGCAATCTGCAAGCTATCCACACTGACCTTCCAGCAGGTCCTGAAAATTCGTTGGTAACGATTAAGTTTAACTAGGTGCAGTACAGCAGAATACACTTGCAGGAAACATACCATTGACTGTTCATATTTATGTGGTAACTGCAAAGGCATCCAATGCACCAAGTCAACAGAGCAAGATCTTGAAGGTGATTATCATACAACATCATATCAGCAACATGTGTCATACAGACTTAAGAATATTCACATTTAGAAATCATAAGTTATTTAAACTTTTGAATCTTTCGAATGTGTTTTTGCTTTACTGCACACTGTACATTAAAAGCAACTTGATTTAATTGAGTAGCACTCAATGAAAGTACATCTTTTAATGTACAGTGCACAGTACAACAAAAACTCATACCAAAGGTTTACATCCTCAATCGGGCAACTAATACCTGAGTTATATGTAGTTATATATAGGGTTACACATTAGACGTGTCGATGTAAATATTAATAAATAAGCTGAGAAATATAATTTTATGACCATAGTCCTTATGTGAATATCAATTAGTTTCAAAAGAGCTTCTGATGATATACAATGTCAATATTTTGAGATATCAAAATTTTGGTCTGTAATGCCAGATCTAAAAATCCACCATTTTGAATTTGGCCTCGGATAGGATGAGTAAATAGTGTAGGGATAGATAGGAGGGTCTGTTCATTCGAAAAACTGACCCATCCTCATATATTGATAAGGACACAAATTGGACCACTAATACCTGAGTTATGTGCTTTTTAAGGAATATAGGTCATACATTAAACTTATTTGACTTAGTCAATGTAAATATCAAAAAATAATCTGCAAAATATAATTGTTCACTTTATGACTTCAACTGCAGCAAATATTGTCGAAAGGATAAATAAACTGTCCAGAAAAAATGTCTTTGGGGAGGTATATGTTTCACCCTGAAATTTCATGAAGGGTGGAAATTGCAAAAAATAAGTCATATTTGAAATGTGTTCAAACACATGATATAGGTTGGTTTTAGCCTATTTGGTTTGAAATTAGGGAAGGAAAGGTTCAGCACAGAGGACCAAAATTGACGACCATCTTTAAATATGGCGGCCGTTAAATCCTTTCCACAAATTAGATCTTTTCATATGTTATAAAAGAGACATTCGGGGTCAATAATCCATTGAAAAACCTTACGATGAAATTTTTTTTTAGGCTTAACCATATTTTCATAGAACTACTAGATGTTTGCATTTATAAAAGGTTCGATTCAAATGTTTGGGGATGATTACTTTGATATTTTTGCATGGAAAGCAAGCAAAAGTTGAACATTTAGGTGGTCCAAAATAACTGATGAGCATCTACAAAGGAACATTTAGGTAACTCTTCATTACATACGGTTGACGTTCCAAAGACGCTATAGCGTTTTATTGTTTTAAATAAATCCGAACGTACTCTTTGTCGATCTGGCTAATAAGTACCCGCCACAGAAGAAAATATTTTTTAACTGATTAGCTTTCGCTGTGTTTAACTCCCTGTGCCAGTATAAAACACCCCGAAGCCGCATCTGGTAGCCAGTGTTTCGATTCACAACATCTCACAAACTTATCTTAGCTCGCCGTCTCCGAAATTTTCCTCTTATTCGTTTTTAATCACTCCACAACTACCACGCTGCGTCGGGCTATCATATGAGCATTACTTGCGCCAATCTGATTTACGCCTGACCCTATCACAAACTTCAGTCAAGTTGTCGTCATATCGACTCCTCCAAAGAAAGACCGTTCGTTCTAATTACGATGATAAACTCGTTCGTTATTGTTATTTTAACTTGGTTTCCTTTTTCTATAAGAAAAGAATCCACTGACACAAGCATTACTTCATTTGTCATCGTATTCAATATGAATCCAGGTCAAAAGGCATCAAGACAAAGGGACAATAGTATAGTACGGACTCCTTCAAGTAACAATTGTTTTCAGGGAAAAGGCATCTGTCAGAAAGATAACACTGTTGTACAAATATTTCAATAGATTTGTACTAATTCAGTAATTTAATTCAGTGTTTTTGTAAATTTAAATGAATGAAAGTTTCATTGTGATTTTCTTATCATATCATACCATATATCACCGTAAGAATAGAGTAATAAATAATTCAAATTTTTTAAAATCATACTTCTATAATGAAATAAGTTACAGGAATTTTTCACTACTAAACACCAACATAATATCTGTTAAAATATCCGCTATACAGTGCTGTTCTTGTGATTGATTCTTTTTCTTACCGAACGGGATTGTTGTTACTTGCAGTAGTCCGTATTATTCTGTTGCGATCACCTTCCATTCTATACAAACTCCATCTACATAAATCCCTGTGGCGGAGTAATTTCGAGCCAACTACAGCAAGTTTATTTTGGTAACAGGTCACTTTCTGTTAAAGAAAAACGAAAACAAATAGAAAACGGTTTTGATAAAGGCCTGTTTTTATAATAATTCTGAAACAGCACAACGGTAGAACAGCTGATGAACTCCATAATAAATTTTGAAATTACAAATATAAATATACACGTAACAAAATAACATGCACCAAGATTTAAAAACGTACAAAACATGATGGAATAAAACTTAAAAATGACTTGCGTGGTACGTAATGGTAGATACTTTAGGACTATGTAAAATTTGATTAATAAAATTTTCCCCTTTCAGCGGTAAAAAATAGAGTATATATATATATATATATATATATATATATATATATATATATATATATATATATATATATAGCTTGTGTAAAACGTTTGTTGGAAGTGAATTTGTTTCCATTTATTTGTGCGACGATTTGATTTCAACATCAAGTGGAAAAATAACGAAAAAAAAAGCCCAAACAAAAAACAAAACAAAACAAAAAAATCAAAAAACACTCAATGTTAAAAATGGTGCAAAAATGGAATAAAATAAGTCAACACTAATTTCAGACAATCATCTAATTTTTAACGCGCTCACTCATTCAATGATAAAAACGGCGCACGATTTAACAATCTAATTTGTTCAAAGCAGTGACAATTAGTTTATCTTTCGAGAGGGAGTTAATTCATTTATACTTCTGAGCAGTTATATCCATTATACAAACGCATTATTGGAATAAACCACTTCACGGTAAATCTTACGTTTAAAAAAGAAATGCTTTGATACGTTTAAAAGTGAAAACATCTAATTTAGACATTTTCCCTTTATTAAAACTTTAAAGTCGATAATACTCTTAAAAACAGAAAGATTTTATTCGTTTTATCACAGGCAAAATTTGCATTTCCGAAAGAAAAATTATACGCATCTGTTGAGAAGTTACACTATCCTCGGCAATCAGTAATCTCTCTTCCAATTGTACTTCATTATGAAATTTTAAAATTAAAGTTCGACAAATCCTTTTTCAAGCAATTTAAACGGTGTTTTCCCCAAATTATATTGGGGTTTTCTGTACTCTATTGTGAGTAATTTTTTTATGCTCTGATAATTCAAATTATTCCATTGGAGAAAAATTAAGACCTGTATTAAAACTAATTAGAACTTCATCCTAAAATAAATCTCATATAGAGCAATGTTTCAATTAAGCTAGATAGAGTTGCTTCCCTTGCTTCGTTAAGGGTAAAGTTTGCAGATGAAGCTCATTTCAGCTTGTGCGACTGTGTTGAAACGGTCGGCATCAATTATATTACAACCGGTTTTCACTTCACCTGGGCCTTGTCGTGTTCCTTTGTCCCATATTAGAAAAATGTCTGCATTAACAGCTGAAGAGGCACAAGCGGCTTTGCAGGAACCTGATCCTAGCACAAACGTGAGTTTTAATGGTTCATTGAATTAGAGCAAAACTTACGTTACTTATTTTTAGTTCGGCTCTAGTTAAACATGGTCCCTTCAGTTTTCAAAGATATCCTTTGCTTTTCCTTCTAGATTTCTCTTATCATTTCATTCTAGTTTAAAACAAACCAACACGCAAAGGCTTTAATTGTTTTTGCATTAAAAAGAAGAACGAATATAATTTTATAATTTAAATGCTTACTCGAGGTTCGTATGCCATTTTATTGAAAAAATGGCGAGATAATATTGTGTTAAATGTGATGACATAAGACATTATGGCATAATTGTTATAGTGCATTATTTAACGACTTGGAAAAAATATGCATAAATTTGATTTAATATTACTTTTGTAAGTTTTCTTGATAAATGCCATTGTTAAAATAAAGTCAACTGAAATCGCGAATTAGATCCTCCCCGTTCTTGTCGTCTTCGCTTGTGCAACTTTATATGACCCCCTTTTCGAATGAACGAATTCTACAAAAAAAATCTTGGTTTTTGTGCTAAATATATACATATTTTTTTTTTATATAGATCTGCAGTCTTCGTTTTGTTATCATTTCTTTCTTTCTTTTTTCTTCATTTGTTTCAATAGATAAAAAGTGCGATAATGTAACATTTTAACAAATTTAAGGGTTAGGACAATCGCTTTAGTCGAATGTTTGGAAAGAAAATCGACCCTCCCGCAAAAAAAAAAAAAAAAAAAAAACCGCTCATTTTTGGTGCTTTCAATCCATCAGACCCTCAGAACCTTCCAGAATTTTTTTTTCTTTGAAAAGTTCTATTATAAAGTTGGCTCATAATTATGTCATTTGTACGAGAATACGGTATGTGTGAATTATCTCCCTTTTTGTTTGAAAAATGACGCAAGTATAAAAAATGATTTTGATCCTTTTTATAATTCAAAATCCAGGGTTGGGATGATGCTACCGTGGTATACCATTTACGGAAAAAAAAACCGACATGTCTGTAAAAAAAATAAAATACACTGACAGCGTGGAATATTGATGTTGTTGTGAATAAAAAAAAATTAAAAAAATGGTAACTAATTCAATCAAGCCAATCTCCCTTGGTTCATTGAAATCTAAAAAATAAACAAAACCGGACTCATTTTTCCATACAGTAACATCCAAAAATTACGTGTCTCATTTTAACTCCTTTATTGATAATTCCTGTAAATGGGATTTACCAACTTTTGCAGAACAAGTCAACCGGGGTTGGGCCCTTCTAGAAGTAGTAGTGAATTCGTCATCAGTCTTTTTTTTTTTTTTTTTTTTTTTTTTTCGTACACCTCTGTGCCATTGTTATTTCAGCATGACGTCACTCGTTTTTATTCTGGTCTCTGTCATCCATCATTATTACGAATAAAAATAAAGCCAAAACTCAGTAAGATTTTGACGAAAGAAAAAGCCTACTCAGCCTAATGGTTGATCTACCACTAGCGTCGAAAAAAAAGAAAAGAAAAGGGAAAGGCTTACTCCGCCTAATGGTTATTCTGCAACTGACCTCAAAGTGAAATATTTTGCTTCCAGTTGGATTCGATCCAAATACCTTATCATGTCTGGTAGAACAATCTAGAGCACTGCACCACGGATACTCTACTGAAAATTGAAATTTATTTTTAGTTATAACTAATATGAATGCATACATCAAAATCACAGACTAATATCTACTACCTTTTTAAAATTCTTTTTATATTATGTAATGATTCTATTATTATATTAACTGCTTAAATGACATCCTTAATTGCAACATAATTTTCACTGAAAAGAAAAATAAATAAAATATATAAACTTGTTTATCTAAAAATAATATTTTCATAATAGAAATCCATTGTTTACTAAATTTCAATTTAGAGAAAAAATTGACTGATTTCAATAAAATTTTGGCTATTCATTTATTAATGAAGACTTTTATTGAAAGGTTTTTTTTTTTTGTTTTTTTTTTTTGTAAGTAAAGCCAATGGGGAAACATTTTCAAGCCCCTCTTGTCAATTTTTTAGTTTTATTAGATCATATTCTGAGATCGGTTCCAGACCAAATGTAATTGCTTTAATTAGAGATGGACTGGGATCCCAGAAAAGCCTGGGCAAACACCCAAAATCAGTCCATTAAAGTATGCCAGATATTCCAAACCTGCGGTTCATGGACTCCGGAGGGGAATCCGTTGGGGTATTACTGGGGGTTTATGAGCATCCATTTGAATTAAAGGGGGCCGTGATAATAAAAAAGTTGAGAACCACTGATGTAGGGTAGGTTTATGGCAAGTGCAGCAAACCTATACGATGGGGATCCAGGATCTTGGACACTTGAGGCCATTTGATATTGATATTAGTTCATATTCTTAGGTCAATATAAAGTACTTCATCCTATCGGCTTTTGATTTAGTCACTATAATAGCCGTATCTTGATAACAAACTTGAACAGAAAATGAGAACTGACAAGACGCATCCAACATCTCATTGTAATGGAAAAACACACCAAGTGGTTGAAGCAATTTTTTTTCCAGGGGAAATTGCTTTCTACCCCAAGAAAACGGCCATGCTTTAAATATATCACTGGAACAGGTTTTAATCTATATTTCAAGAGTTCTATGAATCAGGGAGCAGAAAAGTTTTCTCACATTGTCCTGTTAATAACTAAAAAAAATCCTAAAAAGGAAAACAGATTTTGTCTAGTATCTGTAGAAGAAAAATGTGGTCTAGTTGCCGAGTTTCCTTGAGATATAATTGTTTTAGTACTTGTACTGTCCTGCTTATAATGCTGGAAAGTTCTCAGCCTGAGCATCAAGAGAATGCTGTAGATGAAAATTTTTGAAAAGCATGAAGATCCTGTGAATTGGCACTTTACAATATAGCAGAACATTCTCTCAGCTGCAGTGACAATATAACACTCAGATTTTGGAAAGTGGGTTGTGCTGGGAATTGACATTGTTTCTGAAAGCTGAGAACTTTTCAGCAAAGCCCCGTAGGTATTAAAAAATCATAACTCCAGATGAAAGTTTAGCAACAGCACTAAACTTTCGTCAGATCATCTTTAGATGTACTGGAATACATGATAAAAATATGAAAATGGTCATCTGCCCTGATGGTCAAATGAGGTCATGGGAAAAAGGCTATTTTGAAGATAACCAAAAATCGAGCGTTTTTTCAAAGAATCATTGTGACTGTACTATAAAAACAATAATTCTGGTTACTGCAGCTACTTGACCAAATTTCATGACAGGAAAAAAACTGAGTGCCTAATCCGGCATATTTTCTAAGAAGCTCTCAAAGTCGGCATTGTCCTTTTATGTTTGGGATTTTCTGACAATTCCGGAGCTTTATAGATGGAAAAGTACATCAGATACACCTAATCTGATTGTATTTTTGAATTTTACTGAAAGACAACAGAAAATTATCCCCAGTCACCAAGCTTCAAAGCAGCATGTCATATCAAAGGAGCTATTAATATTGAAGCTTGCTCGGCAAAATGATTTCAAAACTATCAGAGATACTGACCTAATATTTTTTTCAATATTTACGTAGGCTCTGTATTGGATTGTGTTTTTTTTGTTGTTTTTTTTTTCTTTTTCCAGGGAAATCTGAGAGAGTGACCTAAGAAAATTCCTAAAATTGAGTGATTTGTGATGAGATGACTCACATTTTATTTCAAAAATCTCAATTTATTTTGATAAGATAAATAAATGGAAAAATTGAAAAATACATAAAAGGAAAATCAATCGTAAATAATAATTAGATAAAGCAAAATAGCAAAAGGAATAGAAAGAAATTCAAAAAATAAGAACATACTTGAACTTATTTGCTCAAATACTTATGCAATAGTACTTATTTTGAAAATTTTTGCTTCCAAAGAGAAATTTATTATTCCCACTTTGCCCGTGAGTAGGGGGTGGGACATAATTTGCAGTTGTCATCAGTTTGGATAACCTTTTTGACCTCAAGGTGAACAATTATAATTTTCAGTATATTTCAAGTTTAAAAGTAACTAATATTATTTCTAAATTCAGTAGATTAATTGTTGACGTGATGAATTTTCATAATACATTATCTGATTAATGTATATTCTATTTTCAAAAATAAATTTCTCACTAGAAGTTCAATTCTTTTTTTTTTTTTTTTTTTTCCATTTGATCTATCGACACGTAAAATGTCACCCAGAGATATTGATCGACAGATTTTTCTTCCCTTTGTTTTACTTGACTGAACCCAGTGGTGAAATTTTGTGACTTTTAAAGACTTATTTTTTTAATTTTTTTTTTTTTTTTATATCTTTGAAAGAACTTTGGGTGTCTTTTGGACTTAATCAATGAAAAATAAATGAAACCTTAAACTTACAACATTTGTCTGACTATTAAACTATTGCTGATAAGCTGTTTGTGTGTATCTCCTTAGAGAAGTGAAAATTGGTCTGGGCATTTTTTGTACATAATTGAAAATATGTTAACTGTGAAGACATTTACAGAATAAGATACTACCATCTGGGACAATTAGAAATGCCCAATAGCATGCAGTCTCTTGAGATATTTGTGTTATGAGTGCCTACTGTGATATTTACAAGCAGTTTGTAATCTGATACTAACAGAAATAACATTCAGGAGGAGACAATTTTATCAATGCGGCATAGTATCCACATTGTCCATGTGTCTTCTGTGATTTAAATAGTCTTTCTTCTGTGTTTTTTCACATTTGAAAATGGCCCCAAAGTTTGCTTTAGGCAATCATAAATTTGGTTGTAATATTGTCTCACAAACTTGGCTGCTAGCATAACATGGATCACCTTGTTTTCATAATTACTCTTTGGTCTTTGAAATAACCAAACCTTCTGATTACATGCATTTTGGTACCATGACTAGATATAATTCAGAGTGCTTCCCTCTTCACTCAAACACCTTATGAATGCATGTTTGTGCTTTTCAAAATGTGCGTTGTATTCAATTGTTTGTTTGTGTTTTTGAGGGATGTATTGTAATTTTCTTCCAGGGTTCAGTTTATTATTGAGAGTATTTGAGTTTGAGGCTTCTAATTGCCAATAAAATCCACCTATCTTCATAGTATTTTAGTATCAGTATTATCTAAGTTTTTTTCTTTCTATTCTTTCTATGATAGTAAATTTTGCATTTCTGGTAAAGTCATGATTGACTGAGTGGAAATGTTGTTCTACAGGTAATTAAATGTTGTGGTCTACTGATTTATTCAGTATCAATACTTAATTGTGATTTATAATGTAAGGGCCATTCAGATTTTCCTATGTATAGTTTAATGTGTGCTTTTTAAATGGTAAATAACATTTTTTTTTCATTTATGCTGTCAGATTCAAGGTAAATTTTATAGTTTGTAGAACTGGTGATGAATTGGTAAATTCAAAGTGTTTGTAGTATAGACTATTCCTATTATTCCATGGTCAACAAAGTTTAACTGTTAATGTAGTTTTTTTTTCTTACTAATAACTTTGTTGTTTAGTAATTGCTACCTATGATTTCTTTCTTTATTACATACATTTTATATATGTGGATATATTACTTGATTTTGGGTTTATACTCTTTTGTTTTAACCTTGAAAAATCCACTAAAACTCAACATTAAGATTTAAAATCTTTTGCCCAAAATAGACAATCTGATATTGAGTGGCAGTCTTTTTTCTTCTTTTTTTTTGTCTCTTTTTTGTTGTTTGATGTTTTGATCTTGATTGGCTGCAAAGAAAACTTTTCATTAATTCATGTGGACTGAGATTTTGTTTTCCTTTTCTCTTTTTCTGAATGGCAATGCAGGATTTTTTCTTTCAACAAACGATGTATAGAATAAAAGATCCCAAGGCCACTTTGAATTTCTACTCAAAAGTTCTTGGAATGAGGTAAGTAAAAAAAACAATTCTCATTTTGTAACCCACCATATTTCCCACTTTGTGTCTTATACCCAAATGATTTGGTTTAGAACACCCAAATATCCCTGTTTGACATACTAGTTCTCAGAATTTTTATAAATGATTAAATTATGATTGAAAATTAAATCAATGTTAAAATATCAAGAAAAAACAAAGCAAAAAAAACGCTAGCAGTAAATTATTCATTTTTAGTTTATTTTTCCTAAATATTCTTTGTCAAATTATTGGTGCTTGTGATATGTTTGGAAATGCAGTATGTTTGTGGGCTTATTGTCTCTAAATGATCAAAAACTCAAAGAATCAAAAGCTGGATTTAGAGTTAAAAATGACTGATGAAATAATCATTTTTTTTCTTTTTTCTTTCTGGAGTTATAATTTGATTCATTTTTATATTGTTTCTTGTGTTCAGCAACTGTTTAGTGCAAAACTGAAGTGGATTTACCATGTTTCCTACTACATATTGCAAACCAATGGCCAATAATTTTAATATATACCCATGTTAAGCCATCACATTTAAGGGAAATAACATATGTTCTTTCTATTCATGGACTAAGTTTTAGTAATAAGCTTTTAGGTTACTACTTGCTTATTTTATTGCTTGAAATAGAATCAGGAAGTGTTTAAGTAAGAAATATTTGGGCTCTGGAGAGGTGTGTGAGTGTCAGCCAATTCAAATTTTATGCTTATGCCAAACAATGACCTTCATGGTAGAATGAGGTAAGTGACTTTTTGTTTGTGCTGAGTAATGGACGGGCTGTATTGGAAAAACATATGTTGTTAGAGTGGATGGTTAACAGAATGTTTCATCTTGAATTTTTGACTGTGAATTGTGTTTTACAGAATTGAAACACCTGGCCAAGCATGTTGTTGAGTTTCTGATAAAAATTTTTCAATCGGTTTGAATTTCCGATTTTTTGAATTAAAAAAAAAATGAATCTGTAGAAATTGAAAAATATCTGAACTTTTTCAGAAGGATTAACTGGTTAATCAATTTAATTAACAATGTGACTTTTCTGTTTGTTCCTTTGATTTTCTGTCCACATTTCAATCCGAGGCAGAAATGCCAATCAATGTGTAAATTATCCCACCTTTTTTTCGACAGGTATTGCGCTAGTTGATTTATACTTACTAATAACTTTTTGTTGTTGAATTAGATTACCTTTTTAGGTTTAAAATGAAAAAATAAACATTCATGTTATTTTGAATGTTTGAGTACAAACTTGAGTTATCTTGTTTTCATTTTATTTTTGTAACCTTTCATTTCATTTCATATTTTTGTGATTCTCTTGTGGTTGGAAATTATCATTATTTAAACTTTTTCAGTATGTTTGTCAGTGTTGAGTAGTTGAGTGAAATATAATTAGTTGGAATATTTTTTTTTTTTTTCCCCCCAAATAACCAGCTCCAGCTAAATTTTTGACAGTGTCTAACAAATATTTTGTACTGTCCTGAGATCAAGCATCATCATTACTCCATAAATTATTGGACTAGTAACCTCATCTTTGTTTTTAACATGTTTTAGCTGATGTCTTCTCCAGGGCATATGTTACATCTGCTAATCTTTGAATCTCTCTCTCTCTCCCTTTTTTTTTTTTTTTTTCCAAATCACTGTAGCCTCAATCACCAACCAAACCTAACAAGCCAGGAGTTGATATTTTTCCTTTTATAGTTGGTTGTTTTTGTTTTGTCAGTGCTATTGGATTTGCCATTTGGTCTGGATCCTTCTAAAAACATTTTTATTTTTAGAAATAGGAAAAAAAACGGTGACTTTTCAAAAACATCTTGTCAGTACCTCCTTGCAAATTTGCATAAGTCTTTCACTAGACATCTTCTGGAATTGATTTTTTTTTTATTTTTTGAAATCTTAAAGAAAATTTTTAATGGAATTTTCCTGGTTATTCTGGGACTTTTTTTAATCTTGTGCCAGCACTACCATTCGGCCGATAACTTTGCAAATGCACATAAGTACACCTTGTAAACACCTTCTAAAAATGTTTTTGAAGGAAAAAGAAAGCCATTTTTGAGCACTCTTTTAAGTGTAGTAGTAGCAGCAACATGCATGCATTCCTATTTTCCAGCAGTCAAAATCTGGTCAAAAAGTTGACAGAAATTTTCATTCATTTTCCCTTAAATGAAGTAATTGTAAAATAGGGATTTTCAAAGTCTGGGTGGGGATACCTCTGAGGATCCTATGACGATTATTGGAACTGCTGGAATATTTCAAAATCTTCTTGCTTTCTTTTCTAAGAGAACAATGGTCTTTTGATTATTGGAAAATATCATTATTCTTAATTTAAAAAAAAAAAATGATTTATTTGTTCATTTTTTTTTTTTTTTAATGAAAAAAAAAATGGATTGTGTCTCTGCAACCAGACATACTATTGTGATTCACTTTACGACTGGAGTGACATGTCGTTTGGAAAAAAAAATTCTTTATTCCATCATCATTTGAATTGAAAATTAAGAAAGTGCAACGAACACAGAAGAAAACTAGCACATGATAAAAAGAGCAAAAATCAAAGATGAGGATATCATGTTATTTGATGTATGATTGTGTATATCAACTTGTGTATGTTATGTTCTCCTTTGCAGGTTGCTTCATAGAATGGACTGTCCTCCTCTCAAGTTTTCCCTCTATTTTATGGGTTATGCCAAAAAAGAAGAGATCCCCACTGATGAAAAAGAAAGGGCAAGATGGTGTATGGGAGGAAAATCAACTATTGAACTGACTCAGTAAGTTTATATAGATCATTGTGGATTGTGTGTTTTTCTTTCTTTCTTTCTCAGTTGCTACACTGTCCAGCCTGTCTTTGGTGGCTTCTGTATTTGGAATGTTAAGCTTGATCTGATACATTAATATATATTTTCTCCATATCTTCATTTGTTAGAGAATATCACACACTACCTTTCACACACATGCAAGTGTCTAAATATACATGGCTGTATTACCTTGATGATTACCGCATTTTGATGGTGAATTCTGACTTTGCACTGATTTTTATCTATTGCTTGTAAAGAAAGTTGGATTACAATTGAGCTAAAATTTATGGCCAAAGTGAGATTTTTAATGTTTTTTTTTTTTTAATTTTTTAATTTTTTATCTAATATGTGTGAAAGCTGGTGTCTGTTGCTTTGTGATGCACAAAACATGTCACACTATCTTATGTTCATTTGTATGAGAGTAGACATGTACAATTACTAATTTTTTCTCTTACAAAAAATGTAACCAGAGTTGCTTCCCTTGAAGATCTTGGGGTACGGGGAAACATCAATTGTGATATTAAACAAGGTTATACACCTATTTAATTTAATTGGCCTTGTATGTATTAATGTATGTCTGTCTGTCTCCATCTCTCTCTCTGATATATATAAAATATATATATATAATTGTGTCATCCACAGACATTTGTTTTGTTGTATTACAACTCTTCAGTGTGGCTATAGACTATTCATAATCCCATCCAGTACCATGAGGTAAAATCGAAACCTCCGCTTCAGACCCAGAGGCTGGTATCTTACCTCTGCCCCATGCAGAACTGGACTTTCAGTAAGGTTGAACTTAAGCAATATATTTACTCACACATATATTCCCCATCCACCAGCGTGCTCCATTCCTAAGTTTGAAGAGCATTGCATAAGCTTATAATGAATGAGTTACCTCACCTAAAGAGTGCTCAACCCTGAATAAGGGAGTGTTAATTATTGTCATCGACAGACAGCTGTTTCGTTGTATTATAACTCTTCAGTGTGGCTATAGACTATGAGAGAGAAAAGTGATTGGATCAATAAAGTCCATAATTGAACCGTTATCAGTTGAATCTTTATTTGAAATTTTCACTGTGTGATGTTCGTTCATATATGATTAATGAAGAGGTGTTTTGTTAAGTGCATTTACAAAGAAAATTGTTGTAAAGAAAATGCTTTTGTCATCTTTAGGCTGTGGGCTTATTGATGTACCTCTATGTATATGAAATTTTGTGTGTAAGTGTATTTGCATATTGGATAAAAGTAACTTTAAAAATTTATAGATTATGATTATTTGTAGTGTAGTTAATTTTTAATATTTTTCTGGATTATCAAACCCCTATGGACTAGTACAAATAAGCAATTTAGGGCCCAGACCTGGAAAAAAAATTAGGGCCAAACTGACTTTTTTAACTACCTCTTCCTATGGGATACGCAAAATACTGCTCCAGACCACAAACTCTGGGTCAGCTGGAGGAGCACATTTGACCTGATATGGCCAAAATGCCGCCGGACATCCTGAGGAAACTCTAATAAGGCCTTACTGAATCACTTACAGAACTGAAATTAGTGGCCAACTTCTGCAGGCAAATTCTACCATTGCATAGTCCAAAGATAAGCTACAATCGACCAATACAATCTACCAATAAATACTTAAATAATCAATGATTTCCAAAAGGCAGTTTCTCTTCACCCATCATATATATCACTCAGATTCAGAATTGTTTTTGCACAGTTATAAGAGAACTACTTTGATGATTGTGATGTTAAACATTTCTTCAGATTGTTTGTCTTCTTGCATTATGGTTCCAGGGTCATAGCTGAGAGGAAGAAAAGTAACTGATCAAATATAATACGAGGTGTCACTTTGTTGGAAATCTTTGCCTGATTTTGGATGAATGATGAAATAGATTGGATGCAATTTTTTTTCTATGGACTTTATTATAAGATGGAATGTGGTATCTGTGTGGCCAGTGGACATCATGAAAAACAAACTGCATGAGTCTTGATCAACTGGGGCGATCTGGATGTATTCTGCTAAACATACCAATGAAGTGCCATGCCAAGTCCCTTTGATGGTGGTTACTATAAGTGTTCCACTTCAGGCTCAGCTGATCACTGCAATAAGTATGACAAACATGATAGGAAGGGTGCGGAGATAAGAGTTAGGTAATTCAATAAAAGGTTAGGAAAGGAGAGAAGCTGATGGCTATCTATGATACTGTAAGTATGGTAGATATTGCTCACACACACACACACACACATATATATATATATATATATATATATATATATATATATATATGATTATGAAATGTTTTAGGTACTTCAAAATAAAAAAAAAATGGTATAGAGTACATAATTCTTTTCACTTGGTGACTCTTCAAAATTAAATTATCTAAAATAAAAAATTTTTTCAGTTTTCTTTAATGTCCTGTTAATTCATATTTATAGACAAGTGCAGAGCAAATAACTAAATCATCAATATTCATATTGGCTAGTACATTTTACCTTACTATCTGAAAGTCATTGTCATCATCAACCTTTTGTCATTGACATTGACCTCCCCACAGATTTACCAGATTTCTATCATGAGTGTCACTGAGCAATTACTTCCTGGACTTATCTGGTTCATCACACCATTTTATTTTTTTCCGGTCAGTTTTGCATATGAACTCTGGGAATCCATGTGTGGAGTAGTGATACCCAGTGGTTGTCTGATATCCTTGCAATATGGCCAGCTAAAAAAATAGTAGCAGTATATAAAATGCCACTTGCTGTAGCATTTATTGACTTCAAGAGGGCCTTCAACTCGGTTAAAATCCACAAAGTCATTGATGCAATCATACAACAAGGCGTAGACCCTGTATATGTCAGTCTTGCAACATATCTACCAACAAAGCAGTTCCTTTATCAAGAGTTTTCTAATGGATTCTATGATATTTCTGACTCCATTTTTTTTTTCTGTTTTTTCCTCAGTTTTTTCCTCTCTCTGTATGTGATGTTGAACATGATTCTTTCCTGTTGCATGGTTCTCAGTTTGAGGATCAATTTTTGGGGTAGGTTCTATGCTTAAGCTTCATAGATGACTATCGGGAGGATGCATTGGTTGTAATCCCTCGCCTTTTTTTTCTCTTTAGAATTAATGTAATTTTCTTATTCTTAAAGGTTGTGCTTTCTTTGCCAAAAGCTTGCTAACCTGGACTGATTTTTTTTTTCCTAATTTCTTCTTTTGAGGATTTCATGGAGATTCGTTTCATACTTAAATGTAGTAGTATTCTCTCCTCAGTTCTGTGTTTTTGATTTTTATCATTGTCTTTGTCCTCAACATGTTTGTTGTACATGACCTTTCTTTTACTGAGGTTCACGTGAAGACCAACTGTCTTCATTCAGTCCATTATTTGGAGGTCATGAAGGTTCTCAGTAGAAAGGTTAGTGATGTCAGCAGGTCTGAGGTCATTTAGGTATTTGCCATCTATTTTGATTGCTTTATTTGCCCAGTCTAGATTTTGGAAGATCATCTTGAGGTAGGCAGTGAAGGCCTTGTCTTACCCCTTTTTCTTACTAAAATGGTGCAGTCTTTATGTATCCTGATAAAGGAACCGCTTTGTCGGTAGATATTTTCCAAGATTCTGACATATACAGGGTCTATGTCTTGTATGATAGCATCATGACTTCAGGGATTTTAGTTGAAGGTTTTCTTGAAGTCAATAAATGCTACAGTGAGTGGCATTCTATATTCCGCTACTTTTTCTTTCAAGTTGATTTACTGAATAGAGATGGTCAGTGGTAGAGTAGCTTCTTCTGAAGCCAGCCTGTTTCTGAAAAGTCTTATAAAACTGCTTTCATTAGCCGAAATAACGTAAAGCTAAAAAGCAGTTACCATTAATTTATATAGGAAAATCTTCGAGCAATCCAAGATATAAAAAAAAAATTGTGATGATTGTATGTTGGGCTGAGTTGTCAGGGGTTTGGGTAATGGGAAGCACAGCAGGACTTTTTTTTTTTTTTTTTTTCCTCTTTTCTCTTTTCTTTTCTTTTCCTACAGGACTACTGCTTGGATAAAAAGATTTTGTACCCCTGGAGATTTATCAATGGACTTTTCCTTGTCTTGTATCTTTACTGTAGTTGTACATATCATATTAATTATTATTCATTTTCTTTTTCTTCAGTAACTGGGGATCAGAGACTGATGACAATGTTCAGTACCATAATGGAAATGCTGCACCCCAAGGATTTGGTAAATACATCCTTTATCTATCAGTTCTCTTGTATTCTCCCTCCAGCCTTCCAAGGAATCTATGCAATCCAGTTGCCTAGTTCCACATATAACTGGAATTGTGCACTTTTGGAGACAAACATCAAACTTGGTACATGTGTAGATATAAACGCCCGGAATATTTAAAGCTATGGAACCACCTTGACACTGACCTCTGGTGACAACTGTTACTGAAATGAGTTCTGTAGTGGCTTTTCTTTGTGTTATCAGAATAGTTCACAGACACCGAACATCTCTTTCCAACCGCAATCTGCTGGATGAGGCATAACTAGATCTCTTCGTAATGCTGTGCCTCATTTATGACCCACCTCATTGACAGTTATTTTCATGTGCTGAAGTTAGGCTATTTGTGTTGGTGGAATGTTCCATAAGTGTTTGCATTGTGATACAAGTTGAATCCTGGCCTTACTTTTTGAAACATTACCGGTTCTCTCATATCACTGCAAATCTCTCAAATAATACTTGACAGTCTGAAGGGATGCATTGAGGTGTTTTCAACAATAACACTTCAGGAAATAAATTTTCATATTTGCCGTGCTGTTTTTTGCCAATGCCTCGAAAATGAGACACTGTATCACGACCAGTTTTGGTTGTTAAACTAATCGTTTCTTATGGACAAATAGTGAAAATTTTTGTTTTAACGTCTACTGAATAAGTTGCAATTCTGAAATCAGAATGTAAAAATATTGATTAGAAAAGATATGACCATTTAAGTGTAATCACGTGTTGTAAGGTCAACACCATCAGCAGGAATTCCAGCCACCAGAGGTCATTGTTAAGATGTTTTTTTGAATATATATTTTTTTTTTTTTCAACTGACTATAACCGTGAACTGAAGATACAAACAGACTGAAACTTTCAAGGGTTGATTACTTAATGATGGAAATATATCATGTGTTTGCACAGTTGTTAAAAAAAAAAAAAAAAAGTTTCGTTATGTACTGTTATAACTTGTGTGTGTGTATGTATGTATATAAACATTTTTTACAGCTTTACTATACTTGTGAGCATTCAAAATTGTGGAGTCACCACTGGATAATAGTCTTTATTTTACTATAAAAGAATAACTTCATTTTTGCAAATGGATGTTTGATAAATAAATGTTATCAGCTGTTGCATCTATTCACTATTAGTAGTAAATATTTGTCATTTTTACCCACAATCTTTCAGTCTATTTTCTGGCTTTTTTTTTTCTTTTCTTTTCTACACAAACTATTTTTCGTCTAGTGCAGTGCCTTGTTGATCTGGTCTGTTGGCTTTGTACTATCGTCCTTGTACTATTCAATGACTCATTTGACTTCACTGAGTAGTCTGTTATTGTTATTCAAATATACCAGGACAATATCACAAAACCCACAGTCAAGAATACAATCATGAGATGGATATTTGAAAGAAGAAAAATGCAAATATTACACTGCGCTGGTATTATGACTAGTTATATTGGTGGTTATGGGGTTTGGAGCAATAGTCCTCCAAATATCCTCGTAAGCCATTTGTCTTTCAGTCCAATGTATACAATATCAAAAACTTGTCTAAATTTTTGGGAAAAACTACAATAGATTTATGAAAACAACAATTAGTCTTGTGACTTGAGTATGATTTCACAAATTCCTGATAGGTCATAGATGCTAACTGCTCCTTTTAGTGTCTTCTTTGGTCCATAACAAAGTAATCATTGGTTAAGTATTTAGTATTTATTAGAAAGTAAGTATAAGGTAGTATGCATGAAATATTTAATATAATGTGACTGTTACCAGATTTAGTGCCTCAAAACACCATGATCACAGCTCTTGGGTGATGCATGTTGAGAGCAGCAGAGAATCTACTTTAAGCAGTATAAACTACCACTTGCCGTAGCATTTATCGACTTCAAAAAGGCGTTCGGCTCAGTAGAAATCCCTAAGGTCATGGAGGCCATCAGTCGGCAAGGTGTAGATCCAGTATATGTTGAAGTGTTGAAACATATATACAATCACGGCAGGCTACATAAAGACTCTGATCCCTTCCAGCTCCAGAAAGGTGTAAGACAAGGTGATACCAGCTCACCTAAACTCTTCACAGCCTGCCTCGAGATGATCTTCAGAAGGCTAGACTGGGAGAGTAAAGGAATTAGGATAGACGGCGAGTATCTGAGCAACCTTAGATTTGCAGACGACATAGCTCTTTTCGCAGAGAACCTACACGACCTCCAACTAATGATAGATGAACTAAATGAAATTAAGCAGTATATTGCTTATAAAATAATACAGTTCCTGATATATAAAGATCATTATATTGTGAGGATATGAAATTCATGCTACTACTACTAGTACTACCAAACAAACAAGAAAGCTTGAAACAGGATTTGATGGAGCCCACTGCAATAAATTATACATTAACATATACCATTTTGGGAGTGCACAACTACTGATCACTCTGCTTGGTGCAAAGCTCAGCTTAAGTAACTGGAAGTTAAGAATTAATTGTAGCCTTGTATGCAAGGATCAGTCCCCCAGGCAATACTTCCTCATAGTGTCAAAGGATACCTATGGTATTGATGGAGGTAATTTCCTGTTGACCACCATAAAACGTAACCTTGTGTCAAGGTATGTGATCTCCTACATTAAAATTGATGCAGTGTCTTTTTCTTCCATTATGGGGTTGCAAATAAATTCTAAACCTGAAATGAAAATGTGTCTTGAGATCCACAGCTCTGAATAATTGTATTTACAAGAAACTTTGGCATTGCTTTACTGGAAATGGTGTGATGTTTTTTCAATTTTTTTTTGATCACTGTTGAGTGTTGTTTGATTTTGATTATTTGATGCATTTGCATGTTCACATCAAATATCTGATCACTGGAGATTGAGTGACAGCAAATCTCCTAATCTCTAGCACCTTCCTCAGTATCCTCACAGACCCCACCAGCAGTGCAGTGGTCAGGACTATTTCAAATTTTCCCTGAATTCCTAATTCATCTCTAGTGTTTTTGGCATAACCTTCATGTTCCATACCTTTCTAAGCTCCTGATATTTGTCTAATTTTTCACCTTCTTTTATTTTCTTGTGGTCTACTGCCTTAGCCATCTACAATCAATTTGATAGGTCTTCTTTTCTTTGTTTACAATTATCAAATCTAGTCTTATCATTTGGATTTGGTGGTCAATCTGGATCTCAAAGTCCCAGAGTATATCATTCTTCTCTATGACAGCCTATGTTTGTGATAATATCATTAGTCCACGTAGTCGAACTCAAGTTGACTGTCCCTACTTTGCCGTGCCTGTTCTAAAATTCCTTTTGAATTCCTTTCTTTTTCCTCTCTCATATCCACAATTCAAGAGAGATTACAAAAGAGTGGTGAAATCTAATCTAATAGTAGAATCAATGGTAGACTTGATATTTTGTGACTGCGATTTAAACAATACTGCACACAATCTTTTGACTTTTTTTTTCTTTTTGAGGAGCAAACTATATTCTGTTTTCAGCTTGATCAAATTGAAAGAAGAAAATCTGTTGATTTAAATCTTAATCTAAAAGTACACCAATAGTTTTTTTTCCTTTTTGAGCCTAGACTATTGAGGTGCTTAATGCATCAATTTTCAAGAGTATAATACGCAAAACAAATGTTAATTTTTATTCAATGGTTAAAGAAAATTCTTTTTTTTTTCTCTCTTTTGAATGACTAATTTCATAATGGCATACATTTTAAGCATCTTGATTTTCTCTTGAATTATTTTTTTTTCTCAAGATTTCTTGAAATATATTTTTTGTCTTTGCAAGCTTATAAATTGTTTGATTTTTTTTTCCTACTTCATTCAGGCCATATTGGAGTCTGTGTTCCCGATGTTGAAGTTGCTTGTAAAAGATTTGAAGAACTTGGTGTCTCATTTAAAAAGAAGCCAAATGACGGTAAGCTTATTTCATTATTTATATTTGTGTAGTTTTTTTTTACTGTGCCATTTAAATAAGGGACATTCAATCCTCTCAAGATTATCCTATTAAGTTGCCTAATTACTGACTTTTAAAAAAGATATTTAGAAAAAGCCCAAAACATGTTTGGTTTTCTTTAACCATCGAATAAAGATTTTCTTATATTAAAGAAAAAATTTCCCATATTCTGAACAACCAAATTGATAGGATACATTAGTCCGAATAGACATTTATTGTTTTGGGATATATATATATATATATTCTCTGGCTATGCCTACCCAATGTTTTCCCAGATACTGTGTTGATAATGCATTAATAGAAGAAACTCCAGTGATCTATAAAACCTTTTTAAATGATTTGAATAAAGAAGGCAAAAAAATAGGGATTAAGTTGAACAATACAAAGACAGAAGTAATCTTCAATGAAATAGTCCTGAAAAAGACGATAAGAATAGACAGTGAAGCAGTAGAAGAAGTTGAAATTTACATTTACCCAGATCAGGTGATGAAGCTAGATAAAGACCACAGAAATTAAATAAGACGGCTCATAAGATCTGTTATATGAAACTTTGCTTCATTGACTTGACTGTTCAGTCAGTTGCATCAGTTACAGCATTTGAATCAGCTAATAAATCAAACCCTTATGATATTTACATGAAGGTGTTCATTTAACAAGCCATTAATGTGCTTGCTATTATCATTAACTTTCATTATTGATTGATTATCCAGATATTTAGATTTTTGTAAACTCTCTCTAATCTAATACAGGTTATTCCCCTTGAGAATATTTCTTTTATCAAAAAAAAAAAAAAAAATTCAACTCTTCTGGGAATTGCAAACCTTTCACTCTCATGCAAAGGTTGGAAATATCTGATTCAAATTAATTACTGTACTTATACATTTGACAATAACTATAGGGAAAATGTTCATTTCATGACACTTTCACAACTGTGACCATTTAGAAATTACCATGTCTGCCGGCCTCTAAAATGCTTGTTTTAAAAAGGTATTTTTTCAAACTGAAATTCATCCCAACTGATTTGGATGCATTGTAACTCGTGGATAGTTTTCCTCGGGGGGTTAAGAGAGCCTTCAACTCTTATTATCATGAACCATGCTCTTACTTGATAATGAAACTCTTCCATTAATACAATAAAAAAAAAAAAAAAAAAAATTGAAAAGTTTAATTGAATTTAGAAGTATGGTAACTTTTTCAATAGTTATTACCCTTGAAATTATTAATTTTTTTTTTTTAATACGAATTTTAGAAGAGTTAAAGCTGATAAGTCTTTGGGAATCTTTTTATTATTAGTTAATAAGTATTTCACTATCTTAATTTTAGTTGCTTTTCATTGCAACCACTCAGACCATCAGTCTATGGCAGTGATTAAATTGCATGAATTAGAAATAATCTTTATGAAAAGCAAATAAAATTAAGACGGAAGAAATACTAATCTCTGATTACTAATGATTAAAAGCTTCAATAGATCAACGATTGAGGAGAAAAGTACTGAATAAATTTTTTTTTTTCCCCATCAAGTCTTTCTCAATAAACATCTTAGGGGTTCCTTACCCTACTTATTTTAAAAGGAAAGCGTTCTGTGTTTCTTCAGGTTCTTTTTCCCCCTTCAATAGAACTTTTTGTAATCTGTTATTCTGTATAAATTATCTCTTTTTTTTCTCTCTTAACTGCAAAGAAAATTCTCAAATTTTCAATAGATTTTCATTTAAATTCTATTTTCATTAACCGGTTTTGACTTATGAGTTATTTATAAACAAACTCTGATTCAGTGAAAAGAAAACGTCATCTTTTTATTTTTATCTTATTTTTCATTTTTATCTATTCATTTATCTTTTTAAAATAAAGGTCAGGAAAAATGTATATTGTTTCCAATAATTCTATTTCTACCAAGTACAAAATTAAGCAAAAATAAATCAAAAAGTGACTTTTGTCCCATCCTACAGTTTCTGCACGTATTAATTAATTAATAGTTTGTATGCTTAATGAACTGAGAATAATATGAGACCAAAAAGAAAAGGATTTTCATATTATTTGCATGAAGATTCAACTGGAATGTTTTGCTTCCCAAATAACATTTGAGTGATTTAAGATAAACTTTTGTCTTCTATGTTTGATCGTTTACAGGCAGAATGAAAGGAATTGCCTTCATCATGGACCCTGATGGCTACTGGATTGAAATCTTTTCAACTAAATCCATTGACTCAATTGACATGAACAATGTATAAGAATGTTTTTGGGGTGTTTTTTTTTTTTTGTTTTTTTTTTTTTGGTTTAGTTCCCTCTTTTATAAAGAGGGAAGAAGGGAGCCCCTTCATAAAAAAAAGTGAGTTTCATTTCCTAAATCCATATTCTGCCACTTGCCTACCTGAAGCATTTCTCCAAAACCTTTTTTTTAAAAATGGATATCAGATTGTGCAGTATTGAAACTTTTGATTGTTCAGTGTTTATCTCTGTAGACTCTTCGTGGAGCATAGGGCTGAAATCACTCTTCTGCAGTTTCAGTAGCAAGTAGGTTTTATTGGATGGAGTTGCTTACCCTACGCCAAACCTTCCACCTCTATCTTGGCTTTAGTCTCATTATTTAAGGTAATCATAATTTTAAAAAATTCTTTTTTTTTTTTATGAAGTTTAGTCTTTGGGGTTGTGTGCATGCGGATTGACCTCCCAGTCAAATAGAGGAACCTTTAAAAAATTTTAATCTGTAATGAAATTCAAATTTTCTCTTCAATTTCTTATCAATCCTAACACCAATGTAATGAAAGAAAGCCTGTTTCCTCACTTCTTATAGTATTGAATTTTCAATATCACAGAAGCTATGGGGAGAGATTTAATTTACAATTTAAAAATAACAAACAAAAAAAACAAAAAAACCATCCATGAAGAACAAGAACAAGTTTTAAGGGAATTGCTTCAAACGAAAGAAAAAAAAGAAGCTTATCTATTTGGTTGTGTGCATCAAACAATTTTGATTCTATCGCCAGATTTTGAGGAAAAAAAAAAAAAGTCTACAGCTTTCAGCCTAACTGACTGAAAGGCTCTCGAACAGTGGACAAGGTTGCCTTATTCCTAGTTAGGGAAATCAAAAAAAAAAAGGTCTCTACAGTTTTTCATAGATCAAGGCCTCGTGTAAAACTAGTATTGCTTGCATAAACAAGAACAATGTATTGAAAATGCACAGAAAATATTTGCGTTTTATAATGGAGATGAATTCTGTTTGATTGAGTAATAGACATGCTATTATTTATTAAAATATCATCATTACCCTTATTATACAGGAAAGCTTGCAGGGTAGATATTTTATTTAAAGGGGGTATTATACTGCTACTTACCTGGTCTTTCACGGGTATAGCTTTATTAATATATAAATCAACAAGCCATCATTTCTAGTCTCTGTATAGTATTTAGTCAGTTAATCATTGCAAGCTTATTATTCAGAGTTACCAAAAACATTAATGTACACTGAAAAGGATTTATATCAATTCAAATTATGTGAAGAGAAAAATTAAAATTTGGATTTTAAACACCTATATTCCAGTATATTCATTCAGTTTTCACTGGTGTCTTTCTTTAATATGAAATAGAACTTCCATGAAATATTTTTCTATAACAAAAACTGCTTAAAGATGAAATTAAAAAAAATGATTTTCCTCAAAGAAAAATCTTTCTTCATTGTTTTGTTCATTTATTGTTGTTGTTTGTTTTCTTCTTTTCTTTTGCCATTCATGTACAAAACAATTATTGATTATCATCTAATTTCATCTCTGTGTTGTGCAGCTATTTTATAATGAGACCAATGCTTTAATTCAATTTTTATGAAGGAAAAACTTATATTTTGATTCCTTTCCCCTACTACAATTACACATCGCTGAATTCTGGGCTTCCAACCATCAGAGCCGTGCAGAAATCTTCTCCCATTATTTTCCTAGAAGCTTTGTTTTTTTTTTTTTGTTTTTTTTTTTTCCATCTTCACTTCTGAAACAGACTTGAAACTAGTTTCCCTGAGTGCAGTCTTGATTTTAGAGAAATGAAAAAAGTTGCATTGTGCTTGCTCAGGTGAGTAGAGAGGGTGATCAAATACTTCTCTGCCAAAAACTACTTCACCGAGAGTGCTTTGGCCTCTTTCTGTTTCTTGCAAAGTTTCTAGAATCTATTTGTAATGGTATTGGTTGCTCCATCAAAAACCCAATCACAATATTATAGCAATATTACTGAAAATCATGACTACTTCAAGTGATGTGTTACAGCGAACTGAAGACACGAGCAGATTTAAACTTTCAGGAGTTGCTTATGCTTGCCCATTGGTCAATGTAAGACCCGTGGTTTGCACATGTGCATTGTAGATCAGCTTAATCTTGTCATGTAATAGCCGCACTTTGTATTTTCATGAAAATGGTTGAAAATTTTTGTTTTACATATCAGGAATTGTTTTTTGTATTTTTATGCATTAAATGAAAATGCTTGCTTTTTTTTTTTTTTTTTTTTTTTTCTATGTAATTAATGAAAATGCTTGCTAGCTCAAATTTTGACAAAGACATTCAGAACAGAAATTGATCTTAGAAAGTACTGAATCATACCTTTTTAATGTGTAATCATTTTCAATATTTCAATATTTACCATTTTCACTTGGGATGGATAAAGCCTTAGGAGTAAACTCCTTTTCCCCTTTGAGGGATGCTATGTAAAAAAAAACTTTTTCTCCCCTATCTGATTAGGCAGTGTTGCTTATATGTTAAATCTTTTCCCTAAGCACTTATTCACTCTATTTTTCAGTTAAGGGATTTACGTCTCCTCTCCATTTTAATCCAGAGAGCCACAAAGAATATGAATTCAATGTCATTTATATTTTTGATGCCTCAACTGTTATCCAGCCTTGATTTAAATTTTGAGTAATATGGCTTGAAAGAAAATCTTCAAACATATTTCATTAGATTCTAGCAGAAGTCAAGTTGTTTTTTTGTTTTTTTTAGCATTGAATAATATTGTAAGAATTCATGAACAACACTATTCTGTTATGCAACCCTATAAAATGTTATCTATTAAGTTGGTGCTAAAATAATTGCGTCTTTTCACCATCAACTTCGAAGCAGGATATGTTGGCATAGAACAAAAGTTATTAATCAAAATGAGAATCTATACATTTCTACCAAGTAGAAACGAGTCCAATAATTCCGGAAGTATTGAATTCTGGGGACCTGGAACCAATGAATTCTTCGACGGCATTTTGTGATGCTGCTTAATTGCTGAAGACCTTCCCTTGTTGGAAGTGATCGAGATGCTTGATAAATGGGTAGTCAGATGGTCGATGAGGTAGAGTTTTGAAACCTAGTTTGTTCTGTAAAGGTACCTTGCGCAACATGCAAGCATTTTTCATACTTTGTTCAACAGTTGATTGGTCAACATTTAGTTCCTGTGTAAACTCTTGGGTTGTTTTGTGTGAGGTTGCCTCAATAAAGGACCTCGATTAAATGTTATCAATCACAGGAGGACTTCAAAGCTCTTGTCTCTGCTTTTAAAATTTTTGGGACTAATGTTGAGCTGTTCATTTGTTGATGGTCCCCCAGGCCAAATATTTAGTTTTTTATATCAAGCAGTTACTGCTGATTAAGATTCTTTTTTGAACTCCTACAACAAGATTGCTTGAATGTGTTTTTTTGTTTTTCATTTTTGGTTTGACATGCCTAGCATAAACTAGAATAATGAAAAGAAAATATTCAGCTCTGATAAATATTGATATTCACTTTAAAATGGTGTATTCCATGAACATGGTTAAATGATACTTATTCCAAAATAAGCATTAAAGTTTAAAACAACAAGAAACACATTTTTTTTTTTTCACACCAATCTATTGCATAGAAGTAATTAAAATTCCTCATTTCATTTCATCAATGTAACTGTTGTTCTTTGTTATGGTGTAAGATTTTCAAAGACGCACCCTTCCTGAAATTTTAGTAGGGGAGGGTATCAACTCTGAACAGAACTATTTTTAAAGGAATGGCACAAGGGGTTGGATTGCACAAAACAGATTTTGAGATTTTCCTTGCATGGTTTCACTTTGATTGATGTTTAACATGTAATATGAAATGTCCATGTTTTCAGAATAATTTTTTGTGGATTATTTAAAAAAAAAAAAAAAAAAAAAAAAAAATTGAAACAATGGCCCCATGAGATGAGATTGTATTGACTATCTCATCAGTTAAACTGATTTTAAAAAGCCTGAATGAAAATTTCATATTGTTACCTATATAATATATATTTAGGGAAATTTCCAATGTGTCTCTTATAGATGCCATACTGCTCTCAAGAATCCTAAAGGTTTAGGATTTTAACCCGGTCACATTGATATGGCTGTGAACATGTTTGAAGTAAATTATCGAAAGAGGAATTCTTTAAAAATTTTGCTTTCGTAAAAGAACAAATACACAATCAAAAGATTTTGAGCACTTTTATTATAAAAAATAAACTCTTAACATCAGATCAATTTTGTAGCTGTAATGGGTGTTCTTTCAAGAGAGATATCAACTCTTACTGTTCACATGCTTTGTCTGATCTTATCTTGGCCTTTGCAAGTCAGATTCCATAGGATTGGTTGAGAACAATAGACTGTTTTGACATTTAGGATTTGGCTTGGGTCAGAAGTTGAACAACTTTTGAAATCTTCAAACTGAAGAGGTCAGCTGATTTAAAAGCAATGCTTTGACACCCAGCCCAGTCATGAAATATACAGCCAAGTTTTGTAGTATTTACAGTGCTTAACAAATCATTAAAGGAATGGCTTTTGTTTCAGTATAAAACCACTTCAACATTTCCTTTGTTAGTGTTTGTTAAAGCGCATCACCAGTCTGATGCTTTATACTGAAACCGATACCTCTTTGACCTTAATTCTCTTCTATAGCATTCAAATCTAATATGCAGCAGCCACCTGATCTAGGATAGCCACAAACTTGAATTGCCTAGTGGAAGAGAACAGGACTGTTGGCTGTATGGCCTGAGGTTCAGTTTTGATGCCAAATTGTTTCTGGTTGTCAGTCTGGTATTAGTGAATTTTCAAGGCAACCAGAACGTCTTCACTTGGGAGTTAAATATGACACAATCTTCCTCAATCCTGTGCCCAACTAACCTCAGTATCTCAATGTCTATCTTGCTCTAACACTTGGAAACCCCAACTTAATTTGATAATCTAATATGCAGAAAAATCAAGATAGGATCAAACTCACCAGCAATACCTTGGGAGATAAGCTTGCTAACTATCATTCTATGGCAAATAACTCTGAGAAATTCTCCAAGTTTAAGCTAGTCTGGCAAAAAGTCTCAAGGTTGAGGTACCCAATGAGGATTGAACTGCTAACTTGCTAATCAATCTTCTCTGGCAGACACCACACTTTTTGTGCAATGCATTTACACTTGAATATTTTCTCTGGCTCATAGATCCAATTATGGCCATGCCTGTAAATCAAACTGGCTTATGAAATAAAAGCTCTACATGCTGATTGTAATAATTTTCCAATATTAATGAATAGTAACCAGTATGAGCTGTTTCTATTCATTTTTCATTCCTGTAGACTCCTTGTAGAGAATAGGGCTATAACCACTCTGCTACAGTTCTGTTAGCTGGTAAGTTTTTTATGAGGTGGAGTTGCTGGCCTCACACCCAACCGTCCTTCTTTACCGGGGCTTGGGACCAGCTAATGCTACTGTCAAACTGTAGATTTTCCCCTGTCAGAGTAACCTACTTATGAATGGACTTAACAGGGATAAAAGGCTCCAACTACCCTGCTGTTTACCCATATCTGAGGCATGAATCCCTTCCTGCCTTTCTCGAGATGATTAGTGCAAAGTGAATGTGCACAGCCTTGGCTGAAACTTGAACTCTGTACACTGATTCCATTTTCTGCCATGATAGCCATTACACCATTCTCCACCTCAAGCTGTTTTTACTACCGGGATGAGTGGGTGTCCTTTATTTAGTGACACTTGGGCATTATTATTATTATTCTTAGAATGGTGTGAATCAAATTTCAAGTTGTTTATGTTTGATAATCACCAAATGAACTCCTCAAGATGTAACTGAAATGGCACGTGCTGTAGGGAAATGGTGAACAAAACTAGTCAACTATTCACCACTATTGTTGGTTTGATACCAACATAGTATTCCACCACTTGTGCCGTGACATTTTTATAGCGATCCTGTTTCACATGAGAGATGGATGATGCTAAATAATATTCTGTTTTCAATTAACTCAGGTTGTGTTGAGATGGGTTCCCCACCATCAAGAGTAACAGCTTCTTTGATAGTACCACTGCCTGGGTAAGGGAGTGTAGTTCTTGTTTGGAAATTAATTCTGCATTATCTGTATTCCAGCCAGTCACATGGTTGTCAGTATCTTTGTGATTTAAGGGAAATATTCTGCGCTTCTCTTGCTGCCTGGATTTCCCGCCGACACTGAACGACCATTACAAAGCCTCCCAAAATCAGCAAGGGTAAGATAAGGAAGATGACGCCAATTACCAAAAATGATGTGGAATTATTATTTTGTCCGTAGACTACGAACAGAAAACCTGTGGAAATAATTTTGAAAAAGCGGGTATAGTTAGGATACTTATGAATTTTCTATGCTTGTAATTCAATGGTCTCACAGCTTACAATCCCTAATAAAATGAGTAAGACCTTTTAGATGATCTTCAAGTCAGACAACAAAGGTTACAAATGTGGGCCAATCAACTTATGGACTATATTTAGCTGATTACTGAAACACCAAGTATAAAAACTGAAATTATCCTTGAAATATCAAAACTGGAGAATAACTATCAAAATGATAACAGTAATAATAAGGCTATTTCTGGACAGAGGATAGTTACCCCTGTGAATTGAATGAAGGGTTCAGGTTATGTTGCCAAATGGCCAAAACATAACTATAACAACCTAGACGAGGACACTTGTCTGAATAGATCAGTGGGCATATATATATATATATATATATATATATATATATATATATATATATATACTCCTCTTTAAGTTTCATTTGGCTCCAAACATTTCTTTTGTCCAAGTCCAGAACTAAAAGATAACCCATTTATGCCTAAAATCAGATTCTAGTATAATTAGAAACATGGGGTAAATGAAAGTATATTATCAAGATAAAGCAAATCTATTTAAAAAAATAAAAAATGGTAGCCTGATTTCTTATCTTGAAAGTGTTCACCAGTGATATGATCCGCTTCCTTTCAGAAGTATATTTTCTATAAATTTTTTTTTTTTTTTTTCCCCGGGTTGAACTTGACCGATTTCTGCCTATAGGTCTATATTAAGAAAATTAGAGAACATAACAAGACTATTTAAAAGAAATAATATAAACAGTACAAAACTTGAGTTACCCAAATTGGATATTTCATGTATAAAATAAAAATGGCATTCATTTTGGACTGCACTGTCAAGAGAAACATGTTTGTTACGTTAGGATTATGAAACTAGTGATTTTGTGAAATCCCTGAACATCTCTGCTATTTTATGAAATCTATAGTTTCACCATCAGTGTAGTTAGTAATGGTTATCATGCTTATGATATAGACCATTATCACTGTGGTAAATTTGAACCTCACCGGGTGCATTACTTCTATAGCCTTGTTTCATACAGTATATTCTGCTTCAGTATTCATAGTTCATATACAGCTAAGTCTGACACAAGGACACATCATTTCAGCACTCGGTCGGTGAGGATCAAACTCATTACAGTAGTAATGGTTACAAGCTTGTTGACCGTTACTACACAAATTGTGAAACTGAGGATTTGATGAAATTACTGAAATGTTCCAAGATTTTGCGAAATCACGCAATCTTACTGTAATATTTATGCATTTGATACTAACCTAAGGGCACAATAAAAATGAAGAGAACAGCTGCTGCTGTTCCAGCGAGATAACCGGCAAAGCAACAAATCTGGCTTTTATCTTCATCTTGGATTTCTGAAAAAAAAAACAAAAAAAAACAAGTAGTTTATTCCTCCCCCAATTTGATTTAGATGCAGGGTAATATCATTTCTAAAAATATCAAACTGTTGGGGTGGCTTCATTTCTTATTGATCTAGTAAGCACACTAATACCCAGCAATATTAGTTGAACAAACCACCCCCCACCCAGGTGAATGCCCCTAAAAGTTGACACATACGCATATTTATATTTGAGTTGTAACTTTAAGAAAAACACAAACAGCAAAAAAAAAAAATTTTTTTGAATAACATAACATCATTGAAATCATAGTAAAATACCTTACCTCCAATACTGTGACAAATCTTGTTGAAGTGAAAATCAGAAGTTCAACAGACACAAAGCACGATATTTAAACTTGTACAATTATTCAATCTATTTCCAAACACAGCCACATTCAACTTTTTCTTCTGGTGGTTATAAATAACTTGGTACCAGTTGTTGTAGAGAAGTGATGTGCAAGTTAGTGTCAGAAGCTATCACTAGTATAGCAAATTTGAACCTCAATGAGTACCCCACTATTGTGGCCTGTGCTCAGCCCAAACCAAACTTGAGTCATAAGTTTTATGGCATGTCCCAAAGGAGGAACCAAGGCTGCTGGATCATTTTAAGACGATTTTAGTTCATTAATCTGTTTCAGGTAAGAGGTCAGATTTTTCCATTTCATTCTTTCTTTAACTTTCCTTCATATAAACAAAAAAATAAATTTTCATAAGAAAAAAACATTCCTTCCAGAAGTTATAAAATGAAGTATTTTCACTATTCTAAATATATTTTGAAACCATTGTTTGCATTTTTAATTACGGTCTGTCCATCACTTCTAGAAAGTTTTTTTTATTTTTTATTTCTTAATGCCACTTTACTGCTTTTATGAAAGCGTTCAGGGTCTGTTATGCAGTAAGTTGTCAAAGAAGTAGCACACACCCATTTCAAGTCTCCTGTACCCTTCCCCCCACCCAATTATCACAATTTTAGGGGTCCGGGAATAGTAAAGACTCCCATATAAATTCAAGTTAATTACTTCTTTGTTTTATGCCGATTTGGCTTACAAAAGGTTTTTCTAATGAAACACTGCATTTTTACGTTGTGGAAAAATTGGTATTAACTTTTTTTCTTTCATCACAATGCTCAGATCTTACAGTGCCAGCATACCTTGCAGGAAAAAAACAAAAAAAAAACTAAATGAACCTTTGACAAGATTTAAACAACCTGTATCCTTGGTGACCTGTTGCACCTGGCATTGGTGATTAGACCCCAAAATTCAAATTCAAAATTACTCATTTAGTTCCACTCTTCTGTGTCCAACATACTCTACTTAATATTAGTCCTAGTGCTATAATGGGCTACAAATTTTGAGTTGACTAATGAAACCAATTGGCCATGTGAGATCCTAGAGGGAATCAAAATAACTTGCTGAGGCATTCCAGATAAGTTGCAAAAGAATTTTAGGGCCATTTTTTCATAATGGCAGATTTTCACTAAGGCGCCCTAATCAGAAAAAAAACAAAAACACGGAACAAACCTGTTTCAATCAAATACTGGCGACTTGTACATCATTGGAAAGGAGATTTTGCTGAGAAAAGGTTACATTAGAATCGTATGCTTTAGAGCAAGTCATTTTGTGTTAGTTATAATCAAATGTCGTAAATGTTTGATGAAGGAATCGACAGAATACCAAAAAGAAAATCTTCCCGGTACTTGTGTGGACTGCACCTAATACTCTTTCTGTCTAAACAGCAAACACTCGAAACTCTCTGGGGTAACGTATTGTTAAAGCCAAGACAATGAACATCAAAAAACTACAAGGATAAAATTTTGGGGAGAATCAGATGTTTTGTATGGCGATTATAAGGTGGAAATTAAAATAACCACCGGAAGTCGTTAGCTTTGGAAGAAGTTTGAAATCTGGTATTCAAATGGAGGAAATCCATTGGAAGCCTGACTGGAAATTATCTTCATTTTAATCAATCAAATAAACGGTGTGGACTAGCTATGACGTAGGGGGTGTAATTGTTCATGGATCCGTTCTATTCCTGTAGTATATTGCCAACCTTTCCACAGAATTTCATTCAATACTTTTAGAGATATCGTGTGGACGAACAGGGAACTTTTGAAGACATATGGTGTGGACAGATAGCTAGGATGTAAGGGAGGTGATTGCACATGGATCTGCTCCGAAATCCAAATCACCTCTTATAAACTACCACTCACGAAATTTCATTGAAATTCATTGGTAATTTTCTGACAGACAGATGGAAAGAACGGCCAGAACTAAATAAAATGCTCCAATCTGAAATTTCGATAACTGTTCTTTCCATCTGTCAGTCCGCACGATATCTCCAGAACCTCCTAATGAATTTCAATTAAATTTTGTGGAATGATGGGTAATATAGGCTACAATAGAAGTCCCAAAATTTTGGAGTGGATCTAGGTACAATTATTTCCCCTACATCTTGGCTAGCTATCCGCTACCCCAAAATATGTTTCTGTACTCTTTGTCCACACGATATATCCAATGGTTCTCAGTGTGTTTTGTAAAAATACGATGAACAAATAGAAAACAACGGTAAAAAGACTGAACCGATGAATATGAATAATTAAGTGATTATAATTACTACTTCAATCATTGTAAATGTTAATTTTTTTTTTTCAAGTGAGACCCCCACCCCCCAAATCAAATTGTATTATTCTGGGTCTAAAACTAATACTCTATTCCTTAATAACTTTGAAGCCTTTATTGGAGACAAAAGAAAAGGACCCTTGATTTTTATTATGAGACAAGTTTTGAAAAAAACTTAACATTTGAAGTGGTTCATTAGATTATACATGTTCATCGATTCAGTTTTCCGCTGTTGTTTTCAATTTGCTCATCATATGTTCTATTCAAAATTTGCCTTTTGTCATTTTTAACATTCTCGGGGAAAAGATGCACAATTCTGCATAACCTATCCATAAGTTTAGCTTTTTCAAACACAGGGCTAACAATAGCGGGGCACCCAGTGAGAATCTGCCTGATTATTTTACGAAGTTTGGCTTAGTCTGGCACAAGATCACATTAGAGAGGTACAGTGAATACTGGACTCACTATACTGGCTATAGCATATCCTGTTAGACCTATTAGTCATCCCTCTTCTCCAGGTAAAATTTTAAAAAATATGAATAATCACAGGCGACTTTCAGCGTCAACTGTATTTGAACCCAGTTACACGTTCCGTAAGATTAAGGCTTTTGTTATTGTCACACCTCTTCGTTTTGCTTTCAGCCATTTTCTGTGGTAACAAACTAAACATTTCTAACGATTGGGAAAAAAATTGATGATTAAAAACCCAATTTTGCAATTTTTAAGCTAAAAATATTCGAGCAAATTTCGTCACTCAATCTGTGTGTTGTGCATTGAAAAGGAGGAGGAAAAGTGATAGATAGTGGTCAGAAAATTGCAGATAGAATTGGGCTGTTATACGTATGTGTTTATTATATTGAACATTTACATACGATTATATGTCTGCGTGTGTGTGTGTGTGTTCTCATGCACGTAATGTGAACGCGAATTTATGTGTCATCATTTAACTGATATTAAACGTTTACAAAAAGAAAGAGAGAAAAATACCTTCTTCCATGGTCACCGTCCTGCGATTGTCATTCTCCGGACCAAGGGTTGGCTTCATTTTGCTACTTCGAGGCGAATCACTGTCGTTTTTATCACTATCCATAGGGTGGGGTTTTCCAAGTGTCAGATTTTTTGTTTGTTTTTTGTTTTTTTTGGCTATATTGTGTCACCACAAGTTTCATACATCCGGACTTTTTTTTATCTACTGTCAACCATTGACGCTGATCAAAAACATATATCCTGTTGAAGGGAACGTATTTCCATTTTTGTACGAACGACTGGTTCACGTCACTATTCACTGAGAGCACGATTATAAAAAAAAAGCACACAAAACAAATAAAACAATATGAAAATTTAATTCGTGTCCCTAATAACTTAGGGGTAAATTCATCGTGGCTTTGCAGGTCCCAGGTTTCTGTGTTTTTTTTTTTGTTGTTTTTTTTAAATAATTAATATATATATATATATCTGGATCGGCTTGTTTAGTAAGTCACAGTCATCATCATATTTCTTCAACAAATCAAACTAAAACAGGTTTCGAGAAAAATTCAGAAGCTTTAAACATCTTAGCAATTTTTTGCTCTCCTTCACATGCAATTTAAAATAAAAAAAGGAGGATATCTTTCAACAAGAAAAATTGTAGAAGCTTTCACATTGGCGGTCTTTCCGATTTATGTCAGTTACAAGTTCACGACTTGAAGACTACTTAACCATCTCTTCGTTTTACTTGACTGAGGCTTACTTGCCGGGTCGATTCATAGCTACAAGTTAAGGCGTGTGATGATGACAATTACAACCCAGTTTTTAAATAAAAGCCACCTCGTTCATATTGAGGGGGGGTATGGTTATTGTCATACAGGTTGACGCCACGTATTCGACCAACGTTCATTTTTGGGCGGTGATATTTATTTATCTATTTATTCAGTTAATTATTTATTTATCTAGTCTATGCATAAGAATAATAGATGTTTATTGCGGATGAAATACAACGTTGGAGACCTGTACTATGTCGGCCTGACAGCTGTCACGGTGACACCTGTTTTCCGATAAGGGTTATTAATAATTCAGCGTTGTAAAAATGGATATTGAGAAAGTGATCTGAGCAACATCGTCTTTTACTTGATCATCAAGTGGCTTTTTATGAGCACGACGTTCTTTCTTTCTTTTTTTCACGCTCGTTCCGTCTATCAACATCAAAAGGAATTTTCTCGAATCCTGCCTTGCCTCCACTTAAAAAACACTACGACAAAAATCTTAGCACAAACTTTTTGCGAAATTATCTTGATACCCAAGTTTAGCCGCAGACCTAAGGGATGATCTAATTCTTCCTCTTTTAGTATAACGGGGTAGGTGCTGTCTGTGTGTGTGTGTGGGGGGGGGGTGGCTCCACGATCTCTAGGCTGAAATTTCTTTTTGGATTTCGTATGTCTCCTTGAATTCAATGAAGTTTCAGAGACAGAGAAACAAGTGTAGGACAGATCGAAACCGCACAGTATGAGGGAGTCGATGACGTATCATGTTTTTTGTCTTCTTTTCTTTTTCGAACGAATGAAAAATCAAATTTCAACTCCCTCAACGAAACACGTCCAGACCCGTAAAATCTTCCGAGTATGTGTACATAGTTAAATCAATAAGTCTGTAGCTTAATGGTGGAAAAAGAATTCATTTTATGCAACGAATGTTCATCACCCAGCGCAGTCTCCTTCCTTGTCAATGCATTCAATTCAGTGGTGAATATTAATCACATTGACTGAGCATTATATAGTTTGAATTTCAGATCGAAATCTAGATACGTGTCAGGCAACAGATCTAACATTAACAGCGTGTTCTGTCTATTTAGCATTATTGGGGTCCTCTGTGCTTAAAGTCTAGGGTTCCATTCAATTACGAAGATTTACTATTGAAAATTCTGATATGCAGGATCCCCATTTGAATAATGAAACTGAAGACAAGATTATCTAAGTACGATTGTGTTTGTGTTCATGCATTGAAATAACTCGACGACTAGCAATTGTATGAAGTTGATACTCGCCAGATATGTTGGACCATGAACTGGACATTGCAACGTCAAGTTTGAAATCGTTTGCGTCAGTGGTTCTCGATATGAGAGGGAAGGGCTGAATTTACAATACGAATCTATACCTAAATGAACACATATTTTGTGATCGTTTAAAGTGATGCTGATATGACGCTATCTGCGTCTCTAATTATTTCGATGTTATGTGCTTTTAGAGAAGAGAGATTATCGTTTTCAGAAAGAGTGAAAGGAAAGAATGTTTATCGTTTTCCGATAGAGTGAAAGAAAGAGGATGCTTATCTTTTTACGAGGGAGTGAAAGTAAGAGAGAGGATGTTTATCTTATCCCGGGAGAGTGAATAGAGAAAAAAAAAGATGGTTTTTTTTTTTTTGTCTTTTGACAGAGATCGGATGTTCTCTTCCTTAACCCCAATCTTTTCTTCCCAATCCATTTTTTTTTTTTCGATGTATTTGAATTTCTTTTTTGGACAGCAATTTATGAATATTAGCTAAAATTCTATTTTAACTTCATTTTAAATTCAAAATAAAATTCACCAGAAATTCGAAATTTGTGAACAGCTTTAAAACAAATACAATCGCAACGTCCATGTACCAATTTAAGTCGAGCCCCCCCCCTCGCTGCCCTCCTTTTTCAATGTCAGCTCTCTCTTCAGACTCTAGAATTAAAACAAATTATATTAGACCCTGTCTGATTTCGTCTTATATTTATGTATGGACGCCGCTTGCGCGAGGCGTATACGCACAGAAGGCGCTGCGCATAGGACATTACGTGCCGTAAGGGGTGCCAAAGAAGTTTGCTATTAAAAAAAACAAGCAAACAATGATTCATAATTACAAAAGGCACCATTAGATTAGCAAGGTACAACAAGATATATATCATTTCTCGAAATGATAAAATGAATTCTGGTGCCCCATACCCCTCTGATCGTTTATCCAGTGCCTTCTGCTTTACCCACGGTCTCAACGCCTGCCAAATTCAGCCTGTCTGCTCTGAAGTCGGACGACACATAAATATCATGCGGAGTAGGACGCATGGGAAAAATGGACTGAAAAAGGCAACTGGAGCCGGGAACAATGAAGAGAAAGAAGAAGCAGCCATGTGTCTCTCGCACATCGCTTGCAGGTATGTTGTTAATTCTGAAAATATCGGAAAAGTTACTTTTAAATTCAATTCAAGTTGAGAAACACGAGCGTGAAAAGGCCTTGTAAACTTTTCTCGAAGTGTCTTTTTTGTTCAGAAGTCGGCATGTAAAAAAAAAAAAAAAATAGATATAATGAATAAAAATACTGCCGACTCATTTTTTTGTGAAATTAAAAAAAAAAAAAACAACATAAACAAACTTCATTTTAGCTTCCATTTCAGTCTTTGTTCACTTTTTTTTCTATCTAATTTGACGTTGCTCTGGTTAACCTGAAGAACGTCGGATATAAAATCACGGGACTTGAAGTCAGAGACTAAAATCATTGAAAAAAAAAGGGATTTGTATACTGAAATAAGTCATATTTTGATATAAATAATTTAATTTAACTCATGAAGTTTTTTTTGTAATTTTTTAAATCTTTTTTTATTGGTGACTGTTCACTTTGCATAAACCCAGTTCATCTACACCAGTGGTCTCAAATTTTTTTTACATCATTGACCGGTTCAATATTGACAATATTTTTACATACGACAAGAAATCATGACTGCAATACAGTTGGAAAGTCAACTATAAATCACTTACAAGGAACTAACTCAATTCCGTTTCTAAAAGGGTTTATCAGACGAATTTAATATTGAGATATAAGTATATCAGTTTGTTTTTATTCTATCACCAAATCATATCATTTCCTTGAGGTACGTTAGAACCTGCTTCGCGAAGATGGCGTGACGAAAAAGAGAAGTTTAGAAAGTATTGGCCCCGTAACGCCTATGATGGAGAGGTCTGGCAAATCTCGGGGAAGGTCTAGGCCCAACGACGGACGCTAAAAGGCTGATGATGATGATAACTGGTCCACAATACTATAATAGATACTGAATCTGATTTTGTCAACAATTTTGTGTAAAACTATTTAAAATCACCGAATAAACTGTTAAAACTGATTATTGAGTTGTTGTTGCTGAGTGAAAAAAATCGGAAAAATGACATTTCAATTGCTCTAATTATGAACATGGCCAGAAGTTTTCACCAAGAACTTGACACCCGAAAAAAAAATGTCGAATCTGCATAGAAATTTTTTTATAGCCAAAATCTGTATTACTATTAAGGACAAAGGCGAAGGAGGAATTTAGCTGGTTATAGAATTTTGACGAGAAAAATATATCTATATCGGAGATTTTTCTGAAAATCAACTGAGTGAAAAGTTGTTCTTATGTAAACATTAGAATAATTTGAATTTGGCATTCGAGAATTTTCCGAAATTTCCGTTAGGTAAAATGTTGTTCGTGTATAATAACAGTATTAACAATAGAAATCATACAAATAAAAAAATCTATATCCCTTGGTATTAAAAAGAATATTTTATTAATTTGCAATTTCCATAGTGTCTTATCAATATGAAGAAAAATGAGGGGGGGGGGAGTAATGTTAAAAAGGGGATGAGGTATTTTTTTTTCAATCAAATCGTCTTACCCCTTTTGAAGTGTACGGAAGACCAGTGGAACCCAATCGGTGCATTACATTGTAGTGTACCGTATGACGTCAAGCCACGCTGTTGAATATATTACATCGACTGGAAGAGCGACTTCCTCTCACAAACATTGTTTAGATCGAGTCTTCTTGTCTGGTTTAGATGATCCATTTAAATTTTAATGTCCAGAAAATGTTATCATTTTCTTTATTCCCTAGGATGGATTCTGACTGGTGTAAAATGCTAATCATATACAATCAATAAATGCAGTTGACCCAAAACTTTAAAAAAGTCAACACCATATTTTAAGCCAATCAGGAATCTCATAAATTGTCGGCTGAGAGTGATAAAATTCAGGACCTAAGCGACCTTATCGACCAAATTTCTCCAAACCTTAAAGAAGAGATATTAAGACCATCGAGGTCAATGAATTTCCTTTTAAAGAGTTCAAAAGACTCAGTGGTAAAATTATCTTTCATACACATTCGGCTGAAAATATCAGCGTATCGAGTTGAATAGAATATGATGCTTCGTTAGCTTTTCAAATAAACAAATGAAAACTTGTATATGGAGGTTATTTTTGGCGATTTTATCATAGATAATTATCTCGGTATTTCCGACAGATAAAAGTGGCATTAGCTGACGTCTCTCATGGCTTGGTTTCCTAACAGAAACTGTTTGTTAACTTAACTGCAGTTGCTCCTGCTAATAATGAAATCAACGTACTCGTGATCAAGTCGATATGTCGTTTAATTAAAAAATGCCTAAAAAAACAAACAATGTGAACATGTTATATGCGAAAGTTAAAGCAGAGAAGTGCCTTTGTTATGCAACGATCTACATAACCTTTCTTAGTGACTTAGTTCAAAAGGTATCCCTGATTAAGGTTGAAATTAGAAGGATAATAACTATATTAGCTGAACCTGTGGAAATTCCACGGGCGTTGATTATCAAGAAATCGTCATTACGTTCGCATACACATTTCTGCAATTGAGTTACATAATTTTCTTTAAAGTTATCTCTTTAACGAGAAGTATCTACATTAGCTATAATAGCATAGAAAGACAAATGAAACTAATACGTACGTTGTTACTGATTGTTTTTTCTGTCTATCTCTATCACTATAACTTAATTTTTAGGCTTGAGTATTGTGCAGGAGGAGTAATGGAAGATTGAGAGTTATAGCAGAAGTCGGGTCCTATTTGCTCCCATTCAAGCATCATCCATTATTACCCTTGTTCATTATATTGCAAGGATGGGTAGGGAAGTAAAAGAGAGAAAAAAAATGAAAGACATGAGAACTTGAATCTTATTGTTGCAAAATGCTACGCTTTAGTTCTTAAAGACAGCAATTGATCCCTGGCTGAATTAACCCACTTTGTGAGCGATGAAATATGTGAAAGCGGAAAAGAAAGAGTAGTAAAAACAAACGAATCAACAAGTTTTATTGGCGTGAGACTACGTCAGAAAAGAAATAAATGATAACCAGAGAGCGTAACGGTTGTGTATACGAACAAGTGCAATAATTGTATAGATTTTGTGCATTGACTGAAACAACCAATGCATCCGCCCGATAGTCACCTATGGAGCTGAAACATGGAACTTGACCAAGAGACTGACCCTCAAACTGAGAACCATGCAACGTGCTCATGAAAGAATCATGCTCAATTGCATATAGAGATATCATAAGACAACATTATGTATAGGAAAAAAAAAAAAACAGGAGTTCGAGATATTATAAAATCCATCAAGAAACTCAGATGGCAATAGGCTGGTTCATTAAGAAACTCAAAAGGCAAATGGCAGACAACCGATGGACATAGCAACTCACAACATGGATCCCTAGACATCACATACAAAATCGAGACCGGCAGAATGGAGATATGAAGTAGGCAAGTATTGGCTCCGCGACGCCAATGATGGAGAGTTCTGGAGAATCATGGGGGCGGTCCATGTCCAACGACGGATAATGAAAGACTTTTGACGATGACTATGATGAATTGTGAATCTGTCGAATTGTCGTAGTATCAGCAATCTATTTGAGAAAATTTGATCTTTAGGTCATAAAGAAAAAAAATGATCTTTTGGTTGTGAAGAAAAAATGGCTGCAAAGAAAGAAAAAAATATGTCTCCGATTTTTTCAGCCATAGCAACTGACATTTTCTAAATGCGTCGAACTTATCTGAAAAGGGCACTTTTCGGCAGGTCGATCGGTCAGGCAATGCTAAGTTAAATGAACGAATGGCTTAGCTTAGCGGACGAAAAATTTTGGGGGAGATTACCACTCCTCTCCTGCTGCTACCACTATGTGGGGAGCCGAACAGGCCTACCGTACAACCCCGTCACCATATATTCTCTGTTAGGTACAGTTTTGTATTGTATACTTTAGAAAGTAACTCAGAATTAATTTAGTAGGAAGGATATTTTCAGTAGTGGATGAGTCGGCCATTATTTCGATACCAGACTAAGGGAAATTCTCTTTATGGTTTTGGGAAGTCGATTACTGTAGAACTGGGGAAAAACATGATAGCATTATCAGAGTGGCAGCTTTTCATCTTTCTGACCTTATTTTAAAGATGACTGCCATCGAATCTTTCATCGGCAATATTGTCTATCGGAAAGTGGAAGTGTGGAATCTTAACCACAAGGTTATATCATATCCAAAAGACATTTAGATTAAGGGGAAAAAGCTGTTTCATACAGCAGTATACACTATGTCGACAAATTTCTGGATCTATCCCTAAATTTAAACTCCTCTCCCTACACCCAGGATCTACCTTTCCACAAAATTTCATTGAAATTCATTCAAGACTTTCGGAGACATTATGTGGACAGACGTGAGTGAATACAAAAATATACGAAGTAAAGAACGAAAAAAATAAAAAAATATAAAAGTATCTCTCAAAAAAACCCAAATTCCTGGGACAGCCTCCAAATTCAATCACTCCCCTACCACTATGTGGTCTACTCTTTTACAAAATTTCATTGAAATTCTCAGAGAACATTTGGAAATATCGAATGGACTATTACAGAAATATGTGAAGAAAAAAAAATGGGAAAGTACCTCTCCATCGAAAGCAAATTTTGGGATCCACCCCAAAATTTAATCACTTCTGTCTTTCTACGTGTCTAACTCGTCCATGAAATTTCATCGAAATTAGCAAACAACTTTTGGCGATATCGTGTGGACGGATAGGGTCGAATACGGAAATGTGTGAAGAAAAAAAAAAAACGGAAAAAATATCTCTCAATCAGAAACATATTTTCGGATCTGTTCTAAAGTATAATTATATCTCCTGTAACACTTGCTTCACCCTTCCGGAAAATTTCATCAAAATATAGTGAGAACTTAACGAGATATCGTGCACATAGAGAGGGCAAATACAGAAATGCACGAAGAAAAAACCGTATAAATATCCCTCGATTAAAATGTATTCCTGGATCCACCCCAAAATTTTTCCACATCATCCACGAAATTTCATTGAAATTTATCGACAACTTTCGGAAATATTGTGTGAACAGACAGGAGCAAATACAGAAATGTTTGAATTTTAAAACGGAAAATATATTTCAATCGAAAACAATTTTCTGGGTCTACCTTGAAATTTGATCACGTACTCTTTACCCCGTGTCCCAACCTTCCACAAAATGAATCAGACAAACATGAAGAACTTTTGGAGATATCGTATGGACAGGAAAGAGCGAATGCTGAATTTCAGGAAGGAAAAAAAAAAAAAAAAAAAGAGAAATATCTCAATCAAAAACTTTTTTTTCGTATTTGCTCCGGTCTGTCCAATAGATATCTACAAAAATCCTCAATGAATTTGAATGAAACGTTGTGGAAAGGTCAACCACGCGGTAAGGAAAAATTATTAAGTTTTCGAGAGGATCGAGCAATTATTTTGCTATTCGATGGAATTCTGTATATGCGAATGTCTGTCCACAAAGTATCCCCCGAAAATTCTCAACGAATTCCAATTAAACTTATTGATAGATAAAAAAAAGAGATGATTTAATTTGGGGGCGGATCCAGGAATATGTTTTTGATTGAGAGTTTTTTGTATTCAAAAAAAAAAAATATATATATATATATATATATATATATAGTAAGGAAGAAGTAACAGAAGTCTGGAGCAGATCCTGGAATTCGTGTATGAATGAGAGATTTTCCTCTGTTTTGATATTTTATACATTTCTGTATTCGTTTTCCGTCAATCAAAACAATTTCAATTTTGTGGCGGGGTAAGACACAGTATAAGGGAGTGGTTGGACTTTGGCTGGGATTTACAAATTCGTTTTTAATTGAATGATATTTTTACGTTTTTTTCCCTATAAATTTCTGTATTCGCTTCTGTCTGTCCACACTATATCTCAAGAAGTTCTACATAAATTTCAATAGAATATCGTGGAAGGGTAGGACACATATAAAGGAAGATGCAGATCCAAGAAATCGTTTCCGATTAAGAGACGTTTTCACTGTTTTGTACATTCCTGTATTCGCTCCTGCCTGTCCAAACTTATAACAGAGTGGAATACCCACCTTCATGTTTTTAGCCGTAACTTCTCTTCCACAACAGATACAAACTGACAAGATGGATCGTTAGAAATTCTCTTTCCAACGATATAACATCTAATCTTTATAAAAATTGGGTTTTCTGGTCCTTAGCAACTCAAATGGGTAAAATTGGTGACCATGTTGAAAAATGGCTACCATCTTGGATTTTCAAGTGGCCAATCGGGCAGATTTAATCAGAACTATTTGGATGAAATACTCACCGAATTTCATGCTTGTATTACTAAGTGCATAATTGTTCTGTTATCTGTTCCACTATTTAAAGGATGTTGGATTTTTTTTGACAGTGATTCTGACCCGGTCTATAAAATACATATTCCATGACTCAAAAAGTTTTAGTCATATTTTTCCAATCCTGCTTATGATGCAGATTTATAAAAACTTCACTCGTAACACAACAATCCACAGACATCCTCTAACATATCCTCTACATATTAGTCTGCACTATATCCTACTTCCATTAAATTAATGCCCGTATCAAGTCTTAGTCTGTTAGACAGAACGGATTGGCACCTTCTTATCTTATTTACTTTCACTCTCTGTGTTGTTCCTTAATGTTACTCCACCAATGAACTGATAGAAAAAAGACAATGAGACATGATCAAATGAATTAACATAGTTATTCCCCTTGCCCCCAGTAACGTGAATGTCTGAACACGGCTCAATGAAACATGTCAAACCTCTGATTCCGGTGAACGATCGATTTGGAACACTCGCTGATAACAAGCGCACGACTATGCAATACACTTAAGCCGGTTCATTTTTCACCGTTTTACAAGTAAATAGACGTACATCTCGCCATGGAACCAGAAGATTGTCATGTTCAAATCTTCCCAACTTTGCCTAAACTACTGATGCCGGTAGAAATGTCATTTCATGTCTGGCCCAATGCTTTCGAGAACGACGAACGAATATTTTGTTTTGGTCTGGTTGATACCCTTTTGTACATACTTTTTTTGCTGCGACATCCAATTCGCAACTGAAAATGTTTTGTCAGCGATACTTTCGGTAATCTCAACCTCGAGGCCACGGAGCCCCACATTCTGATGATTCACACGTCGCCGAGAGTGTTTTTTTTTAACGAAGTGATAATTAGCCGTGAACTATTCCTCAGAATTGATCACAAGACAGCACAATACATAAGAAAGAAAAATGGGAGTCCGAGACATCAAGGAAACTATTAAAAAAAACTAAAACAGCAATGGGCAGGCCATGTTGCAAGAATGAAAGACAACCGATGGACATCACGACTCACGACATGGATCCCCAGAGATCACATGAGAAACTGAGGCCGACAGAACACAAGATGGAGAGATGAATTAGACAAGTTCTGGAAATACTGGCTCCGCGACGCCCATGATAGAGAAGTGTGGCGAATCCTGGGTAAGGTCTATGTCCAACGACGGACGTTAAAAGACCGATGATGATGATGATGATGATGATGATGATGATGATGATTTCTCAGAATCAGTCTCACTTTCTCTCGTGCCGTGCGAGACATAGGACAATCAAGGCGCTCCGCTGTGCATTGTCGTCAGCCCGTCGGTTGACGTCATTCCACTTTCTGTTCACCTGTCGGAGGCCCCCTCCCAACCGATTCTCTGTTGCCAGATCATATTGAGTCACTCTCACTTTCTCTTGCCAGCTGACTTGACTTTGACTTCGATACGGCAAAGGCTGGCTCCCCCAGCGTCATCTCCTCGAGTGTCGATCACCTGCATCGTACTCTAGTATTCTGTTGACGTTCGTGGGTGTGCATCCAGATGTCGGTTGGTTTTCCGGGATCTGCTCTAAGAAATTTTCCCCAGAGAAATCTTTGAGCTCACCAGATTTGTCTAATGACAGGCGGTTTCGGTGAGAATACAGAACCGAAGTGTTGGTCCCAGTCAGGAGAACGACTCATCGTATTTGGATTAGGCTTTTTTTTTTTTTTTTTTTTTTGGTTGAGCCCTTGACTAGACTTGGACTAGTAGTGTGATTACCTCTTAGTTCACTGTGGAGAAATGAGATGTTTGAATCGTTGGGTACAAGATTTTGCAGTATCTTGAGCATCATAATTATGGAGCATCTCCTCCTCTGGAGAGACACGAGGTTCAGTTTACTAAGTTTTTTTCCCATTAAGACAATTCGGCGTAGCCACTGACTTTGCTGGTAATGTACCTCTGCATACGCCCGAGGGCTTTGATGTTAATGATTTTTCATGGCAATCAAATTAGTGCTCGCAACAGAGTATTCATCAGTTAATGTGTCTGTGGTCAGGCATGGTTTCGGGACTGGGACAATAAAACAGCTGACGAACTCCATGAATAGAAATAGATATAAATTACATGCACCAAAAGCCTAAAATTAATTGATAAAATAGTTATAAGATAGTTGTTGGAATAACATCGAACGGATTAAAAATGACTCGCATGTCAGATGGTAGGAGATACTTTTAGACGATATGAAAAAGTTGTTTTAAACATGTTTTTTTTCTTTATCAGCATCAAAAGATGAAAAGTTATATATATATATATATATATATATGGTGTGTGTGTGTGTGTGTATAAAGTAATAGGGTGTTTATGTATGTCTGTACTGTTATAAGTCGAGAACTTTGCATTACAATGGAAAAATAAAGGTGCATTCGAAATGGCCAGTTTAAATTTACCTACAACTCACATCAGTACATTTATATGTCTATAAATAATTTTAAGAGCTCAAATGTGAAGCCTCAAAGGCAATTTCCCTTCACTTTTGACCCCTAAAAATGAAGGGAGACTTTTTCGCCTTTTTCCCACTCACTATTTTGAAAACGACATTTCATAACTTAATGAAACGTCTTTTTTTTCTTCGATATATGTTGATCTCAAGACACACCAACGAAAAACCAGATAACTGCAGCTCCGTTATTGTAAAAACTTAACAAACTCTGCATCATGACTATTCTTTGTGCCTCAGCGACAAGACAAGAATATTCCAGGTGGAGCGAGTCTAGCAATCGTTGATTAAAATTAGTTTAATTAATGTATGCACTTGGAGTATTTTAAACTTGTCTGACTGAACAATTGGTCAGGTGTTATTTTTTTACTCTTTAAGAAACCTGTCGTCTTCATGCAAGTATATACAGAGACTTTTTCTTATGGGCGGTCCGCTTGACACTGGATACATGTCACAACTCAAGCATACCAGTCAAGTAGCATCTTTTTCTTTATTATCATTTATAATTGATCAGTGACTTCGATCAGTTTAGATTTCAGCACGGCTGTCACAACTTTGTTATGGTTGACAAGCTGCTTCAGCAAGAGTATTTACATAGAGTGACACAAGAAACTTACCGGGAGAAATATATGTATGAGGTCAACAAACATGTTTTCCCTTTTCTTTATCATATATATATATATATATATATATATATATATATATATAGTAGAGTGAAAAGATAATTCGGAAAGCCATATCGTGTACAAATGGAGTTTCTGAAACGCGATACGTCCCTACGAATTGTTTCTCAAATCTGATAATACAGGATAAATTACTAACACTCGCCATATATATATATATATATATATATATATATATATATATATATATATATATATATATATATATATAATAGCAGATACAAAAAGTATCCAATATATTGCAAAACATTCATTTCAACCTATTTATACAGCTCTGATGTTACAAGATTGACCTATCTATGTACTTGGTCTCTGAATAACTCCTTGTATGTCCATTATCGTGTTTCCTCTCCAGTTTCAATCAAGTTCAGAAGCAAATATATTAGTCAGCCATTTCATCAGGATATTTTCACTAGAAAAAATTGCCACACCTTTTTAGACCCATTGTATATGGTGATATAGAATACGGACATAAAATTAGAAAATGGCTCGTCGTCCAGGGCAATAGTGTCATGACTAAGGTGCGGCTACCGAAGCTCGATGAGGACACTTAAGAGGCACAAGGATTTACAGTGAGCCGTAGTTGCCAAACATTAGCCAATGCTCTGACAAAATAATGAATTAGTATTATTTACTGGAATATTTCAAGTTCTCACGGTCCGGATAAAATTTTGCATTGCGCCGAATATGGCCTACGGGTTGTAAGTTTGAAGATTCTGCTTTTTTGCATTCTAGGCTAATATAGCTAGGGTGCTTCTACTCATTATGTATAGTTTCTCAATTTCTTCGTAATTAATGTTTCTCTGTAATCGTTACATGTCTCTTTTACTATAAATCATATCATGTTGATTACAGAAAATATCAAAATAAAGCCTAGATATTCCTTTAAATTTCATGCATTCATTTATGAAAAAAACAAAACAAAACAAAAACGATTTCTCTCTTTGTCTCGCAAAAATGGGAAAAAATATACGATGTTATCCCCGTACTGGCAAGTTCGGTGAACACTGCTATGGGGTTACAAGTGCTTTGCGTTAATTGAGGATCGAACTCACTGCAGTAGTTGTAGTTTTTGAAATTATCTTATCGACCACAACTCTACAGCGACCTACCAATTTACCAAGCTTAGCTTAGTACTGTCCTCAGACTAAGCCTAGGATCGAAATCGTTATTTTCATAATGGTTAGCACTCCTGCTTCACTTGTAGAAGGTCCCTGGTTCGGTTCCTGTTATGGAGAGTGTGGAACAATCTTCATTAGAACAAATTTCTCTGTGTTCTCAGCAGCTAATTGATTTGGATGGAGGTATATTTTCGGTAGACTTGCATCCTACCAAGGGAGTGATCATTAAAAAAAAAAGAACTTGGTGGAATGAAGTCTTGGACTCAACCAGATTTGAGACTCGCATGAATTACTAAACTGATGAAACAGAAACTTCATCACCGGCTGGTCATGCTCCAATCGGGATTATCTTGCGAGAGACGGATACTTTACCCTTCTCCAATGGTCAGTGAGTCTAGTCTGCTCTGCTACCTGCAACTCTCCTTTCAAAATACAAGTCGTATAAAATCAAGAACAGAATAAAACATAACTATAAATCAAGGTTTTACTAAGTATCGATGGCGGTTTATTGTATAAAGGATTTGAACAAATAATTGGATCTCATCAAGGTTGATAAAAGCTTTTCATTGTTTCTGCCCAAGTGTGTAAGACAGATATTGGAGAGTGGTTTGCATGCAAATGATAATTCAATACATATGAAAGAAACACCAAGTCTGTTGCTAGTATACTGTCATAGTGGAAGCGTTGAAAATGCTACGTAATTGGAAAAAAATATCTTTATTTCCTTGAAATTCTGGGATTGACATTATTCCAAAAATTATTTGGACTTATATGAATGGAGAAATTTATGATTCACGAGCTCATGACGAGTTTTGCTCTTATTAGATAAATGCTCATTGTTCATCAGATAACGAACAAGGAAAATAACAGAAAGAAAACGCCCCCACAAATACATAGGCTCACATACAGATGTATACATAAAGATAGACACACACACACACACACACACGAACAAATGCTTTATTCAATACACAAACATTCATTTACATTCACATAGACAAGTACTAGGTTGCCACTCAGGAAATGTCTTCTTTTTTTTTTTTTAGATCAGAGAACAATGCTAAAAAGTGAAACATTTACTAATCTAATTGCATATTTTGAAGATTCAGTGTAAATAGAAGCATGATTCATTATAACTGAAGATATTTGAACCCTCAACAGTAATGTTGTATTAACCAATTTTCAAGTACGAATTCTAATTAGGACGTATCGCAGCTCAAGTTGATCATAACGCGAACAAAACATTTGAACACTGTTTAGCTGTTTAAAGTTGGTTCACTATGATTAGGTCTTGAAATATGGATACCAATAACATATCTCGACGAGACATTGTGGCGTCTTTAAGACAGTGACCATATAACGCAATTTCAAGGCAACAAGAAAGGTTGGAAAAGTTTCAAAAAGTGACCTGAATGAAATACATCATGATTGTTCTGCATCTCATTCCTCTCAGCTAATTCGCCGAGAGAAATGGGATACGGAATATCAAAAACATCATTCATATTCACATGATATTTCACCAACAGAAGAAAATCTTTTCAAGCATTTTGATCTTCATATCCATGATAAAAGGTTTGATATTAGGAAAGTGATGATTTGTGCTTTCACTGAGTTTTTGACCATCATAGAGATGGCATTTTATTATTAGAGGATATTTGTAAAAGGATTATTGTTTAAAATGCTTCACATTTTTATGAAGCATTCCTCCTGTAGATTATATCATCCTTCATCTTGTTATTTCAAAAACATACGAGCATAAACATACAATTCATGCACAGGTACGTACACACCCACGCGCACACATGCACAAACACCCACACTTTCAAGAATGTACACCTAGAAATATATACACTGACAAATATACGCAAAAACACAAACGCATACATACATACATACATACATACATACATACATATGTGGAGTGTTGTGTATGTTTTATTTTGTTGACTCCGTTGATGGGGTTTATAAAGTAGTATCAGAAAGTTCTAACAGATGAAATTAGGAGCGTGGTTACTACAACTCAAGAGGAAGCGTGGATGTATCATTCGGCTGATTCGGGCGAAAAGAGCCTGTAAGTTAAAGGGAGAAGAATCACAGGGGAATAAACGACACCGTTTTCTCATGTAAAAATGCTACACTATTTATTGATTTACATGAATCATAAACTAGTGAGAGAAATGATTTGGAATGTGAAGTCTTTTAGAGGTGTAAGGTAAAAGTCTGTAATCGAGGTATTTAGCTTGTGATCGAGTCGTTGCTTCGCCAGACTGAACCTTTATCTCTTGCCCCCCTCCCCGAATAAATGGGTTTTTATTTTTATTTTTTTAGAACTACTAATTTAGTGATTGTCTTTTCACGTAAATAGACAAATGAGAGAAAGAGAGAGAAAGAGAGAGAGAGAGTATGTGTATTTGTAGGATTTTAGAATAAGATATTTGATTAAGTTATATTTCTATTTTAATAACATCTTTATATATATATATATATATATATATATATATATATATATATATATATATATAAAATTGGAATCACTATACATACATACGGACACATAAACACACACGTAAGCACAAATACGCACACACGCCTGCACAGACAAAAACGCATTCAGACACACATATACATACAAGTATAAACGTACATGGATATAAAAGCACAAATGCGAACATAATTACACACACACACACACACACACACAGATATCCTTTGACTTATATACATGCACACTGACACATACATGCCTGCTCGCATTAACAATCGAGCACACACATAGAGCTGCGCTCAAACACATACACTCGTGAATATAGACTTACACAAGCACGCACGGAGATATACCCATTTGAAAACATACACACACATACTGACGCTCTCATATACATACGCACACATCCACACGTACGTATACAAATGTAGACGTATATATCGCAACACCCATGTACAGATACACACACTTACACACGCAGACATACAGACGCGAATACATACAGAAAGAGAAACGCATACAAATATCAATAGACACACGCACATATACATTGACAAACTGATGCACCTAACATTTATACACATGCGCATTCACGTACATAAATATAAACATATACCGTATTATCTTTCCTGATTATTTCTAATCGAGTGACCTATTCAAGCTTTCCATGATTCGCCGTCTGGATGTGACAGTTGAGTCGTGTTCGGACACTGCTTAACCCGGTCGGTCATTCGGCTCTTTATCAAAGTAAACACGCTAACAGTCCTTACCCGTTTGTTCAATTCATCTACTGATCAAGATGAAATAACACTAACCTGATCGTTAAGTTAGATGGTTGCGTTATGTGCGTAAATCCAGTCAACGCCAGTGCTTAGTGTTCGAACCCAGGCAAAATTCAGGATCTCATTTTCAAAGCAGTCTGGCAATACCGATCTGACACGGCATAATCTTTCTTCTTACAATTCCTCTCTTCAGTCGGCCTTGTGCCATGTTAAGCTTCAGATTCATTTTTGTCAGACTAAACATTGTCAGCCTATGTCTATTTTTGACTTGTACTGATTCCATCTTGCCGTTATACCAACGGTAAGAGCAGCTTTCGTACATGGTCAGGCTTCTCGAGAAAAAGTGGATATGAGTTCGAGTCTCGCCCGGGGCTTATTCTTTTTCCCCCCCGTAGATTGAGGATCTGAGTTAATGCAATGAAAAGCAACCAAATATCAAGAAAATGTTAACCGGGATCACTTTTTTTCCTTTGTTTTCTACCTACAGACTGAACAATTATCATTTTTATGTAAATTACGACTTATATTAATATATTGAGTTCTTTCTTTAGGTCTATGTTCCCATTTTTATCAATGCCTATGATCAGACTAAAACAAAAGTTTTGTTGGTGATATCTGTGGAGAAATTGGCAGAGGGGAGCACATGCACAAATATACGCTCTCCAGTAGGGTCATTCAGTCACAATAAGAGGCCATTAAGCAAGCTTTCGCACTGTATAATTGTCGAATTAATAATGTCCGAAGTCTAATGTAGCTTTTTGGGGGGGAAATAAAAATTGCGTCACCCATGTCTCCCAGCCACACCCAGCCACATTTGGCTCCTAGCGACTTTTGGTTTCTTGAGGTTGAAAGAGAGATTTCAAACCGAAGACGCGTTTAATAGAACGATATTGCAAATCATCATGGCACAATCCTGAGACTACTACCAACGAAGTGGTGAGGTATTCTCCCCTTTTCACTCAGTTGTTTTTGTTTGTCAGCGCTACCGGACACACATTTTGGCTTAAACCCTTGCAAATTCACAAAACAGTAACAAGGGAAATAACTCTGAAAATCCCATGGGTACTTTTAGGCCTAGATCATGCTTTTTTACGAGAGAAAAATTGTGGTATTTTTGGTCTCTTGTTTTAGCGTTACTGGACATACTCAATGTTCACTTAATGGTAGGTATGGCTTATTTTTTAAAATGGATATTAAATGTCTGGGTACTTTCTGGACAGAGCTCGTAAAATGTTACACTTCAATAATACTGGTTCCCTTCACATTTACATGATGATCTTAATACGACGAGAAATAATATTTACCAGCATCATCTCGTATTTGTCCAGTCCATGCACGCTTCATTACCATTCAGTGTCCGACATAGGCCCTTGTGCATCGCAACAGGGTCTGGAAGGTCAAGTAGGGCCTGGAGGACCAAGGAAAGGAACCCTAGAGTTATGTATTGAAACATCTGAGTTACGTCCATCAATAACATAGGTTGATTCTATCGTTTACCGATGGGTGAATATAGTATGGCGTGCTAAAGGGGCGACTCCTGATCGCACTATATAATTCATTTCGGATTTATGTACGTTGTATCTCTTTCCAGGTACGAATTTTTCCTTTCACGTAAGCTTATCTCATTTTACGTTAGGATTTCTTTATTCTTTTTTCGGGCATGTCTTTCTCCACACACTAGAGGTCCGACGCATTTCAGACAGCGTTTGTAAGGAATTAAGTAGCCTGAAAAGAGATAAAGAGCGCTCGTAACAAAGAAAGAAAGCTATTATCGTAACATGTATGTATGTATGTATGTGTGTGTGCGTGTGTGTGTGTGTGTGTGTGTGTGTTTGAGGGGGGTAATAAGAGAGAAGAAAAATGAATTATTTCACTTTTTACGTCATACAGCGTCATATTCCTTTTTTAGAAATCCATTCTCTAAACGAAAAAAAAAAAATAAATAGAATACAAGAAAGAAAGAAAAGAGGAAGGAAAGAAGAAAAAAGCTTATAAAAACAGTGTTTATAATTAATGTATACACTATATTTGTTCTTTCGTCACGTATATCATATGTTACTTTACGTACGAACTTATTTGTTCTTTCTTTATGTAAATGTAAGTCCTCACTATCTTTCTTCGCGCACGAATTTCTCTATTTCTCCACGTACATCTTCAGGATCCTCCTCAACACATCATTTTTTTGGATGTCCTCATCTTACTCCATGTATGCATTTCTTAGTCATTTCTTGGCGTACTCATCATTTTACTTCTTGCACGAATTTCTTTGTTCATCCGCGTCTTATCTTATTCCACGAACGAATTCCTTTGTTCTTTCTTTACGTACATTTTCAAGATTTCTTTTTCTGACTTTAACTTCACGAATCAGCTTCATTTGACTGATAAATATACCATGAAAGTTCATCCAAATGAATTATGTGTATCATTCTTTCATTTGCCACGCGATCCAAACTTGAAAACGTCGATCTACGGAGAAAGTTTACATTCCAGCGCTCTCATGTCCTAGGGGCAATAGTTGCGAGGACTAAGAGAATTTTTGTTGTCTTCCTGTCCACACATTTGCGTATCTCCACATTTAACCAATCTTTGTCACTCTCTGTTCTCGTGAGGGTTCGGACGAATTGGAGAAAGTCTTCATTCGCCCACAATTAATCAAGGTGTGTATAATTTTAAGACTAACGTGGATGAATTCATATCATCTGGGGGTGGGGGATGGCAAATGTTTCTCTGTACTGATAAGATTAATACATTTTTATCACATGGATTAAACAGTATTCTAACGTTGAATACGTATTTTTAATGTAAATTGTATACACGGATGCCCCTATAGGCATCTTTACCTTAATAGATAAATAAATAAATGAATTAATGGATGAATTATTTCTATTAAAAAGACATTCGTAAAATATGACCAGTGACTTCAGATTCAAGAACATCAAAAACACCAATCTTGCCTGTGAACTACTAAAATAGTAAAAATATGAAAGTTATGATCTTCTTTAATAACAGGATTGCTTGGAACGGCCCCGATTGCAAAATGATTTGAAGATTTGGAAATTCGAATGAAACTATTCAACCATTGTGGAAACTGGCCAGAATACAGAGACAGTTGCTGGAAATTTGAAGGGACGCTGTCATTTGATAATACTTCCCGCCACCACTTTCTAGTGTTGTGAAAATTCATGGTCAGAGGGACATACGACTTTGAAGCATGAGTGTTAAGGTTTAAGCTTTTAGCAATATTTAGTAAACTTGATAATATTTTGTAGAGGCTGCCTTGGAAATAATACTTCTCTGAAGTTATTTAGCTGACGTTCGATGAATTTGCACATCTATCAACGGAGATTTACACAAGCGACTTTTACAATCTTATCCTGTAAACTGTAGAAAATGTATAAATCTCTCTGTTTTTTCTTTATTTGACATTCTTTCGTGCAAATCCAAGCTGCGAAACTACCACATCTATTAACAATTTTATAACTTACTATTAATTTATGCAATCCGTGATATCAGGAATGGGATTTATTTAGCAAATTCATCAAAACTTTCATTCTCCTGGATTTATACAGCGACATTCCCCAGTGAATGTTGTGGCCTTGTGCCAAAAAGTAAGATGCGTTTTGTAAATAGCTATATATAGTGACACAGTAAATATTGATTGGTAGCGAGTGAAAATAATACAATAACAACGGTTGTATTCTAGCGCTGATAGCGTTTGAATCGGGTATACGTAGGTAACATCTCGGCTCTTCTTACTGCTGTCTAATATCTTATTATAACTTCCCCTCTCCCTCTAATCATTTCATTCATTTTTCTGCACTAAAAATGACAATGAATATTTTCGGTGGTTGCCGATAAGATTAAGCGCCAAACTGAAAAAAAAAAAAAAATGTTCCAGCGTTCAATATGCATGTCTGAAAAAAATAGATTGTCAATTTTTCTAGAATGAAAGTAAGTTTTAATAATAGATACTTCCCTGGCGTTTTTAGTCAAATCTCTAGTCACTCATCACCAGATATCCTAAATTCATAAGCCTAGTTCCTTAGAATTCGTCTTCCTCGCGGTACCTCCCAATTATGCTAAAAGAGGTAGAGCCTGCGAGAAAAAAAAACAGCAAAAAACAAAACAAAAAAACATTCAGAAAACAAAAAACAAAAACAAACAAAAAACGAAACGGGGAAACTTTTTGCCTATGCCCGTATGAACGCTCATTGGAGCCCACATTAACTCGAATTTGTTTTATATTTACTTTTGCAGGAACATAAATCAACACCTAACACACCAAATAGCGTGTGTATGTGTGTGTGTGTTTGAATGAACTGGAGATTTTTGCCCCATCGTTTCCAGTTCAAACATAACGACGCTTTAATCACAAGTATATTTGTCGTAGTCGGCTATTTAAAGGGGAGGTAACTCTAAGGTTCTTGAGCACGGAGACGCGAAATATAATGAAAAAAATATGAAAATAGATATTATCCATCCAAATGGATGCCACTAACGAATACTAACGAAGATGAAAGCGAATCAAAAGAGCTTTTTTTTTTCATTTCAATTTTTATCCTCTCCCCTCTATTGCGAACAATTTTCCATCTGGCTTTTGAGACTTGTTTTAGAAACCGTGAACCAAAACTGTCAACATAGGTTTCTTCAGTATTTAAGTTGGTCTGTCTATCTGGCTATGTATGTATGTCTCATGTGTACAGACTGCATCAACAGAGCTTGATGACGGGAGATTTCAATATTCAATCTTACTATTTTAAAGAGAGGGGCCAATTTGCAATATCAGCCTTTACTAAATTGATCACTTGATTTGTGTCCAGCAACATTGACGCTTGATTTCTCATAATTATACAGTAAATGTTTTACTCACCCAAGGCAGCGTGAATACCATAAAATCAAAGAAACTGGGGCTGCTTCAGAAATCGAACCTGCCACCGATAGGGTAGCCGTTTCAACGTAGCGATGCTCTTACCATTTAGCTAAACAGCCGCCGGTAATGCAAAGGCCCAAATAACAGCTTTGAATTCAAAGTCTCATCTTATTTATTCTCGGTCTCTTCGTCTCTTTCAATGCGACAGTTATGTGTTGTGGCCCAACAGAATCATTATGAATTGCGTTATTTTCTGCTGCAGCCCCATTTTCTTTAATTGTTTATTCTATTTAAGTTGTCTAGAGCGAGTGATACATTCATCTTGTAATGACGGGAAATCATCACAAAAAGTGTGTATATAATATAACGTGATCTATAATTTCGGGAAAAAAATCATATCTCAAACCGTTTCTCTATGTATTTCCTTCATTTTTAACGAAAAGTTTTATATTTACAATAGATTATTACTTACTGAGTATATATTCGTGTATATATTTTTTTCCAATATCCGTATTTAGAAATTACGATTCATTAACTTTGAATATGGGAGAAAAAGAAACGGATTTTTTTAAATCCCCGAAAGCTACCGGCAAAATGTAAGTATTATAGATCGGCTACTCGTAAATACAATCAAAGGGAGATAATTCCGTGAAGAATGTTATTAACTCCCTTGCACTAAGACATTGAATAATAGGTGTATCACCATGGAACAATGGTTAGCAATTCAATTTCGCATGCCATTACAGCTGTACTGAGGTGGTTTCCCACTAGGTGCTCCATATTGATACGATCGTTCAGTAATATGTAAAGCTTACTAGATATCAATAATCTTCTTCGTCTTCTTCAGTGCGATGGGGTTTTTTAAGCATGAATATTGATTAAATTTAAAGTGTGAATCAATTTCTTTTCATCTATGGATGCCCGTCGTGGCTGAATGATTAGAAGGAACGAGGCGTATACTGGAAACCCTCTGGCCAGTGAGTCCGATTCTTACCGCTCGCTTGATCCAGGGCAAAGGGGCGTTCAACCAGGTGCATTCTGGGCTTTTATAGAGGGTCGTCGAAGGAAGTGACGTTTTAGATACCTAGTTAAGGAAAGGTCTTGTAACTAATTCTTGACAGAAAAATATAGGGGTCACCACTCATTGAATAGTTTCTCTCCTTTTGTCTGCAATATTGATGAGTGTAGAAAATCCTGATTCACATAATTGTGGTGTTGAAAATTGCTTTAAACTTGTTAATGCCGTACTGGCAATTTTTCAACACCTTATATTTGATTTTTTTCTCAGCTCAACAGTTATAGTAGTCTTTCATTTAGAAGTATGACTTATTTTATTACTTGGATTTTAAAAAAAATACTTATTCTTCTGTTACGTACGGTACGAAATTAAAAAAATCTCAATAAAACATCACAATTCATTCGAATTTACAAAAAAAAAAAACAAACCCAAAAACCAAAAAAACAAATTAATTCAAATTCAGTTAAAATATTTGTATAACAATGGTGACCTTCTGGTTTGATGCCTTTTTTTTCTTTATGTTTTTTAACCTGGATTCGAAAAATAGACTTGATCAGGCCCAAAAGTCTCAAACGTATTTTATAATAAAGTTAAATGTCATTGAAGAAAAATATGAAACAATAAATAGCCCCAAATGAGAAAAAAAAAACGAACACTTTTTGCTTTCAGACAAATAGTTCCTCTTACATCTTGAAGTGTGAATGTGCAATTTTGGAATTTTGGATTGGAGAATTGCTTTTTCAACAGTCACACTCTATTTCATACGTGTATTTTTGTAAGAGAGTGATGAGAAAACACGGCAAACGAAACACGGTAGAGTTTTCTCCCTTGCAGTCATGCGCTCTCTGATATTGCTTGAACGGGGGCAGCAGACGACTGACTGTCTTCCAAATCAGGGTTTCACTTATTGTCAGTTTATGCTGGTATTCATTTGGGAAAGTTAAACGTGGTTTCAAAAGTTCTTTATGCAATATTTCGTCATACTGATTTTTTTTCAGTGGAAGGAAAAGCACGTGCTTTCTATGAATGTCGGTATTTAAAAAAATTAGCATTAGTACTTATAGAACGTGTAAAAACTTGGTATCAGTACTACGATCGATAGATGGAGAAATTTTAGAAAAAAAGAAATTAATTGGCAGTGGTGGGATTCGAACCCACGCCTCCGAAGAGACTGGTGCCTAAAACCAGCGCCTTAGACCGCTCGGCCACACTACCAATACAATGTCATCTTTTGTCCTTATCATCATAACAATAAATATGTTTGCATTTATTTCCACCATTTGCCGCGGCCAAATTACATTGGATACATCGGTTCTCATGCGATCAACGAAGTTAAGCAACGTCGAGGCCGGCGAGAACCTGGATGGGTGACCAGGTGTCGTAAGCGAAAATGATGGAGTGTGTGACACCACTTCCAGTGCTTGTCACTTTCAAGTCTATTTCACAAATCGTAAGCCGAGAAAAGAGGATCTTGTGATATGGGAAATCCGGCAAGAGCGGATTATACAGTATGGCGCCAACGTAATTTCCAAGAATACAGGAGGTTAGTAAAAATGAACCTGGCGATTGAGTTTTTGAAATTAGCAGATAATTTTTTTAAAAATTGAGTAACATTTGGAAATTTCAATCAAATTTGCTTCTAAAATGATTTAAAATCAATTTAGAATGCATGCTCTTCATGTTTCATGAGGATTTGTGCCCTTATCACAAATCCGTCATGATAATTTGGAACCTGCATAAATTTTTGCTGTGGAAGGCAAATGGATCATCTTCCAATGGTACTTCATCACCATCAGTCTTTTAACGTTGGACATAGACCTTCCCAAGGACCTGCCACATTTCTCTATCATGGGCGTCGCGAATCCAGTATCTTCTGAATTTGTTTAGTTGGTCTCTCCATCTGATGCTCTGTTGGCCTTAGTTTCGCGTGTGATCTCTGGGGATCCATGTTGTGAGTTGTAATGTCCATCGGTTGTCTGTCATTCTTGCAACATGGCCAGCCCATTGCCATTTAAGTTTTCTAATAGATCCTATGATGTCTTGGAACCCTGTTTTCTTCCTGATATAATGTGCTGTCTCGTGATCTCTCCGTGTTCATTGCATGCTTCTCAATCTGCAGGTCTGTGTCTTGGTTAGGTTCCATGTTCCATAAGTGACTATCGGGAGGATGTATTGGTTTTGCTCGAACGCAAAACTTGTTCTTTTTTTCCTTTATTGACAGTTTTTCAACCTCTGCTCAGGTGTTAGAACATTTTCCTTCTAATTGTCATACATTACTTTTAACATTTGTGATGGCTTTTAGAAAGTGTTTAAAACCCTTCTTTTTTTTAAAAGAAAACATTTGTAAAAAAAAAAAAACGATTTTTTGTCAACTCAGCTTAGGTTTACATTTTGAAGTTGACGTTGACAACGCATTAGAATTAGCAGGGAGACCCAGTCTTCTTCTCTGACGCCGTTGCAGCGTAAGAACTAAGTCAGCATCATTGTTTCAGTGCCGCTGTTTCAGCCCTGAAGGTTATCACTTTGTAGAAACCATCATCTTATGATAGATTTTGATCTAAAAATTGTTTTTTTCTATTTAATCTTGTAAGAGATTTTTGAATCCCACGATAGATATCTTTGCAAATTTTTAAAGATATTTAGAATAATATTACGGTATAGAAATTACGATAATGATGTACTTAAATTCAGGTAGGTACATTCCAAGGCCAATTTTAATGGAGAGCCTGGATGGATCAAAGTGAAAAAAAAAGGTAACGGAACCTGCATGTTTTTCAAAAGAAATGTCGTTTTTTTATATAGAAGAGAATAATGCTAAAAGTGAAAGATTTACTAACATAATTGCATTTTCTCCAGATTCAATGTAAATAAAGATATAATTCTTTATTATTGAAGGTTTTTTGGCCTTTGACCACAATGGTGTCTGCGCAAGATAACAGACTGATTTTCAAGAATGATTTCAAATTATGACACAATGTTGCCTAAGCTTCTGATGTTGTTAACGAAGCATTCGGGGATTAACATCACTGCAGTGCTGTTTATCTTTGTTTCTATATGATTAGGTCTAGAAGTATGGATACCAATTATGAACCACGTACTTGAGAGGCCCAAACCTGTTCCTAATGACAGGTTTAAAACTTATCAAAAGCCATAGTTTATTTTCATGGATTTTATTGGATAAGGAATAGTGTAAGTATATGACTAAATTTGAATGACTTTTATTACACCATAGCTGTCAAATGCCAAAAAATATTCAATGATAACAAATTATATCTTCATTTTGCATTGAATCTGAAAAAATGCAATTATATTTGTAAATCATTCAATTAGCATTATTCTCTGCAGTATGAAAAACAAAACGAGATTCACAATGAAAAAAAAAAGACTATCTAGCAATTGCACTGTATATCCCCAATAGAAGGTCCCAATGGCAGGGAAAACAGAATTCATGCCTTCACTAGATTTGTGAGCATCGAAACCAAATGATTTTATACAGATAGCATATCATCATTGTACCCCCCATCATTTCCATCGTTGGAAAAGATAACTGCTTCAAATGGATTGTAATCAGATTGAATATTTACCGTTTTTTGTTGTATATATCATCGTACGTTTTACTATTCCAAAATTAGCATTTCATACGTAGCAGTCTGTTAGGTTTAAAAGAATGTCCATTAAACAAATAACGTCTTTGATCGGTGAATGCAAAGAGCCAAATGCTTTAAAAGCTTCCGAAAATCATTCCGCTGTTCGTAAAAAGAATTGAAAAAGAAAGGAAGAAAGAAAGAAAGAAAGGAAGGAAAACTACTAAGAAATGAAGAATAACATAAATTTTTTTATTAAAGGCTTTCTATTAATTTACGTGCTGATTGTTCTACATATTTACTTCAAACTGATTGGTTTGGATGTTAACCTACGCACAGAAGAAAAATTAGATTCAACAAAATGTAAGTTTTTCATCCTTCATCCAAGCTTCAGCCCCAAAGAAGCAATATTTTCATGAAGACAAAACAAAAGAAGAAACAACAAATAAGAAAAAGGGATAACGATTCTATTTAAATTTTTTGACAATTTTTGATCTTTTTCAATGCAAAAGCTGACTACATAGGATCATTCAGAACCAGAGTAACATCTAATTTTGTTTTTACGTTGACAAATAAATTACTTTCCAAGTGCAAATTGGGGAAAAAAAATTAATTTATTTTACAATGGCAGTAAATGTTTCTCCCCGGAGAGATTGACCGATTATATAAAAACTGAACAGTGCACAAGCATGCACCACCACCACCACCACTACTACTACTACTACTACTAATAATAATAATAATAATACTAATACTACTACTGTTGCTGCTTCTGCTAGCGATGAAAATAACGACAAAAATATTTGCAGGAGAGGAATTTCATACGATTTGTTTCATATATATTATTAATTAAAAAAAATAGTTTTTCTGTTCTTCCCATTTAAGCCTGGGAAGTAAAAAATCAATTATATAATGATTAAATCCTTGCATGGAATTCAGTTAGGACGAAGAAAGTTTGAGCAAGTTTAAACCTCATATACAGGAAATACTGAAGCCTATGAATTAACAACATGCAATTTCGAAATGAAAATCTCTGATACAAATAATTCGCCTTTAAACGTAATATCCTTGCCTACGAATGACAGATATTTGTCGATTATCTATAGACTTTGATTGCAAACTGACGCTCATCTTCATGCACCTTCTAATTAAGGTTGCTCCAGAGATTTTGAATTGGAGAATATGGCGGCAAATCCATCAATCTATAATTTCTGAAACCCCTTTTAGTCCGATAGCCGATCTTTCCATGCGAACTGTGTTAAGGTGCGTTGCCTTGCATTTTTAATCCATTTGGTACATCCCAAGATCCGACCCCTAAAATTCCTCCATAATGCCGCCTACAATAACTTTTCCATCGCCTTGTTGAAACTATTTCCCCCTTGTAATCTAGTCCACACTCCATCCATCCAGTCCATCAAGAGTAACAGCTCTCGTCAGTAAAAAGAACAATATTGAAGTCAGTTTTTTAAAGATACTTTCAAGCTCATTCCACACGCTTCTCCCTGCGTCTGGGCTTCAAAGGTGGTCAGATATCAGGTTTGACATATTTCGCAACAAGCAATCTCCTCGAATATAGTTTTGCTGCTCAGGACCAGTTATTTTCTGATAATACGCTTAATTCTAGACAGCCCTAACCGTGTTTTTATTCAGGACTTGCCCTTATCTGATTTTCCACGTAATGCACCAAGGTGTTCAACGTACGTCTCCACTGTCCGATGGTACCTATTAAGCATTTTTGTTATTTCAATGGTCATACTGACTTCTGCAAGCTATGTGACGATACAATTTTTCCCAGCATCCAATAGATCACTTGAATGGCTTATGATTTGATAATTTTGCTGTGGCTTCTAAATAATTTGGCATTTTTAAACAGAAATGGCTTCCATTTTTTTTTTTTTTTTTTTACTAGCGAGTAGATTATCTTCACTTTTGCTATGTTGGCACAGGTCAATGTTGCCAATGTTTGTTCCAATTATGTTTCTTCCATCTTTTGTGAAACTAAATTTACCATAATGTAACCTTTTGCCGTAATAATTTGGCACGTACTGTATATATATATATATATATATATATATATATATATATATATATATATATATATATGCATCATCATATATGTGCATCATAACAGAGACACTTCAAAAATGGAAAAAAACCCAGATTATATGACAAACAGTTTATATCTAGTGTATATATGAAAGCATTTAATCGGATTTCTTAACAATCTTTCGCTTTTTAGCTGTTGTCCTGAAATAGAGATAAGATGTGCTTAATATCCATTATAACGATTTTACAGAATTCTTCGTGTCAGAATTGTATGGAACAATATGTTTACTTCTCAAATTATGTCTTTCCGGTGTCTGGGTTCAGAACCGCACTCGGTGTCAAATAACCCCAAGGAACATTATTTCAGTTTGGAAACAAATAGAATCATAGAATAGACATTTTAAGATTTAAGAAAAAACAGGTGGCGAAAAAAATCTGAGGGGTTCTCGTGAACGTACTTTTCCGACTGTAATAAAAAATAACGTACAGATATCAACTATCGATATAGCAATCAATAGAACACGAAGCTATATAGATAAACGACAACAAAAGTGCTTGAATTAGATTCGAATATGAACAAACGAGAATCTGTATGGTAAGTTGACTAATATTGAATAACCAGCCTCAGGGATGATAAAATTTAGTCCCTCCCGAAGCTTGGAACTTGTGTCTCAGCAGAATCTGAATCACCATTTTCCAGGAGAACCGTGATAGACATTTGTAACACGGCTATACGAATGCCATGTTGAACAAACGTCCATTACTGCGATTCATGTATTGCGCAAAAAGCAGAAAAAAAATTACAGTATTGATTTCTTTAATAGAAATTCAAATTGCGAAATTTCTTTGTTGATTGGCTTCGCGAATGACCATTCAGACAATTTTCAATGGAGTTTTGATGAACTCACCATGAAACAAACAGCGTTTCCGAATCTGAATATAGTTGTCAGTTATTCAATGCGTAAATGAAACTTACGTCACATTCTTATTGTTGTTGAGAAAGTAGGGTATGTTTTTACGCTAAAAGATTTTATGCAAGGCTTCATAACAATTTTTTTTTGCGAAGAGTATATATTACTCATTTCATTAGAATCCTTTCTGTATATAGATACAACCATCAATGCAGGATAATCACCATTGTCTTCATGAAGGTTCACAGAGGGAAACTTGTTTGGTGATCCAATGTTCACATTACAGCATTTTATGAACATAAGCTAAAGCTCGTTCATCAGTTATAGACGTAGTGTTTTGTTTTATTTTATGATAAGCACGTAGAAGACCTCGGGAATGCTTATTCTGGTCTTTCTTATTCTCCTTCTACTTCTCATTAGTATTATTGTTATTAGTTTATCTTCTTCTTCTTCTTCTTATTATTATTATCATTATTATTATTATCATTATTATTATTATTATTATCATTATTATTATTATTATTATTATTATTATTATTTAGCGGCCATTGAAAGAACAAGATGTTTTTTTTTTAATATCTTGCTGGCCCTTTCGTCGAACTTGTTGGAGGTCTCTTGACTTGAGCTTGACTCGTCTCGGTCACATTGAGATAAAGTGTTTGCGGGGATTCTCCCTTTAGACAGGGAAGACACAAACACAACTGACGTAGCTCATTGCGAAAAGCTCTTCCACTGGCGACGTAGAGCAAGAAGTTCACAGAGTTTGACACGTATATGAAGACATCCATGAAGCCAAGAGTATACATCAGAAGTCTGTTCACAATAGTGACCATTGCTATATAATTCAGTATGGAGAAAGGAACAGTGGTTAGGAAGAAGAGGGCGTTGATGGAGGCCAGGACTCGAATCGCATCGTCAGTTCCGTGAGCCTTGCTGTTCTTCTGACGCTGTTGGGCATCAGTTACCAAGAAACGATTGCGCAGTTCATAGCCGATGATAACACTGCAGATAAAAAGTATAACGGCCGGGATGAAACTATAAAATGTGTAATAGATCGTATATTGAAAACCCACCATGTCCTCGTTGTTCACCAGTGGGAAGCACGATTCTTTGGCAGCATAATCGTCGTATCCAATCGTGCGCCAATAAGCTTTCACCCCTGTGATAAAGGAAAGGAAAAACAACATGATGATAATTACGGCCACTCGACTTGTCCTTTTCAACACTCGGCTACTCCACATCGGATAACGTACGCAGAGCATTCGTTCAAAAGAAATCGCCACTGTGACCCACGAAGAAAAAATTAAGGACGTCTCTGAAATGAAGGGCAGAGTTTTGCAGAAGACGATGTGTTCGTCGTTGAGGAAAATTCCGGTGAATATGTAGAGGATTTTGGAGAACATTTCGGTCAGCTGCACCAGTAAATCCGTGATGACCAACGTAATGAGGTAGATGGCTACGTTCAGTGCCCTCATGCGTTTGCGCAGAATTACGATCAAAGTGGTCACGTTACCCACGGTTCCAAAAATCCAAAGCGGAACACCGAAATATATCCAAACTGGTTGATTGACTCGACGGTAGCTGTATTCAAGATCAATGTCCGTCTCGTTCGTTTCCATTTCTCTCACCGTGAACCGTTATACGTAACTGCGACGCGCGAGACTGCTACAAAGTTCTTTGGCCGGTTTGCATAATGGTCGATCGGGTGAAGTGGATCTCTCGTTCTTTCTTTCCTTTTTTATGAAATGTATTTATTCAACTAAACGTTACTAAACTTAGTACGCACAGCACAAGGACTCTAGCGTCGGAAAACAGACGAAGCTCGGATTCAGAACGGTTGACTAGCTCGCCAGACAGTAATCCATGACGGGGGAATCCCTTTTTTTTTCTCTACCCGTCTGTCTCTTTCAAATTCTCTTTTTTTTCTGTCTCCTTCCCAAATCACCCTAGATACAAATTCAATGAAGGCTACAGAAATGGGGTGGGATGGGATGCAAAATCAAGAGTTTTTAAAAGATTTTAAAATCAATTTGCATATTCAGATATTTTAATGGCTACGTATAACAAGCCTTGAAAGGGTAGAAGTATATCCAGTCATCGTTACAATGCGTATGTGCGTAAGTCTATGTTTGTGAATAGGTAGGTGTGTGTGTGTGTGTGTGTGTGTTTTCATGTGCCTCTGTTCAAGAACTTAGACTCCTGAATCGTACACACACACACACTCACACATAAATATATGTGTGTGTGTATAAATGGTGCGTGTATTACCTTGCAGTTTTACGTTCAAAAATGCGGTTTGTTGAATATTCAAAACTTAAAAAAAAAATTCAGATCAATAAACGATTGATCAAGCTTTAGAAAAGGCCGTGAACCTAGATTTCAAGAAGTATGTGTAATAAGCAGAAAAATTACCAACTATTCAGGGAAGCATTCTTCATCTTTTTTTTTTCTTCAATTGAACATGATGAAAAATCTGTCACTCGTTGATCTTGGCCGGCATCGATAGCTTTAAAAACGCAATGAATTCGAAAGATTCCGAATGAAAGCAACTTTTGCAAGTATCAACGTTTTTTTTTCTTTCTTTTTTTCTTTTCCTAATCTGAATGATAGCCTAACAACATGCAATGTTGGAGGCAAAATAGAAGAATTAAAAAATATCTCCGCGAATATTAAAACTCAGCCGAGAATAAAAAAGTCCATTTATACAGGAAATATAAAACCAGTGTTTTTCTTTATCATCTGTGAAGCCAATGGGAAACTTGAAAGATTATACCGAACACTGGTTTGAAAATATCGTGCTTTTATTTCATCGTATCGTTACTCCCCATAACTAGTCAACACTCAATCATATTCAAGCATGAACCAATCAGAGACAAGTGTTACAGATAAAGAAAATTAGCACCAATTATAACAAATCTCAGGCACATATTTGTTGGCCAATCGCATTATTGAAATGAATAGCACTTAGAATCTTATTGGTATTAGTTAAATCGATACCATTAGTCTGTTTATATCTCAGTTATCACCGTCGAACATGAAAAACAAATACGAGGCTATCAAAAGAAGAAAAGTGGTTGGTAAACGTTTTTAAGAGCAACCTCAACACTGTAGTAACGCTTTCTGAAATAATTAGGATGGGATGAATCTTTTGAAAGATGAGGTTTGAATTAGATCGGGCATAAAATAATATTTAGTTGATAAACAAGCGTCTATTGAACCAAATATTCACAGCCGATTTCCAAATAGATATTCTCTCTGTTAAATTGTCACAAAAGAATCTCAATATAGAGCATTTAGTCCCATGAATGATTGAAAATTCATTTTCCAAACATTCACAAGGTGACAGGGGGCAAAGCGAATAATGAGCTCATCTTTTGGGGTAAGGGGAACCCAGATTTGAATTTCCAGTTTCAATTTTTCCTTTTTGCATGAACAGTGTTTATCTAATCACCATCTTTACATAAATATTTACATATGCTTGACTCCAAAATGAACAGTTTTCGATGGCCATAGGTATATAATGATAATGACGCCGGAAATAATTATATCACAGGAAATGATTATGAGTGATCTTACAACTAATGTTCCAGGACGGTAGTGATGTGATTATATATATATATATATATATATATATATATATATATATATATATATATATATATATATATTCCAAGTGAATGTGTTCATCAACCTCTTCTATATCCTCACCCTCTATCCTTATGATTTTCTTCATAAAACGACGCAAAACGATCGGTTGGGAATCATTTGGTATGAATAGAGGCATACAGAAGAGCACATTGCCAATGTGCTTAAAGTGTTAAGTATACAATGAATGCTTAATACAGGCTATGAATTTGGAATGCAAACAAATTAATATCGTACAGAGAGCTATGGAAAGAGCAATATCAGGGATAAGACATGTACAAATAATTAGGCAACAACAATGGAGATAGGCTTAGCAAGAAAAAAACTGAGCAAAGATTGAGTTGAGGTAGAAATGTTTGTCGGTAAGCCATAGCAATCATGTTCATTATGGTAGAAGATAGAGAAAAAGGCCTTTGTCCAGCAGTGGACATATGATGGCTGCAGCTGCTGATATATATATATATATATATATATATATATATATATATATATATATATATATATAATGATAAGTCTATAGCTGAATTATTATCAGCAATTCTCACTGTATGAATATAATATGATGTGATGTATGGAGAAGCGTTGGTCAAGTGCATTGAAAAGGAAATAGATTATATTTAAAATGAATATTTGTTGCATTAAATGATTATCCTATTCCATCATTATGCTACTTACTGATATACCTACGTTTATCTAGCTGCAAAACCCATACGGGTGTGCATAATTCTTACCTTGATATATATATTTTTCGTTTTTTGTTTGCGCTGATAAAGATGGCCGAGTAGATAAAGTGTTCGAACATATATTTGACAAAAACTCAAGCAACAACAACAACAACAACAACAATAATAATAATAATAATAATAATAATAATAATAATAATAATAATAATAATAATATCATTCACACGACACCATTACTAAAACCAGATTATCAAAATACTGAAGAGAGTTCTGGTTAATTGAGGAGACTTGCCGTCATCCAATCTGCAGCAAAATCCATAAAACTCCACTGGTATGTGAACTGAACTGCCATAGCAAATGTGCTCAGCATTTAGAATAGTCGGATGTGGATTCATAAGAATCGTGCATTTGGTGATAAGTTTTGCAATTTGCAATGATACAAGTTATGACCATAACATTTTCGAAAGTCAAAAGTCAGACTAGTCGGTGTCGACCTGTACAAGAAATACTTGACAGTGTAGCAACAGTCATACACTGGGAACTATGCAAACGACTAGAATTCGGCCATATACACAAACCAGAGACTATCCTGGAAAGTAGATGCCACAGATTACCCTGGGACTTCGACATCATAACCGACCTCATGATCCAAGCGAGAAGATTAAATATGGTAATTATACACTAGAAAAGGAGAACATGAAAAATATTAGACGTGACTGTACCTGCAGACCACAGTGTAAATACAATAGAGTGAAAAACTGGAAGAGTACCAGGACTTGGCGTGAGAGCTGGAACAGGTGTGGAGCATGAAAGTCAGGACAGTGCCAATAATTGTAGGCGCATTTGGAATTGTGTCGAAGACATTAAAGTCAGTATTATAGGGGTTGGAGATAAAGGAAGGATTGAGATGATGCAAACCACAACACTACGAAATTTGAATTTACAAGATTCTCACGCGTTCAAAGACGTAGATTCTCAAATCTTACTTAAGAAAAAAAATTCCATTCCAGTTTTTAAAAAAAACATTTTTTTCATGTGATAAAATCAACCTCTATACCCACCTCAATTTATTTGATGATTTAGTTTACTTATAATTATTTGACAAGGATAAGTTTTACACATAGTAAAGATAAGTTGAGTACGCTCAGATAGTTCAATGTCTAGCACGTTTGCCTCACACGCAGAATGTGCTGGGTTCTATCCCCTCTATGAGCGAAGAGTGTGAGGAAAGCTCTTCATTAGGACGAATTTATATGTGTAATTAGCAGCTAATTGTGTTCACTCTAAGCTGTGTGATTCGAATGGAGTTATCCCTTTGATGGACTTGCATCCTGCCAAGGGGATGATCATAAGTCCGGGTCTCGACACTAGCAAGGGTCACTAAGCTGACACATGCAACAAAAACGGGAACTTTGCTTTACTTCAAAGATGAGTCCATACAGGAATACATCCTATTTACCTTTTTTCTTAAAGTTTCATAGGCTCCTCATGAGTTTTTTAGGGATAAAAAAAAATGAAAACACAGTAAAATATTGCTGTTCTTCATAACTGCTGATTTTTTTAATTTGTTCATCTACAGTTTTATATATCTATCATCTTCTCAAGATCTACCACCGACTTTTGGCGAAAAGTGACATGTGTCGATAAAAACACCAGAAACTTGTAATCTATGAGCTTTATCGTAATAACATTTGTGTTATTAATGAGGAGAAAAATTTAGAAAATTATCAACTAAAAATTATTCCTGTAAACAATATAAACAAAGAGATAATTGTGGTTGAAAACTTGTTCACACTCGCAATCAAATATTTTGTCCTTAAATTATCAATGTTCTTCTCACTCAGATTATTCTGAAACCTTGTTTTTAAGAAAAAACAGTGTTTTGTTTATAAGTAAATTCTAGTCGTTCACTGGATCTTTTTTCTTTCCAAGATAAACAGAAAACAATTTGAGAATAATATTTTTTCTAATTATGATTACGTTTTGAAAATAAGTTGTCAAAGATTTTTTTAAGAAGTGCCCATTACTACCTCAAATATATATATATATATATATATATATATATATATATATATATATATATATACTACCTTGGGTAACCGACGTTGTCAGTGGAGAAGAAAGGAATCAAGACTGAAACGTTATGTTATTCTATAATTATTCATCCACATTTATTACCACTAAATATGATTCACATATCACTGTTATCCCCGATGATTATGTCTTATTAAAACGGTGAAAATTTCGCAGGAAAAGACAACTGTCAATGAACAGCAATTGTTTAATTCAATATCAGGCGTGTGCTAATCTGTCGAGCGAGAAACGCTAATAGAAAGAAATGTATCGTGTGCGTAAGGATTTCCATCGAAAACAAAAAAATAATTCATTATCATTATTACTTGATATTATTCTGGTATCATTTTGCTGCAGATTTTCATGTCTCATTCAAAAAAGTAAAATCCAGGAAAATATTAGAAGTAAAAATTAAACCAAAAAAAAATTTTTTTTTGATAAACAGGAATTTTTTTTATTGAAATATCGGCGTGCAAATTTTTTCCAGTGTGAAGCGGTAATAAGCGGTAATAAGGAAACGAATAGGTGTAACTCTTTCTATCGAAAAAGTAGAAAAAATATCACGTCTGAACAAAAGTTTCAAAAGGTTTCCATAGAAAAACTGTGATTTTGTGAAAATCTTTACGTGTCTGCAAAATATTTCCTATGAAAAATTACCATTACAAAATTATCATTCCGAAGTCGATTTCACCTCCATCACTTCTAAAAAGTCGCTATAAAATACAAGTAGCACTAGAACTAAAATGTTGACATTTCACCAAGTCACTGTCATGTCTATAAAATTCAAAAGATACGAAATCATATTTATGTATAATCCTAAATTCATTGTCAGATAAAAAATATCATTCAAAAAAAAAAAAATCTAGATAGCAATTTCTGACATTTAGCCGATTGATTCTAAAATAAAATCATCTAAAAAAATCAAAATACAAGAATAGAATTACCTCCCTTAAAATAATCGCTTTCGGGATGATTATTTTATCTGAAATAGGAAGTTGCATCGGTAATTACTCCATAATGAGCTTGGACTTCTTCGTTCATGCTCTATTCTTGGGTGCATCTGGACTTCCGGGCCCAAATTGCCGAAGATTCGTTGGGAAATGACGTCATAGCACTTAAAAACCATTAAATCTAAATGCAAAGCTTCTAAAAACACATCTAAATACGGTAATAAATGGAAAGATTGGAAGTTACATCAGGCATTTTCCAGAGGGAGCCTTAAGCTTGTCTTTTTTAAAATTTTGTTCATGAATTATTGTGGGTAGCATCTGAACCTACGTGCCAAAAATTGAAAATCGTTGGTGAATAGCAACATTTTTTCAAGAGTTGACCTTTTCTACCTTCACCGATTGAAGAGCGTGTGGTGACTCCTATATTTCTTAGTCAAGAATTTGATACGGAACCCTTCTTTTTAGCTAGGAATCTAAAACGTTACTTCCTTTGACGACCCTCTATAAAAGTCCTGAACGCACGTGGTCGAACGCCTCTTTGGCCCCGGTCTTCGAACCGGTTAACTTCTACCTTTTTGGCTCCGGCATCTCGAGCCAGTTACCTTCCTTTACCTCTCTCTGGACTCGCAGCTGGCGCAGTCTCTATTCATTGATAGAGATTATATACACATTGTCTTGCCACTTATCTTCCTCGGTGTGAATGTTCGCAAGAACTTTATAGCTATTGAATGCAAACACTGCAACTACTATTTTTGGTGACCACACAAACGTTGTGTCCATTATTTCGCCACCTTCTTGCACATATCTTGAATACCTTTTTATAATCTAGTTTGGTCAACTAGACCACTCATTATAACAGGCACGACTCACCAGGCTCCATTCGATAGAAAAACGAAACGACACGAGACGTATCCCTAAAATTCTTATTCTTTTTTATATTTCGTTTTTACGCATAGGAATAACCCAAACCTAACAGGCCTCTACTCTTCTATTCTTTACACAGTCGAATGTATTAATGTTTCCATTCCATGTATTTCATTTACACTCTTCATTTGTGCATTGAACGTATCCCTCATTTTTCACATCTAAATATTTGTATGTGTCTTTTTACTCCATCTAACATCTGCGTCTATATTTGTACTTGGCGCACGTGTTTTCTACACGTCTTCCTTCCTTCATCAACTTTTCCCCGGACGCCCATGTCGGCCACAATTCCAGCAGGTGCTACAACCAAAACTACCCAGAGCCATAATTTCTACAAACTGTTGACATTCAGACCAGAATGTTTTCTATAAGCGCATAGACCTAGATAAAATAATTAGAAACATAAGAAGAGAAAACAAGTGGGTGTTCACAAATAGGGCCCGAACGGCAGGTGATAGATTACCCGGCAAGATTTATTGCAGCCAATTAAAACACATCGCACACAGCAATTTTTTTATGCAAAACACATACATCCTTTGGGCCACATAACTCTATCCCACACCAGCTGAGATCTAAAATATTATCCCAGTCTGTACCGGATACTTAAAAATCCACCACCACCACCATCATCATCATCATCATCATCATCATCATCATCAGTCTTGTAACGCCCGTTGTTGGACATAGACCTTCCCCAGGATCCGCCATGTTTCTCTATTATGGGCGTCGAAGATCCAGTATTTTCTAAATTTGTTCAGTTCATCTCTCCATCTTGTACTCATCGGCCTCAGTTTCGCATGTGATCTTTTGGGATCCATGTTGAGAGTCGTGATGTCCATCGGTTGTCTGTCATTCTTGCAACATGACCTGCCCATTGTCATTTAAGTTTTCAAATAGATTCTATAAGAAGTTAGTACGTCTAACGAAACTTGTCATATAGAATAAAGAGTTTTCATTTGTGACATCATCTTCAGTTTTACGAATTATTTGTCTTTTTAATATGATACTGTCCATACAATGATCACACACACGTTTTTTTTTCTCTAAACTTTCATTTACACTAAAACCAGAGATCCGTTAACTTGTACGGAAAGATGAAAAATCAAAAAGATGATCCTTGTCTGTTGTATATATATATATATATATATATATATATATATATATATATATATATATATATATATATATATATATGTATATATATATATACAACGTGTGTGTGTGTGTGGGTGTGTGTGCTTGTTCTGGAGGTAATGTCGCATTTTTGGAAGGAAATACAAACGTTTTCAAATATAACAAACGTTAAATGTATATGTTGAAACATGATCATTATCGGCAACGAGTAAAGTCTACTCTGGAACTAATTATTTCATCTTCGAGTTTGTTTTTTTTCCTTGATTTTGGTCGCACGCATTCATCTGTTATTTGCCTCCAACTTTTAATAGATATCATGTATCGATCTTCTTTTTATGAAATGAGTTCAAAATTAATTACCATGTCATTATCAATTAAAATCGCAAATTAGAGTGGATTTCTGTTATTAAAATAAGCCTGCATGCAATGGTCTGTTCCGCACCTAATCTCCACCAATCAGATCGATATCCTGCAAATAGTGTTGGTGCATATTAAATCGATCATGACCTAACCTATGGGAGATGCAGTATTTTTATACTAAAATTTTCTAAATGGAGTTTCTTTTAAATTCGCCAACGATGACGTTGGCAACTCAACACACTAAAATGCATTGATTCCTCAAAATAACTGATTTCATTTAATTTTTCACTTAATTGTGGTTATTGATATTTTCTTTTTCTTTCCTTTTTTGATATTCTCTGTACCTAGACCAAAAACACATACATCAACCGAGTTGGAAAGAAACTCTCTGAGGTCACCGATATTTTGCGAGCAGTCACGTAGCTCTGATTGCGTGACTTCCAGTAAGTTTGGTTTCAGATTCTGTGATTGAGCGTAAAAGAATCGTCTCCTGTACTTGAGTCCTGGAGCCAAAAGTCATCGAAACTTCATCTCTCACGTTTCGCTTAGAGTTGTAAGTTTTTGAAAGCGCATGGGAACCGGGGACCTGTGTTCAAAAAAATCATCCTCCTTTGAACTCAAAGGTCAATAAATTGCCTTACGTCCTCAAGTAAAAAAATATTTTTCGGTTTTTAAGGGTCAAAATTTGTGGATTATTAAAAAACTCACCTTGTAAGAAAATAAACACATTAATAATTGTTGAAATCAGCTAAATTTGAATGAATGCACCAATTAGGATTAAACTAACCAAATTATGAAACGATCAGACTAATTGTCAAACGCTAGTCCAAGTCTGAAGTTGACTTTATTGTTCTATCGTAACAACAACAAAAACTATCCTCACCAAACTCAGGGGACTAAACTCCTCATGGTTTATCTGTGCTGTCACCTCAAACAAAACTAATACGTAGAATTATCACTCAGATTCCGTGATTTGAATTCACGAGAAACTAGATTACCAACACATATCTAGGGAAAAGTTATGTTAGAAAAGAAATTCGGAAGGGCATGTTTCATTCTGATTAATAAATATATTTATAAAACGATTATTTTCCTACCGTGATTAGAAAGTATTTGGTAGCCGGCTCTCTTACCAACTGGGCCAAATTGACTAGTCTTACATATCTACAACAGTTTATCTTTCAGATATGCAAAGGTTTATTTGATTCTAATCAGCACAAATATTTGTTCTTGGATATATATATTTTACATAATTTTTTTTATTCATTATATATACAATAAAAAAAGTTGCAGTAATCATCTTCAATTGGAATTGATGTACGAGTGGCATTTGACCTTGCAGCAGGCAGGCTTAGGACCAGAATACTTTTGTATGACGTAATATTGATGGAATATCCCATCAGCCATTACAGGACAATTATTGCTTCCACTACTTTCAACACCATTCGCTTTGAATCATTATCCGATACTTTGTCAGGATGAGAAAACTCAAGGCAAAGCTATTTGTCACAAGATATCTCGTCGGCCGATCCTAAGTGGTTGAATAATGACACTGAATAGCAAATGAATACATTAATTATGATTCAAATAAACCGATAAGTAAATAAACGAATTATGAAATAACATGAGTGTAAAATATACGTACCATTCATAGACAAACCAGCTGAGTATCAAAAAGTTTAATTAAAATTATATGATTCAAATATACACTAATAAATTGTGTTATTATAAAATAGACATCGTGATTATAGTTAAAATCAGCTCAGAGATACATAAATTCATTCATTCCTTCAATAATTTGTGGACGTCACATCAAGGTGGTTTTCAGTATCAAAACCACTCTTCACAACCTCTTTTCTAGAGTCGGTCACTTGCGAGACAAGTGTTTGATAAAAGATTGCTTTTATAGCATCTAAGTCACTTCACCGTCTTGAGAATAAGGTCCAAATGATAGAGTGAGAACATCGCTGAGGAGTGAGAAAATGTAAGGAAGCGACATATACTAACGTGGCGGGCAGGATATGTCAGACCACAAATGGATTTCAATACGGTGTGGATTTCTTTGGTTTGTGCTTCTGATAATTTACATATTGACAAGAAAGCGGACTCAAACTAATAACATTGACTTTTCTATAAGGAATTTTCAAAAACCAATTCGTTGAAGACATATTTGTGGGTCCCCTTTGTAGAAACTGAAAATCCCATGAGAATATATTGTGTGATTCTTGAGTTTTGGCTGTCACATTCAGAATCACAGGCATACAATTTAACAAATGCAATTTTGGCTCTGATTTTGAAAGAGCTTCCGTGTAATAACAACAAAAATGGTGAATGAACTACAAATTTGGAATCAGCACCTATTGTCGTCTATTTTTTATTAGAGTGGATGGCGACCATTTTGAATTTCAGAATTTTCTCTTTCTGAAATTTTTATAGACTTTCTGTTTGCCATTTTATTGAGAATACAAAATCCATTGAAATTTTCTGTCATCGCAATGTGTGGAAGGTCAAGGCATGATTTTACTGGATTATCTAGAATTTCGAAAGCTGATTTCTAAACAGGCCGTCTCCACTTTTCCTACTCTATATCGCAGCACGTGGCCTTGTGCAAAACCAAGCCGAGCTTACTAAACATCAGGGAAATCAATAGGTCCGTAGCTTAACAAGTAGTTATTCGCTGGATTTTGATTTGGAAATTTTCCCTTTGTAATATCAGATCGATGCGTTTAATATACACCACCGAATAAAGTGCATGGGTAAAGAACGAGATAATGTTAAAAAGTAAATATCTGTTGTGTAAAATAAATGCTCTTTTCATCATTATGCTACTGACATATTGATGTACCTATATATCTATATATCCATAACACTCAAAAAACAGCAAGACAAAAACGTTTCACCCTGGTAAAAGCCATGATTTTGAGCGCTGGTTATCTTCACAAAGAAGACAGGAATTACATTTCGCCAAGTATCAGACAAAGGTGATCTTCTGAAATATCAAGAAGAAAATATAATTAACACTATTTGTCAAATAGCAACTTTAGTAAAAGGCGAAATGTTTCGGGCGAAGGTTGAGAATTCTTATTTGTGTCCACTCACTTATAGGAGAACTGAGTGGGGTCTGGTGAAGATCCTGTTAATCAATATTGTCTGACAGGATATCCCGAGAATGGACTCAGCGAATCATTTCTCTCGTTTTGACGTGAAGATGCGTGCAAATAATGAAACATTATATTAATAACGGACCCACTAGATCGATAATGCGACAAATGAAAAGACAACAAGACGACTGTGATACACTTAATAGTGTATCTCAGTGTTTGGAATGAAGGCCAAAAGGTCTAGTTTTTTTGGCAATGCTAGTTACGAAGTGCTTATCACAAAGGAATACAATGCTAACATTATTGTACTGAAACTATATATAATTTTGATATCATGATTGTAATGATGTTTATTTCTTCTAGATTGAACCAAGTTTTGTAGAAGGTAGAACTTCTCAAATGGGGGAAATACCAAAAATAAATAACGAAGCTTGCGAGACAAATACGCCAATACAGGTACTACAATCAGAAGTTTACACGTCTTGCATGTAAACATATTCTTTGGAAAATTGTGTAGTACCAATCTCCCCCCAAATGATGTCAATGACTTGGAGGATGGCATTCAAAAGCTTTTTTGTTGTTGTTGGATTTGAACACTGGCTACTAACATTAAAGGCGTTACCAATATATCCAATGAAATATATTTATGCATTTCTTTGATAATTCTACTGCATCTTTTATACATATATGTACAGGCTGACCTCTATCGGTTGGGATAGATTAAGAAAACTTGTCTCCTACAAGCGCAAACTTATTCAACTAATCATCTTGTAGTTGAGTTATAACAGTCTTCAATGCCAAGGCCTTTTCTGTATTCGTCTCTATTTACTCGAAATCTCTCAACATCTTCATCATCTCCTGGGCATAAGGTTTCACGCTTGGTCATTAATTTCTTAGTCCACTGATCTAATAATTTCGCTTTTTCTCGAATACAATCTCGGGTCCAGAATATATCAGTCTGGTCACCACGGATGAGTTAATATCTCATTAACGAGAGTTATAGTGAGCTTTGCAAAACATGCATCTTATCAGTAGAAATCTACAGAATCACCAACGAATCATTGTCGTTTGAATATTTGCTGAACTCAGCCAAGTCCGGCACAAGACCAAACTTATGGTGCACCAAGTGAGTATCGAACATTTGAAATATATTGCCAGAAAATACTTTAAAAATTGCTCCACTACAAGAACTTGGTCAATGTTCTCGTGTATAATTGATGATTCCATTGTTTGAATTTCTTCAATAAAATATTGACAGTTATTATTAAATTCTGACAAGTTTATCCTTTATTTGTGTTGCTTGTTCACAACTAGTAATAGTAGTAGCAGATGTAATAGTTTAGTTTCCCAAATTTCTCAGATGAAGTATTATCAATGACGATTGATTTTTGCCGAGTATTTCTTTCATCTTATTTCTGTTGCTTTCTTATCGCAACATCCCGGTCATGATTAAGCAGCGCATATCGGAAATGAAAACTAACATTCTCGACAAGTTGGCTAGTCCTGTGCAGCTGCCTTGTCGATTAAGCCACAAAATTAATAATACTGCTTTTGGAACAATCAAGTGTCCTCTATCATATATCTTATATCATATACCATATATGATAATATAAATTGCCCAACCTCTTCGTTACGAGGTATCTCCTGACAATAGCGTTTTACCCCAAAACAACGTTTGTAGGATTTAGATATTTCACTCTAGATGATTACAGGCTATATTTTCAAAAAAACAAAAACATCCGTGATTTTTTAAGCGCAAAAACATTTTAAAAGCTTAACAAAAACTGAAGTTTCGAATCTAAAAGCACTGAAACCAAAAACTACACTCATTATCGAAACGTAAGTTTTTTGTTTACGTAGCTAAAACTAAGCAAGTCGGAATTATTACTCATTTCTTCTATTTTTACATTCGCTGCATTTATTTCAGTAAGGGTTCAATTTACTTTATGGTATCTATACCCTTAAACATCACTGTTTGTGGCCTTATAACACTAAATTGGTCGCGCTAAATTCATGTCAAGACTACAACTTTGATATTTTGCATTGAAAGAAAAAAGATTCGCGTGCTTAAAGCAAATTTCAGACTCTTTTCGAAATCTCTGTACATTAAGTGGAAGATCAATTCCCTATTGTTAAGAAGTAATGGCCTGATCCTTTCATGATTATTACATCGGCATAAGATGTCCCTGGACCCGAAGAGAGTGTTTTTTTTATTGGTACATAATGATAAACTGACCCCTCATGATTGATACGTCCATATCTATTACTTTAAGTAACAAGTCTGTAGACAGGATACACATTTCCTATTTTGTAAACAAAAGCCCAAATTATATCTGAATAAATTGGATTTGGAAGTTGTTTTGATTTCTCGATAATGCTGCAATTAATCGACAGGCGAAAAAGTCCGATGTGACACCCCGTACTCAGAATTAAACACACCCAATATTTTTCCATTAATCGAACAACGGAAAAGAGAGAGAAAAACAAAATGGAGAAGGCTTTTTCACCAACAAGAACCTCAAAAACAACGTGGCAGGCTTCAAAGCCGTCTCAGACCGAATAACCAGCGTCAACATACAACTTTCAAGAGGTACAAACTGAATATTATCCAAGTCTACGCTCCCATTTCGCAATCAACCCAAGAAGAAATTGACAACTTCTATAATGACTTGAACTTCCTACTCTAAGACACCAGAAAATACTTCAATGTTATCATAGGAGACTTCAACGCAGAGTTAGGACAAGGAAATGAACATTGCAAGTTTGGATATAAAGAATGGAACGAGAGAGATGAGGACCTTGTTAACTTTGTAACGGCTAATGGGTTCAAAATTATGAACACCTTCAAGAAGGGACCCAATTGGAAATGGACTAGGAAGTAGCTCCAACCACGGAACGAAGTACAAAATAGACTACATCCTAACGGAAAAAAGCGACACCATCAAGGACATTAAGTCCTAAATCAAGTCAACGTAGAAAGTGACCTCAGAATGATAAGATGTACCTAGGACAACGAATCTCCATGAAGCCCTCAAAAGAAGAAGAATTGAAGTGAAGAATCGCTCTAGGATGGCAAGCCTTTCGCAGAGTAAGCTCAACCTACAAAAACAGGACGATCCAACTAATCTTAAAAAGAATGGATATGCAACAAATGCACCCCCTTATAGTTACTTATGGAACTGAAACATGGATTCTAACCAAGAGACAAACTGAGAAGCATTCAACGTGTACATGAAAGAATTTAGCCCAACATCTCATGGAGAGGCCAAAAAACAGATCAATATCCCCGGGAGAAGATAGGAGTCCGGAACATCATAGAATCCATTGAGAAACTCAAATGGCAATGGGCTAGTCATGTTGCAAGAATGGCAGACAACCGATGGACATCACGACTTCTAACATGGATCCTCAGAGATCACATGCGCAGCCGAGGCCGGCAGAACACAAGATGGAGTGACGAACTATACAAATTCAGAAAGTACTGGCTCCGTGACGCCCATGATAGGCGAGTGTGGCGAATCCTGGGGAAGGTTTATGTCCAAGGACGGACGTTAAAAGATTGATGATGATGATGAATATTCTTCCATCAGGTTTCATTCAGAGCACAATTAGAAAATTCAGCCAAAGACTTATTTACTAACAATTCCACTAAGTTCAAATAAATAGAGTCAAGAGATTTGCAAAAATTCAGTTTCTGGTACCTATAATAGATTAAGGAAATACCTATAGACATATTCAAATATTGTTGTGTACTTATTTCTAGACTATTTCCAGAGTCCCTGTACTTGAATATGGAGTCAATATAAAGATAAGTAATTCTATATAGTTATAGGCTATAATTTCCAAAAGAATTCGTTATTGACGTGATGCATTTTAAGAGCTTAACAAAAAGTAACGTTTCGAATTTTAAAGTACGAAAGCAGAAAATGGCTATCATTATCGTATTGTAATTTTTCTATTTAGTGCTAAACACACTCACGTTCACAGCACAACTACTCATTCTATGCAAGCGCCCCAATAACTATTCAAGTCAAAATGGTCGAGTCGAATGATTTGTATGAATTCGATTTCAAGCAGCAATAATATACTTTTGAAGAGACGTATACATATTATCTATGGGGTAATAATTACAAACGGTTAAGGATTTGAAATATGAAACTAAATCGAGTAAGCTCCTTTATCATAACTATCGAAAATAAAAAAAAAATGTACGTAATATATCTTCATCATACGCAATTCTTACAATCTCATTAAACATATTCACGAATTGATACACTGAAAATACATTATGAGGTATGTTTTGATTCACTTGTTAACAGAATTTAATTCAACAATATCAATATAATAAACATTTATGAGAGTAGTGTGGAATGATCCCTCTTCTAACTATCTATATACTTGAATTGATTTATTTTGCACAGCAAGTAGATAATTATCAAGTTCTCTATCAACGAAAGATAATCATTCGAAATTACAAATCAATGTCTCTGATAATATACTTCATATATATTATAAACTTCAGCATCTAATATACTTAACTATTCCCAAGAGAAACAACAATTCATACAACAAAATACCATAAAGTAAATACAATAGGTAAAAACAAAATATACAACTGTATATATATAGAAAATCATAATTACTTCGATGTATGAACACTATTATATACTATCAAAATGACAACACTATCCTGTTAAGATAATAATAGGATTATGTATTTTAGCAGATTTTTTGTTTTTATGGTTTATATAGAATAATGCAGCAATTACTACTCAATACGATTATTTATCTATATTACAATTTTTTTTATGTCACTGAAAATTAAAGACTTTTTTATTACTTTTTTTATTCCTTTTATTCCTTGATATGATTGTTCAATCTTGTTTGATGATGTAGTGTTGCTATGTAAGATTTGGATGGATTGCAGTAGGTCCGACGAGATTTAACGATGTTAGAGGATTTGTTAAGAACAGATAATTACATTGATTAAACGTTTTGCTCCTATCAGAACTTCAAGGAATGAAGAGAAAAAAGGAGCAAGTGTTCTTTTTCTTTTAATATATCGTGATTTGTGGGAAGTTGAGCTGGTGGATCAGATGGTGGATGTGTCTGTGTTGTGTCAGTATATATATATATATATATATATATATATATATATATATATATATATATATATATATATATGAGTGTGTGTGTGTGTGTGAGTGTGTTTGTATGCGTGCACACGTATATCATTTACTGGTTGCTTACATAGTGCAGAGTCTCACGTGACCAATTTATGTCAGGTGCTCTCTGTTACCAAACGATTAACGGAAATTGATACTTTTCAATCAGTCTTTCTCTTCTTTTGTTGGTGGTGAATAAAACAGAATTTCATTAGATCTATATTCAAATTGGGAAACAGAGTAACAGAAATATTTTAAATTGGAGAGAGCAAGAGAGAGAGAGAGAGAGAAAGAGAGAGAGAGAGAGAGAGAGAAAGAGAGAGAGAAAGAAAGATTTGGAGGGAAAGAATTTGAAAAGAAAAGTTGGTACAAATTGGTAGACGACTACGAAAATAACCACCACTTTGAAAGCAGAAAAAAAATGGGGTCCATTTTGTTAATGTGCTGCATAAAAGATTCATTCATTCTCGAATCTTAGGCCTCAGGAACTATCACAGGGCGAGCAGTAAAAGAAAGATATCTGAATATTCTATTGACTATTTTATTTTTATCATAATCTTAATTTTGTTTTTATCACAACGTCGACCCAAGCCGCCATTCTACGGCTACAAACAAACAGCACCATCCGAAAAAAGAAAAAAAAAAAGAATAATAAAGAGTGAGCTTCCAGTGAGTAGTCTAAATCAATGAGATATTGGGTTAAAATACATCATCTAATGAAAGGAATAGATCATTAAAAAGAGATATCTTGACTTCGCCTTTTAGAGCTGAGCTCAAAGCAAACGACAGCTTGAAAAAGTTCCCAAAGTTCAGCTACTAGTTCTGCTCTCACTCCTTTGAAGAGTAAAAATACCCAGTGTCTGGTATTGATCGCTATGAAAGATATTTCTAAGCGATTCAAGTTTCAGCCGTTATCAACATGATGTCCACGGAATTATTTTTTGCATATCAAAATCAATTTGAATTCAAATTTATCTCTATGGCTCCGGTTGCAAATATGGTAGCGGCCAATGGAACATCTATTCTCTTAAAACTAAAATTGCATTAACAATTTATACATAAAACTTTCCGTTTTAAAATCCCATTCTTGAATATTGTTAATTATACTTATAAAAAGTTCAATGCTTGAATATTGTTAATGATATATATGTATGTATCACTCCGAAATGGAGTACTCTGGTGGATGGGGAATTGTGCAAAAGTAAAATATATTGCCCCATTTGGTCCTACTGACCGTCTAGTTCTGCATAAGGTAACTAAATCCAGATAAATAAGGTGGTAAATCCAACTCCACAACACTACCCCCTACCTTGACACACCCTGCCCTCCCCAAGACCAACTGTTGCTGCTTTACCAAAGTCCTGATACCTGCTGGTCATTCTTCCATTCAGCAGGAGGCCTCTAGTAGCCCTGACAACAAAACTTACCCACAATGCATAGCCCCTGGCAGTGGACTCTGGTTCCACATGGTACATTTTAATTCACACTCACACAGCACACACCACTGATGATGGGAAAAATCCCGAAACATGTATGGACTATTGACATATAAGGATTAATAAACCTTACCACCAAAAACTTCACTCCCGAGTCTGTCTCACTCTCTAAAGTACACATTATATATATATATATATATATATATATATATATATATACATATATATATATATATATATATATATATATATATATATATATATATATATATATATATATATATATATATATACGTGTGTGTGTGTGTGTGTTATTAAGAAATGGATTTATGATCAGACAGAATAGTTATAAATCGAACCTGCGATCGACAGCGTTGTATAACCGGCGGCTGTTTAATCTCAATGGTAAGAGCAACGCTACCTTGAAGCAGTTACTCTATCGTTCGCAGATTCGATTCCTGCAGCAGCCCCGTTTTCTTCATTCGTTTATTTTATGTACGTTGTCTAGACCAAATGGTACTTTCACCGTGTAGTGATGGGGGTATCATTTCAAATAGAGTTTCAATATAATAAAACGCAATTTATGAACATATATTCATCAAACAACAATTGGGGAATAATTTATTCTACTGACTAGTTCTAACGAATATCGTTATCAAGATTTTGAATCTAGACGAAATGTTTCTTCCGATTCATATTGTTACGTGACAACATCACACGGCATGAGATTGAACGCCAAAATATTCTAATGATATTTTTGAAATCACTCAAATTCAAAACTTTAATTGAGATGTTAATCAAAACTAATCTGTAGAATAAATTGTTTGAAAAATATTTTCCCATTTCAATCTAATCCATATATTTTTGGATGATATATAAATGTGTGTGCGTGTATATATATATATATATATATATATATATATATATATATATATATATATATGCGTGTGTGTGTAACATGCATAGTTATATGAAAGTATGAAAACTTTCATAGAAACATAATTATAATAGCCTCTTTGAATTAATTCTTAATTGTCCTTACTTCTCATTCTTAATTCTTACAACACCCGTCAGTAATATTTGCCTCAATTCCTGACCACTGAAAACATTTTGTAAATCCACATTTTACTGATTTCAATGCACAACACGCAGTTTCGTAGATTGTAAACGGCTAAAACTAATTTTTGGTCAAAATTCGGTTCGGAATCATCAAATTCTACCCAAAGTCAGATACAATTAATTTTTTAGTGCAGAAAATGACGAATGCGAGTTGGTAGATTGATGGAGATACGGTAAGGTCGGCGATCAGTAATAATAGAAACTAAAACCTTTTCATACACCGGGGTCAAATTGCAGTCGACCTTGAAATATATCAGTGATCATTGTTTCTTTTTTCTCCCTAGCGCCAGAATTCACTGTGTTATTATGTATGTAATCGTTAGAATTACCATGTCTGCTGTTTGCCTGGTAGTTCATATCTTTTCGGTATAATCCTTTTCGATCGATTGTTGTAAACATTTGCGTCCTCCTTGTTCTCTTGTTGCACAAAGTAAGACAAAAATGGATGGTTATCTGAATCGTAAATCAAGTTCACTATACATCGCTCTCTAACGACTTGATCCTTAACTCTTGTTCACAACAACTTAGACCTCTGATCCCAGAGTGAGGCTCGGCTCAAAATGCAGCTTCGCTTAAAGCGACACTCAAAGGTCAAATGCATACAGCTATCATAGCAGACCCTACTGAGTTTCATCAGGGCCAGGCAAATGGCTCTCGAGTTTTCCAAAATAGCTGGATACTTTTCGGACATATCTCGTACTTATTTGATAATTTCACGTCACATTCCAGATTCACTCTTTTTTACCATAGCAGACGTAAGTATATTCATTCAACCGCTTGACAGTCTATTTTCAGTGACTTAAAAGTTGGTAAATGGTCTTTCCGCATTTTATATGAAAGCTCGTTAGTGCCACTTTTCAGGTAAGAAAAAAACAAACAAATATTCCAGAAAATCTTTATTCAGCCTATTAAAAATTATAAAGCGGATTCGTGAGTCTGTTATTATTTGATAAACGTAGCTTTCTTTTGACAATGGGCAATAAGTATTGGATATTCAGTGAGGATAAAACTCACTTGTAATAATGATATACAAGATGAGCTTGTTAACCATAACACCACGAAGAAGCATCAAAGAAGATGATCTATGTGGACAGATTCGAAAACAACGCAGTCTATTTCAAAATCTCTACGTTACTTAGCTATCAAGAGACTCTAAGATTATTTTTTCACCCTCTTATATTGGATACGTATAGTACATCCTGTCCCCTAAACTGACTTTTAACACTCGCCCATCTTTTTTAAACTACATATTTTGAAGCGTTTTTTTTCACACCGCAGAAGACCGAAACGAAATAAAAACCAGTTTATATCAGGGATATAGGATTTTGAAACTCAGTCGCCCGAGCCAAAAATATCATCTGATAATCAGTTTTCGCCGATCCTAGCCATTTTTCCAACCGTAACGTTCTTTTCGTGACAACGACTACGATCACAGTGAACGCAAATCAATAATTATTTTCAAGTGTCGCTAGTTCCGGCCAGATAAATGGAGTCAAGCCTGCTAGGAACTTGGATGGTTGACCATTTGTTATGATATGATATTGATGAAGAAGAAAAAAAGGAAAGATTGAGAGAGAGAGAGAGAGAGAGAGAGAGAGAGAGAGAGAGAGAGAGAGAGAGAGAGAGAGAGTATAATCTATCTCTTTTGGATAGGTAGTGTGGAATCACTTGAAGCAGTATTTGGCAGTTTTGCCTGGTCCAAAAATAGGTTAAAAGCGATGGAATTGGTGGCCTGAAAGTTTGAATCCATTCCATTTTCTCTTAGAAGGAGCGGAGATATCTGTGCGTGCGTTCTATTTATTCACTCTCCCACCAGAGCAAAATGCGACACAAGGTCAGGGCCTTACGGAGGGAAAATAGGGGAAACCCCTCAAAAATAGCACCAGCTGACGCAAAGTTGGTTGCTAAGCAACCGTGGTTGCAAAAGCAACTGCGGTCACGAAAGCGTCAGGACAATCCCGACCTGTCCCTTTAAGTGCAATGGGACAGTGCTGTCGCAGGGTAATATGGGTATCTGTGCTTGCGTACATGCGTATTGAGGGTCAGCAGATACTGTGAGCAATTTAAGGTCTATATACCAAACGCTTTTACGAAACAAAGCAGCTTCTATCTTAGTGAGCAACAGCAAAAGTTAGTTAATAATTCGTTGACAACCTAAGGGGACATAGATGAGTCAATCATCATAACGCTTTTTTTTTCTTTTTTTTAAGAAATTTTATGAAATCAAAAGCTAAAACAAGGCTTAGATTTACCAAAGATGTTCTTCTAATTTCAGGCTCGTGCTCGTACGTATCAATTAGGTGCTGTCAAATTGAAACTATTTAAAGGATCTATGTGGAGAGAGTGAGCTGCGTAAGTAGGTAGGAGACCAGAGATGAAAAGGTTTCTCAACACTGGTAACCGAGGAACATCTCTGCTTCAGTGTGTCCACTGAATAGTTCCGACTGTAGTTTTCGACTTTAGCTTATAATCCAATGTCGAGAATGATTTGTAATTTATCTTTGTAAATCTTATAACACCACCAGCAAATTCCAATTTGACGTCACGGTACTCATTGACCCGCGCTAGTTGACGTCATAGCAGTCAATGACTCAGGCTGAACTTTCTATCCGTTGGCACTATTTGAATTTCAACTTTCATTTTAGTTTGAAAAGGTATACAGATTGTTTATACAAGCACACATCTTAACAACCATATTTACACAATATCTAGGGCCTCAAACATTTGTGATGATGTAATGAATATCATGATTCTTCTTAAATTCATTTACATCTGTTGACTGCATTACATATTCAAAATTAGCGCTGAGAGACAAAGAAATTCATATTGCGGTTTTCTATGACTAATAGAAAGTGAGGGTTTAGTTTAGAACTGCAATTACATTGTAAACAGAACACATGTTGTGGAGAATGTGTACTAATCCCCCCCTCAAAACTCAAAAGGATCTTGGATTGTTTGAAGGTCAAAGATAAGGATGTATGTAAGACTGAATGGGAAAAAACTTTACCACTCAGAGTTTGATCGCATTTTCTGTGCTCCTAACAATTCGGATATCAGGCGACCATGATTTTCAATAAATAAATGAATCTTCGAATAGAAGCTTACAAATAAGTTCGGGAAGTGAGATCTAAAACGAAACATTGACCCTCTCACGTATGTTTAGTTTCAAATCCATTGCACAAAAATAACTTCTGGATTATGCTGAATCATAAATTGATAGTCTTACGGGTCTAACTCTAATAGTTTTTGAGAGATACTTGAAGAAAAACAAAAACAAATCATTTTTAGATGGACTCTTTTCAGAGACCCCGAATGTAGACCCCATGGAAATCGACAATTTCATTTCGCATAATTCAATCTAAAATATGCGCTGTGCGTAAGTTGAGACTGATCTCGAATATGTCTTTGTCTTTCCTCTGTGATACATAGTTATTGGCTAATAAGAGAACATACACATGCTCTATTACTTCATAATATAGGTAAGGAAATAAAAAGAAGGAGGAGGAGGAGGAGGAGGAGGAAGGAATTGAGGTGACGTGCAGAAGGAAACGAGTGAAGATAATGATTGAAAAGAAGAGGACGAATGCGGAAACAAAGCAGAAGAAGAAGAAGAAAAGCAGATGAAAAAGGTGTAAGAGAAGGAGAAATATAATATGGAAGGAGTAAAGAAAGAAAGAAAGAAAGAAAGATAGAAACAGAGATAGCAAGAGCTGAAATAAAAAAGAATGAAGACAGAAAAGTGTGAGAGGACTAGAGAGGCTGAGATGTGGTAGGGAAGAAAAATGCAAGGAGGAAATCATAATTTGAAATAATAAAAAAAAGACAGAAATGCAGACGATTAGAAGAAAGAAAGAAAAAAGACAACGAAAGGTACAGGGAAGGTAGGAAAGAATAAAAGAAGAAAACTAGAAAGAAAGACAATTGGGAAGACCGATAAATGGAAAAGAACGAATACAGAAAAAGGAATGAAGACTATTCAAGACAAAAATGACCTAAGTGTTCATAAAGGCCATTAAAGAAAACATTGAAAAAAAAAAAAAGATAAAACGAAGGATAGACATATGAAAAAATAGCAGATGAATTATTGTTCAAGTGAGTGTTTTAGAGCGCATGCGTACTAGGGAGATGCATAATGGAAGTAATGCCATAGAAATAACAGAGACCGTCCACATCTCTCACCTGAGTAAAATACAAAGTTCTCTCGAAGTTCAACATGAACAGAGTATTTTATACATACATACAAATATATAAATATAAATATACATAGATATTCATGTATATATATATATATATATATATATATATATATATATATATATATATGTGTGTGTGTGTGTGTGTGTGTGTGTTTGTGTGTGTGTGTGTGTGTGTGAATATGATGTATTGTTCCCAGTACAATATTGCTATTAAAAGGAAACTATCTTTGCATTCAGAACTAAGTAAATAAGACTGAGTTCTAAATTTTATGTTGTTCTTGTTATTTTCTTTAGTTTTCAATAGTCTATTAATGCATGTCCCCTTCCGGAAGAGTCAGTCCGGGTACTTTTACTTCTTTATTAATGCATCAATATTTGCACGAAAATGGAATGGTTTCTTATCTTTGTTATCACGTCAGGTTATTGTAGGCTTCTAATGCGACGTAATGGGTAAACAAACTAATTAGCATACTTTCCTTCATCTTAAAGTGTCTGCTGTAATGAAATTGTTAATAATCCAGTGTTTGAACATGATCGGTAAGATTCATTTTGCTATAGTATCGATCAATTCTATTCTTATCAGAGTCTTGAATTGACTGTGTTTCTATCGTAACAATAATCAATACGTAAAAACCATATATCCTTACCAACTGATTGCAAGCAGGCTGTCTTACTGACTGAGCTAAATTTATAAGTTATAGATATTATCAATTATATTTATTATACAGATACGAACGAGCTTATTTCATTCTAACAAATAAATACATTTTTACAAAAAATATACTTCGATGATACAAAAAAAGTTGCAGTAATCACCTTCAGTCGGGATAGAAGTTAGATTGAAGTTTGACACTGTAGCAACCGGTCTTGTCTTTTTACATTGTTGTTGTTCTTGTCCACTTCATAAATGAAGTAACCTGTGTGTGTGTCTATCTATTCGCGCTAAGTGGATTCGCGCATCTGCTGAAAAATGTTATCTGCGACGGGGACATGAAAACTTTACCAGGGCGGAGATAAAACAACTTGACGAGCGACATAAGCTTAACAGAATTTGGGTGCTGTCGGGGTTAAACTGGGTTCCCATGGGGTCACTAGAATGTGGAAATTAGCCCCAAGAGACTGCATATGGGCGAAACTAGGGCCTCGATGCACATTGAGATGGGTGTACACAAAGGACCGTTGGCATTTTTGTTAATGGTGCCCGAGGGATCAAAAACCAGGTGTCCACTGGTCCCTATTTAGTAAAACCAGGCCCTCAAACGTTGCATATGAGAAAATGGGCGCCATGGGATTCAACTGAGACGGGGAGACACGGAGATATTGAAATTGTTGGACCATGAAAAGTTGGGTCTAAAAATGGTGCCTCCGGGGACTCAATCAAGCAAAACTTTGTTTCCGCTGATTGTATATGGGAGAAACTTACATCATGGGGATAAGTAAAGTTTGAGAAAAAGATAGAGTCATCGAAGTTGTTGTACAAAACCCCTTTGGGGTCCACATGGGCCCCCATAGGATGTCCAAAACTGGGACCATTGGGTGAGTTGAGACTCCAGCGATTTTTCGATTTTCTTATTCCTTTATTCCATTTTCTTCTTCATTTTTCTTCTCTCTCTTGGTTTATTTTTCTATTTCCTTCTTCACATTTCCTCTTTCATTTTCTACTTCGTTTTCTTTTTTTTCAATTTCTTGCTCACTTTCTTCATTTTATTCGTTGCATTCTCCATTTTATTTACCCTCTTAATAGTGATATTCATCAATGTTTTTTTTCAATATCATAAACTTAATAGATGATTATAAATATTCTCATTGTGAGTATCGTTTTTATCTTTTTATTTCTATTATATAGGATTCAAGTGGTAAACGAAAAGAATTACAAATGATACAAAATAAGCCTGGTCTCTCAAAGGAACAGAAATTCCTGATAACATCTAAGGAGAATTGTATTGTGAAGTGAAAATATACTAACGACTTTGTAGGAACGATGATAGAAATTGAGAATTATGCAAACGACTTGAATTTAATCAGCCAGATCCAAGGCAAACCGGAAGTTGCCTTGAGAATAAAAAAATGTAAACTTTTGAAATTTTGAAAATCAAACTGATCATACATTTTAAGCCAGGATCATCAAAAAAGTCCAGAAAATCTGTTAAAAAGTTGATGTCACTGTCCCAGCAGATCTCCGAGTGAAATTGAAATGGATAGAAAATCTGGGAAAATATCTGGGCACGAAAAGAATTGTGGAATATGAAGATTACGCTCCTGTACACACTAGGTGCAGCATTAGAGTGGCCTCATGCCAGTCTTAGCTTAGAAAATATCAATGAAATTCTCCCAATAGCGCAGTAGTTAGAAAACACGTCTTCTACTCTGTACTGAGTTCGCTCTCCAAATGTATATATGTATATGTTGGCCTTATCTCAATGACAAATCATCCATTTCTTGTTCTTTTGATCTCTGTCTGTCAGTATCTCTTCCCGCATCTTTCTTTCTTTCTGTCTCCCTCTTCCTTTCTCTCTTTATATATGTGAGCGCACGCAGGTGTATAATTTAGTATAGATATATGTACGTATAATACGTACACATAAATACGTACATACGATCTTTTACAAAGAGGCTCATATGTATGAAGGTTTGTGCATGAGTGCTTACGTTTATTTGAACTTGGACTTGTGTACTGAGTGCAGGTGTAATCCATCGCAGCAGTTCGATGTAATGTACTGATTCAGCTTTTGACCAATTTCTCCTCATACAACGATTACATTCGAAGACTCCAATCAATCAGTCCAAAAGTGCTCATTGAATACCGATCCTTTCTCTTCGGATTAGCTTCACTTTCCTGTCGGTTAGCCCAGTTTCAACCATTTAAGTTATACAAAGAGAAGTCAAATCCATTTTGAATAGTAAACAGAATGTCTAGAGGCAGTTTAGCCACCGGAGAGAACGTAAAATGTTAAGAAGTGACAATACCACTACTGTAAAGAGATGTAATGCCAGTTTTACGTACCAGCGAACTGTCTCTACAATACCAGTTATTGGGAATGTTCGATGAAATCAGATTTATCTGTTGCTAAAGTATTCATATGGACACAGCCAAAGTTGAACTTTGTTTGCTCTGGCACAAAGCCAAGATATATCCTAACTTGGCATCGAAACTCAAGATTCAAAATCCTAGAGCCCCGACACCAATAACTGCCGCGTGCAAGAAATACGCAACTATCTCAGCCACGAGTCAAGACCTCTGTTATTTCGACATAACCTTTGTAGATATCGATCTATCGAGGATTTAGAATGTTTTAATTTCTCTGGTGATAACTGAGGATTGTCCTTTTTTTTAAAACCAAGATCGGAATAACTGTAAGCATACTTATAATTTCAATGAAAGAATATTTATAGAGTACCATTTATTACAGCATATAGAGCACAATTAAAGAAAAGATCAAAACTTCTTTGCTTCTATTTGGCGAAAGCGAGGTCTAATAGTAATTCAATATATAGCCTTGAATGCCGTAGCATACTTATGCATCCTGACCCTTTTTTTTCTCAAAAGAAAAATGCGTCTTACATGATCTCAAATGGGGCAATTTAGAATTCTGCTGAAGATAATTGATACTTAGTTGTATCGTAATTTGCAGAGAGCCCAACGGTTTGTTAGATCGGTCTGTGAGTCGTTGAACCAAGAAAATAATTTTTACAAGGATAAATAATACGTCGTTTTCAGTATTTTAATTGATTGGCGATGATTGCTATGGAAGATCACACATGCAAATTTCTTCTACTTTTAAGAAAACCAATTATTTCAGGAAAATATGTATCTCTATTGAAAGAATCCAAAAATATTAGAAACGGGAACAGTTAGAATTACGTTGTTTTTATTTCAAAAAAAAGTTTTTAAAATCTTTATATTCATACAAGTTATGAATTGAAAAACTGATTGGTATGGTTAAATATATATATATTTTATATGTACATAGTTTCTACGTTGGAAAAATGACGAAAGAACAAAGATATTTACGCACATGATATTCTGCAGCAAAGTTCGCTAATGGTTTGTATGCTGAAAACGGCATATATTCCTTTAGAAAGAGATCACCGAAAAGTTTTTAAAAATCTGATACATTGTAAAAAATAAAGTATTTTGTGTGTGGAAATTTTGGAAAATTTTTCTAATGCAAACATTTTACGCTCGCTATATATCTCAGTTAATATCACTATCAATCTAGCCATTCTATTCAACTTATAACTCAAACAAAGTCAAGTCCCAGATGATTGGAATACGACAATCATAATGCTGTTATATAAAAAAGGAACCCAAATGACTACGGGCCAATAAACTTACTCAGTAGCATCTACAAACTTTTAAAAGAGTGATCACCAACCGAAACGCTGGGTGAAAATCTACCAAGAGAACAGGCTGGCTTCGGGAGAAGCTACACGACCATCGACCATCACCATTCTGTAAATCAACTGAAAAGGAAAGTTATAGAATATAAAATGCCTATCACTGTAGAATTTGTTCACTTCAAGAAGACTTTTGACTCAATGGAAATCCCAAAAGTTATTGATACTATCATACAACAATTCGTAGACCTCGTATATGCAAGTGACTTGCAACATATCTACCGACAAAGAAGTATCCTTATCAGGCTACATAACGACTCTTAGCCCTCTCAGCTCGAAAAAGGGATAAGAAAAGGTGATACTAGCACAACTGAACTCTTCACAGCCTGCCTCGAGATGAATACCTGAAACCTAGACTATGAAAATAAAGGAATCGGAATTCCTAAGTGACCTCAGATTTTCTGACGATATTGTGATTTTTGCAAAAGAAATTCCATGATCTCCAATTAACGCGAGACGAACTGAATGGAATAAGCAAGAGAATAGGCCTCCACGTGAACTTCAGTAAAACAAATGTCACGTACAATAAACATATCAGGGACGAAGTCACAGCAATCCGATTCGAAAACTCAGAATTGACCACAACGAATCTCCATGAAATCCTCGAAAGAAGATGAAATCAAGCGAAGAATCACTCAAGATTGGCAAGTTTTTAGTACAGAGGACAAGAAAAACTTAAAAAGGATGGTATCCAACCAATGCATCCTCTCGATAGTCACCTATGGAGTTGACACATGGAGTTTAACCAAAAAATTGACCCTCAAATTCAGAACCATGCAACATGCACAGGAGAGAATCATGCTCAAACGGTGAGATTGCAAGACATTACAGTATATTAGAGGGCAAACAGGAGTCAGAGATCATTAAATCGATTAGAAAACTCAAATAGCAATAAGCTGGTCATGCAGCAAGAATGTCAAATAACTGCTGGTCATCACGACCCACAACGTGGATCCCCAGAGATTATCTGCAGAATTGTGGACGGCAGAAAATGAGATTATGTGACGAACCAGACAAGTTCAGAAAGTACTGGCTCCGCAACACCCATCATAGAGAGGTATGGCGAACCTTGGGTAAGGTCTGTGTCCAACGACGGACGCTAGAAAGTTGTTGTTGCTTCTACTGATGAGCCTTTTCCAAAAATATCCCCAGTCCTATAAGATGTATACATATAATCTGATCTCTGATTTTCCCCTAATTTTTCTTTTTACAAATGACGCATATTATGACAACAGAATCAAATTTCACACGATTCCGACGTTTTTTTCATAAGGTGTCGATTTCCAGTAAGCTTGTCAGCGAATTTTATACACTTGCTCACTATACGGTATCTTGGTGTAATGGTTATCATATTCTGACTATCAAGCAACTGGATGCAGTTTCAAACCACGCCAAATAGACGTTGTTTGGTTTGGCGTAACTCATTGTGCAGACTGAACAGATACTGTGGACATGTTGATTTATTTATAAATGTGAAATGGATGAATATATGTACTAGAGGAGATGGATAGACGTACAGACTGATATTTGTGCGCTAGTTTTCTCTCTTCTTTGTTTCGATTTCAATCTTATTTATATCCCCGAGCTTATCTTATTCCAGCACATGTCTCAAACATATTCCCTAAACTTGGCCTAGACTTGGAAATCAGCATTCAAAATCCTGACTTCTACTTGGAGCTCCGACACCAACTTCTGGTTATGGTGGGAAATATGCATCTATCTCAGTCATGAGGCAAGGGCATCTAATACTTCGACGCAATCTTTGAAGATTAAAAAAAAAATCTGTAGTCTGATAAGAAGGGAACATTTAGCACTATCGATGTCTTTTTGTTTCAGCGAATCAATAACCAGTCTATGATTCTCTCCTGTCGATTTGGCATAAGAGAAGAAAAAAAAAGTATTCACGCACAAATTCTGACAACGAAATCATTTAATTCTCCTACAGAATCAGTAACAGAGCAATAGTTCTATTGATATGAAGCGCTCTCGCCATACGTGTCTCTACATGCATTCTCCTTTAATCTTTGCAGCCTAATTTTTTAAAAAATTATTTGGATGCCCAGCCGTAAGGCTTCACGGAACAAATACCAATAGTCTATCTAGTATGTCAAGCCATCTTATATAGGTGTGACAAAATTTGGGTAAGACAAATTCATTTTCGTAACCCATACCCCGTTTACTGTTATTCCTGAATTACAATCATGATTTTTATCAATTCATTTAAAACAATTTAGGGCATTATAATGAAATGAATTTCAAAATGAATTCTAAGTAGTAATTATTAACTTTTTTAAAATTAAAGTTACATTCTTTTAAAAAATTATCATATTTGTGTATAGAACTTGCGTGGGGAAATCGCCCCTTTTTGTCCGCTCATACATCCAGTATTGTTTGATATGATGGACTCTATAAATTCATTTAAAGCAAAAGCTGTTTTATGGATTTCTGACCTGACGATTAAGTATTTCTCACAAATCCGGAACAAAAAGAAAAATAACAGCTGACAGTAACTTTTACCCGTCACCATTTGTAAACCACTTCAATTGCTCCTGGAGCAGTTTGGAAAATATCTGAATGTTATAGAGCCAATGATCAAATTTTTATTAAATCATTTTACTTCCCAGGTAAATACAACAGCTATAACTATAGTCATTTGAAGATTCGTTCAAGTAAAAATAGAAGGTTTGGGACTGTAGAATGACATTGCGCTAAAATAATTTGTAATAAACGAAAACTTCTGAATTTTAATTGTAAGATAAAATTTTCCTTACCAAAAAGGAGCACTAAACAAAATGAAATCGCTTTTTGGATTCCCCTACCTTTGTGAAACATTGTTTTTGACAATGAATATCATAAAGTCAAAATATAGATCTCGTATTACCGATGAGCCTTTTGATGATTTTTAGTTTACACACAGCAACGTCGTTCTACTTTTCTAATGTGAGGCATTGGTCAATGTGCCAAAAATCACTACAAATTTGCCATTAAATTACCAAAGACATTTGCATGAGAAATTTATTAAAAAAAAATACATGATTACTTAGACAAGTTTGGAATTTTTTTTTTCTCGAAACCGTAAAGCCCCTAAAATTATTTTTTTTATCATTTCAAATTACTACAGTGCATGGGATTTTGGTCCTGAGATAGTAGGAAATTCAAAATTTTCTGGGTTTTCGTCCCTGGACCCTGGTGCATTTGGTTTAGTTACCTCTTACCCCCTAACATTCCCCCTGTTACGGTCTTGCCTTATTTCACACAATAATTTTATTTCTTTTGTTTTTGATTCAACAGTTTTATTTTCAGTTTATTTGAACTCGTTTTGTTTTGTGTATACTGCGCATTATTTCAATGAACTACGTATTATATTGACCATCATGAACATTATGAAGTCAAAATATAAACTTGCCTTTATTTTCTTCCATAATAATATAAACAATTCCTAATAACTTGGTGTTTCGTAGAAATTTATTTTTATGCATTATTCTAAATAAGAAAAGAATATTATTATATATGTTCTTATGATGAACCAAGAAATAAATCTGACTTGAAAAATAAATGATGCCCACTGCACCACTGGTAATCGTGAAAATGCTCATCGACATAAAAAGGTTGGGGACCTCCGATGTAAAAAAAAATGTGTGTCTCGTATAGAAACCTTCATAAAACTAAAGTTTAGCATCGTACTACTATAAAACTACCACTTCCACTACTAATATAGGATTTTTAAAATCTTTGTGACTCATCAGGAACTATTTCTTACAGCTTTCAAAAATGTAAGAATTGCATTATATTGAGAACATCGACAATAGATAAATAAAAGTGCAAGTTAAATAATGTGGGCCTAAGAAGAAGTGCAGTCCGTCAGACGGAGCTTGCAGTATCGATTTATCTTCATAACCCATACTCGATTCACTGTAGACCCGAATTACTGGCAGCAATTCCATTAATTTATTTACCACAGTTGAATGCGTTATAATGAAAGGAATTCCAAAGTCAGTAGTTATTAATTCATTTCTTACTGAAGAAACTATTTTAATATTTTTGCATGGAGAATGGGGTCCCCTAATAAATAAATCAATCAGGCATAAAGTCTGGTCGATATTCAATTAGTTGTTCGGACTAGTATCAGTTATTACTCAGTGCACTGCTTTTACCCTCAAAAAGTATTTATTAAGATTAGGTCTGTTGATAATGAATGAATCTATTCTTTTCAAATATTGATCTTTCCCTCATACTTGTATTTCTTGATAACGAAGTAGAATGTGCAAACCACTTTTATACCTGAATAAGGCCAATTGAAGGAAAAGCTAGAAAATTGATTAGAGACAATAGAAAACATATGAAGACATTGACGCTAATAGGTTTGACTAACGAAATTATGGAGCCCAATTTTAGAAAAAAAAAAACATATTTATTGGAGCAAAATAGATTTGATATGATTTGACGAAGAGACAGACCCGTAAATTAAGAACCATGCAACGTGCACATGAAAGAATAATGCTGGGCCTCACATGGAGAGACCACAAGACAGCACATTACATCCGAGAAAAGACAAGAGTCAGGGACATCATAGAATCAATAAAAAATCTCGAATGGCGGTAGGCTGGCCATGTTGCAAGAATGGCAGACAACCGATGGACATCACAACTCACGACTTGGATCCCCCAGGATCACATACGCAACCGAGGCCGGCAGAATATTAAATGGAGAGACGAGCTAGACAAGTTCAGGAAGTACTGGCTCTGCGATGCCCATCATAGAGAAGTGTGGCAAATCCTGGGGAACGTCTATGTCCAACGACGGACGTTAAAAGACTGATGATGATGATGATGATGATGATGATGATGATGATGATGATGATGATGATGACGAAAATGAAGAAATATCTAGAATTGTTTCTCTCTCTTGTAGCTTTCTCGATGGTTCTTCTTGTGGTGTCGTGTTGATGGAGTGTCAAGATTCTGGGGGTTCTTCGGGGTCTCTGCTCAAGTAATCATCGGGTGTCCTTGGGGAGATGCAGGGCGTTTGTGGCAAACCTTCTGCGGGTAACTTCTGTGAGTGTAGATATGGCCGTAAAAAAATGGACAGCCGATGAAAACAATTATGATCGTAACTTTTTCTATACCCGTACTGGAATAAAAATGTACACACGACTTATAAAAAAGATATCACAAACCCCATTTCATTCTCTGCAGCCATCGGGAACACCTTATTTTAGAGCACTAATACTTGCTCGAGCTTGTGGATGTGTATTGCCAGCGTTTGGACAAGCTCATTCGTTTTTAATGATTGAATACGTTGCAATGGATTTATACTAAGATATTTCGTCAAAAAGTGCTGGAAAATTCTGCATCATCAACGCAATGCCTGATATATATATATATATATATATATATATATATATATATATATATATATATATATATATATATGCTAAGAAATGAATATATATGATTCAACAGAATACATATTGCATTATATCATATAGAAACTTACCTAAAATGATCTCCCGCCATTACGTGGTTAGTGTATCTCTTACATTAGACAACATACATAAAATAAACAATAAAAAAAGGGGCTATTACAAATGGGTTCCTCTACAATATAATGCAATTTATAATCATTCTGTTGGATCATGTATATCTATTTCTTAATCCATAACTGTCGCGTTGAAAGAGACGAATAGACCGGGAATAAACGAGATAAGCGTTTGGGTTGAAAGCTATAATTACGTTGCATTACTGGTGGCTGTTTAGTCCAATGGTAAGAGCATCGCTACATTGAAGCAGTTACCCTATCGATGACAGGTTCATTTCCTGCAGCAACCCCATATTCTTTAATGGTTTATTCTATTTATGTTGGTTAGGGGGAGTGATACATTAACCGTGTAATGACTTGCAAAAAACTGACTTTGACGTGTAAACCTTTTGATTTGCTGTGTATTTTAATTTCTATGTATGGTGGGCCTACCGAACCTCAAGTGCCCCCCTCCCCTGGGTATTAAAATGGCCCATGACATCTGATTTCTTACAGCAAATCGCACGGCGAAATTCAGGATGTTTTCACCTTTCAAGGAAGAAGTTCATTCTCTTACTTCTCGAAAAGCCTGAATTTCAATCAGCTCTCGTCCTATAATTCTTCTGTGTGATCAAACAGTATATCACAACATTGGTTTGTGATTGTAATTTTCAACGCTCAACAAATATGGATATGGAGACATGTGAATATCTAACTCTAAAAAAACTGTCTCGTTTTGGTTAAAGCAAGAATACTTCGAACTACTTTTCAGGTTTGTCCAATCAGCATTAATTGAAACAATTGATTTGCCTTCAATGATTTTTTCGACTATCCTTTTTTTTGTTGATGCTGTTGTTTCCTTCGCAACGTTTCGGCCAATCCATTCTTTAATTATCTTTTACTGAAAATTTGTAAGTATGGTACTTGGTTTGCGTAGCAAACATGAAAGCAGAATCTGCACCGGACAAAATTCCGCCTGAAGATGCCTGGAGAACGGACTGACTGAAATCTTGTGATGGGATAAACAAGAAAAAAGTCGACTAGTCTAAAGTTCATTGAATACAAACAGCTGATGTCAAATTTGTATAATTGTAAAATTTGTTAATGTATAATGATCATAGGTGAACAAAAGTTGAATATCCATGCCCTGCATAAATGAATCACCGTAGCTCGTGTACCAGAATTAATGATCTAATAAATAGATCTTTTATCTAAAATTATCTTTTAAAAAATACCATCACAAAATGTGGGATATTGTTGGTTCAAAATGACGATAGAGATTGATTTTTTGAAATAAAAACAAAAAACAAAAAAAGTTTTAGATAGTGCGTAGTGGCGTAGTCATATAAATCTACCCATCAATGGGACCAGGAGCGTCTGGAGACACACACAGACACACAGACAAGCAAAGATAACATAATATGTTGCCCACTCGGTTGGTTGGTCGGGCGAACCATTTGCTGGGCTATGAAGATTCGAATGTAGCTATGAATCATATTGATTTATTCAAATAATGAAGCGTAAATGTTTTTAAGACCGATATTTGAGAATAGCCTAGAGATGTTCTTACAATTTAGCAGAAAGAAGGAAAGACGATCTCGTAGAAGGAATCTCAAACAGAAAAGCACTAACTGTAAATGAATACAACGTAAGTTTGGGCGAAGGAAAATCAACCTCAATTATCCGAAATTATATTGTAAGAATGATTCAATAGTATTATAGACAACGTAAATGCTGCAAGAAAAGGTTTGTATTAGGCTAAATTTAGGTGGTAATGAAATACTATGGGATGGTAATGTCCAGTCGAAGGTACAATACAGAAATAGTAAGACTGCTAGGAAATCGGGGGAAAGCAGAAGAGATGAAAACGAGAAGTGATAAACCGAAGCTGGCGGGTTAGTAGTGTCAGGTCACCAGTCTAACGAGGAAGAATCATCATCAGCTATAGCTGCCTTTTAGCGTCCATCGTTGGACATAGACCTTCCCTAAGATTCGCCAGACCTCTCAATCTTGGGCATCGCGGAGCCAGTACCTTCTGAATTTATCTAGCTTACTTTATGTCGGCCACAATTTTGCAAATGATCTCAGGGGGATCCTCGTTGTGAGTTGTCTGACATTTTTGCAAAATGTTCAGCCCATTTGAGTTTACAAAATTTTTTGATGATATCTCGGACTCCTGTCTTTTCTCTAATATACTGTGCTGTCTTATGATTCTTTCATGTGCACGTTGCATTGTTCTCACTTTGAGGGTCAATCTTTTGGTTGTGTTCCGTGTTTCAGCTCCATAGGTGACTATCGGTAGGATACATTGGTAAGATACATTTTCAGGACTGGTGGAATTTTCTAGTTCTTGAAAGTCGAGCTTGTTCTTCCCAAATCTAGCCAACATAGTGTGATTCTTTGCTTGATTTCTTATTCTTTCGAGGATTTTATGGAGATTCGTTGTCTGAGGTAGATGTTGTGGTCTACTCTCCCCAGCTCTGCACTTTCGATTTCGATCGTTGCATCTTTGTCTCCAACATGTTTAATGTACATGAAATTTGTTCATGTGGAGGCCAACGTTCTTGCTTGCTTCATTTAGTTCGTCTAGCATCATTGGGAGATCGTGAAGGTTCTTAGCAAAGAGGACGATGTCGTCAGCAAATCTGAGGTTAATTCTCAAGTACAAAGCTTTTATACATCACGATAGGCTCCTGGACTGACTTTCGTTAACAATAAAAGTTGTTAGCATTGGACACAAATATTCAACGATTCTCAGCAGGAAGCAAAAAAAAAAAAAAAAACCCTCCGGAATTTTAAGTGAAAATGAAGAAAAGAAAAACGTGAGAAACAAAAAAATAGAAAGAAAAAAATAATATCTCAGTTTTATTTAGATGAAGTTAGTCATAATGTATCAAAAAGTGGAGTGAGTCCCTTTACAAAAACAATATCGACGGCCGCATTTACATAACAACTCCTGAGTAAAAAGAAAATTAAGCTCCAGGGAAAATATGGGAAAGGATTTGTAGTCGAACAAAATATCCTTCCAGACTTGTTTTTATAAGAGTCTGAACTCATCAGTTGATATGAAAAATCAGTTGATTACTTGATGGTGATTGAATCTTACGAGGTATTTTGCATGGATTAAGTTCAGAAATTACATTTTCATCAAGTGTTTTAAAAAAAAACAAAGAAAAAAACAATAATAACTGACGAATCATTTTTTCTCTAATTATTAAAAAAAAATGAAATTAGATGGAAAAAAATCGATATCTGTTCAGTCAAGTTCAATTCTTGAATAAATGTCTATACTCATTAAGAATCCTTATCTCATTTTTATATTATTCCGGTTGGATAAAAAATCTTTGTTCTTCTTCCGTCTTACTTATTTCGTCTCTGCATGAGTGTACTGTTGAAATTTTGACAAAATCTCTTTTCAGTAGTAGTAGTAGTAGTAGTAGGTTGGCTAGCACATCAGCCAATATATGCTAAAGGAAACAACAAATAGGTCTCCATAGTCTGCTCCATAATGGAGACAAATTCTTTGCCTGTTTTGTTGAACGATACGGGAGCAACTGAGTCTTGGTCTAAGTATATTCCTGCCATGTGTAGTTGGTCGATTTGCAAAGAACTGTTTTATCTTATGATGGTTACTCGATTCAAATTATAAAGTAATTAGATAACTTTTATAAAAACTCTTAGCGTTAATTAAAGTCGTGATTTGACGTCAAATTGTGTCCAGTTGCCAAATCCTTAAAACACAACTTTCAATTATGCGATATTTTAATCAATAGAGAAACTATAGATGAGAAAATGAGATATTAAAATCGTTATTTCCCTTGAGTACCAAAATTTGTTTTGTTATCTTTAAGAATCTTCAAAATATCTGCGAAATGAAACACACTGCAAACACGCTATGTTGTTGTGAAATGGAACACATCGCAAAAGAACTGGAAAGCCTGGAAGAAAGTAAAGAATATTCCAAACAAAATAAATATAATTACAAAGCGGACTTGTGATCACTTTGGGACAGGGTATCTCTGAAAACAAAAACTGGCTTATAACATTAAGCAAAGGATAACAAATTTTTATTCATTGTTATGAATTTACATTTATTGTTGTAAGACCATTTAATTCTCTCTGTCCAGCTTCTGAAAAGGTTCAGATGCAAACAAAATACATCAGGCACTTATCTTTTGTTTTAATTCTATGTATAACACAAAACAAAAACAAAAAACAACATTTTAGCAAAGTTTTTTTTTAATCAGCAAGAGCATTTGTATAAACAACAATTCTTGTTCTATTATTTGGTACTACTATGAAAAGCTGTCTGCTTGACCCAGCAACATAGAGCTGTCCATGAAAGGAACATGGTCATGTACTGCAAGTCCAGCTTGTGTTTGGACTGGAGATTTTGCTGTTCTGAATTTTGCCTGTCTGTCTTGCTGGGTTGCTAGACGACCCCCCCTCTCTCTCTCTGTCTCTCTCTGTCTCTCTCTGTCTCTTTCTCTCTGTTGGCTCTCTTTGTCTTCCATATTTCTTCCTCTTGCATGTGTAGAAACATTTGAAGACTGTCGTCACTTGGGTCCCATTTATAAAGTTGTTATCTTTAAAGAAATAAAAGAATAAGACAAATTTTAAAGAAAAAGAATTGTTATTGTGCAGAAAATTTGTCCATAAACTTGTTCAAAATCGAGACAGAATTTTCTGATAATTTTTCATAGAAAATGAAATGCATTGAAAACTAATTGCGATAATCTGTTTGATGTTTGGGCCGGTGAAGCTACATCTGTAACTAAAAACGACGAAATCTAGATTAAAAATATCTAAAACCATCCAAATACAGGAAAGGAATAACCAACGTAGATCATTTCACATGTAAAGGCATGTAGAGTCAAAGCAACATTAGAAAAATCTGATTTACAAAAATCTAAATAGCAATTACTGATACCTGATCGTAAAAAATATAATTAAAAAACATAATCTAAACAGCAATGTAAATTTGAGTCCAAAAAACATTAAAAGAAAATAATCTTATGTGATTAAAGTGTCGATTTACAATGTGATTATATTGGTGGAACCTTACTCTCCATTCGTCATAGAGAATCCGTGAATTTCCCTTTCTCTCAGTGTTTATGACGATTTGGTGGCATTTTTGAATGAATTTGACCCTAAACTGTCAATAAAACGGATTTTTTTCGGAGAAAAAAACCTAAGCCTACCTCAAACCATAATCCTAACCTACCCACAACAATGAAACATGGGCACAATTTAAATCCGATCGCTCGTGTGAACTACTAACGCCGAAAGTACATGGATTCTCTGTTATGAGAAAAATTAATTTTTAAGGTTTTGAAGTGGGTACACAATCCTGTCCGAGGGAGTATGGGTTTGCCTGGAATTGTATGCTAGCCCAACCAGTGGTGGGAATGCTTATTTGATTTAACTACATCTCAATAATATATCATTTGCTTCCCAGTGCTTTTTTCCTTCCTGTGCAACGTCGGATACCTAAGCTAGTATATATATATATATATATATATATATATATATATATATATACGCGCGCGCACACACACACATACACACACACACACACACATACATATATATATGTGAGTTGTTTTTCTGAATATCTCAATTTGTGCTCTGGCTATATAGCTTTCGAAGAAGCACATGTCTCTGCCCCAGATAAAAAATGTTGGAAAACTATTTGCATATTTCCATGCAACAAGAATTAAAAGGCAAAAATCAATTTTCAAAGCCCATAGTTCAAAGAAAACCTAATAGCAACACTAATCATTTTCCCACTCTACAACTGAGCCGCTTGGGAATCATAACAATGTGCTGAAAAGATTCTCTGTAAATATCTATACGTTTACAGTGCCTTGCCGGAGTCTGAGAATCAAAGAAAACGGGTGTTGTGAATCTCTTGGGGAGCAACGGTCTCAACGGACGTAATTGTTCCGCAAGAGATTGTCTCAAGTCATTTTTTCTAAAGGGGGGAGGTTGGGCATGAGGTTGGTAATTGCACCCCGTAAAATCCTGAAATGCTGCTGAACGAAAAGAGGCCATCCTGGTCAACAAACCAAGAGTCGGAAAAAAAAACAAACAGCGGAAGCTGGCGACTTGGACAGCCCAGAAAAACTCTACAAGAGAGCCATATTAGTGCATTGGACTGGAGGTAGGATCCCAGCTGCGACTAAATGGCGGAAAGATGCCGCCCAATGTTCCTAACGAAAACAGTGGGACCTGATTGCTGAAATCATTGAATTACAATGCCGTGGATTTTACAAGAACTTGCATACGAGAAAACAATAGTAATAATGGATTGAAATAATCTTTCAAGATTTTTGGATAGAACCAAAATTATCCTGATACAATTCTCTGGTAAAACCAAGCATTTCATCTTTTCCAAGTAGAGCGCCATCAGACAAGTGTCCAGTTAAATCATTTATGGAATAATCACCGGGTAATGAGAGGGTAGACAATGAAAATTATGTCAAAACGATCGTCGAGTGTAAATTTCTCTCGCTATGGCTGCATACAGTACAATTTATTCAATGGCTAGATATGCCCTCGAGGGTTCGAACTGGGGACAAACACCTGAATATGACGCATTCAACTGAGTAACATGGCAATACACGTATATAATAAGTAGTAAGGCATATATATCTATCTATCAATCTATCTATGTGATCATTATTGATGTTTATATATACTAATATCAATATATCTCTATACACTATGTCGAAATCTAAAATATCTCCTCTGGAGAGTGGATTGATCTGTTCCTGATTCCTAACCTCAACAGAATCAATGTAATGTTTCCTACTGATTTTGTTTTTTTGAGTGTATTGTACTGATGTAGTGGTGGCAAAGATCATATTCAAATCTACAGGCTGCAAAGAGTAATTTCACCCAAGGTCTGTACAGGTCGATTCAGGGTCAGAACTACTTTCACCGCCGTATTGCATAAGCTTCTAATTGAATATCAATTTATTTCTAGTAAACAAAGTTGTTGGTTGTGATAATGGCCCAGAGTCATGGCAAATGAAACACAGAATTTACTATATATATATATATATATATATATATATACTTTAAGAACATTGAAGGAGAGAGAGAGAGAGAGAGAGAGAGAGAGAGAGAGAGAGGGAGAGAGAGAGAGAGAGAGAGTACCCATAAACTTATAATGAAAATCCAATAATTCAGATAACTCAACTCACTCTTATTACAGTTACCAGGTTGTCATAACAAAACAATATGGCGTGAAGAGTTGTCGAAGAAAAGTGGCTATAAGGTATAACCTATGGAAGACACACTTCCAGGATTCGAGTACAATTTCTTGGTCGGGTTTCACTTCTTAATTTTGATCTCACACTACTTTCTTCATTGACCGGATGATATTCAGCAGGAAAAAAATGCGATAAAAGCGTCAATATAATACAAATCCAAAATAAATAATGAAAATTCTCCAAATAACTGAAGAATATTTCTGTCAGCAGATAGGAAACAGACTTGTAATTCTTATTTGAAAATAAATAGATACAAAACAAAAAGCAACGTATCCGCCCTTTTGTTTTGTTTTTTTTAACCCTTTCTGCGTTCTATCTTCTTTGTGTTCTGTGTTACTGTTCAAAAGAATCATAGCTACTCCGGTTATATTTCAATAGATTCTGTGATACGCCAGAAAAGATTGATTCATTTATTCCCCTGCCCTCACCACCACTTCTACCACCTCCACCACCATTTCCTGACAACTTTCCACCTTATGTTTTCCAAAATATGAATTGCGGATAAACACCAGCGGAATTTATTCAAGCGTTGATAAATAAGTAATTGTATGCCATTCAACGGTTCTTTGAGAACGGGAGAAAAATTCTGAATCTTCAGAATGAAAAAAAAAATCAGTCATTATTATTATCATTATTATTATCATTATTATTATCATTATTATTAATATTTTGAAAATTTGATTGCTTTAAATGTCGGTCAGAAGCGGAATGTCAGTTTTAGATGGTTTAGAACTAGCAAAGTGGTTGAAAAAGAATGAAAATTAAGAATGAGATAGAATGGGGTGGGTCGGGTAGAACGAGAATAAGGATGTAGAAAGAATGAAAAGAAAGAGAGTAAAACAGGTTTGATTAGTCACTCATGACCAAACTCTTTTGATAGTATGCTGTGTTGGGGGTGATGAATTAAAATATTGGGAAAAGAGTGATCGATGAATAAGTTATTTCTCTCACGTTTTATTGGGCGGTGATCATAAAAAAAATCCGAATAATAAAAAAACAAAATAAACGAAAAACGTGAACACTGCCAGACACAAATGAAAGGACCAATTCAGCATAAACTTAAATTGAAACCCTACTCCACTTCCGTAGGACTCCAAAAAAAGTATTTTTTCTGAACATAATATGAGCGAATGTCTGAACTTTCAGCCCTCTAACTGCTGTGGTGCAGCCTGTACAAATGATACACACTTAAAGACCTTCCCTGAAACATACGTATAGCTTGATTTCATGGATCTAACTCTAATACTTTTTCCGAAAATCCAAGATTTAAAAAATAAAACAAAGAAAAAATAATTTTCGACAGACTTATCTGAGAGCGAGAATGTAGACCTTGACAAACTTGCTATGGCAAAATTCAACCTTAAAATGTATCCAGCAGGTAAACTGTGACCCGCTGGTTTCGAATTTTAGCATTATAACTACATTGTAAATTGAATCCCCTTTTAAAATCTGAAAAAAATGATTTTAACAAAACTGGCGAGTATCTTCTTTTTTTGAAGGACAAATAATTTGAAAGCATGAAAATTGAAAGGAAAAAAAACTTTCTTTGTCAGAGCTTGAACTTGGTCTGCAACTTCTATTTCGCGGCTCAAATCAACAGGCTAAGTGAGACGCCATAAGTCAAGACCTAAAAATTACTGCTCAAAAAGAAATTTAAAAAAACATTGAACCCCTCAAATGTTCAAAGAAATTATGAAAATTGACCTCGGATGATGCTGACACCAGCTCCATTTGTACGCCTGATACATACATACATACATACATACATACATTCATACATAGCCAGCCAGACCAAACTGAAAACTGAAGAAACCTATATTGACTGTTTTTGTGAGAGTTTTAGCTCGAGGTTTCTGAAACAAAAATGAAAAAAAGCTAACGAATCACTACTATCAAGGTAGACAGATGGATGACTGAGTAGGGAAAGTCACGAATTCATTTTCTCGAGTATGCACTGATTTCAAGAATGAAAGAAGGTTAAGAAACAACTTATAATCCTAGAGTGATTAGCCATCAGAATCGTTCCGGTAACGAGAACGGAATAACAATGGCCGCCGCTGAAAGCAAACCTGCAACAATTGAGGCCATCAAGTTGTTTCTCGATAGAGTAATGCAAAGTCACGTAGAGAACAAGATCGATAGATATTCATGGTCAAAACAAGGTATGCTCCTTACACATTTACAACGATAGATTGAAAGATATGGATAGACTGATATAACTGCACATGTGTAGGCCAAAATCCTGGCAGCGGTAGTTACGTATTTCCCACCTATGCCAATAATTGGTATATGAGTCAAGGTAAAAATCCAGTTTTGTGATTGATGATGTTCAGGGTAAACAGAGAGGCGGGTAGGTAAACCCTCACAACTCGGAAAATAGTTGCAATATAACCTTTCTGTCACTTTTTACCTCCATTTGTACTGAGCCGAGTTTTGTTAATATCAAAGTACATACGGGTAGTTCGTGATATATAAACATTTCATCATCATCATCATCATCATCATCATCATCATCAGTTTTTTAATGTCCGTCGTTGGACATAGACATTCCCCAGGATCCACCACATTTCTCTATCATGGGCGTCGCGGACCCAGTATTTTCTGAACTTGTCTAGTTCATCTCTCCATCTTGTATTTTGTCGGCCTCGGTTTCGCATGTGGTCTCTGGGGATCCATGTTGTGAGTCGTGATGTCCATCGGTGGTCTTTCATTCTCACAATATGACCTGTCCATTGCCATTTGATTTTTCTAATGGATTCTATGATGTCTCTGACCCCCGTTTTCTTTCTGATATATTATGCTGTCTTGTGATCTCTTCATGTGAGGTTGAGCATGATTCTCTCACGCGCACGCTGCATGTTTCTCAGTTTGTGGGTTTGTCTTTTGGTTAGGTTCAATGTTTCAGCTCCATAAGTGACTATCGGGAGGATGCATTGGTTGTATACTCTTCTTTTTAGGGTTTATTGGGGTCGTCTTATTTTTGAAGGTTGAGCTTGTTCTACCGAAAGCTTGCCATCCAAGGGTGATTCTTTGCTTGATTTCTTCTTCTTATGTGGGTTTCATAGAGATTCATTGTCCTAGGTAGATGTAGTGGTCTACTTTTCCCAGTTTTGCATCTTCGATTTTGACAGTTATGTCCTTATTCTTGATGTGGTTGTTGCACATGACTTTTATTTTACTGAAGTTCATGTGTTGGCCGACTCTTTTGCTTTCTTCGTTTAGTTCATCTGACATTATTTAGAAGTCGTATAGGTTCTTTGCAAAAAGGGCGATGTCGTCTGCAAATCTGAAGTTGCTCAGGTATTCGCCGTCTATTTTGATTCCTCTATTTTCCCGGTCCAAGTTACGGAAGATCATCTCGAGGCAGACTGTGAATAGTTTAGGTGAGCTGGTATCACATTGTCTTACTCCTCTTTGGAGTTGGAAGAGCTCAGAGTCTTTATGTCGCCTGATAAAGGAGTTGCTATGATTGTATATATGTTGCAGTACTTTGACGTATACAGGGTCTACAAATAAGTAAATAAATAAATAAAAAATACAGCAAATTCAATTGTACTCATCCACTTCTTGTAGCAGCATTGGGATTTGGGTGGGATTTTCTCTAGCAGCTGAAAAAAATCTAATTTTTCTAAATAGTTCATGTCCGACTTCCGGCTGAGGGTGGCAAGAATTTCATATTCGGATATTCATAAACATGTACTAAGCTCAATTTAGCACGAGACAAATTTGAATCGAGGCAATTGTGAAATTGTGTTTTGCCGAATCTCTCATTAAGGAGGATCTGCCTTCCTTGAAAATCAGCATTCAAAATTTTGTCATTTTACCTGCCTAGCATACATCTATCTATCTTTCTACCCAAAGTATAGATCGCTTTAAATATATTAATTTGTTAACGCCAGTTTTTCAAATGAATATCCACTAAGATGAGTTTAGACTGGAAGAGAATCTCGTCACGCCAGTAATGAATGGTCTAGTGAGTCTAGCTATGCCATTCACGCAACCAGAAGTTTTTTTCAGAAAATTGTGATTCTTTCTTTCGCACTTTATTACAGGGACGCGATTCGATGTTTTCTATCTTTTTTATGCCGGGATATGCCGATCTTAGATCAGATCGTACTCCTCTTTTGCTATGATATCGTTGCGTGACGCTATCGATGTTCTTTAGCCCGCGCTCCTGCTTTTGTTGCTCTTTACTTCTATTCCGTTTTCACTCAATATCATCTTAGTAAATATTGATGATTTGTAGATCGTCGATTTGCTTAATATATGCCGATTCTGTTGCCAGTCTTTTTGCTCTGTTTGATTCTTTCCTTATCATTTTTGCGTTTTTTTTCCAATCGAGATTGTGATTGTCCTTATTTCTATGGACAATGTATGCATTCAATATATCATCTCTCATTAAGGCTATTTAATGTTTATAAATTCTCTTTTCCTAAGTTTCTGATAGAAAAACTTACGAAAACGAATGAATCTCTACATGAAAAATTAGGGTATACATACATAGGATAGAGGAACCCCCGTTTTATGACGACGCTTCTACTCTTCTACTCTAGCTTTGAAGTTTTCTTGGAAAAGGGAGGTTGCCTCTACTCTTCTGCTCTAGCTTTGAAGTTTTCTTGGAAAAGGGAGGTTACCTCTACTCTTCTGCTCTAGCTTTGAAGTTTTCTTGGAAAAGGGAGGTTGCCTCTACTCTTCTGCTCTAGGTTTGAAGTTTTCTTGGAAAAGGGAGGTTGCCTCTACTCTTCTGCTCTAGCTTTGAAGTTTTCTTGGAAAAGGGAGGTTGCCTCTACTCTTCTGCTCTAGCTTTGAAGTTTTCTTGGAAAAGGGAGGTAACCTCTACTCTTCTGCTCTAGCTTTGAAGTTTTCTTGGAAAAGGGAGGTTACCTAGAGAAGATCTTATGTCGCTATTTCTGCCTGTTGGTAGATACAAGGGTCTTTTCAAGGAGTCTGTATCTCTTCTGTGGCGACTTGCTTCTCCTGGTGGCACTCAAGAGGTTCACATAATCACTCGCATGCATATTCAGAAAGATGGATGACATAGATACCGTGTGCATCCACACATGTACGAATGGTGACTCGTTCAACCTGAAGCAATCCCTAGCTCACAAGGACTATGTCGCTACTGATCAGGGAGTATCTGTTCGGGTATGACGCAGCCCCATTTGCTCGACTTAGAAGTCAGCTGGGGGAAAACAGTCACCCTTAATCAACCTTCCCCTGAACAGAGTATCATCCATCTATCTCAATGGTTTGAACAGAGTATCATCCATCCATCTCAATGACTTGACGAAGATAGAAGCAGCCATGGTCTACACATACTCAGGTTACATCAAATCCTCTGATGCCAGGTTGGATAGAGAGATAGAAAATAGACTGGCAAAGGCAATCCAAGCTTTTCAATCCAAGGTAGGTTGTGCAAACATGTCTGGAGACAAAAGAACCCCAGGGAAGATGCGAACTACAGACTTACTATGGGATTGCACTGAATAACATCTTTTATGGAGCTGAATCCTTGGTCATATACTTGCGCTATTTACGCCTCCTCAGACGCTTCCACAAGCGATGTGTCTGCATTATTTTCATCTATACTGATTTTTTTAAAAGAATTGTGTCTCTTCTCTGCTAAAACTACCAGGCATATCAACCTAATATTCAGCATGTACACTGAGAAGAGGTCAACTCAAATTTCATACAAGATCACCAGAGGCCATTTCTTCATTAATTCTAGCTAATTTCCAGAGGCAATGTGTGGTTGATGCTGAAGGTCACCATAGTTGATCTGATGTCATTTCTGGTGATTACTAGCCAATTGAAGCAATTTATAGCATTATATTGAGTTTACAATACAAGTGATCGAGTGCATGAGGTTAAACTCAATTAGATAGGGGGTATATTTGGACCAGGGTTTCACGCAAAATTGTCCCCGAGGTCAATTTTGGATCAAGGTAAGCCTTTCTAGCCATTTTGTAGACAAACAATTATATATATATATATATATATATATATATATATATATATATATATATATATATCGATTAGGTACATGAATTTTGTCTCGACTAAAAATAATAGACAAAATATATGTATGTAATCGATATATTGTCGCTGTTATAAGTATTGAGCATTATCGGAATAATTTTTTCGGAATAATGTATGCGATTTGTGATTAATATTTCACATATTTCATGTATATATACACGTGTGTGTGTGTGTTGGTATAGGTAGATCCGGAAAACTGTATTAGACAGGCATGCATATATATTTGTATATATATATATATATATATATATATATATATATATATATATATATAGATATATATATATATATATATAGAGAGAGAGAGAGAGAGATAGATAGATAGATAGATAGATAGATAGATAGATAGATAAAGTATCTTTAATTCAGTTTTACTCTAAATGAATGACCCATGGAGAGGAGATATGCCCATTATTTGATCCCTATTTTTAATCTACTCCCATCTTTGATAAAAGAATAAGCAGCGAGCATTTATTTCAGCAATGAATGAAATCGGACTAGGAAGATTTCCTTGTTCAATTGGAATATGGATTTTTTTGAAGAACATTTCCGGTTCAAGTAAATTATTGGCTTTACTTCCTGGATGTGCATTAAAGAAAAGTGACGGTTATCTATGTAATGAAACGGATATTAATTTGTAGCCCAGATTAACAGCCTTAAATATTGCAGTAATTTATCTTCGATTCATTTCATCAGTTAATCTTTATAGTCTACACATCATGTCCCTGGCTTAGTCATCAATTATGTATATTTAGTACTTAGTGTCAGAAAACAAATTTCAACAAGGCAAAATTCTCAAAAGTTGTCGAAAATTAAACAGATGGATTTCATATCAGAGTAAAAATGAAGACATTTGTAATGAAGACGTCTCTGAACAACAAAACATATCTCTTTGTTCTTGCGAAGCTGGACTATCTCTGTTCAAATTTTTACCAACTAAAAACTCCCTCTAAAGAATGTTTCTATGGCTTCCATTGCCCAAACATTTATCGAACAGACTGCAGTGATATTGCAGGTAGGGTTTATTGAACAAATACGACAATTTTTATCCCTTCAAACTGTTATATATATATATATGTATAGGTTTCAATCCTGCCTCGTGGTACTGGATGGGATAATAGATTGTTTATAGCTAGACTGAAGAGTTGTAATACAACGAAACAACTGTATGTGGATGACACAATAATTAATGCTCCTCTTTAAGTGAGGTAACTCGTTCACTGTAAGCTTATGCAATGCTCTTCCATAGGAATAGAGGACTCTTTTTGATAGGGAATTTAAACTAAATAAATATATCGCTCAAATTCAGCTTTATTGACCGTCCAGTTCCGTAGCTCAGCAGTAGGATAGCGGCTTCCGGGTCTGAAGCGAAGGTTTCAATCCTGCCTCGTATAAACCAAACTTGCCTCCGTATAAACCAAGCCATCAGAATTGAAATAAACCAACCTTCCAAATGAACATGGAAGAACATGAAAGAAAAAAAAAATTAATAAAAGAAAGAGTAGAAAAGAAAAGGAACACTGGACAATATCTATTTTATACAGGAAGAATAGACCAATAATCATGAAAAAAGTCATATTTCTTAGTAAAACATTTTAAAAAAAACATAGAAACATTTTTTGTCGGTTTCAATTCACAATATACCCAAAAGAATGGAAGAAAACGAGAAATTACACATCTGCAGAAACCAACACAAACGTAATATAATGCTAACAATTACTAACTGATACACACCAAAACCCCACGAACGGATCACACGCAATAATTTCAAGGCAAGGTGACTCAATCATCACCCAGATACAGGAAGGAAGAAGAAATCAAGAAAAGAGAGTAATTTTGAAGTGATAAGTTTAACTGAAAATTCAACTGATGATTGCAGACTAATATTCTGGTCACTAATGCACGAAACTTGGCATGACATAAATTAATGTAAGATAATTTCATCATATATATAGTGACTCAGCAAGTTTGGGCAGAAAAGGTAGAATGAAACAATAAGCACCTTCGTATTTTTGCACCGATCGCATTCGGGGATATAGGGACTGTTAAGTTTTTTCTATGTTACAGCAACGTCACGGAATTAGTTGCCAAAAATATTTCACCGTAATATACTCATTTTTGGATGGCAACATATTCATATTTTTGGCAACAGTTCCAATGCTGTTGAGTTTGGTAATCAATGATATCCAACAATATTTGTTTTGATTGTGTAATGTTCCAGTAGAAATAATAAAATTCTGTTTGGTTTAGAAGAAAAATTAACTTTTTGTGAAAAATAAGTGTTAGGGGAGGACTCATTTTTGGGAAACACTGCATATAATGTAAATACATTGCTAGGGATTCAAATTTTATAAAGCATGGCAAATAATTTCACTATCAAAATTCATTGAAAACCCGAGAGAAAAGGATCCCTAGAAGTAAGGAATTGAGCCCAGCGTTGCTGACGGAATAGGGCTATTAATAGTCCATCGGTTTGACATATCTTTATTTGACAACGATACCCAGGCTAACGTCCTTAGTAATGATAACCTCTCCTTCTTCACGGTAATTATTCATGAACTATCTTCCTCTGACTAAACACAAATGTGATGACCAACCCGTACAGTGCATTAGCCCACCAACGTATCACGTGTGTCCACATGAGTGTCCATAACCCGTGACTCTGGAGCATTTTGTCGGCCATGTTGGATTCGTGTAGTAGAGAATTTTCTCTACGGACTGTCAGCGTAAACAAGGAAAGTCAATCGATTCTTTTAGCCTCGGAGGTAAATTCGCTTCAGAAATTCTTGCTGCCTGCCATGAGACGCAATTCTTCAACAAAAAGAGAAGCAATTACTGTCATCAGCTTGCCCGGATAATATCTAACTCCAGAGTACAAATTGCTTGAATATTCTCCTCCCTCTCTCTCTAATCCTCTCTCTCTCACTCTCTCTCACACACACACGTATATATATTTACACACGTTCACTCATGCATGCATACAGACATGCATATACATTCAAATATATGCGCATGCACAAATACACACAAAACTAAAGAGAGAGAGATATGAGCAAGGACTAACATCCAGAAAGAAAGAAAGACGTACACACACAAACATACACACACACGAACATAAAAACACATATACTCACACGCTTAATGGAATACTTACACACTTATACACGTATGCGTTCACACACACACACACACACACACACACACACACACACACACACACACACACACACACAAAACAGGAAGAGAAAATTGATCATAATATAAGCAATATCATATCATTTAAAATTACGAATTAAGAAATATTTTGCCTAATAATTATCCAGCAACGTTATTCAGATGAAAAGTTATTAATCATTATAATTAAAATAGTTTTTCCTCGATATTTATGTATGTATGTATGTGTGTTATCGTAATCCAGCAAAAACAGTAAATGTCAATCGGAGTCTTTAGGGTCTCATCTTCCAAATGCTCTAACTTGAAGAATGAAAAAAAATGGGGTGATTTTCAATTGTTACATTATGTTTTAGGAGGAAGGTTTTAATCTACGAGGTAAATTTAACGCAGAACTAAATCCTTATTTTGCGACTATTGCGCATGACGTCCAAAATAGAACATTCTGGTTCTGGGAAGGATGGGGTGACTTTTTTTTTGACTTTTTAAGAGTCAAAGGTGGGGGGAGCAGTTTTTTTAGAGCCTTTCTCCTTTCTTTCTAGAGGCCAAAACGGAGGTCCATTTTTTTTCATTTTCAACAGTCAAAAGTGAGGGTAACATTTGTTTCTTTTTTGGAAATCAAAAATGACAGGGCACTTTTTCTTTTCTGGAAGTAAGGAAAAACTTTGTTTTTCTTTTTTAGGGGTGAAAAGTGATGGGAAACTTTTTCCCCTTTTGGAGAAAGTACTAATTATTGAGTAGTTTCCCTTATTTTTTGTATGTAAATGATTATAATATTAATTCGATGCAAATGATGGGACTTGACATCGGGCTTAATGGTTGGTGAAGTAATCTAGTTTTGCAAGTATCACACGGCATTTGTCGCTTAGTTGGTATCGTTACTTGAACTCATGACTCGATTCAACGTACGTTTCGCCACCCGTAAGTGGAAAAGCAGATCATTCGATTTCGCTCGATAACTTTGAACTTGAACGAAATCTGCCGAAACTGTACGGAACATCAACGATGGATTCGGCTATAGATTTGTTAATGAACGTAAGATTCAGCGTTGGTTTCAATGACTTCTACACAGAGGTGTGAGTAATTCTTTAAGAGTGAGTGAGTGAGTGAGTGAGTGAGTGAGTGAGTGAATGTGTGTGTGTGTGTGTGTGTGTGTGTACGTGTGTGTAGGTGCACACGTGCTTGTCCAAGTAAGTCCAAATTCAACACTGAAATGCCTGCAGTGCTGATTAATGCATACGCCGAATATCAATGCACACAATGATCAGTTGTCGAATTATCTAAGTGCATTCAGGCACAGACACACACACACACACACACACACACAAGCGTGCGCATACATGGATTTCTCAAATTAGATTCAAACAATAATGATGCATAATGATTCATCATCATCATCATCATCATCATCGTCAGTCTTTTAACGTCAGTCGTTGGACATAGACCTCCCCCGAGATTTGCCACACTTCTCTATCATGGGTGTAGCGGACCCAGTATTTTCTGAACTTGTCTACTTCATCTCTCCATCTTGTATTTTATCGGCCTCGGTTTTGCATGTGGTCTCCGGGGATCCATGTTGTGAGTTACAATGTCCATCAGTTGTCTTTCATTTTTGCAACATGGCCAGCCCGCCGCCATTTGAGATTTTTAATGGATTCTATGATGTCCCTGACTTTTGTCTTTTCTCGGATGTACTGTGCTGTCTGGTGGTCTCTCCGTGTGAGGCCCAGCATAATTCTTTCATGTGCACGTTGCTTGGTCCTCAATTTACGGGTCTGTCTGTCTCATGGTTTTATAAAAAAAGAAAAAAACCCTCTTAGCCTATTATTCTGCGCAGCCTTGTGTAAAATATTTTGCACGCCTACATAAGGAGAATTTAACAGTTGGTTTCATGATAGTTTGTCAACTAGAAATAATAATTGAATGTTTTTTTTTCTACTTACACTAATGATAAGGCTCTGTCATTTGATGGGGGAAATAGTTGATTATTCATTTCGATACTAAATCACATGAAAGCAAGAAATAATCTTTGATGCCTTATTCAATACCACAATAACCTAAACAAACTATATATATATATATATATATATATATATATATATATATATATATATATATATATATATATATATATATATTGGGGGTTTCTGTTTGTTTCTTTATTTGTGGTGCTATCACATCAAAACGGCAAGTCCTTTGGCCTCATTTTTGGTGCAAAAAGCGAAAAAACTTCAGATATAAGAACATAGGAAAGCAAATTACATGTCTTTAAAATTTCATAAAATGATACATATACCCCCCTCCCCCGGGCAGACTTGTTCAGGTCTGCACGTATGTCTCACGCAAGCCTGTGTAACCTCTCTTGAGGAGTCTGCATACACTTGAAAAATTTCAAATACCACAGATCACTGTACGTATCAACTTCTAACCTCTCTACACATCCACATATATGCATGACCTATTTTGAGCTGCTGATGCTTTATGCTTCCTGCTAGTGGCTTGGTCGGACACCTTCCAGCAACGGTCGATACTTTTCGGACATGGACACATTTTCTTGAAAGAAGAAAATGTGATAGATCATGTAAAAGTTGTAAGAAATCTTCAGAAGAAATGATGGTAAAAAATCTGATATGATTTCATCTTGGTTTCCAATGCTCAAGACCGAATATATAGGCTAGAAATGACCTCTTGTGAGCTTGAATGCCTTTTAAAGGTCACTAGAGGTCAGAACCATCAATCTTATGTTAACCTTTGGGTCAAGTTACTCTTTGCTGCTTATCTCCAAGAAAATGCTCAATGAATTTCAATAAAATTTTGTGGAAAGTAGGGAAATTGAAGGAAGCAGGGGGTAGTTAAATTTAGGGTCGGATCCAGGAATATTTTATGACTGAGAGATATTTTCCATTGCTTTTCATACATTCATATGTACGCACATGAATGTCCAAACTATATTTCTAAAATTCTCAATTAATGAGAATTTTGTAGAGGGGTGGCTACGAAATATATGATTAAACTTTGGGGCGTATCCCTGCTCAATTATCTCTCCTACATGGTAGTTATTTGTCCATACCTCATTATATCGGCAAAATTCCATGTCTGCCCACATAATATCTCCAAAAGTTCACAATTAATTTAAATAGGTTACTGTGATTTGGTGGGCAATGGGCTACAGAAGATATCATTACATTTTGGGGCGGATCTGTCAACAATTATTTTCTCTTACTGTGGCGTATGCAGAGGGATGTGCCCTCTGAGTGCATTCGTGCTGAGAGTGAAATTAGTGAGATCGGTTGACAGATAAATATCAATTATTCTATCTCAGTCTGCCCAATATCTAGGGATTTTAAAACTTAATATGTTATGTATGTTATATATATTACTTGATGTATACTTAAGAAGTTTATTATCTGCATGTAACACTGTACATATAGATAACATTATTATGCAGGTCGAAGGTTATTTCTCGATTAAAGCAAATGACATGGATCACGAATCGAAAATCATTTTAACAAAAGACTTTCACATACTAAGCTCCGAAACGAATAGCGATATCTTATTGTCACAAAACGTTCGTAAGCCAATTTTTCACCCAAAGGCTTTCGAAGTCCACCTAAAAGTCAATTCTTTGTGGTGACATTTAAGCTTGCGTTTGTCGATGGCTCGGAGAACAATAAAAGCAGAGGCCAGATTAATTTAGACCACCCCTTCTCGATGTTTAGGGATAGGGCCAAAACATTGATGACAAACCCAAAGCTATTCGAGAGAGTGTCCTCACCGAGAAGGAGTATGATGCATTGCAATGAAAGCATGGTAGAAGCTAGAAGGCCGAACTCTTTTCAGACAAGATACCTACTTGGAACATTCACTCAATGAATGAACCGAAGAAAACAACACAAGTGACAACAGGGATGATAAATTATAGAATATCAGTTTTTGATCTCTGTGAGACCAGATGGACACAGTCTGGACAACTGGGACTGTTGCCAGGAGAGACAATACCGTACTCAGGCCATGGAGGAGAGGCCTCCCTCCCACACACTGAAGGTGTTGTACTGATGCTTACAAAGATGAGAGAGCTCATCAGTTGGGAGGCAGTCAGCTCTCGAATCATCACGACCAAGTTCAGAACGAGGATAAGGAACATTGACATTGAGGTGATGCAGTGCTACGCCCTTAAAAATGTTAACGGACTCCAGAGTGTGTGGGATAAATCAGGAGAGAAAACACCCCAAGCTCCCGATGGGGGTCTTTGACGCGAAGGGGAACAACGGGTATGAGCGTATGATGGGTAGATATGGACTGGGAATTAGGGACAAGAACGGAGAATAGTTTGCAGACCTCTTCGCATTAATGACCATGGCCATTGGTGGCAAGATTTCCTTACACAAGGGTATCTACAAGGCCATTTGAACATATAGAAAAACAGATCAAACATGTACACTTTGAGCAGAAATTCAGACGATCAATGCAGGATGTGAGAGCGAAAAGAGGTGGGCGGTATCTTGGGATCATCAGTTGGTGATGGCCACATTCAAGCCCCGCCAGAAACGAGTCGCGTCGCTGAGGAACCCCAGGGTACGCTACATTTTAGGCTATCTGGAGGACAAAGAGACAGTAGGAAGGTGTTGTCTCAGCCTCTCCGACAGATTCATGGTCCTACAAGTTCTACACAAGGATAGCGGCACAGACTGAGAGACAAAGTGGGAACATGCAGAGCTGGTGAAGACTAGTGACTACGAAGAAGTTGTAAGCAAAAAGACCACACAACACAAGGCATGTATTTAATCTGACACCCTGGGAAACTAGAGAATATAGGATAGAAATAAACTAAAGCAGATAACCGAATCACGGCAGCAAAGGGAAAGCATAGAAAAAGTGTACAGCAAAGCTTAGAAAGAAGTGAAGAGTGGACAAAAAAGATACATCAACGACCGTGCAAGAAAGGCAGACAGACCTGCAATATAGAGGCACGCCAAAAGCCTTTATCACCAGAAAATTGATCAGAAGATACAAACAGACTGATTAGTGAATAAGCATTAACAAGGAAAGCCTCTCAAAGGAGTGGATTTAACTTTGCACATGCCCACTTTACCGGAAACTTGATTTGAAAAACTTGATTGAAATTCAATCTCTGATATTTGGAACAATTAACTCGACATATGTCGATGTATTCGTTCAGTCGGTGACGTTATGATCACGTTATCTGCAACACTCCAAAATCTCCACGGACAAGACATCAGGTGCAACCATCAACAGGGACAGGGCTCATTATCAACGAAGAAAAGACCAGGGTTATAAAGGAGAAAAGCATTAGCAACAACCCCGTCACAGCATCAGGACAACCCCTTGAAGACATGAATTCTTTTAAATATTTAGGCTGTGTGGTCGACACACAAGGGAGAACAGATGGAGAAGTGGGGGCAAGGGCAAAGCGAGAATCGATTCTGCGATCCTCACGAAGGTTTTCGAGCGCAAAGGAGATCAGATCATTCACCAAATTGAGGATATCCAGCACCAATGTGAAAACTGTGCTACTCTATGATTCTGAAACATGAGGAATAACAAAAGCAACACTTCATTAACAACACAACATAAACAACCACAGCTGTCTGCGAAAAAAACGTCTCTATTCATTGATCATAGAATATCTCCAATGAAGAATTGTGGATGAGAACAAAACAGGAACCTATCGCCGGAGAGATCCCAAATAGAAAGAGGTGTTGGATCGTCCACACCCTCAAGATGCCAGCAAGAGACATCAGTAGGAAAGCCCTGGTTGTGAACGCCAAGGGGAAAAAAAGGAAGAGGGAGAGGCCCAGAAACACATGGCGAAGAGACATCAAGACAGGGATGCAGAGAGGTGGCTATTCCTGGGGGAATCTGGAGCCGAATGTGCTGACAGCTTTGGCGATAGCCCAGGATCCTCATGGAACAAAGGGCTAAATCGGTCACCATTATCAGCCTTTTAACATCTGTTCGTGGACATAGACCCCCAGTATTACATATTTGGGTGGGTTGGGAGAGACCGACGATAGATTTCAAATCAATTTGGTAGATTTCTAAATTCATTATTCCTGTATTTCTTCTTCATAATTAGGAATTATTGAAAATTTCTTCTGCAATAGCGCCTGAGGCAATGAATGTGAGTCGATATATTTAATAATGGTCAATATGAGCGGTAATTACTTGTGACAAGCTTAGTACCTAATCTATTTACGGCGTCTGCTGATGAAGTGGCGTGGATACGACCTCACAGACAGCCACTTTACCGTAAACTGAGATTAAGATTGAATGCCTGATATTCAGAACAATTAATTTGACATATGTCGATGTGTTCGTTCAGTGGGTGACCTTATGGTCAAATCAACCGCACGTCCAATGAGAACATTTCAAAATTTCCACGGACAAGACATCCTCTCTCCAAAATTTAGTTTCGTTGTATGCCTCGGGCCAGATTCGATCTCTTTTCCATAAGCTGTTACCCGAAGAAAAAAGAATCGAGAAACGATCGAGTCATAAGAGTGACATACGAACAGCGTTTGGTCCCCAAATAATACGGTTCAGGAACACTCAGATTTTACCAAGATGATTAGCCATTTTTCTTCCACTCAGATCTAAACACTTTCCCTCATCCTTCTCTGGCTGGTTTTAGGGGGGTGGTTGTAATCAAAATATTGCTAAATTGATACTTATTTCCATCATTCGTGCCCTAACGAATAATATGAATTAGTCAGGAATTTCAATTTTATGAATACTACTTTTTATTTTTGTAACATTTTTCAAAACGTTGTTCGAAAAAAAATATCATTTTTTAAAATACAATTTTTATGCAGCTGAAAAATTGAAGTATCTCATTTTACTAAGTTTCATTTGGGTACATGTAACTTTTCAATCACACCTAGTCATGAAAACGGCTCTGAAATTCGATAGATAAAGTTAAGGGATTTTTGTCCAACAGATTGACATACCATAACGCAGTTTTGAAGTACCGAACCGAATTGTGCGTATCTTCTCTGACACTTCCCTCTGAAAACTCTTTTTTTTTAAAAATCTATTATCAGAACATTTCAACATAAAAAGACAAGAAAATATATCAATGTATTGGCAAAATTTAACAATCTTATTTTACGAAGTAATTTTGTTTCTGCATTAATAAATATTTGTCTTTGTATTGTTAAAACATTATGAAAATAGACGAAAGTAATTAAGGCAGTGGCACATAATAGCTATTTTGTGGCAATGCTTATATAAAAAACACTGTTGTTTTCACGATTATATTCTCGTTATATATATATATATATATATATATATATATATATATATATATATATATATATATATACAAATATATACACACACACACACACACACATATATATATATATGTATATATATATATATATATATATATATATATAGATAGATAGATAGATAGATATTTATATATGTGTGTGTGTGTGTGTGTGCTCTTCCAATGTAGGATAAGAGCACTCTGGTGGATCAAGAATATATGCGTAAAGTAAATATATTGCTTAAATTCAACCTTACTGACCGTGTAGTTCCGTGGGGCAGAGAAAGATTTCAGTCTCTGGGTCTAAAGCGAAGGTATCGATCCTACCTCGTGGTACTGGATAGGATAATGGATAGTCTATAGCCACACTGAATGGTTTTAATACAACAAAATAGCTGCCTGTGGATGACACAATAATATATATATATATATATATATATATATATATATATATATATATATATATATATATATATATATATATATATATATATATATATACACATTGGTTTTACTCAACAAAAATACACACGTATATATTCCAACATATGTATGATTAAGAGATCTAATAGGGACCCAAAAATAGATAAAAGGACGAACTTTGGATTTATTTTCATGCTGTTGATGTTTATTGACACAAAACTGCAACATTCCTGCAAGAAAAAAAAACTGTTCGTAAACTGTAGACAGAGGGATCTCTTTTAAAAAATCAACAAATAAACAGAAACCTTATTCATGGTATAACCTAAAATCTCCAGCCTTAATTACGAATCTGCGATCTCTGATAAAGCATGTTGAGGGAAAAATGAATGCACAGGTTATCTGTTAATTAGGATCTATTGTTATTAATAGAGAGTTAATTAAGCACTTTCCGAACAAAGCATAAATTTCATAAGAAACATCAACTAAGGTATATCTCGCAATTATACACACAATAACCTTCGTAATTAACAAGCTAGGTTCGTATGACATGGCTATCATAGCGTGTAGGCTCATTCGATGCCACGTTTGTGTTCATGTGTCGGATTGACCCAAGTTTGATAATTACCTACGGTCCTATTTGGTAACGTTTGTGTTTATTTTGGACTACAAGCCATCAGTTTGATGGCTTTCAGCCTTTTTTTTTCCAGAGGTCTGTCGATATTCTGTTACAATTGTGATTCCCTTTTTTAATTTTAAAGTAAAATCTTTCATTTTTTTTTCTAATTCTCAGCTTTCAGTGTTCCATAGCAATTTTGAGTCTCTGTCTTTGATATAATTTCTCACAACTGTTTTATTAATTTTTTTTCTTTCATTGCGGGAATATCATGTTTAATAGCTGTCACAATTATTGATTTCGTTATTTCCAATATTTCTTTCAACGAAAAAAAGTTTTAGAAGTTCACAAACTAACAGTTTGAAGGCAAGTGTATAATGAGCTGAGATTTCTTAATGAAGTTTACCTGTATATCATTCATTACGAAAACTGTTGTCAATATGCTTCAAATTATACACTGCCTTGCTCCCAATCCAAATCATTCAGACAATATGTCGTCTTTTCGTAAATTGTAGTCATCTGTTTTATATCATCATCATCATCATCATCATCATCATCATCATCATCATCATCATCATCATCATCAGTCTTTTAACGTCTGTTGTTGGACACAGACCTTCGCCAGGATTCGCCACAATTCTCATGGGCATCGCAGAGCCAGTATTTCCTGAATTTGTCAAGTTCATCTCTCCATCTTGCGTTCTGTCGGCCTGGGTTTCACACGTGATGTCTGGGGATCCATTTTGTGAGACGTGTACTGTGCCTTAAAGAAGAAGCTAAACCCAGAAAAGATAAAATTCCTGGACAAAGAATGAAGCAAAAAAAAAACCGTAAAGAAATGGCAACAGGGTGCAAAGACAAAGAGGAAGATGAGGAAAGGATCGAACGTTTCCAAACTGAGAAGGAGGTGTCAACAAGGAGGAGATCTAAAGAGACAGATGAGAAATAAATTCTAAAGATAGGAAGTGAATTGGCAACGAACAAGACGCCCACCAATGGTGGATTCCAAGTGAATGTAATAAAATAAACGCTGTGACAATGTTATTATAAACGAGACACAAAACCATTAAAAAGGTCTTTAACTGGACGCATTCACCTATAGAATACATGCCATCATCATCATCATCATCAGTCTTTTGGCACCCATCGTTGGACATAGACCTTCCCCAGGATTCGCTACACTTCTCTATCGTGGGCGTCCCAGAGACAGTATTTTCTAAATTTGTCTAGTTCATCTCCCCATCTTGTATTCTGTCAGCCTCAGTTTCGCATGTGATCTCTGGATATCCATCTTGTGAGTCGTGATGTCCATCAGTTGTCTGTCATTCTTGCAACATAGCCTGCCCATTGCCATTTAATTTTTCTGTTGCAGATAGGGCTATTATAAGAGACATAGTGATCGGATTAGAATGTAAGACCGTTACGCTTTTCTACCTAAAATCAGAGTGTAGTATCTGCTGGATCCACAGTCTTTCTAAGCTGGAACCTGTTACAATTTCTGACCGAGAAATCCATATAATAATATCAAGCAGGAAGGAATTGGGAAAAGCAACGGAGAGGAGCAAGGGATAAAGATGGCCTGAAGGAAGAAAGTTGGGGGATAAAAAAGCTGAAGAAAAATCGAAAGAAAATTTAGTGAAGCGGAAAAAAATACTAAAATCCACGTATGATAATGTTACGTCTTAATGTCCGTCTGCTTATGTACGCACGTTCGATTGTATTTCATATTTTTTACCCTGATACTTATTTTTCAAAGATAAGTATCTCAGAATAACTTTCTGATATTTTCAGGCGGTAGTAGGTATTAATGATACGTAGTACTTTAAAATATTTAAAGATATTTTTTCATTTTAGAATCTTTAAAACATTTTTGTTCACATTTTTGCTAATCTTTAATCCATACTTTCTTTAAAAAGTAAACTTTGACAATGGCAGAAAAGATATGAAAAATGCAAACATTGCTTATTAGGTATTTTTTTGAGACCAAGAAAAATGATTCAATATCATTGAAATAGATTTCTTGATTTAAAAAGTATTCGCACACAGTACAAATGAAAAAAATGATTTTCAAAAGAAATTATACGAATAGACCACTATATCTACTCAAGACAACGAATCTCTATGAAACTCACAAAAGAAGAAATCAAATGAAGAATCACCCTAGGATGGCATGCTGTCGGCAAAGCAAGCTCAACCTTCAAAAGCAAGATGATCCCAATAATCCTAGAAGAAGAGTATACAACCAATGCATTCTCCCGATTGTCACTTATGGAGCTGAAACATGGGACCTAATCAAGAGACAGACCTGCAAACCGAAAAGCATGCAATGCATGCATGAGAGAATCATACTCAACCTTACATGGAGAGATCACAAGACATCACAGTATATCAGGAAGAGAACGGGAATCCGAGACATCATAGAATCTATTGGGAAACTTGGCAATGGAAAGGACCTGTTGTAAAAATGGCTACCGATGTACATCACGACTCACAACATGGGTCATCAGTGATCAAATGCGAAACCGAGGCCGACAAAATACAAGATGGAGCGATGAACAAGACAAGTTCAGAAAATACTGGCTCCGCGACGCTCATGATAAAGAAATGTAGCGGATCCTGGAGAATGTTTTTGTCCAACCACGGACAATAAAAGACTGATGATAATACGAATAGAATTGGAATTTACGCTTTGCAATTGTTTATTCATGCTTATGTCTTGCAAAGGTAAAATAAAACTATTTTCCCATTCGCTTGAAAGAAACAATTCTGGTAGAATCAACATCCCCAGACACTTTTCAGCACCATTTCTAAGCAAACGATACAAAAAATAGTTAACTCAGATGGTTATATTTATATTAGACAGTATATTCATATGATTATCGGAAGGAATGAATATTTAGGGATGTTTGTCTAAGAAATTTCACCTATGATATCACAGGTTACATAAACAGCTAGTAGTATCATAATTGATTCCTGTTTTGAAAAAAAAAATGAACGCCCAAATATGTATACACAGTTTATCCTCTTGGTACTGCATTTCCGAACATTTTTGAAGTCAAAATAAATTGCCATTTGAACCTCTGACGCTTTCCTTTTTAAAATTTCAACATTAGTTCCTTATCATTAACTTTTGAATGTGTATACACCTCTGTGAATACACCCAGTGTACGCATAAATACTCCTCTCGATGTAAATGCCAAAAATCTAAAATGGAAAACTGTACGATCGGGTGGGATTGGATACAAATCTGAATAACAGTATTTATCGTTTTTATTGATGTTACTAGCACTGAGCCAAATGTTCGGGACACTCAGTAACACGGCAGTAATTGTCTGCTAGATGAGTTGATTTACCATGGACGTGGCGTCTAATCTATGCTTCTAATATCGGCATTTAAAAAAAACATGCTTTCTGTCTTTCCTTAGATAATGATACACCAGGCTTATCTATTTGCTATTTATTGTACGATGCTGTGAAAATCAATTTCACATTCTGGCAAGTCCATAAAAATGTCTATCCAATTTCAGCACCCCATTCCCAGGGTCTAGATAATTTTCTCAAACACACCCGACTCTCAATAGCATTGTAACAAATCTTACTCAACATAAAAAGCTAGCTATTTATGCAAGATTTAATATCACAGATGGGATTCATCAAACAAATAAGTTACAAATCTAATTTTCTCTCTCTCTCTCTCTCTCTCTCTCTCTCTCTCTCTATATATATATATATATATATATTAAGAAATGGATATATGTGATCCGACAGAATGATACTGAATTATTTTATATACAAATTGTTGAGTTAGAGTAGAGCTTAAATTCAAATTGCGTTATATTATATAGAAACTAATTTGAAATGATCCCCCGTTATTACAAGGTTTGTATCACTCTACCCAGAAATTGGAGCTGCTGCAGGAATCGAACATGCCATCGATAGAGTAGCTGCTGCAACGGAGCGATGCTCTTACCATTGAACTAAACAGCTGCCGCTGATACAAAGGCTCAAATACCTGTTTCCATACCTAATTCTCATCTCGTTTATTCAGCAGTTCTTACGGCTATCCACTGCTTTTAATGGCTACTCCCGCATTACCTAACTGAGCTGTAGACTTGTTCTCCCTAAACAAGGAAACATTTCTTGGGGTAGGCACAAAATATTGATGTTTACAATTTATTTTTAGAAGTTTGGACTCAATCCATATGTTGTGCATTGGAACTCAAGGAAAGGGCTATCGTGAGTGATCTTTAATCAATGCTTGTGTCACTGGTAGGATAGGGCTATTATATGTATGATTATAAATGATTTTTGAAATAGTTATTTCATTTACACGGGCGAATCAGTATTTCCGTAGCCTTACATGTAGATATTTGCCGAATTTCAATCCGTAATGTACACCATACTATAAAGGAATGGGTACATAATCTGACAGAATAATTGTAAATGCGTTATGTATTATTTGAAACTCTATCTGATCTGATATCCCGTTTTTACACGGCGAATATACCAGTTGACAAAAAAACAGGATGTCAGTTCAAATGGAGTTTCGAATAAAATATGACACATTTGCAATTTTCACTGGATAATATTCAGTTTATGTGATTATTACTCGCCGATGAATCAAGTCACGTCTCAATGACATTATTTAGGATGGTGGGTTGTGGTATCAGGAATAATCGATGAAATGTTACGATGGATACAGGTATTTTTTTCGATTGAGAGATATTTTTTTGATAAAATTTGGGGACGGACCTAGGAATTCCTTAAGCTCACAATCGAATAAAATCGTCAATTCTTCCTTAGTCCATGTGTCACCATTCAGAAAAATTGCATTGAAATTAATTGGGAACTTTTAGAGATATTTTAGACAAAAGTGATTTTAGACCAAAGTGATTTAGACTGAAATGATTTAGACTGAAATTATTCATATGAAGGTATATAAACCTATAATCAGATCCCTCACATCATATAAATAAACTTTTATTTAAAAAAAAACTGTTAGAACTATTGCAATCGTTGTAGAGTTGTTTTTTTCTTAAGTATCTTCATCTTAATTGTTTCGATCTTAAAGTGTTGGCTTTTTTAATCTCTTTGTTGTCACATTCAGCATTCTTTCCAATTACTGAACTTATTGCTTTTCTTTTTCAGACTGACTCTTAGTGTAGTAATCCTCCATTTGGGACCATGACGAAGTTTTGTGAATTGCACAGCCAAGGGAAAACATCCTTTTTTTTTCCAACCATAAGTGTAAGTGAAACAAAGCTGCAGATGCCAATCCGAATAATTAATATAATGATAATTAAGTCAACATTTCTGCAATCATTTTGTTTTGATTTTTATAAAACATGACTGTGTATGAGTTCTGTACGGAAAGTATTCATCCATTTTGAATATTTTGAGAAACAGTTACAGAGCCTCGTTGTGATTTGGCAGTCAACCAGGGAAGACTCCGCTACGTATGTATGTACGTACTTCATTTCGTGGATTTACTCAGTTGGCAACTGAGAGTCCATTGAGTGTATTGCGTGACAATCACATTTGCGATGACCGAGTCACTCGATAATTCACGGTTCGCTTATTACTTCTTTTGATGTTTTCATCGAAATTTGTTATCCTAGGTAGATGTAGTGACCCACTTTCTGAGTTTTTGATTTTGATTGTTGTGTCTTCGTCGTCAACATGTTTGTTGCACAGGACATTATGTTTCATGTGAAAACCGACTTCCTTGCTTTCTCAATTCAGTTCGTCGTGCATCATTAGGGAACCGAGGTCTCGCTTTCAGTAGATAGATATTAAAAGTAAATAATAATAGTTATAAAAAGTAATCGTTAGTATCCGCACGATTTTCTTTTTTTACTGGGTTGTTAAAATAACTTTTTATATTTTTCCCACTATCCAAAAGTACAACGTTTCCATGTAGAAAAAAACATTTCGTAAGCCGGAACGGTGTAAAGCAAACAAAAAAAAAAAGAGGAGAAATCGTCCATTATTCATATGGGAAATATTCTTTTAGCATACGTAGATTCAGAAACACGATAATATTGGTACGTTTGGATGATTCACTGTAGGTTTAGGTAGTGTGAGATACTGGGTACTTAGGTGTAAGAGGAAGAGGATGCCTGCTGCCTCTATAATGGCTTGCTGTGAAATAAGTTTGAACAGAATAAAAAAGCAGAAAAGTTTTTTTCAAATCTCACTCGTAGGAGACATCTTGGGCCAAAAATAAAGCGAGGATATGAATGTGAATGGATTATGTTCAAGCAATTCAATATGGATTGAGTTGTACCAAATAAGGGTAAAGCTAATTTATACTCATGAACAGCAACAAATTTTGGCATTTTTCCACTCAGTACTTGTGTTCATTGAGAAGTATACAAATTCGAGGACGCACCAATAATTCCACAGCCTAATGATGGAAAAGATATTTATTTTGCACAACAAATATTACTTCTCAACATAGTCTCCTTCCTTGTCATTTCGCTTGATTCAGAGGTAAATATTGATTATATAGACCGAGCATTATACAGTGAGAATTTCAGGTCAAAATTCAGCAAATCGGTACGTTTTATTTATGGAGTTGTTGATTCACCTTCATTTCTTTTTCATGAATTCAATGTAAATATCTGATATAGAAGATGCAGCCTTTATCAATCTCATAATAGATGTAAATCTGTTATATCAGTAATATCCAGCACGTGAAGAACTTAATTTGAAACTGTCAACCATAGAAGTATAGTGTAAGTCAGCAAGTCCATTTCTTTAAATGTATGTAAGGTTTACCAGGATAAAAAGCGTGGGGTACCCAATGAGGTTCAAACTCGCTAAAGTTGCAATTATCTACTTGACAATATATACATCCTAATGACCTCTTCACTGGAAACTAAAACAATGATTCACTTCCCCGAAGAGATGTGCAATAATAACCTTATAGATAAACAAAAAAAAAAACATCGAATATACTTCGACCCACTTCCATAAAACCTGAAAGGTTCTACCTACTTCTGAAAATCCACAAATCAAATAAGCTAGGTAGACCAGCCATTTCCTCCACTAACTGCTACGTCACCAGACTATCGAAAAATGGAGACCATAACCTCGAACCACAAGCCATGCGAGTTAAATTCTACTTATGAGACATCACTGACCTCTTGAACAGAGTTAAACATATCACAGAAAACAATCCAAGAAAAAAATATCTAGTTACAGTGGATGTCAAATCCATATATTCTAATATAAAATATGAAGAAGACGTTTTAGCTCTCAAAGAAACCCTTAATAATAGATTTACTAAGGAACCCAAAAAAGAACCCCAAAAAGAAACGATAACCATCCTTATGCAACACATTCTTGCCCTCAATTGTTTAAACTTTAAAATAGACACTTCTTCCAGATGAAAGGCTGTGCTATGGGCACAATCACGACCCCTCCACATGCAAACATCTCCATGGAAAAAGAGACTCAAATCTATCATGAGATTGATAAACACTGCATCTTCTATGTTAAATATATAGATGATATTCTTTTTATATATACAGGAGTTGAAGCCTAACAACAGAAATCCTTTAGGCACATCAACTTCACACATGACTCAATTAAATTTGACTATGAAAAAACCACTGACTCCATATCTTTCTGATATAACTGTACATCCATAGATAACAACATAAACCTCTAGACCACCCCCTCCACTAAGCCATCAAACATCTACAACTACCTTCACTTTAAATTGGCCCAACCCAAACATCTGGAAGAAAACTACCATTGTCACAAGCACTTGGAGTTAGAAGAATTTGCTCTACAGACCGTGAACTCAACAAATACAACTATAATTTGCTCCAATACTTTACTAAACGAGGATATTCACAAGAAGATATAAATAACCAAATAAAAAGGCTACGACAATATACAGAAATTAAACCCTCACAATCTTTAGCAAAAACAAACCCGACCGTATACCACTTTCCACTACACACTCCCACCTCTGTCGCGAATAATTAATAAAAGATGAAATATAATTACACTCAAAACAGAACTTAAAGGTATGGGAATTTCGTTCATTTGTTATCCTGAATGATCTATAGTTGCTTATAAGTTACTGCCAGTTTCTTTTATTAAAAACTATCAACGATAATATTTGTAAGAAAAATACATTTTTTGGTTTGATTTCATAAAAATTGATATCTCTATTGCCTTGGGGCTACACAAGCTAAAAAAAGTATTCAGTGTATACAGCATGTTCATTTCAAGTTCCCCAGACAGGGAATAGTCTGGTCAAAACAACTTTCATCTTTTTTTTACAATTCGAATACTTCTGCTGATCTTACCTACCTATTGTACTGACTTCAAAACTTTTTCAGCGAAAAGTGCTCTCTATATCAGCCCATAAAAGATTTCTCCCTGGTGGACTGTGGTGGGCTTCTAATATATTAAACTTCCAGGTTGTCCACTATTTCTGCAAATTTTGACCGGACCAAAAGGTGAGAAGGTGAAAGTATCAGAGCAGACACCTTATGTCAACACTACTGCGGGGCTCAGAACATTGAAGACACGATTAGCAGTAATACTAAAATGAATAACAGTCTCACATAATACCATCCCTACAACCGCCAAATTCTTCCAGTCCTGCAGCAATAGAAATAATCTATGCTGCATCCACCTTGAGTACACCAATACCTTCACCAGCTCTACAACTAACAAGACCTTCTATAACTACCATAATGCTAACTGCTAAAGCAAAAATGTCATCTACCTTCTAAAAAATAATAAATCCAAACTGCAATATATAGGCAAATCCGTGAGGCAGTTCAACATTAGTCTCAATAACTATAGACACAGAATCGAATCACCCGATCATCCCAACTTTCTCCCAGTAAAACTACACTTCCTTACCCCTGGCTACAAATTTGGCTCAGCTTAGAGGCCTATCATCATTGAAAAAATAGAAAAAAGTACCCCCCGTCACAACTAAATTTCTGGAACTACGTGAATATAAGTGGGTTATTAAATTTTAAATTCTCTCTCCTAACGTACTCAACACTTGACTCAACAACCTTAACCACACCGATCTCTAATCCCATAAATACCCCCCATTACTCTATGCTAACTATCTCACTTTCTTCATACCTGCACCTAAGAGTACATTTTTACCCCGGCCCATATACATACACAAAAACACTCCTTAATATACAAATACTCTTATTCCCCACAACAACCATACCAATATAATCGGGAACCCCGCCTACTTATAATTAATGTTACAAACTTATTTCAACCCATCAAAATCTGACTCTCCTTTTATGTATATCAAATATTGGGAATGTCACACATCAGACCCCTAACTATACACACCGATGTATGGTCGATTTTACTTGTACTACTCGAACCTAACTTTTCAGAACATCTACAATGACCATTAAGGATGCATAACACGCGTCTCCCAACTGATACTCTATCATACCCCCTTTAACCGATATCCCACCATCTTGATCACTAGTAGAGATAGCTCCGACCACATAGCACACCAGCGGAATACTCCCTGATAATTTCCAATACTTCACTTCCACTGGACACACAGACATACTGTTATCATCATCACTACATTTCTACCCTACCACTGCTATCCACCAAGTAAGGTTATTTAAGCACTTATGGACAATTTCAAACACACACGCACACACACACACACACACACATATATATATATATATATATATATATATATATATATATATATATATATATGCAAAGACTCTATACCTCCTCATTAAGTACCCAAATAGCCAAAGATTGAACCATCACCTAGCTCCCTAATATCCCTGACAAACGATTCTTAAGAGTGCCTACCTCTTTTGGCTACTATAACCAATGAAATGCGCAAAACAGCTGCTACTTCTTCCAACAATAATAGATCCAACCAAACCACCACAGATTCCTTCACAGACATGAAACAATCTGGGCTCACCACTATAGTCTCCAACGAATCCTCATTTTTTTTTTCTATTTTTGCTTTCAAAGCAAAACATCTGATTATGAATTTGTTTCCTACGGAAACCTAACCTTTTAACCACTAAAAGGTGTACACATACTGCTGAGCATGAGAACCCTTCCCTAAGCATGTACAGCGACTAATTAATTTGCTTAGTTTGACAGAGTTTCTGGGTACACAACTGAAGTGTTTCTCGCATTTGGTGCCAGTATGAAAAGGTAAATTATGGATCCAGCCTTGGAACAACCAATGAAGATATTTCCATGGGGGAAAGCGTGGAGAAGTCAGACAAGGGCCAGCAATCGTCGGAAGTTGTCCTTGTGCCTTGTTGCAGTTTACACAAAAGATCTAAGCTAACCTTTACTGACCTCCAGCACCAACCTTACATGGCATATAACTTGAGCCAGGAAAAGATGTGTCCATATGTAAAATTTCTGCTCCCAAAGTACGAAATTATTGCCTAAAACTTGGAAGATTGGTTAGAAATGACAAGAATTGATCTCTGGTGACCTTCAATGATCTCCAAGGTCGATTTTGCTTGGCCTGTTACCTCATTTTTTTTACACAATTAGAGAAAAGCTCTAAAATTAGCTTTTGTGGTAAGTTAACCTCTCTCCAGTCTACATGCAGAATATTAGATTGGTAGACTTCGTAGATTCAAGTCAAAAAGGTTGAAATAAACAAACAAATATACAAATATTAGAATAAATATTTTGCGGTAAGGATGCTTAAATTTAGCATATGAGGACAGTCTATGTAGTGTTGACTTCTGAGGTCATTCACGGTTATTAGAGATGATTTTCTTTCATTTTAGAGTATTTGCCAAAGTCTTGTGCCTCAATTTAGCACATATGTAACTGAAATTCAACATATGCGTACATCTCACGTCGAAAATACAATGCTAAACGAGGTTGACCTTTGAGGTCACCAGAGGTTATTTCTACTCAATCTTTCCTGCTAGTATATATATATATATATACTACTACTACTACTATTACTACTACTACTACTACGTCAGTCCTACTAGGACACACACACATACACACACACACACACACACACACACACATATATATATATATATATATATATATATATATATATATACTACATTTCTACTCAATCATTACCTGGTAAAATAATATATATATATATATATATATATATATATATATATATATATACATATATATATATATATATATATATATATATATATATATATATATATATATGCATATACATATATATATATATATATATATATATATATATATATATATATATATATATATGCGTGTGTGTGTGTACGTGTGTGTGAGAGAGAGAGAGAGAGAATGGGTGTGTACAAACTAGAAAACGCTTTCCATTTAATGCATCAATCTGATGTACAAAAAAGATTTCATCAAAATATATTGATTTAGGGGGTCCAATTATTTCCCAGTCAGTTTTTAGCATAGACCAGTCCGTAGTCCAATTCATTCCTCAAGAAATCAATCGAGTGTAAAACCGTTAATTTCTGTTCGAACTCCTCGAAATCGTCATCAATACCAGGGAAATGAGCAAGCATCTGTTTTTTTTTCCTTTATTACTGCAGTGATTTATCAGAACGGATTTCATTTGCAATTTAAAATCAGTGAAAACTATTCTTGGTTTTTCTTCCCTACATTAGCAATCTTGTCAAATGCGTGCTACTGCTGCCATCTACTTAGAGTAAAATTAACATATTGTTCACGTACAAGATTGTTAGTCTATAGAATCGCTATTTACTTTGTATGAGCAGGAGTTTGGTCCTGGGAGAGTTTAAAAAAACAAACAAAAAAACCCTCTTTTATTGTAATGGTTCTGTTATTTGTTTTATGGTTATGTTCTGTATGTATCTCCAGATATCTCAAGGGTGGAAGAGCCTAGCTAAAAATATCAAGCCAATTGTGCATTTGGCGATAAAAGCATATACTTTGATACACTTAGAGCTGAAAGTATTTTTAATGGATTTTAAGCCATTATGAATTTTCAATATATTGCTTATACTTAATAGCTAAATGAATAAATGTATTTACTACAATATATTTGCAGCAACCATTTACAGTGGATTTAATCGTGGTTTCATTTCCCATCCTATGGAATCTCCAACCTCCATTGTAAGGGTAAGGGTTTTAGAAATAAGTTTGAAATGTTCATCATGGTCCAATAGATCCATCCGAACAATACTTCGGATTTCGTTTTTAATAATAAAGAATTATCATTGTTATTATCATTGATAATGTTGATGATGATAATGATAGTGATGATGGCTCTGGTTATAGTGTTACTGGTGATTGTGGTTGTGGTGGCGTTGATGGCATTGATGATTGTGATGGTAATGGTGATGATGATGTGATGATATTGATGATGAGGATGATATTGGTAGTGGCTTTGGGGCATGGTGATAATAGTGATGGCAGTGATGATAGTGGTGATGATAGCAGTGATGGTTGTGATGATGATGATCATCATCATCATAAAATGACCCTCCTAATATTTTCAACAAAATCTACCAGTCTAGTCCAGCGAAGGTTGTATTAGGCAGTATGTGCAAAAAAAACTTTTTTTAAGACTGCTCAGCTCTCAGCTGCTGTGAAGGGGGACTTTGCTACAATAGACCCCGGATGTTGGTTGTTAATCACATTTTGATTTTCAAATTGTGTCATGGCCATCTTGAGAAATGGCTACAATTTGGAATTTTCGACGATTCGCATGTATAATCTAATTGGCGATTCCCCTAACTACGTATGATAATTAGATTTAACTAATTGGGTCATCAATGCCGTATTTTATCGATCGCTGATAAGAGAATTGATCTGAAAACAGTGGTAGCTATTTCAAAAAACCATATGCTTTATCACAAAATACTCCATTGCTTATCTAAGCTGTCTCGCTACCATTGAGCATCTCTGCGTAGATTTTGATGGAACTGGCCTAATTCTTTCATAAGGCTACTAGGCTTCTTCTGACCGGCGTTCTATGACAGGCACACAGGACTCAGCTGTCTGCGAGAGTGATATTTATATTTCAGTGTATGTACGCGTGCATGTATTTATGAACGTGGGATAAAAGGGATCTGAGAGGCACGATAAAGCATAAAAAAGTTCATTCCTGCTCGGGTTTGAATTCGTGGTCACTTTTTGTACGTACAAAATTTGCGATATCCAAGGAACAATGATATTTTGGCAGAGTTTGGAAGCTTAGAATAGACTGCATGAATGTGTGTGTGTGTGTGTGTGTGTGTGTGTGTGTGAGAGAGAGAGAGAGAGAGAGAGAGAGCGCATAAATATTTTCTCACGAAGCCATAACTTTGAGGCACCGAGTGACAATCGACGTGGCCTAATTAGATTAACCAGCAAAACATCGCACAAAGACATCCAAGTTTTCTTTCACCGAGAATGAAAAATGTTTAGCTCAAGCTCATAGTTAGTCCTTACTTGTACATACAAATTTTGCATCAATATAACAAAGACATTGGTCCATTGACTAAACATGATCATACACGAGTGTCCCCTATCCTTCAGAGTTCGGTTTACGCAAACTTTTTCGCTCCACCCTTCGGGCGAAAATACTGCTCAACATTTGTTCTGCAGTTAGCTGCTCTAGAGGCAATGCGAAACCTCTTTCTCTCCAAAAACCACTTTCCTGTATTTCCCACCATCGCAACCTTGGACGACCAAGCGTAACTTACCATCATCGTCTTGGAATACTAGAAAAACATTCTTATATAAATTAAAGGTAATTCGCTTTACGCCATTTCGGCCGACGGAAAGTTTCACGAATTTTCACTGCCATTGATTGTATTAGTGTTGCAAGATTGTCAGACAACTGCTGGACATACTGACTCACAGCATGGGTCCCCAGAGATCATACGTGAAAATGCAACCGGTAGAATATGAGATGGCGCGACGGAATAGACAAGTTCAGGAAGTATTGGCTCCGCGACACCCATTTCAGAGAGGTCTGGCGAAATTGGGGGAAGGTCAACGATGGATGATGATGATGATGATGATAGTGATGATGATGGTGATAATATATATATATATATATATATATATATATATATATATATATATATACAATGATGGATAGATAAGTTCATCGCTTGACACATACTTATTAGTTGAATTTTGATCTGAAAATTACTCTGTATAATGTTCGATCAATTTGATTATTATTCGACACTGGATTAGTCGCATTGATAAGAAAGAAGATTATGTTGAAAAATGAATATTGATAAGTCGCATTGATAAGAAAGAAGATTATGTTGAAAAATTGATATTGATAGAGTGTAATAAATGCTTTTTCATCAGTATGCTGAGATCTTGATATACGTGCACACACATGCGCGCGCTTGCATAAATATATTTATGTGTGTGTATGTTTTTTTTATGAGTCGAGCCGGAATACAAATCGAATGTCAGCAGATATCCATTCAATATGTTTTTGTGCTAACAGGAACTGCACTGGCAGACCTTACGCCAACACCAAAAAATTCTACTATCAATACTATCACTCATTATGCTACTGTTACTTATACTGTTGCTACGAACTGGGTTAGTTCCTTCGAACCTCTGAAAGCTACTGCTACTGCTGTTGTAAGATGATGAAAAAATACGTCTTCACACACGGACGTGATAATAATGTCTATCAATGCTACTATTAACCATCAGTTATATGACGATGAAGACAAGTACTATCTAAAATGCCATTCGTAACAGC